>CAMZMU010000035.1:32536322-33136322 GCA_947311845.1 Poa pratensis | reverse complement strand
GGTCGTGCTTTAACTTGGTCGGGAATCATCCTCCCCGTGACGACCTACCTATGCAGCAGAGGACACCACAGTCAATGACCCTAATTTTCACCTTAGAAAGAAGAGGAAGCGGTTGTGGTGATGAACTGCAATCTTTTGGGTCGTTTTTTGAGTCAGTAATGACATCGCTAATGTTGATAATTCTGAATAAATGGTTTATGTCATGTTTTTTCTGTGGATGTTGATGTTAGGCTTTTAAAAAATCGGAGAACGATTTTTGTATATGGTTATATATATGTTATTCGGACATTTATGGATATATCATTTATTCTTGTTGAAATCCTTTATTTTTAGCTATATCATATATTCTTTTCAAAACACTATTTTAAATATAGCACGATATAGCGTGTATAACATCCGGAGAGAGGACTCCACTATTTTTGTAGCATGCTATTTTTCTACCTTGATTATTACTAACTCTTTCGCCTAGAGGATCATGTCGAGACCTAAGTGATGAGGACATCCCACCTATAGTCACAACTATTAGTCCTACGGCTATACATACAAGGAGCTATTATTCGAGCTCGTGCGCGTCAACTTAATTATCAGATACTTTCGTTCTTAGGAACTATTCTAAATATACATGAGAATATGCTACTGCCTAAATCATATATGTTTGTTAATCTTAGAAACAATGGACCAAGCAAGGAAGAGAAGGATAAGCATTGGAGCATGATGGTTCATGGAGATGGCAGCAAGCATGCAAAGAGTGGAGATGTAGCTACAAATGGAAATTTGGACGAAATACTTCAAGATCACACTTCATATTTTCGTCCATAGTGTTATATGGTGCTGCATCACCTTGATATTTGGGCCAGGCCCATGTATTTTGGAAATACCTTTTCATAGACTATTTTTAGAGTCTGTATTGATGAGAAAACCGACTTAGGATGGATTTCGGCCCCGTTTTCCGAGGCTGCACGAAATTTCCCTTAAGTCTCCCCATAAATACAACCCTAGGTCACACTTTAGGGTTTGGGTTTTGTTTAGTTGAAAGTTAGCCATTGTTGCAACTTCGCCGTACTTTGTCTGTGTCAGATCGACCAGATTAAGACCGCCTTTCGGAACCCCACTTTCAATATAATCATCCATCTTTATTCGTCATATCTTGATTGCCAATCTTAGTTCTTGCTTGTTCTCGATTGATTGCAAGAGCTAGACCTGAGTGGTTGGGTCTACTGTGCTTCCGCTGTCAATAACCTCCCGGAGTTGGTGTAGCAGTTGCTAAGGCGCAACGTCCTCGCACGTTTGTAGTCGGATCGTTAATGTCGACATCACCCAAATCGTACTATCACATCTCATCGAAAGATCAGACACCTTTGCCTCTATCAAGTGGTATCAGATTTCAGGTTGCTCGGTGAGATTTACTGTTTTACTAGATTAGATTGCATCTTCATACCTACGGTCCAGGAAAAAACCAACACTACTAGATATCGCAATATAGCCGAGGGCCATATTCCCGTCGGATATTAAAGTTTACCGTCGGTAAAGGCTATATCCGACGGTACACCGTCGGCTATCTCCCGTCGGCGAAGCTCGGTCGGCCATTACTCTAATGGCCGACGGTACTATCGGCTATTACCTTTACCGACGGCGTAAATCCGACGGTTAGCGGTCGGCAATGACTTGGCCATGGGCCTCCTAACGATGTTTAGACACCACTTATAACTGACAGTTTCCCGTCAATTATGTATTATCCGACGTATGTTTTCTACCGTCGGCATTCACAATGGCTGATGGTTTATTTGTCCCGTGGAATACTATTATACCTGAGAGGACGCTCGAAATTGTCATTCAGTGTAATAACCGATAGGACAAATAATTCACCAGGCAATTTGGTCCCAGCGTCAGTCATCATTGCTCCTCAAGGAAGGCTGCATAGGACAAACGTAGGGCACAACGTTGTCTACTCTAGTAGCATTCCGTAATTACATTTCTCAAATCTCACTATCACAAGATTATTCTCAAAAGTGCTTGCCTTTCAATATATTTGACCTGAATGACATACGATGAACCATATTTACAGTGTCTAATAATGTATCACAAACCGAACTAGAGTTGCATCCAGATCACGTTAAACCTTAATGATACATCCAAAGAAAAAAAGGACATCAAACACACTCCGGCAGGAGAACTTCAATTTATTGCATTGCTTTCGAAGAATTTCAACTCTACACCACTCCTATCATGCTCCATCAAAGATACTATTTTCTTCAGCGAGACTACCTTCATCTTCCCAGTCCCTACAAACATTACAAAACTAGTTGTAAGAAAGATGATAAACCAGAATCATAAGCGCAACAAACGAAAATAATCTGAACAAATGGCAAGATAAGTCGGACAAGTCACAATTATATATATTACAGAAATAGAAGTACTGCTACCACTCAACTTAAATTTGTCACAGCACAAAATTTCTATTTTTAAACCACGAAACCAGTAGATTATAATCTGACCGAGATGCAAGTAAGTATTTAACAGGTGTAACTTCCTCCAAACAAAGTTCTTGGTCTGACTGATATTTTCAGAGTCTAGTAGTGCAAGTCTCCTTATTTATTCAGAGTACTAATTATTATTAGTATTTGTATTCACTTTCAAGCAATTAACAGATCACTGACCTAAGATATATGCAAAAGAAATTACCATGCAGAAGTTTATGAGCTTCCTACAACATTTGTAAAACTGTTTAGCAGCTTTTGCTATCTCCTCGCCTGGAAGAATACCTGCCACAACAATTGCATTGACTATCTTGAAAAGCATTAAGTGTGCATGCTTACCATCAAGATGGTTGTGCGGCAACAGAAATTAGCCCAAATCTCACCAATCGAAGTCACACTTGGGGCACTCCAGCATCACCAGTGGCAGTGAAACTGAACTCCGGGCTCCTATGTGACCTGAACACTGAACACTTATCAAAATTACGCAAGGTAGAGAAAAAGCAATCAGTGAGGTATTTTTCTGCGTAAACTACAGCAGCATGACCCTACAATAATTTGGCAGGGAGATGTAACCATATAGAACAGACGTAGCGTCAACGCATTCACTAAATTAACATCGAGACATATGCAAGTCATAACATGCCATTCTTAGCATTTGGAGGGTGAGAACAAGTAAGGTCAGACCTCGTAGGCGCCGGTGCGATCAGGATCCTCCAACGCCATCCTGGGCGAGGCCGATGCTGCAGCCCTCCAGCACACAGATGACCCACTCCCTACATCGCCCGGCAGAACTTAAAACATAATTCAGAAATAGAGTAAGAATGGGAAACCAAAGACTCGAGGTAAGGGAACCACTATGATTACCTGCAGAGGATGTACAGTCTTGTTGCCTCTTTGATTGAGATCTTCCCTGGATTTTCGGAACTGAACTCCAGGATCCTGCGCGAATTGAACACCAATACGAATCAAAATTACAGAAATATAGAGAAGGCGACCAGCGAGCTATATTTTTTACGGAAATTGCAGTGGCATGACCCCATAATACTTCGTAAGTTAGATGTAACCATAGTGACCAGATATAGAATCAATATGAATTCACTAGCAAGTCCTTCTTGGCCTTTGGAAAGAGATCATACCTAGTTGGCGCCAGTGCCGGCGTGGTCAGGATCGGCCGACGACGTCCTAGTCAAACTGAGGCAACCATCCTCATGGAGGCCGCGAGAAGTTGGGTGCCCCTGGCAGCCTGTGCGCTACACCTCCTGCAGGGATGCCACCTCGGTTTTTACCACCTCCGGCGCCGGTCGGGACTCAAGATCCGCCAGAATGCATGGCCATTTGGTCATGGTCTCTCTTGCCTCGCTCCGAGTCGAGATAAATAACGGGAGGTGGGGGTGGAGGAGGTGGCGCGGAGACCGGATTTGAGTGGGAAAGTGGAGGAGGCCACCGGTGCTGGCAGATCGGGGCGGCGGCGGGGAGGCGGCGAGCTAGGGGGGAGTTGATTTTGGGATATGCTGCGGAGTGGGAGAGGGTTCTGATTGACGTGGTGGAGGCTTTACTGCCCACCTGTTAGAGGGGTGGATGGGTGGTTCGCCAAATTTCTGCATCGCCCGCGCGCACTCAGTGCGAAATTGACGCGCACGCGCGCCTAAAATCTGAAATTTGATGTTCTCTTTTTCCTCCAAGTTTGCTACACGATTTTCTTTTGACCTTTTATTTTATTATATATCTGTGATGCTCTAGAAAATCACAGAAAAACGGAGCAAAATTAAAAAAATGAAAAATTTGGTAAAAAAACGCAGAGTTGCTACCACGTTGTAACCTCACGGGAGTTGTGCACCAAACAACTGAAATCATCGATGGAGTCTTGCCATACCACCATGTCGTAACTCGTCGGAGTTTTGGAAAATGAATATTTAATATTTTTTAAAAACTATCTAGCGTATTCGTAGTTTTAAGATCTATGTCGTGATTTTTTCCATGCTTGACGAGGTTGGATCAATAAATGTAACTCTGTTGGAATAGCTCTCAACATCACTTCAAAATGCAAGGTTTCCAATAATCGCATATGCATGGTCGTATATTTTGCCTCTTTTTATTTTCTCTTTAAAAAAATAACCAAACAAATAATAATTTACACCATCGGCCACTAAATCTAATAACCGAGGGGTTATCTTAACCGTCAGCTATTACTATTTACTCTCGGCTATTTCATGTATGACCGAGGGTTAGTCACTGATCGTCGGTAATTTGGGCATATAGCCGAGAGTCGCTTTTGAACCCGTCGGCTATCTTACTAAATACCCGACGGTGGTAAATGTACCGTCGGCTATTACTAAGAACCGTAGGCTAATATGAATTAATACCCGAGCGGTGTTCGATCCCCGTCGGGTGTGTGAAAAACCGTCGGTTATATTACATAATATCCGAGCGTTTGACTTCAACCGTCGGTAATATGCTGCACCGTCGGTCATTAGTGTAATAGCCGACGGGCCGTCGGTTATAAAAATTCACCGTCGGAAATATGGGGATTTCTAGTAGTGCAAAAATACAGTTAGGGTTATTTCATCCCGTCCTACAACCAGTCCGGGTCTATCGATTTCTTTTCGGTGCATTGCATTGTTGAATTTTCATCTGCTTCTCGTGTCGAGTTGCTGGTCTTAGCGTCTAGTTCTTTTAGAGTTTCGAGTTCTTCACATAGTTGTCTTGCCGCCGCCGCACGACACGCATATCGCGACCATCAACCATCCCTCCGCCCATATATCCGCCGCCGCATGACACGCATATCGCCACCATCCACCCATATATCCACCATCACTACTGCCGACATCCACCGCATATATTTAGGGTTAGGGTTTGTGCTTGTGATTACTTTCCTTCCATGGTTCCTTCCTTCCGTTTTTCCCACATAAGTCATGATCCCTTTGTTCGTATCAGTTTCGGATTGTTATTGTTAAAAAAAGAGCTAAAAAAGGTCAAACCCGCATCCAAGTCAGATTGACTCCGATTTCTACTAGTCAGGTCCGAATTGGGCAGTTTAGGTTGTCCAAACTTTGGACAATCATAACTAATTCATATGAACTCCGTTTTCGACGTTCGACCATTCAAAAACTTTAGAAAAAGGTTCTGCATCCAGCCAAATTGCTTCACTGTTTACAAATTCTAAGAATTGCCAAAAGAGTCCAGGAAGGTTGAGTTTTTTCCACTTTTGTGAAAAAAGTTCAGAAATTTCTTTGATCTTCACTTATATCTTGCTTTTGAACTATTCCTTTGTGCTTGTTGTTGCCGCACCTTGACTTTGTTGGTGCTATAGGCTCGCGTCTCTGGTACGTTCTAGCCTAAGACCACCACAGTACCGTCTTTGAGCGTTTATTCAACTTGCATTCCTGATTTTATTATTGCTAATCATTGTTAAGTCTTTCCAAAGCTCTACAGATTTCTACACCGTGTGTCGTGACCTACACCTGACCTGGCAATCGCTTCATATAATCTTCAGCGAGCATTGACACCTTTTGTTGCCAGTCACCTCCTGCTACTTGGTGAGAACTTATAAGAGCTTTGATTTTTGGGTGTGACAGATTGGATTCTTCCACCCACACATAGTAGCTGCTAGGAACATATTCTTGTGATTTGTTTCCTCCTTTCTACTAACCATGACAGGATCTGATGATGAATTTCCTTGTCGGAATATTGTAGAGTGAATCCTAATGACATTCCAATCACCTGGTCAGTTTTAAAAGCTGCTATGCGTAAACGTTGGGTGCCTCCGTATTAGCAACGGGATTTGCTTCAAAAATTACAGCACCTAAAACAAGGCAAAAATTCTATAGAGGAATATTATCATGAGTTGCAAACTGGTCTAATTAGATATGTTATTATTTAAGACACTGAACCTATACTTGCACGTTTTAGGGGTGGGTTAAACAAGGAAACTCAAACAATTTTGGAGTACAAGGAGTATCAAAACATCACCTTATTGTTCCATCTTACTTGTACTGCTGAACGTGAAGTGTAGGATCGGCAAGCTTCGCTGCCTAATTTTTCTGCAGTCGGTCTACACCCTGGACTCCTCGTGCACGTTCTAGACGCACCACAACACCTCCTGCTAGCGCCACTGCCATGTCCAGCAATGACCTTACAAGCAAGGCACCACCACCATCTCGGAATGGCCCTTACGGTGCCACACAACTTTCCTCTTCTATGGCGTTCACGGGACACAGTAGTAAAATCCAATGTCGCCGCTGTGATGGTTGGATCATTATGCTCGTGAGTGTACAAATAAACGTGGGATGATAGCTCGCGAAGATGGCAGGTACAATTCCGCTAGTGATTATGATTAGGAGACTTTGGCTCTTATTGCGCATAAGGAAAAGATGGCAATGATGCTGATCCTGATGTGCTGCATGTGCAATGCATGGAAAGGTACAAATCTTTAATTGTTCAACAAGTTTTGAGTGTACAGGTTACCAAATCCGAGCATGATCAGCGTCACAATCTGTTCCATATGAAGGGAGTCGTCAAAGAACGTTTATACGCATCATTATTGATGCAGGGAGGTACAATAATTTGGCAAGTGTCGAGATGGTGGAGAAATTAGCACTTCAAATCAAGCCACATCCTCGTCCTTACTGCATCAAATCGCTCAACAACAGCGGCAAGGTGAAAATATCTGGCACAGTTTGTGTGAATTTAACTATTGCTACATATACTGATTTTGTTGATTGTGATGTTGTACCTATGCTCTCTTTTACTTGGTAGACCATGGCAAATTGATAAAAATTATGTACATCATGGTAGTACAAATCAGTATACTCTTGGTCATAAGGATAAAAAGATTGCTTTACTTCTTATGTCTCCCGAACAAATATTAAAGATGGTATTGCTAGATCTAGTAAAGCGAAGAAACAAGAGCAGTAAAAGAGTGAAAATCAGATTGTGCCTAAAGAATTTGCGCAACAACATAAGAATAACTCATCATCTACTAATGTTGCTAACGAAATTAAATCAACTAATCCATATTACTTAGCCACAAAGTGTGATATTTCTGATTTGGATGCTAATGAATATGTTTGCTATGCGCTTGTTTGCAAAGAGGTACTGTTTTCATTTGAGTATATGCCTCCCTCTTTTTCTACCGCTGTTGCTAACGTTTTGCAGGAATTTGCGGACGTTTTTTTTTCAAGTGCTGTGTTGCCGAGATTACCACCTATTCGCATCTCATGGAAAGATGGGACACCTTTGTCTCTATCACTAAGCGTCGATGATATCTCGTCGAGGACTATCATCTAGACCCGGGACATCATCGAAGACCTTTCATCCATGACGGGCAACTCAAGTGAGATCTCTTATCTATGTACTCAACGCTCATAGACTTATCATTTAGCTCAAAAAAGTCAAACAAGCCCATCAGACATCTAGATGGGTTTCAATGTGTAGGTTCACTTATCTTGATCCGTATATAGTCTACATTACATCTTATAATTGTTAAGAGGTATTCTTTAGGAACTGAAAATGACAGTCGACACAAAAAGAATTTCGACATGCCGAAGAACAACATAAAACAACACAGGACAAACGAGAACAAGCGCACGATGTTGACACGAGAAAACAGAACTCGGGCGACTGACAAACGGACAATGACATAAGACGGGGCATAATTTCCCAATATGCATACGTAAGACGCTAGGGCGTGTTCCCCTGTCACGCATAGGCATAGTTCACCGGCTAGTTATGGGCCTCGTCGGCCGCCGTGGCCGGAGTTCCAGCCACGGCCGGCGCGGCGCACCCCTAGATGGAACCTGAGCATGGCCGCGACGAACGCGCCCGCCTGCTCCGGCACCAGAACGCCGACGACGGCTCGCACCGTGCGCTCAAGGAGCGTGTCGCCCGCGGCCAGAAGCACGCGGAGCGACCTTTCCACCCCAGCCACGGCCTCGTCCGCCTCCCCGTTCAGAGGGTGCTGGCGGCGCAGCGCCGCGAGCACCCTCGGACCCGCCAGCGACTCCTGCACGGCTGCCACCTCACGCTCCACCTCCCTCTCGGCTGCCGCCGTGGCCGCGCGCAGGTCCTCCAGCGCGCGGCGCTGCTGGTGAGAGCGCACGGCTTCGCCGTCCACAAAGCGGAACACCAGCGCGGGCTTCCACCCCCACGCCCACAGGAAGGTGCGCTCCAGCGGGTTGAGCCAGCGCGGGTCCAGCGCGGCCACCACGTCGAGGTCCGCGAGGCGGGACTTATGCTCGTAGTAGGTGCCGACGTGGTCCATGGCGGCGTCCACGAGCGGCACCAGTGCGTCGCGCCGGCGGGTCGAGAGCGCGGCCGTGATTTCGGCAACGAGCTCCTCCTCCCGGCGCACCCAGGCGTCGTAGAAAGCCGCCATGTCCTCACCGGCATGCACCATGTATGTATGTATGTATGTATGTATGTATGTATGTATGTATGTATGTATGTATGTATGTATGTATGTATGTATGTATGTATGTATGTATGATGTTCAGCCAACTTTGGGCTCCTTGGGGCGTGGCTGCAGCTGCGGCGGCATCTTGCTGGGCACCGGGAGGCCGGCATAAATTGGGCGGGGTTTCTTGGCCTGTAAGGATTGACAGGTGACGGCCTCATTTGCTTAGGCGCGGGGGCAATCGTGCGGCAGGGCAGGGGAAGACGGATACGGAGCTAAGGCGGTCGCGAGGAAGGAGACGACGTTGTGGTGTCGCCAGTTTGAGGATCAGAGTATGAGACAGTCCATATGCTTGTGGCCTTCTGCTGGCGTGCAGTGTCATGTCCTAACTAATGGATTGTTTACTCTTTTTCAGATCCTCTCGTGCAGTGCAGAGGTCGTGCTGTGTAACTGTCTCTGGTTGTCAGCTTGTGTTGCCGTTGCTTACAAGAGTACATCACCTGGTCGACCGTTAGCACTATGCTGGCGTCTCTTCATCTGGTTCGAAGGTCAAATGGCATTCTACTCTCTCCGTTTTTATTTACTTCACGACTATCGGTTTTTTGAAAGTCTCACATGGGCGGCAACCGATTCCCGGCGTGGCAACGCGGCATGATCGTACGACCAGGGCGCTTGGTGTTGGTGAAATCTATCATGGCGGCAATGCCAATTCACAACTTGCCTGTCGGGGAGGCACCGGTCTGGCTCATTGAGAAAGCAGAGAAGTGCATGCGGTTTTTTTCTGGGCTGCTAAGGAAAGAGCAAACGGCGCGCAGTGCCTTGTAGCGTGGAATAGAATCTACAAGCCGGATGAGTATGGAGGTCTCAGAATTAAGGATATGAGATTACGTGGACTCGCAATGCGGGTGCGGTGGGAATGGCTTAGGCGCACGGATCCATCTAGGTCGTGGCAAGGGCTTCCTATGCTGCGTGACACGAATGCTCGAGATGTGATCGACAGTCCGGTGCGAATCTCACATGGTGATGGTGAGAAACTTCTATTCTAGAGAGACAAGTGGATCGACGGTCAGAGGGCGGTAGACATTGTGTCGTCTCTAACAGCGATGGTCAGTACTAGGAACCGCAATCACAGAAAAATCAAGCAGGGATTGCAAAATCACCTGTGGATCTCAGACGTGGTAGGAGAAGTGCAGGGCGAAGCCACGCGGGTATACATCCTCCCGTGGCTGGCGGTGTCTCAAGCGCCAAGGAACGCCGACGCGGCGGATGAGTTCATGTGGCCTTGGGCTCCCACGCGGACCTTCTCGGTCAGGTCAACCTACAAGATGCTGATGCAAGGGGAATCTAATTTCCAATGGCGGAGTCGATCTAGCGGAGTAGGGCGACACCGAAGAGCAAGATTTTTACCTGGCTAGCAATCCAGCACAGGATCTGGACCTCGGACAGAAAATGCAGACATGCATTGCGGGCGAACACATCTGCCTGCTTCGTTTGCTTGCAGGAGGAGGACACAACCGAACACGTCCTGGTTTAGTGCGTCTTCGCGAGGGAAGTGTGGCATCGTTGCTTCCAAGGATTGGAGATGAAAGAGGCAGCGCCTAGAGTAGACTAGACGCTGAGGCAATGGTGGAGCGAGCAGCGAGACAAAAAGCAAGACCGGAGGAGGAAGCAGTCGACAGCCCCATCTGCACGGGGTTGTGGTTTCTGTGGAAGCAGCACAATGCGAGGGAGCACTGTAACACTCAGCAGCAATTTCAGCCGGCCCGCGTAGCATCGCTTGTGTTGGAGTTAGCGAGGATGCTACGCGTTGTGTGGTAAATAGCGGACGGAGGCCCAATTGATAATGTGAGAAGTTAGGTGTGCGTTTTTTCGGGAGTTTTGGAGTATCTCTATCCCCCTGTTTTCCTTGTGGGCAAGGAAAATAAGGATGTAACATATTTATGCCTTCTATAAAAGTACTCTCTAAAAAAATCTTTTCAAAGTTTACCTAAAAAAAATTAATATCTATCATATTCAACATATATAATATGAACATTTATCTTATGAAGATTCTAATAACATTAAATTTTGTTGTAAAAATTTATATTTTTCTCATATGTTTGGTTAAACTTTATAGAATTTGACTTTGACTAAACTCAGAACGCAAACTAATTGTAAACATATTGAGTAGTTAATTGCCTCACGGATCATGTTAAAATATTGAGTGGAAACTAATTTTTAATAAAAAATCAGTGAAAACTACTAAAAAGTCATGTTTAGATTCTCAATAAAAATGCTTAAGTCGGGAAGGTGGAGTCCTGTAGACATGCAAATTTGCAAGTTGAAACTCAAAATTATTTGGGATGACTATATACGTACGGAAAGTTGGTTTTCACCAGATTCCTAGATCAAAGGGTACTGGCCAAAAGTTGTCAAGTAATTGGCGTCATATTGTCGGACTGCCTAAAAAAAGCATGTTTCTCTGCTCGCACCGGGAACATGGTATAATTTGTTGTGAATGGCCATTTGTCAAAGTAACCACTAATACCCTTTGAAACCTTTCAACCAAATATGACTCTTTTGAGAAACGTCATTCATAATGCCTTATTTGAATAGACAGACACATTCGGTTTGCATTATTCCAAATGATGAAATGGAACACTGGATAAGTATTTTTTTTTTTTTGAATTTTATAGCTACAAATAAACCAGCATGAATGGCTTGCTTAACTACTCCCTCCGTCCCAAAATAAATGTCTCCGATTTGCCCAAAAATAAATATATATAGACATGCTTCATGATTAGATACATCTAATGTTAGGTAAATCTGAGATATTTCTTTTGGTACGGAGAAAGTATTAGATAAGCTAACGTGAATTTTGGAGGGTCATATGTAATCAAAAGTTTACTAAGTAGTTATTGGAGACTGAAAATTTGGCAAAGAGCAATTAAAAACAAATAATACGGGAACGAGTTGAAGAGTTGCAGTTTGTTTCTCTGGCTTCGCTCCTCCGCCATGGACCGTGGAAGCACGGCACCAGCTGATTTGGGCGCGTTGTTAGCTAGCGAGGTGGTTTCTCTCGGTGGCAGCTACGGAACAGGAGGTGGCCATGCCGGAGTTTGCTACCCAGCGAGCGACAAGGTAGCACGTGACATGAGTTTGACGAGATCTAGGCAGCTATTGTACTATGCGAAACGCATTTCGAGCTGGACTCTCACGACTCCTCATATCGAGATACGGAAGCCAAAGGAGCAGAGCAGTCATCTTTCTCTTCTCAAAAAGTTGGCATCACTTATTTGCACGACTTCACATAAGGCGGAAAACTTCCCTTACAGAAGAGAAAAACCGTTAAACTCCAGCCTCATACCTCTCTGAATTTAGGGTAAAGTCCAATTAGGTTATCGTGATATACTGATATACACGTTAATTCTAACATCCTCTCTCTGGTCTCAATAGTGCCATGCATATTGAGATTGTGCCTACAAGACAGAGGCAAAGACAAGGCTTGGTGAAGATATCTGCTAATTGGTCCCGCTCTCTGACAAAATGGTAGTCCACTTCAATGTGTCTTGTCCTCTCGCATGGAACGCCGGGTTAGAGGACATGTATGTTTCCCCGATTTTATCACACCAAAGGATAGGTGGATTTGGCTATGAAACCCAGAGCTCGTGATTTCGTGAAGCAATGTCTGAAGCCATATTAACTCTATCATCGCATTGGCCAAAGCTTTATATTCAAATACTATGCTTGAGCGAGACTGTCGGTTGTTTGCGTGCAGTCCACGCAATCTAGTTTGGTCCATCAAATATAGCATATCCACCCGTGTACTGTCGATCATCAATATTCCCCACCCAAGATCATAGTGAACGAGTTTAGTCGAAGTCCATGGCGAGTAGTACACTGGATGTACCGAAAAATGTGCTAACTGTTGTGCACTGAGGAACACGTGACATGTGACGAAATTGGCACACTTTGTTCATAGAGAAGAATAAATCTAGCTCCGTCATGGTGAGGTACCGGAGATCACCAATAATGCTCTTGTATTGTGTGCTTCATCTGAATCAATGAGATCCCCATATGTGCTGGTGAGAGCCTCATTGGCACACATATGGGTGACAGCAGGCTTGCACTTGGACAGACCAGCACGTCGAAGTAAATCTAGTGCATGCTTGTGTTGAGTGAGACACAAGCCTTGGCGAGAGGTAAAGACATCGATCTCAAGAAAATAACAGAGAGGACCTGAATCCTTGAATGCAAACTCAGAGAGCAAACCAAGAACGATAGGGCATGACCTGACAACAATGATATATTCCACGTACACAAGAAAATACATGGTGACCTCGGAACGGTGAAGCAGACAATGAGGTGTCAGTTGTGGAAAGAACAAACCCATGATCACTAAGAGTTGTGCCAAGTCGAGCACTTTAGGCACGCAGGGCCTGCTTGATCCCATAGATGGCCTTGACAGTCTTGCATAAATTTTGTGGACGAGCTAGATCTTCAAATCCAAGGGGCTGACACATGTATACCTCATCCTCGAGTAAAACATGCAGAAACATATTCTGAACGTCAAGTTGACGTAGGTGCCATCCTTTACTGATCGCAGGGGACAACAATAGACGATGGTGGTAGGTTTTACCGGTGGACTGAATGTACCAACGTAATCAATACTATATCTGTGCTTAAAACCCTTTGCAACCAACCATGCTTTGAACCTCTCAATGGTGCCATTAACATGACGTTTGACCTTGAAGACCCATTTGAAATCAATGACATTAACACCATGAGGTGGAGTCACAAGATTCCACGTTTTATTTTTCATCAGGGTTTTATGTTTGAGTTTCATGGCAGCATGCCAATGAGGAATGCTCATAGCTGCTTGATAATTACGCGGTTCATCCGTCGGATTTAAAACAGAGTGAGTCAGGCAAGCCGCGAGCCAAGTGGTGTCATCTGTGTGTTTCTGTGGCCGACTGTGTCTAGCTTTGTTGCGAGTCACATGGCGGTGGCGGTGACGGAGACAACTTCAGAGATGTGTCAAGGTTAGGAGACCTAGGCCCAGCGAGAAAACAACTCGAGAGGGGCTACATGAAGAAGATGGGGCAGTCACGGCAGGAGACGAAGTCGTGGCTTAGTTTTGTGCCGGGGCAGGAGATCCTACCGCTGGTGAAGATGTTGTCGCGGCAGCAAACCAGCAAATTCTCTGCCGCGATAGGAGTGTTGTCTGGTAGAATTTTGAGACCTACTCTATGACCTGTGCCAGCACCATGGTTACGTAACAATGCAAGGGCATATGCAGTATCATCAAATTGGTCAGAGAGGATGGTTGTATGATTTGTAGAAATAGGAGTTATGTAATTGCATGGCAAGGAAGAAAACGGAAAAACGTCCTTGTCAAAAATGACATCACGTTATATATATGTGAACTCGATTAGATGGAATGAGGAGACGTTTATAGAATTTATGCAGCGGATTGTACCCTAAGAAGACACACTTCTTGGATCGGAATTGGACCTTACGTTTGTTGTATGTGGTGAGGTGTGGCCAACCTGCACAGCCAAACACTTTAAGAAAATTGTAATCAGGTGTTTCATCGAGGAGACGCTCACTGGGAGTCTGCATAGAGATGACACAAGTAGACATGTGATTAATAAAAAAAGGTTGTGGTAAACATATCACTCCAAAAATGAAAAGGATCATATACATGTCCAGAAATGTAAGACCGCTTTCTATGTATGACGACGTTTTCGCCCAACTGTATCATTTTGTTGATGTGTATGTTGATAGGCAACCCGATGAAGAATATCTAGGTTGTTTAGAAAGTGTTGAGGCGACGAAACTCTCTGCCCCAATTAGATTGCACACGAGTAATTTTGCCTTTAAAAAGATGTTCACCATGTGACTGAAATTGATGAAAAAAAATTGAAGACCTCAGATTTATGTTTGATCAACTACAGCCAAGTGAAACGACGGTGAGTATCAACAAAACCCACACAAAAATTATGACCAGTAGTGGAGGTTTAGGCAGGGGGCTTACATCCAAGTGAATAAGCTTAAGAGGATAATTGATGATGTAGCTGAGTTATTGAAATCTAGAAATGACAATTGATGACTGACGAGGTTATACTCTGCGGGTACCCCAGCGTAAGGGTACCTGGTGCACGTGATGATCAAAGAAGTCCAAGGATTAATCGAAGCCCACAAAGGAAGGCCCGAGACGAAGAGTGCTTTCCAAGTTAGATCAAGTTATAGTCGGTTAAGACTTTCCATACATGTAACCTTGGTCGGTTATGTTTCCCGAGACCCAGCCTCCTATATAAAGGCTGGGAGGGTGATCGATCAAGGAAGGAATCCATAGCCACCAAAACCTCGACGAGATCAGCAGCTCGTCGAACCCTTGTAACCCTCATATTCATACCATAAATACAGACAAGCAGGAAGTAGGGGTTTTACCTCACTCGAGGGCCCTGAACCTGGGTAAATCCAGCTTGTCAGCCGTCGATTCCACCGATACTACGCGTTCTCTACCACACAATCAACCCTAGGTATAGCAACCATGGGAATTGCCGAGGGCACACCTCGACAATTGGCGCCGTCTGTGGGAAAGGTAGTATTGGGCTCACGGTTTCGCCGGTTTCATCATCAAGCGGCCACCCGCCGATCGCATCTGCACAAGGTAACTCACCTACTACATCATCAAAAAGCAAATCACCGACCACCGCTGCAAACGGCAACTCGCCGGCAAGATCGACCAGCATCAATTCAAAAAGCGATCACTCGCCAAAATCTCCAAGGAGGCTCACGCCGCACTCGATGGAGCTCAACAAGCCTTTGCCGGACTCGAATCAGGTTTGGATATTACAGTTGGAGAATTTAACTTCTTTGTCGATAAAGATGGTGTGCAGGACCTGTTAGATCCACTCGACATGGAGACACTCGACACGGAGACAATCGACAACGCTTCGACTGCAACACCATCCATCTTGGCGCGACATCGTCACAGATCGTCCCGATCCAATCGCCAAGCGACTCTGCAACGTCCATGAACTCGCAAGAGTTCCGTGACGAGGTGGCAAAAAGATTTGGAAGAAGCGAGATCGAATCTGCGTACCGCCCAAACAACTCAATCGAGTCACTCGACAACATCGTCGACTGCAACAACGTCGCGGGAACGAGGAGAACATAGATGACAACATATACCTCGCCGATCTCAACGGCCCAGAAATCCGTGCCAGCCACGAGATATTCACCTGCGACGCAGATAGCCTGGACAAAGCACTCGAAGATCTACTCGATTGCGACAGAAACCCCAGCAAGCAAAGCAACTCCAACATGAGCCTGGATGACGACGCCGAATCCATAATGCGCATTAGCAACACATGGGAGAAGATCGGGTGGTACCGTATCAGGTATACACCGCGAGTACAGCAGAAACATCAGCAGCTGCAACATGCCGTCGACCTACAGAATACCCTTGCACAGTCACCATGCCTGACGGAACAACCACGCTGACCATCACCGCAGAGATGGCGGAAAAAGTGAGCAAAGTAATCGAAAGCTGCACAATGCTACCAGCAAACGCAACTCCGGAAGAGGTATTGACCTTACAATACTTCCAGTGGCAAGAATCGATACGGTTGAAGAACTACCGAGCAGTACTCGAAGAACGCAAAAAGCAAGCCAGCATATCGAGTGCTCGGCGAAGAGCATTGTCTGAGTTCAACAGGCAGAAACGACCCCGCGAATAGGTCACGATTCATAAACCTCGGAGACGCAGATCGTGCAGCGGTCACTCGAAACCTAAACCCAGCCTTTATGGCAGTCGACGCGGAAGGAGTCCCCATACCTACTGAGCCAGCCGGGGCGCTGATGACGCTAGGCACCTATCTCAGAACAATCGAACCTCCTGCAGGAGACCCAAAGAGGGATCAGCACCTCCAACTGTACAAACAACTGGCAATAGCAGCAAAGCCATACAGCAACGCAACTCCAAGGAGAGATACAGATCGGGACCGTCGCAGTCGAAGTCCTCGGGAAGGAGCAGTCGAAAAAGCTCACGTCATCGATCCAGCAGGAGCCACTCGAGGAGGTCATACAGCAGCAGCTCAGACTCGGAAGCAGAAATCGGGCCATGTGGAGCGCTATGCTTCACTCGACGGATCCGGGAGGCTCGTATGCCCAAGAAGTTTTCGCTAGCTACCACGCCAAAGTTCAACTGCAAACAGGAGCCATCAGGCTGGTTAGAAGATTACAGGCTGGCTGTTGGATGTCAGCGCGGTACCACAACCACAGCTATGCAATACATACAACTCATGATGGAAGGAACAGCTCGCGATTGGCTCAAATCGCTACCCGAATCATACTACGATTCGTGGGAGCACTTCAAAGGTGATTTCATCAAATACTTCGAGCCTCTATGTGAGCGCCCCAAAACTTTCGAGGAGCTCCGGACCTGCAAGCAAAAGTCAGATGAATCTCTGAGATCGTACATACGGCGGTGGACCACCATCCGTAACTCAGTAGGCAACGTATCAGAAGATAGGGCAATCGACGCCTTCAAAAACGGACTCTGGAGAGAAGACTTCAAAGAAACACTTGGTCGAGAAGATCCAAAGACAATGGCGGCACTCATGGTACTCGCAACAAAGTGGGCAGATGGAGAAGACTCCGTACGAGGCACTCGACCCGTACCCTCACATGAAAATCACGAGGGTGGCAGTCGAGACCGCAGAGATAGCTACAGAGATGATCGAAGGCGCAAACGCAAGCATCGTTATCACGACGATGACCATCCAAACTTCATCGCAGCAGGCTTTGTCCAGCCAAGGGACAGCCGCGACCAAACTGACAGACGACCCGACGATCATCGTGATAATCGAGATCATCGTACGGACGACCGCCGAGGTAATCGAGACCATCGCACAGACGATCGACGTGACAGTCGAGACCACAGACGCGACGACCGCGATAGCTACAGAAGGCCAGAGTGGCGCAGGCGAGCAGACAAAGATCCTGAGCGCTCAATCGAAGAAAGGATGGATGATTATTGCAGATTCCATCTTTATAAAGGGGACGATGGTAAGCTTCGCTCTAACCACTCGCTGAGAAATTGCAGGGAATTCGATCAACTTGCGATTGAACATATACTGCGACTGCAAAAGATGGACGTGCACCTCCTCAACTAGTGCAGACTCCATCGACTGCATCACAAGCACAGCCTGTTCAGGCATATCCAGCGCCGCAACAAGTACAACAAGCACAGGTATATTCCATACCACCGCAAACACAGCCTACTCAGGTGTATCCTGCACCAACACCAGCGCAACCGACGCCAGTGTACATGGTGCCAGCACAACCCGTTACGGGAACACAAATGGCAGCAGCCGTGCACCAGATGCAGCAAGGAGATGAACAAAAATATCCCGTAACTCGCGGGCAGATGAACATGATCCAGCGAGGACGTCCCTCCAATAGAGAGCAAAAGTTACACACTCGACACGTCAATATGGCGGTCATGGCACCCCCAGCTATCACAGATTTTTTGAAAGGATCAGAAACTCCGATTGTCTTCAATCGAGAGGACCATCCACCCGCAGTATATCGACCAGGGCATGCAGCCTTGGTACTCGACGCCCAAATCGGAGGCTACGCCATGACCAAGGTCTTCATGGACGGAGGTAGCGGCCTCAACATAATCTTTGCAGATACGCTACGCAGAATGAACAAATCAGTCGAAAATCTGCCAAAGTCCACAAGTACCTTCCACGGTATCGTCCCAGGCAAAGCAGTGCTCCCAGAAGGCACCATACAACTCGATGTTACGTTTGGAGATCCTACTCACTTCAGAACCGAGTCGATTGAGTTCGAAGTGGTCGATTGGAAGTCACAATACCATGCAATACTTGGGCGCCCCACTTTCGCTCGATTCATGGCCGTCCCACACTACGCCTACCTCAAGCTCAAAATGCCAGGACCAAAAGGAGTCATCACGATCAACGGGAACTTTCAAAGGTCAGATTCATGTGACCGTGACTTCAGCAAAATCTCAGAGATGTACGGGATGGAGCAATCACTCGCCGAGCTTGAGGTCTCCAATGACCGTACACCTCTACCAGAAAGCAAGAAGATGGCAATCGATAGAGAGCTCAAAGCCATCAACGACGCGATGAAGCACGAGGGGCACCCGACTGAATCTTCAAGGACGATCAACATGTCGTCAAGTCACACTAGTGCATAGAGGGGCGCATCTGCGTCAGTTCTATGCATAGATATGTAATAGCGCATAATGTCGGAAGAACCAGCAGGTTTCAGACGCACTCTTTTCCCTTACCAGGGTACCTAAGGGGACTGGAAGGTTTTTAATGAGGCGGCTTGCTGGTCGAACACATATTTCGAATAAAGATACATGTTCCTCCATATTTCTCATATATGCCTTTTATTGTTTACCCCACTCAAACACTCTGGGGCTCGAGCATAAAACCCAAGCCACACTCGAATACTCGGGGGCTGGATCATAAAACTCAATACATAAAAGAAAAAGTTGCTCAACCCAGATCAATTACTCGGGGGCTGAGCCTGCAGGCATAAGTTGGAGCTTCAACTCTCATAAAATTCATAGCCTCACTCGAGGACTCGGGGGCTGTGTAATTCATGTTCCATGTTAAGTAATTTCTCATAAACCCCACTCGATACACTCGGGGGCTGCATACATACATATAAACAAATAAGCACTACGTGCAAGTGGCAAATTTACACTCGGGGGCTGTTCCCTATACATAAATACCCTAATCTTCTGGTTCGTCCTTGACTGGGAGAACAGGGCCCATAAGTTGAGCATTATAACACTCAACCAACGTCCTCGCATGTTCGACTGTATCGTCCAAATCCGATTGGGATAAAGACGATCCAGGCACGGGTGGACGAAGTTGCAAATTCGGGCGTTGGCTTCGGAGATACGCCATTGTTGCGTTGGCCCCATCCACAAGCTTCTGGGTGATAAAGTCCCGAATGGGACCTGCACTCCGAAAAAGCCCGAGCAAAGCATGGATTCCTTGAGGTTGCGGCCCAGTCGGGAAAAGCGTCTGGTTGATTCGACTGAAGGCCGACCTGCATAATTCAAGCAGCATAGTGCTCCGCCACACCCGATCTGCAGAGTCGCGAGTATGCGTGCTCGGTGCTTGTCCAATCGAAAGTGCTGGCGGCCAGTCGTGGGTTCGTCAGTCGCATTATTCAACTGCTCATCCACGCGAGCCTGCTCCGCCTGGAAATCTTGAACAAAACCTGCAACAACACAAGTTGGGTGAACAAAAAGGAACAGGCTGTGAACTCACAAGATCAAGGCAGTCATGCTTACACTCGAGCTGTCTGTTCACGATCTCCATCTCGCCAAGCACATACTCCTCCCGTTGGGTAGGTAAAGCAGGCCTTGCCCTCATCCTATCCAGCTCACTTCGGACACTCGCCAGCTCTTGCTCCTGTTTTGCGAGTCGAGCCTTCATATAACGTATTACTGCGGCATCGTTTGCCACCTGAGCTCGAGATCGAGTAGGGGCACGATGCCGCGATGAACTGGATGAAGTGGCGGCTGGCCGTTTCTGTTCCAAGCATCATAAAAGTTTCATGAGAAACTAGTCACAAAGCTCAGACGAGCAACAACATACAGCCTTACAAGCAGGATCATAATGAGGAAATTATATTCATACAAAGGTAGCAAAAGCACATGCACACTCGCATGATCATAAGTTTAATTACAAGGCATAACAAGGCGCGGCTACCCTACTTCTCAGACATCGACTCCGACCTAGCCCTACTCGCACGGGCGGCGACCTCTGCTGCCCGGCGTTCCATGGTAGCCATAAATGTTTCAGCCAACTTTGCGGCTGGCTCGTTCACATGCTTAAGGGACACCAGCTTCCCGCCCGGCTTGCGAGGAAAGTCAGACAGAGCGGCTTTGAAGTCACCCTCTATCCCATGACCTAAAAGGAGTTTGAGGGTGGTCTCTGAGCCGCGTACCGTCAAAGCGCGAGCAAAGTTCGACATAGTCGAAGTTCCCGGGCCCAGGACGTCGGCGAAGCCATCCACAGTCGAAGGAGGTTGGCTAGACGGAAACACGTCCTTGAACACGGCGCCGAGGGTGCTCGTAGACTTGACGAGTGCATCCTTGGCTTGGGTGGAGACGACGTCCAAATCGCCTATAGCGCGGTCAAGGGACAAATCGCCACTCGACTGGTCTACACCTAGCGGTGCGCCAACAGCTCCTGCAAAAATCAGACAGAACACAACTTTTACACAACCTTCAGTGCCAAAAGAAGGGGATAAAAGTGGCAAACTCAACTTACCGCCCACGTCTCGGGTGAGGCTAGCCAAGCGCTCAGCAAAATCTTTCTCGCGCAGCGCAGCGGAGTTCTTGGCGTCATCCAAGGCCTTCTTCGACTCCGCGCGCTCCTTGGCGAGTGCATCTTCTAGCTCTTTAACCCGGGACTCAGCAGACGCCTTGTCACCTGAGATTGATAGCCAGATGTCATTCACAGCCGACAAAGCAAAGACATACAGAAACACAACACACTTACGGGTGAGCTGCTCCATAACAGTGCGCAGATTATCCCTCTCCTGTTCAACCTGGACAAATGCTTTACCCGATTCCACCAGGTTGAGGTAAAAGGGCTGCACGCACACGAAACCAACATAAGCTATACACAAATAGTCCCAGAAGGAAGACTCGACAAAAGACACTTACGTGTTCCACCCAAGGCGCAGGCTTGGCAGCAGACGTCCCAATTTGCGGAGTCGACGTACTCGCAATCTTGGCGGCCTCAATGGAAGTGGCCGTGGCTACTGATTGCACAACCTCAGCCGCAGCAGGAGAAGCTTCAGGCTGATCTGGAGTCGAAGCTCTCTCGGTTGGAGGGGTTGGAGGTCGCGCAGTCTCAGCACTGCGAGTGACCAAACGACATACAACATAAGAAACAGTACTCAACTCACAAAAATTGTAGTACAAAAAGGAGCAAACCTGTGCTCTTCTTCATCATCAGTGTCGAGCTCTTCAAAGTTTGGGCCTCCAAAAAGTAGCTCCCCACCCGACTGAGGAGGAGGAGGAGCCGAGCTCAAAGGACTCACGTCCAAGGGAGCAGCTGTGGTCATAGGAGACGAACCTGAGTTTCCATCATCCCTCACATCCGATTCCTTCGCGGGTGAGCTCGTGGAAGAAGACATAACTTGGGCTGCCCGACGGCGCTTGCGAGCAGGAACCTCGCTAACATCCTCAGTCGCGGTAGGCTCCTTGCCCTGTGCTTCCTCTACCCCTTCCTCTTCAACCTCTTCTGAGGGTGAAGCGGTAGCCGAAGGTAGAGGCGATTCATCCCCTCCCTTCGCTTCTACTGTCACCTCTGTTTCATAAGTTGGGCCATCTTCGGGAAGAGGAGGAAGGGTTGAGGTAGTCGAGTGGCCCTGCATACAAAATATAGCAGTCGAAAGTGAAAAAGATGCACAGAAGGATAACAAAAACAGGAGATCATAGACTCGAAAGATTCACTAACCTCTGGCAAAGGCTTTTCAGCCCCATAAGGATCGACTGGGCAGTCGACATTGCAGGGCTCGCTTTGTTTTGTACTGGTGATGGACCGCACATGTGTCACCAGTTCACTCCTAGACAGCTCCTCCTTGCTCATCCGAGTGGAGTCGAGGGGACCTTCGTACTCCCACATTGGGTGGGCACGAGCGCGGAGCGGCCACACCCGCATCTTCACAAAAGTGGCAATAAGATGCACACCCGTGATGCTGTTGAGCAGTCCACCAATCGTCTCCAGCAAAGGCGCTGCTTCCGCCATTTCTTCAGTCGACAGCTCATGGTCCCAGGCCTTCGTCCTCGCTGCTATACCAGCAGTCGAAAATGCTGGGGCCCCATCCTGGTCGACTCGCACATAGAACCACCTTTTCCTCCACCCCTGCGCCGAGTCGACTAGCTTCAGGGCGAAGTATCGGGTGTCGCTGCGCACTTGGATCTGCAGGCCTCCGACTGGATAGGTTCGGCCGCCTCGGTTGTTGGGCCGGACCATGAAGATAGACTTCCATAATGCCCAACTCGGAGCAACTCCCAAAAAACACTCGCACAGCGTGATGAAACACGCAATGTGCAGAATACCGTTCGGGGTGAGATCATGGATCTGCACCCCGTAGGCAAAAAGCAAACCTCGCACAAAATCATGGAGGGGGAGCGAGAAACCCCTAGGCAAAAACTCCGCGAAACAGACGCGCTCGTTAGCGCGAGGCTCGGGAAGTACCTCCTTGGGCGAAGGTGCGCGGACGAAGAGCTGGTCCGAGGGTGGCAACAACCCGTCCTCGCGCAGCTTGTCCAGCTGTGCCTCCTTCATGGTGGATTTCATCCAATCGCCATTGGTCTTCTTGAGGTCGACGGCGGCCGCAGATGCGCCAGCCGCAGTCTTCTTCCCCTTCATCGCCGCCGCATCGGGCGCGGCAGCAGCAGTCGAGGCAGGACGTTTATTGCCCGCCACTTTCTTCATTGTCAACGAGCAGGCGGTGGAGCGCGCAAAGCTCTAGTGCAGGAGCAATGGAGGAAGAGCGCGAGGAAGAAGATGGAACAGGGCGGCGCGCAGAGCAAATGGCAGGTAAAGACAATGCCAGCGCTGTTCCCCTATTTACCATAAATCAAAAAGCAATCACAGCCATTCAGATCTAAATCGTGCGTTACGCATGCAATCTGACCGTACACGTGGCAAACGCGGAGGGCAACCGTCGCCGGCCACTCCGCCCACTACGCACGCAAAAAGAGGAGCCATCATCACGCCTCTGGAAAAAGTGGGCCCGTCTGGTCAAATCAAGTCCAAACGGCACCGTCTTCGGTCAGCTCTGCACAAATGGGCCCACCTATGTGTTACGTCCCATCCATCGCAGCATAACGCACGCCACGCGTGTCAGGAATCACAGTCGAAATAAACGTCATCCCTGATGTCATTTGAAGCATTTGTTCAAAAATACATTCGAATCTGTCCAACGAATATTGGTCAATCGATTGCCTTATTTAGTTCGGGTGTGACAAATCCTTCTTAAAAGCAAAATTGGTCACTCGACCGTTCCTTCGACTAAGTCATATTACTCCCATCGGGAGCGTATTCAAAAATTCTTCGACTGAAGATGCTCAAGAAAATGATTGAGATTATCCTCCATTTACAAGTAATACAGCATAATCTCGGGGGCTACTCCCATCGGGAGCACTGTCGTGCACCCGATAAATTACGGCACAAATTTCTTCGATTAGCATATGCAGAGTAAGGGGATTTTTGAGATTATCCTCCATTGCAAAGCAATAAAGCACAATCTCGGGGGCTACTCCCATGGGAGCGCTGTCGCGCTCCCATAGATTCTCAAAAGAAGGTAAGAAATTCACTCGACTACAGACTCGATTAAATATATTAAAGTACTTCGAAATCTTAGAATCATACTTCATAAATTCCCGGACTACGCCAATCGCGGATGTTTCGGATGCTGCATACGCAAATGCAAAGGTAAGACCCGCTGAGCAATCGAGCTGGGCCGAGGGACGCTCCAACAGTGTTTTCCCTTGAATTTTTCCGTGTCAACAGACATGATGAAAATCCTGACGGACGCGTTAGGTATCAAAAGTTAAACTGCAGAACGAATCAGTAAGACCTACAACGGCCTGAGTCGAGTCTGTCCAGTATGTTCCAGCTTCGAGTCCGGGGACTCGAACCTGATTGAAGGCTAGTATGGTTTCGCCCAAATGTGCGGTTAACTGAGCTCGATTTTCGAGTGAATCAGGCCTACTATGTCAATATCCCTAGGCAAAAGTTTCAAAAGTGTTCCAGCTTCGAGTCCGGGGACTCGAACCTGATTGAAGGCTAGTATGGTTTCGCCCAAATGTGCGGTTAACTGAGCTCGATTTTCGAGTGAATCAGGCCTACTATGTCAATATCCCTAGGCAAAAATTTCAAAAGTGTTCCAGCTTCGAGTCCGGGGACTCGAACCTGATTGAAGGCTAGTATGGTTTCGCCCAAATGTGCGGTTAACTGAGCTCGATTTTTGAGTGAATCAGGCCTACTATGTCAATATCCCTAGGCAAAAGTTTCAAAAGTGTTCCAGCTCGAGTCCGGGGACTCGAACCTGATTGAAGGCTAGTATGGTTTCGCCCAAATGTGCGGTTAATGAGCTCGATTTTCGAGAGAATTAGGCCTACTATGTCAATATCCCTAGGCAAAATCTTTCGACTAGGTTCCAGGCTCGAGTCCGGGGACTCGAGTCTGACTGAAGACTAGTAAGGTTTTGCTCAAGTAAGCAGTTAACTGAACTCGATATTCGAGTGAATCAGGCCTACTATGTCAATATCCCTCGGTTAGCATACACATACAATCGAAACAAATTAGAGCTTGAGGAACTACATCGGGTCAGAAGAACAAGTTCAGAAGACTATGACGTGCACGATGAAGGGAGCACATGCTCGATTCTTCGAGTCAAGCAAGTACTCGGGGCTAATGACGAGGTTATACTCTGCGGGTACCCCAGCGTAAGGGTACCTGGTGCACGTGATGATCAAAGAAGCCCAAGGATTAATCGAAGCCCACGAAGGAAGGCCCGAGACAAAGAGTGCTTTCCAAGTTAGATCAAGTGATAGTCGGTTAAGACTTTCCATACATGTAACCTTGGTCGGTTATGTTTTCCGAGACCCAGCCTCCTATATAAAGGCTGGGAGGGTGATCGATCAAGGTAAGGAATCCATAGCGACCAAAACCTCGGCGAGATCAGCAGCTCGTCGAACCCTTGTAACCCTCATATTCATACCATAAATACAGACAAGCAGGAAGTAGGGGTTTTACCTCACTCGAGGGCCCTGAAATTGGGTAAATCCAGCTTGTCAGCCATCGATTCCACCGATACTACGCGTTCTCTAACACACAATCAACCCTAGGTATAGCAACCATGGGAATTGCCGAGGGCACACCTCGACAATGACTTTTCCCCTGTTGATAAGAGTCACATATTGTTGGTACATCTTCATTAACTGAAAGAAAAGGTAATTTGGGACACCTACGAATGTGCTGCACAATTGGTATTGCTGGATGTTCTAAGCGAGAATGTCACTCTGCATATGTAGGCTTGACGAATAGTAGTACGAACATGATAAATACAACCACAGCGATGCGCTCTAAAAATTGTTTCCCTCGTTTCTCGTTATCAAGTGTAAGCTTAGGAATAGAAACGAGACTACGAGTAGCATCATGAACATGAAGATGAATAGGTTTAGACGATGTGTATTTGCACATATAGTGGATTGACCATTATGACAAATACGCATACCTACACCGTTGACAGTGTTAACTTGTTCCCAGCCCTTCATGTAAAGCTTGTTGAGGTCACTTGTGAGGTGGTTGTTCCCACCCATATACATGTACCAGTCTACCAGATAGGATTAACAAGGTACGGTGGTGAGCCTCCATACATGGCCATCTTGACGCTCATTTTTTTTAGATAAGGGTGTGCGGATCCCCAGTCTCTGCATCTAAGAGATGCACACAGCTTTCCGTAATTATTCAAAAGTTATCAAATCGTTTACAATTCATGGATCACTCAGTGTGACTACAAAAATCAACCACTCAAACAGGAGTTCACTAAGCATCTATCCTTTTATGATGTAGCCACCCAGCCCGATTGAAGATAGCCCGCACGACCGTCATCATACGGGTACATCCAGCGTCCATAAGTCCACGCTGATCCGCAGGTAGGAGGAAGGACCACGTATTGATCCAGTACAACGCCTTGTGGATAATCTGCAAATAATGTATAGAAAATGTTTTGTTAAACACAATATCGTTCCCGCAATTCAAATAGCCCATAAAATGGCCGCTACGCCAATTCGAATATTAGTTGGAGGGTAAACATTAAAAGTGAAATGCACTAATCTCCAAATATCTCTAGCAAAAGTACATTTTAGAAAGAGATGTCCGGCGGACTCATCCGAAACACAGAAAATGCATTTCCTACTCCCTATCCATCTTCTTTTAGCTAGATTATCTTTTGTCAGTAATTCTTTTCTATGAAGAAACCAGAGATTTTTTTTTATCTTTAGCGGGATTTTTAACTTCCAAAGATATTTACGCAGATATCTAGTGTGGACATTTAATAAGTCCTCGTAGTAATACTTTACCGTAAATATGCCATTTGAAGTAAGCTCCATTTAAATTTATCTGGTTCATCGAATAGATTGACCCGCATTAACCTCTCTATTAGTTGCAGCCACTGCGTTCTATTATGTCGTAATAACATTCTTCGAAAAGAAAGGTTAATAGGCACTGCCCCCAAAACATTCGCAACCGTATTGTTTTTATTGGAGGCGATGGAATATAACGATGGAAATTTCTGCTGCAAAGTAGTTTGTCTAGCCAAACATTCTCCCAAAACATTGCAAAGAGTGAATTTACCCCGCTCGAAAAACTCGTTCTTGACCCTCATAAGCCCTTTCCAGAAGGGTGAGTCGAGTGGTTTTCCTTGCACTTGTGCTAGAGTTTTACCACCTAATTATTTGTTTGTTAGAAGTTCTTGCCAGACTCCCTCCTCATTTAAAAGTTTATACAGCCATTTACTCAATAGGCATTTATTCTTGATGTCAAGGACCGCAACACCCAACCCCCCTTGCTCTTTCGGTCTGCAAATTATATTCCACCACATGAGTCTATATTTCTTTTTGTGTTGATTACTTTGCCAAAAAATCTAGAGCGGTAAAAATCGAGTCTTTTCCTCACTCCTTTAGGTATTTCAAAAAAGATAGTAGAAACATTGGAAGACTTATTAGCACCGAGTTGATTAGCACAAGACGGTCACCGTATGACAACATCTTGGCCATCCAAGCTGCTAATTTTCTCTCAAATCTATCTTCCACAGATTTCCATTCCTTGTTTAAAAGTTTGCGATAATGAATTTGAATCCCTAGGTATCGAAAAGGTAGAGATCCAATTTCACATCCAAAAATGCGGCGATACTCCTCTTGCTCCTCCTTGGCCTTCCCAAAGAATATAATTCGCTTTTATGAAAATTTATTTTCAACCCTAAAGTTGTTCAAACAAAGCCAGAATTAATTTCCTGTTCACAGCCTTTGCAATGTCGTGTTCTAGAAATAGTATTGTATCATCGGCATATTGAAGACTCGACAGCCCACCTTCTACAAGGTGTGGTACGAGTCCCCCAACTTGACCATCCTCTTTCGCACGATATATTAAAATGGCCAACATGTCAGCCACCAGGTTAAATAAAAGGGGTGACGACGGATCACCTTGACGCAGCCCTTTATGTGTCTGAAAGTAATGACCGATATCGTCATTCACACGTATCCCGACACTCCCTCCCTGTACAAACCTAGCAATCCATTCACACCATTGAGATGCAAACCCTTTCATGCGTAATGCTTGTTGCAAGAAGGACCATTTAACCTTGTCATATGCCTTTCAAAGTCGATTTTAAAAAGCACTCCATCTATTTTTTTCTTGTGCATATCGTGGATCGTTTCATGTAGAACTACCACACCTTCCAGAATATTCCTACCCGTATGAATGCGGTTTGTGTAGGACGAATAACCTTACTCGCAATTGCCGGAGAATAGTCCCCAAGAACTAGGAATCGTAAGGGGCTGAACACGCCGTCAAGAAAAACTCTCGTCAACCTCGGCGACCAAACTCAATGAGCTTGACTGAACACATCACGACAGAGATCGACACGAGCTCGTACCCAGGTTCAGGCCCTCCGGAGGAGTAAAGACCGTACTTCCTGTTGTGTTGTATTGCACTGCTTCGAGAGGTTACAGTATAGGATTGCTTGTCGGGGGCAAAGCTACGGCAATGGCAGAGCTACCAAGGTGGAGCTTGTGCTCTCTCTATGTCGTAGTTGTCTTGGATGCAGAAAATGCTCGATCCCCTTCTCTAGTGGTGCTCCTCCTCCTTATATAGGCGCAAGGGTGGAGGCTAGGGTTCCACTTTGACGCCGGTGCAGGAGAACGGCGCACCCATGATCCAGGGCATGGTGGACGCGGTCCACGGTGGTGGTCTTGCTGGTCTTCTTCAGATAAAGCCTCCGTCCGCTGGGTAGTGGCCGGCGCTCCAGAGGCTAGTGATGCCCTACGGTGACGTCGTGCTTGGAGTGGAGCGGCGGCTGTCTCCTTATCACCGGAATGGAAAGCTTGGTAGTCCGCTTTTCCTGGGGCAGCTTTGTCTCCCCCCTTTATGCATAGGAATGCCAACTGCGGCGTCTTCGTCACCGCGCGCAGAGGCGCGCGTCATCCTGCCACGGGCGCAGAGCCCATGTGCGTCCTGCCATGATGGCGGAACCTCGCCAAGCACTTCGAGTGCTCCGATGCCTCGAGAGGAGAAGACTCTCTCGAGGCTGTTCCTTGGACGCGGGGATTTGACCGTTTCCTCCGTGTTGAACTCCTCGCGAGAGGAAGGTCCTCGCGAGGCTCTCCAGGGGCTCGCCTGGTACTTGGCGATTTTTTGGCCAAGTGTAGAGTGTCGAGGGCTAGGAAGGCCGGCCCATGGTACCCTGGTATCCATTGGGCCGATAGTAGCCCTGGGCCCGCGGCGGGCACGTTGTAGCCCATGTGCGTAGGCGAAGCGTCGCGGGCCCAAAATAGTCCTTTGGGCCAAGACACGTGGCGGGCAACCGTCGCTTGGCGTCGTCTCGACTTCTCCGCCACGCCGACCGAAGTGGCGGGCCCCGCCACGCTGTCGTAACTGCTCCACTCGAGGTTAAGGGCAGGGGGAACTGGCACGGTTCCCCATCACTCCTCGCATTTGCCTCGTCCCCCTTGCTCCTTGCGCCTGCCTCTGTCTTGCGCTCTCCTTCTTCTTCCGAACTCCTGCCTCCGCGCCGCCATGGCCCCTGGGAAAGCTTTTGCGGTGCAGAAGGGCAAGGCTCGCCAAACTCCAGCGGCAGCTACCGGCCGGAATTGGAGCCCAGCTGCGTGGCGACCGCCGCGCATTTGGAGAAGGTGCGCCCTCTGGTGGCCACCGCTTTCAACGAGCGGGGCGCGACCAATTTGAGGCCAGGAGGCGCTCCTGGCGGCCTCTGTGCTCCTTTCTATCCCATCTTCCTCCACACCGTCTTCGCGGGGTGGTTCCGCCCTTCTCCGATTTCCTCCTTGCTATCTTGGAGCATTACCAAATCCAGCTTCTCCACCTTCATCCCAATTCCATCCTCACCCTCGCCATCTTCGCTTATTTATGCGAAGGATACGCCGGGGTCATGCCATCGGTGGACCTCTTCTAGCGCTACTTCGCGCTCCATTCCACCGCCCCCGGGGAGACCTCCGGTGCGTCTCATTCCGCATTGCGGGCGGCATGTCGGAGCGTTACATCCCCATCGCTTGGGATGACGGGGTCGATGTCACCAGGGTGACGAAGAGGGTGGACGACTTCCGCAAGCGATGGCTCTATGTGGAGGTCGCGGAGAGCTGTCCCTTTCTCGAGGTCCCCACCAGGCCTCCGTCGAAGCATGACGGCTGGAGTAGCCAGCCTCTGGAGGATCCAACTCTCGAGCTCTTCGAGAAGCACCTGCTTGAGGCCCGCACCCGTGGGCTTACTGGCCAGATGGTGGCGAAGGACTTCGTGGCGCAGCGCATTGCGCCACTGCAGTCGCACCTACAGCCGGTGTTGACGTACTCCGGCGAGGCGGACCGGATGCGGCTAAACGGCGAGGTCTTCTCGGCGAAGGTGCTGAAAAGCATCACGGACATCCTCTTCACCTCCCCGCGGATCCCAGAGCCGGCGAACAACTCCTCCAAGCCCCTGCATCGCTTCGTGAAGAAGTCGCGCCTTAGGTACTTGGCGACGATGCCCGTTCACCGCGTGGGGGCTGGTCACGCGGGGGCGCAGGGGCCCCAAGAGGGCCCCGCCTTGGCGGCGTTGGCGGTGTCGGTGCGGGGTGATGACGCTTCGTCGGGCTCCCCCACGGCGTCTGACGGCGGCGCCGGCGTTCCAGGCGGCGCCAGTTCCTCAGGTGGCGCCGCGAGGTCCTCGAAGGCGGTCGAGCCTCACGCCGGTATACTTGAGGTCTCTTCAGGCGACGACGAACCTCTCATGCCGTTTCCGGGGCTAGAGCGAAGCGAGGCCAGAAACGTCGGGGGCCAGTGGCTCCCAGCCCCGGCGCACAAGACGGGGGTGTGGGTGGATGTGACCGTCACGTAAGACTTTCTTTATCTCCTTCCTTCGGCTGTCTCCGGACTTTCCCCTCAGCCATCTTCTGATTTGTCCTTTTTTAGGCCTTCCGCTACCCCCTCCACGCGCCGAAGAGGAGGAGGCCCCACCGGCTCGGGGGTACCTCAGGAGCTGTGGGGGCACCTGCGGCCTCCATTCCTACTGAGTTGGAGCCCTTGGCGGCAGTGACTCCCTCGACACGGAGGAGCCCTTTGAGGAGGAGGATACAGGGGCAACGCTGTCGCCCGATACGCGCTTTGAGGTTGATGCCGATTCAGCCTCGCCAAGGCGGGAGAGCTTGCCTTTGACGGGCTTCCTCCCCTTTGGCCAGGCGGAATCCGAAGCCGACAGCGAGTGGGCACCGAGCCCCCAACCAGCCCCAGCGCTAGCGGGGGAGGGGGTTCTAGCCCGAGCCCCCGAGCGCATCCCGAGGTCACCCCGAGCGCCAGGCGCGTGGACCCTGAGCCTCCAGTGGACACGGGCTCCGTTGGGCTCCCTGTCGACTCTCGGGGCGCGGCTCGTCGCGAGTCCCTCTTTTGTTCGGCGAGGGAGAAGATTGATGAGCTGGAGGCTCATCTTGCTGAGAGGGAGCATGCCGATGAGAGGACCGGACGGACCTAGCGCGGGGCTGGTCCTAGCTTGAGGCGCGGTGGCTCGCTGCCGCCGGGAAGATAAGGCGGCGCGGGAGAAGCGCGCGGAGGCACTTCGCTTCGTCGCTGAGACCCGTGCCAGCGTTGTGCAGGAGGCTGAGGAGACCCTTGCGTACTTGCCAGCCAAGCGCGAGGCTCTGGAGGTTGACACTGAGGCCAGGCACCAGGAGATCACGGCTCGGGAGGCTGCCGCCTCCGCCAAGTTCCAAGAGATTGAGGCAGAGGCAGCTGCTAGAAAGCGGGACCTTGACTCTCGCGAGAGGGAGCTGCAGGTGCGTGAGACGCATGCCGCCCAGCTGGAGACGAAGCTGTCTTTGGAGCGGGAGGCTCTGGAACCTCGTGAGGCCCTTCTGAAGTCCGCGTCGAGCGTGGATGGCCTTGTCGAGGAGGAGAGCCGCAAACTCCTCTGCGTTGCGGTTGGCCGCATTTTCGCAAACCTTCGCCGTCTTGAGCCTTCCTTCAATCTCCGGAGCGTGACAAAGCATGATGAGGGACCCGGAGCCGCGAGCCGCCATGCTGAGGTCCAGGAGGACACTGAGGCGTACGCCGATCGCTTCAAGGCAGTGGAAGTCGACGAGGGCCCCGACGGGACGGCGTCGCTCTGAAGCCTGGGCTTCTTCTTTAGGTGTAGCGTGCCTGGCCACAAAGTTTAGCTTTTGAAACTGCTTAAGTGTTGTAAAGATCTTAAAGACTTGTATGCTTGATTGTGCCTCTCGCGAGGCTTTTTATCCCTTGCTCATGTCTTTTCTGCTCTGTGTCGTTAGGACCCTCCTGGAGGGGTAAGGGCTCCTGAGGCCCGGCGCTCAGGAGCCCCCCCCCCCCCTTTTGACGCGCAAGCAACCCATGAGGCGTGAGTGGGAAAACGGGCTCGAGAAGCAAAAACAGCGACAGGGGAGGATAATGAGGAGCTTGAGTTCTGAACTTAGCTATGTAGGGTCTTGTTTCTTTGTGGGCACCATGTTTCCTTGGGGATGTTTTTGCGGCCTTGGCGAGGGCGTAGCCTTTCCTGCGTTAGTCAAGCGGGCGTACCCGCGAGCATTGCACATTCAAGATGGCTCGCGCGCGCTTGCAGGTTTTCCTCATGTGTACCTCGCGAGGAGAAAAATGAGCACCAAGGTCCTTGGTGAGGTGACATGCATGGGAGCAGGCCCACGAGCCAGCGCTCGGATCCTTTGGTTTTTCGGTGCTGCTGGGATGCTCCCGAGATGCGGGCACCGTGCCTAGCACCCGCTCGCGAGGTGCGCAAGGGGAAAAGGTTTGAGCGCGAGAGATCGCAAAAATAGGAGAAACACCTTACCGAGATAATATTACAAAACGGCGCTGACGCGCAATGTGCCAAAAAGCAGCTAGTTAGTTACACTTGGAGTAGCCAAGTTACAACCCGCCATGTCGGGGCATGGGATTTTTATACTTGGAGTGGCCAAGTTACATTTCACCATGTCGGGGCATGGGTTTTTATACTTGGAGTGGCCAAGTTACATTTCGCCATGTCAGGGCGAGGGGCTTTTATACTTGGAGTAGCCAAGTTGCAATCCGCCATGTCTGGGCATGGGGTTCCACAAATGTGGCTGAGAATTCTCGCGGCCCGTGGCGACGCGTGGTAGAGAGAGCTCAGGTGGAGTGACCCTCGGGGAGGGATAAGCTTTTGTGAAGCTTGGGAGGGGGGTGATGACTCGGGCGTCCCTCTTCAAACAAAAAGTCTGACGTGACTCGATCACGGGTAGCACTTCCGGAGAGGGGGGGTGACGACTCGGGCGTCCCTCTTGAGACAAAAAATGTCTGTTGTGACTTGATCACGGGTAGAACTTACGGAGGTGTTCTATGTTCCATAGATCCATGACGGGCGCGCCGTCTTGAGCTTCCAGTTGCGCTGTTCCGCGCTTGGCAATGCGCGTGACCCTGTAAGGCCCTTCCCACGTGGGTGAGAGCCTCTGGAGGGTATTCTTCTAAGGACTAAGTCGCCTGCCTGAGGGTGCGCGAGCGTATGCGGTGGTTGTGGTACCGACGCAAGGCTTGTTGGTGCCTTGCCACCCTGATAGTAGCTTGTCGGTGCAGCCCCTCAAGTAGCGACAGGTTGTCGTTGTGGAGTGCCTCTTGATCTTCCTCGTTGAAGGGTAACACCGATAGTGGCTTGGCGAGGCTATCTTGATCATTTTCGTTGAAGGCCAACGCTTGTGGAGACCCGAGCCGTATTTCGCTGGGGAGGACTGCTTCAGCCTCAAAGACAAGGTCGGATGGCGTTTTACCTGTGGGCTCGGTGACCATCGTCCGGAAAGACCACAGTACTGAGGGGAGCTCGTTGACCCAGCCCTTGCCTGAGCGCTTGAGGTACTTGAAACTTCGTATCTTGAAGCTTCTGAGTTCTTCAACGATTGCTCGCTCAGTTGCTTGTTGCTCCGTGGGCATGCTGTCGAGGCGAAACATAGCCGGGTGCCGAGAGTTCCGCAGTAGACCCTGAAGGTACCACTGGCAAACTGCGAGTCGCTGCCGGTGATGATGCGATTTGGCACGCCGAAGCGACGCGCGAGGTTGCTTAGGAAATTCACCGCCGACTTCGCCGGGATGGAGCGCACCGCTTCTACCTCCGCCCAGCTGGTGAATTTGTCGACGGCGGCGTAGAGGTAGCGGTATCCCCTGCGTGATCTCGGGAAGGGCCCCAGGAGGTCCAGCCCCCAGACCACGAAGGGCCAGGTGAGGGGGATGGGCTGGAGACCCAGCTCCGGCCGGGGATCTGCTTGGCGTGGTGTTGGCATGTTTCGCAAGCTTGGACGAGGGCAGCGGCGTCCTGGAGCACCGTCGGCCAGTAGAAACCACTCCTGAAGGCCTTTCCCGCGAGGGTGCGCGAGGATGAGTGGTGGCCGCATTCGCCGTTGTGGACGTCCTCGAGAAGCTGCCTGCCCTCTTCTGTGGGGACGCATCGCAGGGAGACGCCATTGGGCGCTTGCGCGGTAGAGGTCTTCCCCGATGATGCAGTAGGTCTTGGCTAGATACTTGGCCGTGTTAGTCACTCGTTCTGCTTCCACCTCTTCTTCAGGGAGAGCCCCCGTGCTCAGAAAAACCTTTATTTCGTCGATCCAGCTCCCCTCTTGAGGTGCCGTGGCGAGCAGCAGGTGAACTCCCAGGGGTGACTCTCCGCCTGGCGCCCCCGCCCAGCCATGATGCCCGCTTAGTGGACCACAACCGTAGACTTCCGCCGCTGGCGAGGGTGGCGACGGCGGTGGAGGCGGAGGAGTTGGAGGAGCCCCCCTTGGTGGTGGCAGCGGAGGTGGAGTAAGCTCCCTTGGTGAAGGCGGTGGGACTGGAGGAGCGTCTGGCGCTGAACCTTCTGCGCGTCTAGGTGGCGTTCCCCCGGGCGCGGGACAGTCGGAGCCACGTGGATGCCAGCGGCGCGAATGAGCTCGCCGATGCGCGCCAGCCAGTCAGCTTGGCCTTCTTCGGCGGGACGGTACCGTAGCAGCTCCCGCACTATGAACAGCGCAGCGCATGGTCACGACACGGCCTGGCTTTGCGACGCGGTCCCCTGGTCCCAGGGAGACCGCAGAGGAGAGACGTGGGCGTCCTCGTCTTCTGGCTCCCCGACATGGGGCTCGGGGTCATCATTGCGCGGCGCGGAGTTGGCGCGGGGACGGCCACGCATGTTGCGGCCTGGAGCGCGCTCGTTGGTGGCCTTGCCGTTGGCGTTCGCGTTGCGTGCAAGACGCCCAGCTCGGAGTCGGGCAATGACGTCGGAGTGGTTGAAGCAGAGGTCGAAAGAGCGCCTCAGCCTCCTACCTGGCGCGCCAAATGTCGGAGAATAGTCCCCAAGAACCAGGGATCGTAAGGGGCTGAACACGTCGTCAAGCAAAACTCTCGTCAACCTCGGCGACTAAACTCAACGAGCTTGACTGAACACATCACGGCAGAGATGGACACGAGCTCGTACCCAGGTTCAGGCCCTCCCGGAGGAGTAAAGACCCTACTTCATGTTGTGTTGTATTGCACTGCTTCGAGAGGTTACGGTACAGGATTGCTTGCCGGGGGCAAAGCTACGGCAATGGCAGAGCTACCAAGGTGGAGCTTGTGCTCTCTCTATGTCGTAGTTGTCTTGGATGCGGAAAATGCTCGATCCCCTTCTCTAGTGGTGCTCCTCCTCCTTATATAGGCGCAAGGGTGGAGGCTAGGGTTCCACTTTGACGCCGGTGCAGGAGAACGGCGCACCCATGATCCAGGGCATGGTGGACGCGGTCCACGGTGGTGGTCTTGCTGGTCTTCTTCAGATAAAGCCTCCGTCCGGCCTGGGTAGTGGCCGGCGCTCCAAAGGCCAGTGATGCCCCTACGGTGACGTCGTGCTTGGAGTGGAGCGGCCGGCTGTCTCCTTATCACCGGAATGGAAAGCTTGGTAGTCCGCTTTTCGTGGGGCAGCTTTGTCTCCCCCCCCCCCTTTATGCATAGGAATGCCAACTGCGGCGTCTTTGTCACCGCGCGCAGAGGCGCGCGTCATCCTGCCACGGGCGTAGAGCCCATGTGCGTCCTGCCAGGATGGCAGAACCTCGCCAAGCACTTCGAGTGCTCTGACGCCTCGAGAGGAGAAGACTCTCTCGAGGCTGTTCCTTGGACGCAGGGATTTGACCGTTTCCTCCGTGTTGAACTCCTCGCGAGAGGAAGGTCCTCGCGAGGCTCTCCAGGCGGGCTCGCCTGGTCCTTGGCGGTTTTTTGGCCAAGTGTAGAGTGTCAAAATATCATTTTCTTCCGTGGAAATCTGAGGCATATCATTTGTGAATTCCTCCCGCAAAGAGAAATTATTTGTAACCGGCGCTCCAAATAATCTTTTGTAATATTCGGAGATATACGTTTTTCGGTTTTCTTGACCCACAATTGTTCCCTCATCCTGTTCTAATTGTATGATTCTCTTTTTTCTATGCTTCCCGTTCGCAATAATGTTGAAGTATCGCGTATTACTCCCACCCTCCTGAATATACTTAACTTTCGCTCTTTGTGCCCACTTGGATTCCTCATCGCGCCTTAATTTAGCTAGTTCCTCATCCGCCTCCTTCTTAACAGCTCGCTCAGCCATTGTTAGGGGATTAGATTCAGCTTTGATATCTATCTTCTTAACTAACAGAGTTAATTTATCTCTCAAAATTCTATATTCTCCATGCAAGTTTTTTGCCCATCCTCTCAAGAATTGGCGCAAATGTCTTATTTTGTTTTGCCAGCGTTCGATCGGCGAATTCCCATCTTGGACCGCAGCCCATTCACGGGCGATTAGATCATAGAAACCTTCCTGGCGTAGCCAAGATAGCTCAAAAGAAAAATGGTTTATATTACCCATAAACGCCTGGTCACCTGTATCCAAGAGCAACGGTGTATGATCAGACCCCGCACGGGTCAACGCAATTACCGTGACTAGAGGATATTTTTGCTCCCACTCCACATTTGGCTAGAAAACTATCCAACTTCTCATACGTTGGTGTTTCTCGTCTACTAACCCAAGCGTATTGTCGGCCCGACATTTCCAACTCTTTTAGGCTCAAGCTTTCAATTATGGCATTAAAAATTAAAGGCCATCTAGCGTTAAAGTTTGAATTATTTTTCTCCTCTTGCCTCCTGATTATATTACAATCACTGCCCAAAAGCATAGGTAGCGTTTCTCCCTCACATATTCTTACTAGTTCAACTAAAAACTCCGGGTTTTTTGCCTCCTGTGCTGCTCCGTAAACCACCACAAGAGCCCACCGAAACCCATCTAGCTTTGATCTCAAGTGAAACTTGACGCAAAAGTCACCCGAGACCACGTTTAAAACTGAAAATGTAGCCGCATTAAAACCCACTAACATGCCACCCGACCTCCCATGTGGAGGGATACAGTACCAAATAAAATCCATGCCCCCCGCCAATTTTTTTAAAAAAGGGAGTCACAAATGAGGCTCTTCCTGTCTCGATTAAGGCCACAAAATCTAGCTGATTCTTCTTTACCGCTTCATTAACAGCAAGGTGTTTGGCCGTATCCCCAAACCCATCCGAGTTCCAAATTAATCCTCTCATTTTAACTCTCTCTTAACTTTTTAAGTCTAATGCTTCTCCTAACCGCATGTTTTGAGAAGTGAAAATTCTTACGTCGATTTTTTATTGATGCCAAGGTTTCATTCAGATCCGCATGATTGTCAGACCCCTCAAACTCATCATCCTCTAAATCTTCACTTAAATTGTTTGCCCTTTTGATGACCCAACTAGACTCGGACTCTTCATTCTTAGGTGGTAAAGTGTTTTTCAAGAAAATGACCTCTCTCTCACGTTCTATACCCAAAATGACCGAGATAGATGATTCCGCTAGCTCGTTGTCTCCCCTAAAGATATTCCTAGTCTATTTGCTCTATGTTTAATTTCAGAATTAGAGAAAGACAATAATGATAACTTCAAACTAAATTGTGTACCTTGAGTGTTGCCGTACATCCTTCGTGAAGTAAGATCCATCGCCCGCTCGAGTTGTGGAAGATCTGCATTTGATTGCCCCCTCAACCTTTGTCTAGACCTCACGTCCACTTCATGCATTCCCCCAAAGGCCATGATCTCTTGCTCAGACGGCCTTGTCATCGAAGCTTCACCTCCCGAGCAACCCAGCCCGTAATGCTGAGTCGGTGTTCCTGGCCGCCCCAACCGGTCCAAGTACACCCCTCCGTCAAGTACCGGAGAAGGGCACCTATCTGTCACCCTAGTTGGGGTTGCCCACGTCGCCATAGTCCTGTTGCTGAAGTCATTTGCCGTACCCGTGAGAGAGGTGTTACCGTAGTCGCTGTCCCCACTAGCCGCCGATCATGGTGAACTCAGTTCGCCGCTATCACCCTCCTCGCTGCCGACGGGTACTTGGACATCAGTGACCTTGGGCTGAGACGCATCAGCCTGGACCGAGTCCACACCACCGCTGACTTGCACCTCAGCGTTGCAGCCTTCATGTTCCGGGTCCAACACCAATGCCTTGGCCTCTTTATGAATAGACGCAAGGTACGTCTCACGTGCTAGCTAAACTTGCTTCTGCACTTGAGGGGAGAATATGACCCCCGATTTGAACCCATGTATGTTATCGGGGAGCACGTCGTTTTGCTTTGTTGGTACATCAGAACCATTGACGTCATCTGTGAGCATATCCTCTGTCTCACTAGTATCTTTCTCCTTCTCCTCCTTGTTCAGCCCATCAAGATCTTCCTCTTCTTCGTCATCCTTCGACTCATCATCCGGAGGTGGAGATCTAGGAGGATCATCCTCCTTAGCAGCAACATCCATCGGGTGCTCAACCTTAAACCGCAAACGGCAGAAACCATCTTTAATATAAATTGTCCACCTGGCCGGAATCAAAGTGTAGTCCACACACCCCACAAGTATGCGCAAAACCCCGTGTTTGAGGGTGAACTTCATATCAACTTTCATTGTTTTCCCAAAAAGTGATCTGTCGTGGTGGGAACACGCAGATGCCTAGGGGTAGGCTTATTCTGGGGCCGAACGGGTGCTTGTGGATTCGGGGAGGGATTGCGCGGTGGAACCGCACACGAAGAACATACGAAGAACACTGCAAACACAAAGATCTACCCTGCTTCGGGGCCCTCGTGAGGAGGTAAAACCCCTACTGCAGCACTATCCTATTTGGTGTATTTCCCTCTGTATATGCGGTGTGTACAAACGCTCCTCGAGCTGGATGCCTCTAAGTATGCCTCTAATCACTGCTAATTAAGTTGCTAATCTCCAGAGAGGAGAGCTCCCGTGGGGGGAAATGAGCCCAGGGCCTCGTGCGCCGCCCTCTCATCCCATCCCCCTGGTGCCTTTATATAGGGGAGACCCAGGGGACAAGAAGGGGACAAGGAGATAAAGGTTACTATGCACGGGTCCCACTTGTACTCTAGTCACATCAATACACTGTAGCCACGATGCCTGTGTCATGCAGTTGTTCTCTTGTCACATCACGGGCACTGTAGCCACGCTGGCTACGTCATCGTCTTTGTCCTCTAGCGCTTGTTTCCTGGGGATGGCAGAGGTATCTTGTATTTGACGATGCGGTAGCTGGGATGCCGGTGGTTGAGGTAGTGTGCCGAGGTAGTGGTAGGGCACACTGGAGTGCTGATCCGCCGAGGTGCAGCGTCAGCCTGGCGATCGCTGCCAAGGTAACGGGAGCACGGCCTGCCCGAGGTGACGATGAATCGATCCGTCCGAGACAACGAGACGTTCGCCCGACACAAGCATGCGCGAGCCACCGGGACGCCGGCCTGCCCAGTCTCGGCTAGCCCACCTCGGCCTGCCAGAGGAAACCTGGCCCGTCTTGCCGGGACCTCGGCCTAGCTTGCCTCGGTCACCTGACCTCGGCCCGACAGAAGGACCTCGGCCCAGCTTGCCTCGGTCACCTGACCTCGGCCCGACAGAAGGACCTCGGCCCGCCCTGGCGCGGTGGAGACTCGGCCCGACCGAGTTTGGGCAGTCTTGGCCCACCCGAGCTGGAGGAGACCTCGGGCCTCCGAGGTAATGCAAGGCCTCGGCCCAGTACGAGGTATTCCGGCCTGGATCTCTCCCATCTCGGCCCAGGACTTGTTTTCTCCTCTTTCTTTATTCTTTACCTATCTAACTCATGTTTCTCTCTTCTGCTAACTCAGCAACACCACCACTTAGGGGTATCCGGGGTCACATCCCCGACATTAGTCCCCGAGTCTGCGGGGGACTCGCAGAGTCGCGCGCAGACTTACAAAAATAAATGCTACCATCGAAACCTCCATGTACACGACCTCCTCCTGCGTGTATGGGTGCCATAGTAATTCGGTTGTCTTAGCCATGCTCTCCAGGCCAACTGCGACATCCGGCTGACCGAGCTCACCCGAATCAACAACGAGATGGACAGTTTGTGCTAGAAATGTGTTGCCTGAATGGTCACCACTATATGCCGGTTCTTAGCCCTCCTGGCTTTTACCGAACTCGGATGCCACCAGATTTGGTTAGCCCTCCTGGATTTTACCGAATTGAGATGCCGCCAGCGTCGGTTAGCCTTCCTGGCTTTTACCGAACTGGGATGCCGCCGGCGTCGGTTAGCCCTCCTGGCTTTTACCGAATTGAGATGCCGCCAGCATCGGTTAGCCTTCCTGGCTTTTACCGAACTGGGATGCCGCCGGCGTCGGTTAGCCCTCCTGGCTTTTACCGAATTGGGATGCCGCCAGCGTCGGTTAGCCTTCCTGGCTTTTACCGAACTGGGATGCCGCCGGCGTCGGTTAGCCCTCCTGGCTTTTACCGAATTGGGATGCCGCCAGCGTCGGTTAGCCCTCCTGGCTTTTACCGAATTGGGATGCCGCCAGCGTCGGTTAGCCCTCCTGGCTTTTACCGAATTGGGATGCCGCCAGCGTCGGTTAGCCCTCCTGGCTTTTACCGAATTGGGATGCCGCCAGCGTCGATTAGCCCTCCTGGCTTTTACCGAATTGAGATGCCGCCAGCGTCGGTTAGCCCTCCTGGCTTTTACCGAATTGGGATGCCGCCAGCGTCGGTTAGCCCTCCTGGCTTTTACCGAATTGGGATGCCGCCAGTGTCGGTTAGCCCTCCTGGCTTTTACCGAATTGGGATACCGCCAGCGTCGGTTAGCCCTCCTGGCTTTTACCGAATTGAGATGCCGCCAGCGTCGGTTAGCCCTCCTGGCTTTTACCGAATTGGGATGCCGCCAGCGTCGGTTAGACCAACATAAACCTGCAAGTTAGTATCTCATATGTCTCGGTATCTCGGCCTCTCTGGGCATATCACACATGTCTCGGTACCTCGGCCACTCTGGGCATATCACACATGTCTCGGTACCTCGGCCACTCTGGGCATATCACATATCTCTCGGTACCTCGGATGTCCGGTAGCCACTCTGGGCGCTTACCGACATAGATGTGTCCAGCCACTGCTGGTTTGACATAAGCATATCTCGAATGCCGGCTTTAGCCACTTCGGGCGTATACCGACAAAGATGTCTCCAGCCACTGCTGGTTTGACATACAACCTGAAAAAACAAATCTTAAAGGTTGCCTCCGATTAACCAACATAAACACTGATCTGGTACACAGGTAATGCCATGATACGCTGGCAAACAGAATAAACCGCGATGTGGGATATGGAATGATGCCAGGATATTGTGACAAACCGAAATAAACAGTGATTTGGGATATGAAATGATGCCGTGATACTATGGCAAACCGAAACAAACGGCGATCTAGAGAATACCGATAATGCCAGGGTACCTTGGGTAATTTGAGATAACCACTATAACCATGATACCTCGGATTTCCCTTATACCTCGGATTTCCACCATACCTCGGAATTCCATTATACTTCGGAATTCCATTATACCTCGGAATTCAGTTATAACCCGGATTTCCATTATGACCCGGATTTCCAATATACCTAGAAATTACATTATACTTCGGAATTCCATTATACCTCGGAATTCAGTTATAACCCGGATTTCCATTATGACTCGGATTTCCAATATACCTCAGATTACCAATATACCTCAGATTACAAATATGACCCGGATTTCCAACACACCTCGGATTACCAATATGACCCGGATTTCCAATATACCTCGGATTACCAATATGACCCGGATTTCCAATATACCTCGGATTTCCCATATACCTCAGTAACGAACATTCTCAACAAAACCGATGTCACCTTTCAACGTTAGTCCAACATACATATCATGAAGAATATTTGACGGGAACAACAACTATACCAACCGAGGTAAACCAGCTATAGCACTTGACAGAAAACGAATCTAACAACATATACTATGCACAAAGAACTAGACTCGGTTTCAACCGAGTCCCCGAGTTACTTTTCTTATCTAGGAGAAGGTGTAAAACAGACTGGCTATCCAGTCCCCGGGTCAAGACATCTTGTCCCGGGTAGAACAACTAACCAAAGCAAGGTAGAAACGAGGGGCCAGTCCCCGAGCACTGTTTGAGACTATCTAGAAGCATGGGCAGGCATATAAATGATACTTACACGGTCAGGTTGTAGGAGAAGTCTTAACTCGGATTTCCAAGTCTTAACTCGAACTTCAGAACACCTCGGATTCAGACCAGCTCGGATTCCAGAACAGCTTGAATTCCAGAACACCTCGGATTCCAGAACACCTCGGATTCCAGAATCAGCTCGGATTCCAGAACACCTCGGATTCCAGAATCAGCTCGGATTCCAGAACACCTCGGATTCCAGAATCAGCTCGGATTCCAGAACACCTCGGATTCGCACTGTAGCCACTTCGAAAAAAGAGTCAAACATGGGGACGATGTCGAAGTTGAGTCCCCGAGTTGATGACCAAGGTCCCATCCGAACTAACCCAAAAAGCGCCACTATCAGCCCCACGGTGGGCGCCAACTGTCGTGGTGGGAACACGCAGATGCCTAGGGGTAGGCTTATTCTGGGGCCGAACGGGTGCTTGTGGATTCGGGGAGGGATTGCGCGGTGGAACCGCACACGAAGAACATACGAAGAACACTGCAAACACAAAGATCTACCCTGCTTCGGGGCCCTCGTGAGGAGGTAAAACCCCTACTGCAGCACTATCCTATTTGGTGTATTTCCCTCTGTATATGCGGTGTGTACAAACGCTCCTCGAGCTGGATGCCTCTAAGTATGCCTCTAATCACTGCTAATTAAGTTGCTAATCTCCAGAGAGGAGAGCTCCCGCGGGGGGAAATGAGCCCAGGGCCTCGTGCGCCGCCCTCTCATCCCATCCCCCTGGTGCCTTTATATAGGGGAGACCCAGGGGACAAGAAGGGGACAAGGAGACAAAGGTTACTATGCACGGGTCCCACTTGTACTCTAGTCACATCAATACACTGTAGCCACGATGCCTGTGTCATGCAGTTGTACTCTTGTCACATCACAGGCACTGTAGCCACGCTGGCTGTGTCATCGTCTTTGTCCTCTAGCGCTTGTTTCCTGGGGATGGCAGAGGTATCTTGTATTTGACGATGCGGTAGCTGGGATGCCGGTGGTTGAGGTAGTGTGCCGAGGTAGTGGTAGGGCACACTGGAGTGCTGATCCGCCGAGGTGCAGCGTCTGCCTGGCGATTGCTGCCGAGGTAACGGGAGCACGGTCTGCCTGAGGTGACGATGAATCGATCCGTCCGAGACAACGAGACGTTCGCCTGACACAAGCATGCGCGAGCCACCGGGACGCCGGCCTGCCCAGTCTCGGCTAGCCCACCTCGGCCTGCCAGAGGAAACCTGGCCCGTCTTGCCGGGACCTCGGCCCAGCTTGCCTCGGTCACCTGACCTCGGCCCGACAGAAGGACCTCGGCCCAGCTTGCCTCGGTCACCTGACCTCGGCCCGACAGAAGGACCTCGGCCCAGCTTGCCTCGGTCACCTGACCTCGGCCCGACAGAAGGACCTCGGCCCGCCCTGGCGCGGTGGAGACTCGGCCCGACCGAGTTTGGGCAGTCTTGGCCCACCCGAGCTGGAGGAGACCTCGGGGCACCGAGGTAATGCAAGGCCTCGGCCCAGTACGAGGTATTCTGGCCTGGATCTCTCCCATCTCGGCCCAGGACGTGTTTTCTCCTCTTTCTTTATTCTTTGCCTATCTAACTCCTGTTTCTCTCTTCTGCTAACTCAGCAACACCACCACTTAGGGGTATCCGGGGTCACATCCCCGACATGATCCCAGACTCCAAGGTGATAAGAAATCCCCGGTATGCTTTGGGGGAATTCCATATATTCTGATCCACTTAGTCGGTAACATATGCATGGGCTCCATTTGAGACACCCACGGAACCACAGTAATTTCACACTTACTATTCGGCACCTTGCAAGCACCGAAGATAGATAATCTTTCAAGGTCACTCTTTGAAGGAAAAAGTACCTTGAAAACATTGTGTTCTACTTGATCAACCTCCCAATGGAAATTATATGTTGGTACCAGCCGCTGAAGCTGCCCCTCGACTTGCGGTATGGTGAGCTCCCCTCCCGTTACTGTCAACCTCGCAAGGCGGACATTGTCGATCTTTGGCTTGTATGTCTCAGTTAGTGGCTGCTCGAAGAACAGAAGCCCCTCATTGATCAATCCGTGCATGATCACTTGGGGTTTCGGTGCCGTTAGAAGAGGGCACACTTCAGGCGCATGTTCCTTGCTTTCACAAATATCGCAGACTTCAACCTCGCACTCCTTTCCAATATGACCAGGCCCGTCACATCGATAACATCGAGGTCCAGCCCCTTTCTTTGGTTTCTTTGACAGTGCAGCATCCACACCACTATGCAAAGGAGCTCCACCTCCAGCCGCATGTGATCGCCCCGCGGACAGCGTGGCGTTCGCATTCCCTACGGGCGTGGCTCCCCTCGCGATGAGTTCTGCTACCGATGACGTGTTTCCGTGCTGCGACGCAGCAGCACTATGTTGCAACGTGGGGTTGTTCGCAGCCACCACCCCCGGCTGCCTAAGAGCCTCGGTCACCTGGCTAACAATCTTTGCAAGCATATCATCCGTGAAACCCGAAGCCACCCCCCTGTTTGCATTCTGTCTCGAGTATCCTCCAGTTGTACGTGGAGCTCTTCCTCCATCGAACCTGCCCGCACGAAATTGGGGAGGCCGACTGTAGTTGCTCTGTCTAGACTGCCCACCATTACCGAAACCCGAGCCGGCACTGAAGTTTCCGAAGCCCGCACTACTCGCAGCTTCGAATTGCTGCCGATGGTCAGCCTGACCCGCAGTGCCGCTCGGACCCCCAGCCTCATTGTGCCGATGATCACCCTGCCTGGCCGTCCCACTCGGTCCTCCGACGTGGTAATTGTCGCGGCCCGTTGCTCCTCCCCGGAACGGCCCTCCGTATCCGCCGCTTCCCCGTCCAGGAGGATAACCTCCTACGTAGCCACGACCAAGGGGGATACCACGGCCATCTCCAGCGCCTCCTCGTCCCCCGCCATTGCTCACCATAGCAGCTCGAGCTAGCGGCGACAGAAAGATCGGTCGAAGTTTTTGGAACTCGCGCTTGAATCTCTTGTGGCAGCGAGATGGCCAGCAATGTCACACATCTGGCTCGTTGGTCGCTCATGCTCGTTGTTATCGCAGTAGCCACCGTCACCACCATTGGCATTGCCGTTCAGTGGAGGTGGTGCACCAAGGTTGTTAGCACCAGGGCAGGGGCACGATTTCCTGCGTTATAGCCGCTTGGCTGACTTGAACCACTGCTCGAGGGTCGGTACTCGGTACTATGGTTTGCCCTGGTCGCCGTTTTAAGAGCCCAAGGAGGCGGCATTGGCGGAGTGGATTTCGGGGACGAATTTTGCAGAGCTACAACACTCAATACGTTCTGCCGTAGAGAGGAGCCGGGCCTAGAGACATGAGCGGCCATCGGTGTTTGGCGTTCCGATACCACCTCATAGAGGGAATCGTACTCGATGTCCAATCCTCCAAGGTTGAAAGATTTTTTTAAGTAACTTTTTTTGTTTAACACGAATCTTTGTTGCCAACAAATAATTTTACACTGTTGTTGAACTGATCGATAGTTAGATCTTCTAACCAAACAAAACAACAAACATGAAAGTCTCATATGAAATTTAGTTCTATCAAACAGCAAAGAAGTCTGGATGCTCTATTTTTGCATGGCTGCACCAATGGGAGGGCCTCTTTCAGAAAAAGGTTAACGTTTCCTTTAAAATGGAGTGCAAATAAGCTCAGAGAACCTACAGATAAAATGACCCACAGAAAAATCTTTAGAATTATAATACTCAAAAAATTCCTATGAATCAAACAGCTCCATTGAAAAAATAGAGATTAGAATTCTCCAAATGTCTCATAAACTTTGAATCTCGAGAGTCCGAATCTTAACACAAAAAACAAGTCTTAAGAACATGCACTTACAAATGAAGTGAATGGATGGCCTCCACAAATACATTCTCCGAGCTGATGAGAACCGTGCAGTCAGTTCGTATGAAATTCATCACATTGCACATCAAACATCAACAAACCCTTTCTACAGCAAAATATTCCCACAAAGAATCCTCAAAGTCAGGATTCACGAAATCAGCCTTTTTAGGAGCATTAGTTGCAGCTTTTCAGTTCTGAATTTCTGATCACCTCCATTGATGGAGATACTGGAGTGAAACTGAGACTGCCGCATGAACACATCATATAAAGGTTGATGAAGCTGTTGATGCCTCGGCTATCAGCCAAAGAGGTTGGCGCGCTTGAAGGCAAGCACCAATATCGAAAGGATGTAACTGAACCCCGTCAAATATAAGGTTCACTCCTGGTAAGAGTACATATGTGCTGTCTGCATCTTCTGGATCTGGTTTTCCCTCATGGGTGGAGGATTGTTCATCAGAGATTGGTATGGTGGTAGCCTCATCATACTCCGGAGAAAGGGCATATGACCTTTTGAAGTTCAGAACATTAGCCACCAATGAATTAAGATGACAAGGATCGTATGAATTATATGTCAGGAAATCGTAATATCCAAAGAATGAGCAAATTAACTAATACCTGATAGTGCTCCCATCAAAGCCCAAAACTTCTGTGCGGCATCTCTGTCGACCAGCCAATTTTAGCCTCTCGTGTTGACTGGGGGCTCCTCTGTTGGTTGGTGTTAAATGATCATTAGTTGGATTCCATCTGCTACTAATACTATTGATTAAAGTGCGAGGTAAATCCCTTGAGCTTCCCCTTTTGTTAAATAACCTTGCTACCGGACCAGTTGCTTGATATTCACTACAAAGTTCTCTTAGCCGCCTTCTAACATTTTGCATCACATCATAATGTTCAGTGAGATCATCTTTCTGAAGTATACCGGAAGCAACAACCCTTTCACAAATCCTCTCACATAAGTTTGGATTGAACAAAGGAATTCCAAACTCCAAACTCAAGGGCACCCACTGGTAACTTGTATCTTCAGGATGAAAGCTATCCAATTCAACAAGCCTGTTAAGTCTTAGTAAACGAAGGTAGCCAAGTGTGCTCAACTCAAACTTACTGGATAGGTCTTTTAGTACTGAGGTAACATTTAAGACCTGATCCTTTGGCAAATTAGATTGAGCTACCACAGATGCAATTGTATGATCATCATTCTTCAGAGGTAGAGGGATATCCACAGTGACAAGGTTTCCTGATGCGCTAAGATCATTTATGCCAAGCGGTAGCACCAACACAGCGGATTGTTTCAACATTGAGTTCAAGCAGTGTAAGAGTAGATTGCCCTTGACCAAATTCCCTTCAAACTTCCCTCCTAACCCACCAACCACAGAGCCATCCCAAGACCACATCAGTGCCTTTTCACAACCAGCTAACGGTTCCGGCAGCAATCTGAAGCGCTGTCCTTTCGTGAAAACCGCAGATACTGGTCCACAATGGCCTGCAGTATATAATACTAGCTTCATCCAAGGTGTCATTGAGGAATAAGAGGGTGGACCAAAATGTATTGGGCCTGAAGGACCGGGAAGAATTGATGAAGAAGGAAGAGGAACCATTGACACAATAATATCATAGTCACGGAGAAATAGACGTTCCAGTGTTGCTGGAGCAAGTGAAGCTAAGCTCTCACATCGAAGAACATCAACAGTGTACTTCCTTTTAATCATTAAAGCATCGGTGTCAGGTGAGCCATTCTCAGCCTCAGTACTGACCATGTTTTCCCCACTTACTGGTAACTCCATTGACATAGACGATGTACTTTGATCTTTACTATCTAAAACACCAGTGTAGCAGTTTTCCTGGGACACTTCATCATTGTCATCATCTGGTGTGTCCCCAATGTTCACCTTGGCCAGATGGGCGGTAACATTGTCATGCAAGGAGCTTGTTGGAGTCTTTGCTTCACCAGCATCATCAGTATTCTCATTGGTAGGAACTCCACCAGACTTTAAACACTCCAAGGACCACCGCAGACTGAATGCATGATTAGCAAACTCCTCTAGCACACCCTCAAATTTCTTTCCTTCTAAACTAGCCAGATCACTACATAGTTCCGCAATGCAAGAATCACCCAACTTTCCAGCTTCGTACAGCGTGACAGCATGAGATTTTAGACCTGCGGTAGGTTACTTAAGGTGCTCAGTACAGTACTTATTTAGGCAGACCACTAGGTACTCCGAACAGTCATTTAAATCAGCAATGGACAAGAGAAGAAGTCCCTGCATTTCTATATTATTCCTTAAAATATTGAGAAGTGAAATCTTAAACGGTTGTATACAATGGACTCTCACGAATTTGATGTTGAACAGAGTGACATATTCAGTAGTACAAATAAAGAGTATCTAACCTGGGGACAATGAACCCATCATCAGATACGAAGTAACATTGGCATCAACAACAAAGCCCACATGAGCAGTCCCAGATATTTTCCTGGGTCCATTAGTGTCAATGCTAAGCGACTGTGAACCAGACTTTTCTGAGTTGATACTTGCATTTGAACCTTCTTCATCATCACTGAGAATGTTAGCGGGAAATGCAGGTCCACCTTCATCTTTAAGTACAGAGCCAGCATCCACAAGTTTTACAGCCCAGCCCAGTCGACATGCAAATGATGCCGCTGCCTGCAGCTGATAAAGGTCAGCTTGTAAAGTTGCAGCCAATTCAGCAACAGTAGCATTAGCATTTGACACAACAAATACAGCATAAAGTAGCCTGCAATCAAGAAAACCAGGTCATGAATTTGATGGTAATACAGCATTAGTACTGAGATATATTTGAATAGGAAATAAAGTAGACTGCCAGAACTTACTCTTCAATTGGGTCTTCATAGGATTGATCCTTGTTAGAAACAAAGCCTTCAAGCCTAGAAACTGAAAAAAAAAAAAGCAATCAGGTAACCTGATTACAAGTTTACTTAACAAAAATCAAGACACGTGCTGGTATTATACTCATACAAAAGTGCCATCCATACAACGAAAGTCCATAAAAGACCGTGTTCAGAAAGAGTGCCTCATTCGCCAGCATTGCATGCAATTTTTATCTATCATGTTTCATTTTGCTATCAAATACATAGAAAGATTCAAAATGTTGAACTTGTTATCCAACTCTCTTGTAGCTTTTTTGTACAAACACAAACTAGGTCATGCAGCACAACTACTTTGTATCAGTGTATGCGCTATGTTGCAGGATACAATTAAAATCTTCAAGAGCAGAAAAAACCAGCACATCTCTAAAATGTACCTTGGCTGGGTTAAATGCTGAACTTGTTAATACAGAAAATTCATGCACTAAGATCTTTATATGACCTATATGTGCCAGAGATAAAGAAATTTAAAAAAAAAACATTTAGGTCATAACTTCATCGAACAGGGAAAAGGCTATCCAAACCATGTACTGGCAGTCACGAGAAAAGATATCACATGCACATCATCCTTTGTCGGCAGAAACAAAGAGGAAACATGAATGTGGAATTAAGATAAAAGACAGCACAAGTAAGAATGCCAATCATTTAGCTTAATTTTAATATGAACAAACTCAATTTAACACTAGACTGTTTAACCTAAGCACTCCTTTATTATCTTCAAAATATTTCATGAATTTGATGAATACCTTTGAAGCGGTCATCAGTGTAAACAGGCACATCAAAGTACACTAACCCTCTTTTGTAGAAGTCATCTATAATCTTGCGATCAAAAAGAACATATGAATTGGCTTCCTCTTTGCATATTTTGTCTATGGTTGATGTTTCTTCTTCTGAAAGTTTCTACAGTAGATCAATAAATATTAGTTCTTATCGGTGCTACATAATAGCATAAGACTTCACAAAGAAACGAGAGAGCGCATGGCAAACCTGACCTTAAACTCTTCCAATGTAAAATTAACCAGACAAACTCCCCACCAAGGCTCGATTGGAAAGTCAACAGGCTGCGTAGGCAGTAAATCTTTTGCGATTGATTTGTTCAGTTTCCACATAAGTCTCTGAAGGGTTAAACAGAAGAAAACCCATTATTTGCTACGCATATCAATGGTCTGCATGATAGTGTTTATGAACATGAAAAAAAACTCTATGTATACCAACACCAAAGACAACCTGATAATCATGGCTTTCAGAATGAAATAGACTAACCAAATCGTATATTCCCGACTTTCCGTGTGAACTAGACCGGACTGGTAACAAGAGATACCCAGTTGATAAAGTACAACGCATAGGACCCTAATTTTGTACAGCCCAAATTTACTTAAGACTTCACGCAAAAACTAGAATTGATTACAATTGTGTATCTAACCAATTGTATATATGGTCTATGATTATGCTATTGTTTTAGTTAAAATGTGTTGTAGTCATCTAGATATCACCGAAGCTTTAAACCGTGAATTATAGATCTGTCATCTGTGTTATACATGATTAAAAAACCAAGATGAACAACTATTTACTTTGATTAACAGGCCACTAACAAGATAGGGATGTGATATAAATGCATGCGCAAACAGAGGTTGAAACACAGAAGTTTAGCCCATGGTTCTTGAATGTGTAAGACCATGTACTAGTGGATTCGGTTCAAAGGGAAAATGTGTCAGGCTTTGAATCGACCTTGTTTTCTTGCTATGTGTTGGTTCGCTTTCATCAAATGGATGGGCCCATTGAATGCATGCTGGTTGTACTACTCTACACCTTTGTATGTGCATGCATGGGAAGAAAATGTTATTTAACCGGAAGAAACAAGCTTGGAACCAAACCAACATTATGGTGCGCTTTTGTTGTCAGAAGCGATGGTGCGATGCTCTGCTATGTATAGAACCGAATCAAAGTTCTCTTTGAGCCGCTTTTTTACTACATAGTGGATGGCCTAAAGAATCTAAAAACACAGGAATTTACCACCTTTCAGAGAACATGCAGAAGCATGTCTTGTCATTTCAAAAAGAAGCAAACCAAATTTACATGAGTCCAGCCACCAAGGTCTTTTTCATTTAAAGGAAAGGGATAACCCAGCACCAAACCTAGCAATACAGACTCAAGCCTACTTCTCAAGCCATAGCTCACAACTCAGTCTCTACGCTTGAATTGGAAACTGTAGTATGTTTCTTCGTCTTCCAGGCAATGAGAGAATCACCAAGAAAAACACAGTAAGCAGAAATCGACCGACGATTCAAAGGATCGCTATCCCAAGTAGCATCGGAATATTGTTACAGTTTATGTGGATTGTGTAGCCTTTCCATCAGTTCGGACTTCTTGTTGCGTTCGCTAGTTGGGACTTTTCGTTGAGTTGGCTAGAACATGAAACTTGAAATCATCAGAGCCATGATGTCTTGGGTTCAAGTCTTGGTTTTTGCAATTTATCAAATTGCTGCGCAATTATATTGGTTGCTACTTTGGCCCTCTCTCGGTCCACGTATAGGCCTCTTGAGTCATACGTGAGATTCTTTTTCCTCCATGCACGTGTTGACCTCCCGAGTCACACGTAAGAGAGGGTGGTGTTATAGTATATGTCGGTTGCCTAGCCCTTTCCATCAGTTCGTGCTTTTGATAGTGTTGGCTAGTACATGAAACTTGACAAATATGACCGAAGTTGTAATGAATTGTAGCGTGGAATGAAAAGACAGAGAGAGATGGTTCTATGAAGATGGTGAACTTGAGTGGGATAAAAAACAAACTGATCCAAATTGAACCGGATAAGAAACATCACACGAGTTACAGCTAGATAGACAAGGCTCCTAACAAGATGGCGATAGCGAGTCAGGTCAGAAAGAGACTCACCATCTGAAGCTCGGAGATGGACACAGAGCTCCATTGGAGTCTCAACAGTACCCTCATGAGTAAAAGCAGCACATGCCATAAGAGATCCTGGATGTACTTTCCTCCGGAGATGAAAAAGCCATCAGAGGTAGAAAAGAACTCGATAGCAAGTAGCGAAGAGGACCAAGATCAGACATAAGAAACTGGTCGCCAAGAAGAACCCTAACAAAGGCAATATACTCCGAATCATCACTGGTCATCAACAAATACAAGGAGAGTCCGACCTCGGGGCGAAAGATGGACATTTGACAAAGAGGAGAGGATCATGACCACTGGCCGATAAAGGCATCAGCAGGGATCACAGAGGGAAAGTGCTCAAACCAGGCACGAGGGACTTGCTTAAGGCCATAAAGAGAGGGACAAAGACGACAAACCATGCCCTCTGGAACAGAATACCCAGGTGGTAGGTGCACATAAACCTCCTCACACAGCTCACCATTAAGAGTCATTCTTGACATCAAGACCAGTGGTGAATAAAAGACGCAGCAAAAAGAGTACAAACAGTTGTCGTGTGAGCCAGAGGAGCAAATGTCTCGTCGTAGTTGCAATCATGCTCTGCTGAAACCCGCGTGTCTTGTAAAGACATGCCTTGCAGCACTCAAGAGAACCATCAAAGTGATTCTTAACCTTGTAGACCCACTTGCAAGGGATGGGACGAATACGAGGAGGAAGAGAAACAAGATCCCACGTGTCCGTTCACTCAAGGGCAGCAATCTCTAAGTCATCGCATGCTACGAAGCACCGATACGTCCAACTCTGCCGTATCCCCGTATAATACGTGGCCGATACGCATGATACGGCTCCGATACGCGTATCGCTGCCGTGTCCCGTTTTCCCGATTTAAAAATAAAGAAAAAAATGGCGATACGGCTCGAGGACGGCGGCGATACGGCCGGGACACGGGAAGATGCCAGTCCGACGTGAAACTAACCCTAACCCCCAGCGCCCTCTCTCTCTATTCGTTCTATTGGAAGGAAATCGAGCACGCGCGCGGCGCCGCCAGGAGCTGCACTTGCGGCTGCTGCCCGGAATCTCGCCGGCGCTGCCCGGAATCTTGCTGGCCCCGTCCGGATTCTCCTCTCCGCCGCCTGGATTCGCCCCTTTCCACCCCCGTCGCCCGCAGGCAGCAAGGTAACTTCCGTCCTGCATCTGGAATCCCTGATTGCTACCAATCTTGCTCGCTGCCTTGCTCCATCTTGCGGTTCTTGCCTTCTTGCTTGCTTGCTCTGCTGCTACTACGTGCTGAATTGCTGATGTTTTGAACTTTTGATTGCTGGGGCTGGCCAGGGAGCGAGATTTGGGCATGGCATCTGCTGTGAGCCAATCATCGGTCATTGAGGAATCAGGAATGACTGAATGAGGACTTGAAAAGGAAACAGATGGGCAGTATTTTGATCTAATCTCACGCATTCAATTATTCTGGTCTTTATTACATGGTATTTTATTATTTATATATATATGCTCGCCGTATCGCCGTATTGCTGTTTTCTGAAATTGCCGTATCCCGTATCGCCGTATCCGTATCGCCGTATCTGTCTGGCCGTATCGGTGCTTCATAGATCGCATGTTGTCATTCCGGATGAAGAATGGCGTTACGATAGGAAGACATCCCAAGAAGAACAGCACCGCCGAAACCATATCGGTCAACCAGTGCACATGGTGAGCTACAGTAGCCTAGCACCACGTAGACGAGTAGCCTCTGCCGAAGCTCGGTGAGCGCTTCCAGAAGAGGTACTCAAAGCACGCGTGCAAAAGGCTGGATCGCCGCACCTTAAACTCCTGACAGAGCCACTTCAAGAACTCATAAACATACTGGAACTCTCAGTCAGCATGAACAGCGTGGCAACACGGACAGGAGCCATGGCAAGCAGCGCGGAGAGAATCCAGCTAACTCTGAGCATATAACTTCGCAACAGTGGGTAGTGGCATCACCCTGCTGAAATATGTTCTCCTGACGAATCACGGACAGGTCTGAGAGTGTCAACAGAGGGCTAATAACACCGGTGAAGGTGTGTGAGTCCACATCTAGAAAGCCGAAGAGAGTGTGGCTAGGGCTCTAATACCATGTTAGGAAATATGCAGCTTGTATTTCCTGAAGGCCACTAGCCAATATATGATGCACATACAGGTGTGGTAAATATGCAGAAAGCCCTTTATAACGGGAAGAATACACAGCCATATATGCATAGTACTCCCTCCGTTTTTTAATATAATATGTTTTAGTCTTTGTCTACATTCATGTGTAAACAAATGTATTTAGACACTTTTTAATGTGTACGTTCACTCATTTTAGAATGCATGGAAGTATTGAAAAACAGAGGGATTATAAACTAATCAAACATTCTTATGGTGGTTAATGCAACCAAAGACAATAGGCGTGAACCGAGCGCGTTGAAAAATGTGGCGGATTTATTAGGGTCCGTTTGGAACACAGAATTGAAAAAAGGAATAGAATTTAGCTATTTACCTACTAATTCCAATTTCATGGAAATTAAAACTAGAGATCATTTTCAATTCAAAGTGTTAGATTGCAATAGAACTTGGTGCTCAGTGCTCCTATCGCAATGGGGTTATAGAGTTTGGCCGAGTACAAATCAAACAACCATTTAGGGAAAGCCTCCACTGATTGTAATCCTATTAAGGCCTGTTGGCATGATGTAATCTTGTCATAGGTTAAGGCTGTAGGTGCCTGTATGTTCTAGAGTACTACAAGCTAGTATGTTCTAGAGTACTCTATTTATATGTAATACTTAGGCTGTAAGATAGGGCAGCACTAGGAAGTAATAGAAGCCTCTAGAATGCGGTAGCACCGACCTTGAATCCTCTATATAAGGAGAGGCATCCTATATGGAGGGAGGCAAGTTGTAAGCCAAGGTCCTAGCATAGGTTGCTAAGGTTGCCAGCATAGGTTGCTGTAGTGTAGCCTTTGTTGCTGCACAGTAGGCATAGGTTGCCAAGCTTGTAAGGCATTCGTTGCCTGTGTCGCATCCGTTGCTACAAAATCTAATAGAAAAGGAGGGCATCTGTTGCCTGAAACTGGTGTGCTCCTCTGTAGTGCTAGTCCTGTTTTCATCACTTGGTAGAGAGAGAACAGAGAGAAGAGAGAACAGATAAGGAACACACAACAAGGCCTATGTATGATTCACAAGATTGAAAGAGTGAGTAATACTATTCAAATAAAGTCATGAGAAAACAACAACAATTGTACAGTACTACCTTTGATCTGCATTTGTTCATAATATCAATAAACTCATTTCTTCCAACACCAGTTATCCTCAGGGCATCAGCAGCAGTGAAGTTTGGAATACTATCATATGGTTGTTCTGCAAACATAGTAACACATGTAAGAAAACATACGTGAATGTTATCCATGAAAAGCAACTTAAATCCTGTCAGTCCTGATATTCCACCTCGTCGTTTCAGCGTGGTTATTAACTTACTATTATTATTGGAAGAAACATTAAGAACTCAATGTCCCATTGCTGGAATGTTGACTGCACAAATTTGAATATATAATACTTAAGATCACGGAAACTGATCCATGCAATACGTGGATGTTTTAGGCTGATACGATCCTATTAGTACATTGCCCTATTTTGCAACTTACAAAACTGAAATGGATTTAAATGGATTTTTCTGGTCAACTTGGGATATAAATAATTAAAAGGATTAAGATTGATTCGAATTACAGTATATAATACTGGTATAGATAGAATGCTTTCGAAAGAATTAACAACCCATTACCATTCTTCATAGTTTCGAACAGGATATCACAGTAATATCTGAATGGTGAGATCCTCAAAACCCGGCATATATAGTCTGCAAGATGGTATGGAAATAACTGCAAAATATTGTGTATAAAGTTAGATGTTGAAGTTTTGTGGTCAACTATTTAACATAAGAGAGCACTAACTAGTTGGGCTAGACCAGTTTCCATTATATAAACATGAGTATGCAGAAGCAATTACAGAATAAATGATAGAAATTTTAACTGGCTAGATACACAATGCAAAACAACGTTTATGGAGATAAATAAATAGCACTTGCACTGTCAATGCAATAAATAGTGTAGTAGCTGTGACTGATTACTTAAACTTGATAATTGCTCATATGTTGAAAAATGACTATTGCTCATTTTGGTCACATAACTTGATTAGTGTGTTCAGCTCAGGTCAAGGTAACACCTGGATTAAGCTCACTTTGCCAGGGCCTGACGTGTCAAGTAAAATGTGGGCCTGTTGGAATTTTGAAAGACAAAAAAAACTGAACCTAGCCATAACAGTTTCTTCCTCCTCCCTATCCATTCATGTTACAATCTTGTGGTTGTCATTCTTCTTCTCGGACAAAATGAACATGGAGAAAAATGAACAAGTTCTGGCCTTAGAGATGGAGAACATTTGTCTGCTAACACCAAGAATTCACCTGATACATGTTAGATTGCTTAGTTCTACTGAAAAGCAAACGGATCTATACAGACCAGGCGACGTTAACTCATTGACGCCCTATACCTAGGCTTCAACATCGCCATGACTGTCGAGTTGCAGGCAGAGCAATGCCAGTGATTAGGGGCTGCCCTTCTTCGGCAAGGCCGAATCGTAACCAGGATCAACCTCTTAACAGTGTTCTCTCCAAATTGACCTCATATGCGTCTCCAAAATCCCAGATGACACTGAGAGTGGAAGACCTGGTGTGGAGAATTGGTGATGCCAGCATCTCGGGGGAATTGGTGAACAAAAGGCCGCCACTTTTGACGATTGTCCACCATCATCACTATTAACTCCTCTCAAAGGACTTATGTTGCAGAAAATGAGAAGTGTAGAGAAAATGTGCAGCAATAAGGAGGGAGACTATGCCCCCCAAAAGAAAATCGTCTAGCAGATTGACAAGATTCAGAGGTCCTTCCTCTGGGCTGGACGCGAAGATGCGGACGGCGGAAACTAAAGCGTCAATTGGGGTCAGGTCTGCCAGCCTTTGTCCCTTGGCGGCCTCGGCGTGCAGAACATGGAGCGTGCCAGCCTCGCCTTGCGATTACGATTGCTCTGGTTCGACAAGACCAACGACAGATGTGTGTGGCGAGGGCTAGACCTACAGCCATCCCCAGCTGAGTGTGCCATGTTCTTCGCTTCGACCACCATGGTTGTTCGCGACGGACGCACCACCAAGTTTTGGCAAGAAAGCTGGATTGACGGGAAAGCGGTGGGCTAGATCGCGCCGCTTCTGCTCGCCTCATCCCCAAGCGATGACGCAAAGCACACCGTCGCAGATGGACTACTTGCACATTGCTGGGCCCACGACATCCACGGCACCATCGGCGACCACGAGATTGGCCAATATCTGCTCTTGTGGCAGAAACTTCAGAGCTTCAACCTCTCCAATCAAGCCGACACGATCATCTGGAGATGGACAACCAACGGAATTTATTCTGCAAGATCTTGCTACACGGCCACCTTCCACGGTTCCATCAGATGTGGTGCCTGGAAGCTATCTGCAAAAGTTGGGCGCCGCCACAAGTGAGATTTTTCCTCTGGCTTGCCAACAAGGATCGTTGCTGGAAGGCAGAACGCCTGCATCGCCGAGGCCTGCAATACCACCCTCGCTGCCTCCTATGTGACCAGACCATGGAAACAATGCCGCACCTCCTGACGGAGTGACCTTTCTCCCGTCAGATATGGCACGAGATCTTTTCCTGGCTTCGCCTTACTTGCAGACCGCCAGAACTGCTACAGAAGCTCGAGGATTGGTGGATCCACCCGCCAAGCACGCCACTCCAAAACCCTTGCGGAAAGGCCTCGCCTCCACTGCCCTCCTGATCCCATGGATGATCTGGAAGCAGAGAAACGATTGCATGTTCAATGGAGCCACCCCCTCTGTCACCAACACTGCAGCTCTAATTAAAGACAAAGCTAGGTTGTGGTCCAGACCAGGAGCCATAGGCCTTAGAATGATAATGCCGACGAGCTGGGACGTTCACTGGATATCCCGGTAATTTTTTGGTTTCTTCCTCTGCGGAGGCTGCTGTACTGAACCTCTCTCTACCTGTTCAATGAAATTAAACGCAAAAACTTTTTGCGTTTTCTCGAAAAAATAAGGAGGGAGACAACAGGGGAAAGAATTTTTATGATATGTTCAGCAGGTAGTATTTTGGAAAATTCCAAGAGGCCTGCTGATATTAGTGACTAAGCTATATTAGTCTATGTGGCACCAAGATCCAGACAGCGCCCACTGATCAAGACTTGGTTGCACCCAGCACAAAATTATTGTATCGACGGTGCAATTTACTCATAACATGCTAGCTACTGGATGTTTATCAACTAAGAAGTAACAGGAAAGGGGAAGAATAAGGAATATACTGCAAGATTCCTTCGGAGATAGCGCATCATTTCTTCATAATATTCCCCTTCTCTGTAAACTCTACGGGCAAAGCAGGTATTCCATTGTAATCGTTTTCGGATGCAATAATCCACAATCCTGACACAAAAATTATCAGCCCAATGTTAGTCCAAAAAAGTTAACTGTGTATCAACAACAAGAATTACGATACATAATACTTGAAGTACTACAAGGGAGTTATTATAGAAGGTCACATATGAAGGAACCACTGATATGGTATAGCACCAAGACACCAGCATACGGTACCAAGGCACCACAATGCACCCATGGGGCCATGACTACACTAGCCTCACTTTGCTTTTGCAGAAACATTTAACATACTTTAACCTTCTGAACAGTAGACATTCAAGCGGATAGTTTAAATGGGAAATAGATTTAAATCAGGCTAGTCAAAACCGTTAACAGTTATCACGTTAGCGTTTCGAATCAAGCCGTGGTCTATGCGTTTCTTTCAAAAGTCATGGTCCATATGAGTTACCACAGGCTACCTATCGCAGTGGTGAAGTTGACATATATTTTCATTGCACATAAAGAGGGCATAGTAATTCCTATTGAATTTGTGACAGGAGTCTAAACATTTCCAATGGCAAGCACAGGATGTGTCATTTTTTGCGATTGAATATGTGAAAGGAGTCTAACATTTCCTATGGCAAGCACAAAGTACGTAATTAATTCCTTTTGAATTTGTGACAGATATCTAAGCATTTCAACCATTATTTCACTGTTTGCATTGAACAAAAAATTCAGCAACTACTAACAGAACTAATATCCAAGGGCGTGAACATACTTGGATTATTTTTTTATCATGAGGGAACACATAACAAACTCCACTGGATCCTAAGTGAGTTGATACTTTTAAAACAGGGCTCAACAATTTACAGATCAGGTCTGACATTATTCTAATCAGTAAAACAAACTAAGGCCACTCCAGTGCTCCAGACTGAGCCACCTCTTAGCGTTGCCACGTAGGCAGTAATATAATGTGGCAGTGTAATTAAGGAGGAAGGAGAGTGCAGTTGTATGTTAGGCAGGAAAAGGCTCTTAGCTCACGGCCCAACACTAAGCAATTACTGTGAGAAATGGGAGCAGGGAGTCACGATTGATTGAAAGAAGCAAAGACAAGCATATGGTTCAACAGGTTCATCGACCGAGCAAAGAAACCAGAAATGAACTGGCCCTACCAACTTTTAGAATGAAAATACTGACAAGCTTTTGGCTATCAATGTATATCAGGGATTCACTCTTGATGCAGCTGGTTTAGCTGTGACGGGTGGCATAGATGTTTTGTTCATCTGATTTTGATTGCAGTTGAACTTTCTTCTAAGGCTCATGGACCGTATACTTGCACCTGCCGTTTGCTTGCAGCTGAGCTCAACTTCATTTTTGTTCGAAGCTACTTGGCATAAAGTAGCAGATGTGTTACTATTTCAGGCAAGAATCCTTCTGTAGATGTCGTGAAATATGGAACTAAACTACACATGTATTTGCTACTTGTCAGTCTACACCAGTAGCAGCTTATTCTACAGCCGGCAAACCGCATAACTTGTCAATTGTCCTTCTATACAAATCTTGGCACTCGCTGTCACGTTGAGAAAGTCTTGTGTAGCCCGAAATATCTCTTGATATATGTTTTTATGATAATATATTGGTGCTTTTTGTATGAGCGCCTTAAAATTCAAATTCATCAAGGAGCACTATTAGTTCTTGGCACAAGCAGACCACAATGTTTACATGCAAACAGAATCCCTAAACCAACTAAATGGAATCTCTCTTAGTCCCGAAAAAGAAACATATCTCTCTTAGACACGCATCTAAGAAACAATGCATTGGGTTAGTTGTTTCTAAGAGTATACTATTTCCTAGGAGAGTGCGCTAAGAGACAGTACAATGGGAACGGCCTTATAGCTAGTAGGCAAGCATACAATGTGTAACCAAACAGTAGAGCGCAAAGGGTGAAAGACCAATCGAAACATCATGTGCTTCCCAGAGTTCGGGGAGCAAAAGGTTTCCAAGCTTGGGAGGGAACTTGACAGGCAAATAGTTCAATTCAACCCAATCTGCCTTTACTTAACCAAAAGCTTATGCGAGCTTGTTCGAAAGCCTAGTGCTGAAATGTCCCCTACCAAAATTCAGACCATCACATGCCACTACAAAGCCTCCTACCTAAATGAACCTAGTAAAAGGATGAGATCAAAAGGAAAGTGCAAGGCATATATGTGAATGCAACCCTCTGATTGTTGCACAAGCATCAACTAGACAGCAACTCAAAGCGGCAGTACCTCTAGTGATTGATGTAGCAGCATTTCGAGCTCAAAGCGGCACTACCAGGGGCAGCAGAGCAAATCGACGGAGGTGAAGGGTCAGGGAATGTGGTACCTGCGATGCCACTCGTCCTTGGTTTGGAGCGTGGACTGGAGACGCTTGGGGAGGGACTCCCACTGGCACTCCTCCCGGATCGCTTTCACCACCATCTGCTCCTCGACCGCCGCCGACATCGGCTCTCCGCCGGGGGGTGGGTTGGTGGGCAGGTGTGCTGGATCTGACCGCGCCGCAGGGTGATCAGATCACGATCTCGCGGTGAAGAGTCAGAAGCGGAAGAGGGGCTGGGGACGTGCTTACCGCTGCCGGGAGCTGGAAGCCGGCGCGAGCTTCCGGCGGTGGTGCGCTGAGAGTGGGGGGAGCGGTGGCCGGTTGGGCGTAGGCTTCCTTCCTGTCCGGCAAAACCCCAGACGAAGCTTTGAAACTGGCCGACCACCGCAGTCAATCCTTTTTCTCTTCGTCCATGCTAGGTGGGGATTCAGCGGCCTTGATAAAACTTTGCCGGATGCCATCCGATTTAAAATCCAACGAAACATGGTTGGTTCAAATTTTAAATAAAATTCAAATTGTTCCGGAAAAACTGAAAAAATTCAGATAACTGTGTATTTCTTGAAGGTTAAATTTCAATTGGATAAATGGTTTACGATAATAATCAATGAGAAATATATGGTTTACATTATTATTTTTCAAATTTTATGGACTGTTTGAGTTTAAAATTTGGGCCAGTCATGTTTGGTGGATATTTACCGGATGACACTCACATTGGCGAAGTCACCGTGAGATATACCTGCGCTGCGCATTTGTCTGGTCGGGTGTGAAAAAGCTGGACGCAAAAAAAAAACTAAGATCGAGCTTGGCCCGGCCCGATTGTTGGGCCACGAAAATCGGGCTCGAGCCTGGTCCTGGCCTGACTCTCGCTGATTTCACGTTTTTTTTAACCTGAGCCCGGCTCGGTCTAATTGTCAGGCCCGATATTCAAGCATTGAGAGAATTCCTTATTTGGCCATTTCTTAAAATCGTCTTCCTTATTTGGCCCTAAAAAAATATTTCTTCCCAATTGGACATCTTAATTTCATTTTGTTCCTAATATGGCCCTTTAGTGCATTTTGGGCATTAAAAAGACTCTTTCCCCCTGATAAATTATGTGACAGAAATTTCTCGCTAATGCTAGAGCAGCTGCGCCATTTAGTTTCCCGAATGCTCACACCAAATGACAAAAAATAGCCTCCGATTCACGATGAGTGGTCGTAATCAACATCTCCACGAACGCGCTGATCTTGGCGACGAGCTTGCCGGTCTCTGGGAGCACGGGAAGAAGTGGAATGGCCTTGATCTCGCCCGTGCGCTTGTTGTAAGCAAAGACGCAAAGTGCTCTCGCCTGTGCCATGCTGATACGTGCTCTCCTTTTCCATCCTGGTATTTTTTGCCAAATCTGGCCTCTTTCGCGAACTAATAACGTATCTGGCCGCTCCCGGAAACTATTTGCAAATCTGGCCCCCTGAGGTCGGCGCCAACGCAAATGGCGCCGAACTTGTGCAGTTCGGCGACGCGCCATTTCGCCGAACTGCACAAGTTCGGCTCCATTTGCGTTGGCGCCGACCTCAGGGTCAGATTTGCAAATTTTGGATGGCGCCGAACTGCACAACGTCGGCTCCATTTGCGTTGGCGCCGAGCTCAGGGGCTAGATTTGGAATTAGTTTCCGGGAGCGGCCAGATGCGTCATTAGTTCGCGAAAGACGCCAGATTTGGCAAAAAATACTCCATCCTGCGCTTGTGCATTATCGCAGCTTAATTAAACAGTCCACCTGCACAACGAGTCAGAGCCGAAACGATCGAGACGCCTAATCAGGTGACAGGGGCTAAATTCGAGACTTCAGACGCGGACAGACTTCAGGCACGTATTTGTCTGGTACAAATTAATCATTCGGGGCTTGTTGAGGCGGAAAGCACGTAAGTCATGCTTGCTTGCATATCAAATCCATGTGCGAGCTCAACCATAGGACGCTACTAGCCCACGAGCTACTAGCCTACTACTCCTACATGCCTAACTCAAATGCCTGATATTTTCTTATTCTGAATTTTGCTTGTTCGTGTTGAAGTTCTGAATTTTAATTACCAGTGAGAGGCATAGAGAGATAAAAGGAGAGTACCGGCCTGATTTTTTTCACATACATTATGAGGGGCAAAAGAGTCTTTTTAGTTCTCAAAATGCACTAGAGGACCATATTAGGAACAAAATAAAATTAAGATGTCCAATTGGGAAGAAATATTTTTTTAGGACCAAATAAGGAAGACGATTTGAAGGAAGTGTCAAATAAGGAATTCTCTCTCAAGCATTAGACCGGCCCGGTGTGCAAGCTCGGCCCGGCTCGAGATTTTCGGGTCGGGTCGCGTCGGGCCATCTGGACCGGGCTGCCCATGGCCACATATACCGTTGAGACTTTGCTTTATAAAGTCACTACATATCTGGCTGATACGGAGAGATCATAAGAAATACAATCGTGTTCACGGTGACATAATGAAAAGGCTAAATGAAAATATTGCGCTTAACATATTTGATAAAATAGAGCAACTAATGCATGTAAACTTCGATCTCGATCTGTGACACCAGATTCTGCACTTAACACATTTAGTTAGGTGGTTCCAGATTCTCCAAATTAAGCCCGTACAGTCACAACCCCACGTTTCTCCTCCAATCTCACATTTCCATTTTCGTCCTAACCTACCCAACGCTATTATTGGGGTGATTTCTTCCTGTCCAGACATGCATCACGCCTGAGTATCCCTCCAAGAATTCATTCCCCCCAAGAGATCAACTCTACCGTGGAGTTGTCTCTGTCGCAGCCGCGACAACAGTTCTCTATGGCGCCTCCCATCCCGTTCAACCGGCAGCCGACCGTTAGGAAACGAGGCGGCATCGTTCCTATAGCTAATGTGTGGTGCTTCAACAACCCGGAGATGAAGCGGCGACTACGAGTGGCAGGCTACAATGTGTACGGGGTGAAAGGTGAAGGCCTCCCTCCGCAGTGGGCTCAGGTGGTTCAAGAGTAAGTACTCCGGCATTTGCCATACCTGACGTACCATCGTACAGCTCGGGCTATCTCAATCTTAGGAATGGCAACGTCGCCCGTTATTGAAATGATCAAGGGAATGTACAATTCTTATCCCAAAGATTACATCCCATAAACTGCATGCTTGCATGCTTCCAATTGGCATGTTGGTTCTAAAGAATCATAAATGCAAGAGATTTGATCAAGGTAACGACTTGTCACACTTTTATTTCACAATGTATCTTAACCTTGTTGTGATGTGTGCACGTGAATGTTGATTCCAGAAAGAAAAATTGAGGTATTCTTTGATCAGAAGTTGGGAAACCACCTCAGGTGGCCGTACATGTAACATGCCTACACTTTTCTTGGTGGGAAATTCTCCCTAAATTTGTCCGCATCCACTTCCCATCCCCTATGTATAACCACATGTTGTATGGAGAGACACAAATTGATTAACAAAAAGAATTCGCCTTTTTTACCCTTTACTTTTCCTTTCGCGACTGTGATTGTGTCGCGTGTATACGAATATTCCAACTACGCTCCCGCTACACGCCCCTTATCGGACTCACCGATAAAGGTTGTGGAACAAGTTATCAGCATGAATTGCTCCACCGACAGATCTGCCTTAGCCTAGCTCCGTCCATCAGGTTGTCTTCATTCATGGTATAATCCAGATATAATCTCGAAAATGGTTTCTCTCCTCATTCGATTCCATATTTGGGTCCATTTTGTTAGTTGATTATTTTGCACCTACGTGTAGATTTCCCTTGCGAGATCCTAGCAGACACAATGTCGTTGACCAATGTCGATGTGCGAATGTCGTGATTCCGATGACCATGATACCGCCACGTTGCACCAGTGCTTGTGTAGTTCAGATGACACCCTGATGGTAGTCGATAATGACGAAATTAATTTACGCAAGCTTCACGACACAGTTGTACTAGTGCTCAGCTGACCGTGCAGCTGTGCTTTACAGATGACGTTGTTTGGTACACCCAAGTGGAAAAATGATAGACAACATTATGGATTACTCTCGATTGAGAACCAAGATTTGTCGAACCTATAGCAATATGATGTTTTCAACAAAGTAGCCGATATTGCACACAAAACAAAGAACCACCTTGTCCACAATGTTTACCAAGTTTGTTAAGATTTGTGTCCTCTCCCTCCCTCCCCCCCCCCCCCCCCCCCCCCCCCCTCTCCTCTCTCCTCAAATAATAAACATATGATGTGAAAAATGTGAACTTAAAACAATAAAAGTAAAAGATGGGTCAGCGCCCTAGCTATGGTAAATACAAGTAAACGAGGTTATGGACAATATAAAGATATGGAACGAGACCATAGACTTACTAGAAGTATCTCTCCATAAAAATAGGACATTGTTGGCTAATAAATTATAACCGAGCAATTGACAGAATTGTAAATATGTAACTATGATATAAGAAATGTTCACGACATTATTCATGTAGGCATCACGTAAAAAAAACTGCCATCCAACATCATTTGAAACTAATGCTCCACTTTGAGACCGCTTCTATGCTTGTCTCTAGGTACTAAGGTCTTTGGATAGGTGGAGAGTTGAAGGTAAAACTTGGTCTTCGATGTGGGTTGATGTTGGCGATGATGGTGCTCGAGAGTGCAACTATCTTTCATCATAAGCATCGCCAACAAGTGCTTCCTCTTCATTGGTCATCTCTAACTATATCGACTGAGCGATCTTGCTCAGAGGTTTGGTGGGATGGTCGTATATAGTTTTAGGCGAAATTCTGGTCTTCGACAAGGGGCAGTGCTAGTATCCATTTACTATTTTCTATTTTTTTCTTTCCTTTTTTATTTTCTGTTTATCTTTTATTTTTACTTCCTTGTACTCCTTTATTTTATTGTTTTTATTCTTATTCTTTTATTTATTTATTTGTGTTTTCACATCCGTAATTCAAATCTGTTTCTCCTGTATTTAATTTTTTCCACATGATCTATATTTGATTCCACTTATTGTTCCCAAATGAATAATAATTTGTTCCTTTTTTCCAAAAAAAATCCTCTTAGAAAAATAGTTCCACATATTTGCCTATCATGTATGTACTTTTTGTTCCTCGTGAACGTGGTTTGTAGTAACTTTTTGTTTCACCGAGTGCAAAATTCTGTTCCAAATAGTTCCTCGTGTATTGAAATTTTGTTCTTCTTGTTTTGAAATGTTTTTCCTCTTTCTGACGTGGTTTGTTCCGCGGGTACTAAACTTTTTTCCATGTAGTGGAAAATGTTCCAGATAAGTTGCTACTTTTTTTGTTCCTCGCGTAATGAAAATTTTCTCCTCTTAGTTTATTTTTTTGTTCCTCCTTTTGACATGGTTTGCACTTGAAACCAGAGTTTTCTACCATGTCCTACTAAATAAAATCTGGTACGGTGTGCACATGAAATAGAAGATTAACAATCTGTGCAGCTAATCAGGCATGTACATCGACTTAACATTTGCAGCGAATCAGGCCTCTAACAACTCGCAGCGTTAAGAACCTAAAAATATCATGTTCACTCATTATATATTATGCAAAAAATGTCACCAGTTTGATTTTATGATCGATGCATGGTAGATGACAATTGCAAGTTGTGATGTTGCCACATGGCAAGTTTCCACCCGGTCGTGCCATAGGCCGTGGCGCCATATTAGTCTTTGTGTGTGTGCGCCTAATTTCAACTTCTGGTTGAAATCACCATTTGCGACATGCTTAAACCACAAAATGGTGTTATTACAACTAAAGGTTATTTTGCACTGTCACTGATTGATGACTTGCGCGTAGTTGATGAGGAAATCTTGATGTAGTGTTGTTTCTTCGCTCTTCAACAACGGCGCCAGCAATCAATCTTGATACCCCTGCAATGGAAAGTATATGGGGTTAGGTTGAGCCTCCAAGTGCAGAATGTAGTAGTGGTAATAGTGTTTTCCCCACGAGGGTGACTCGAGGGTTTAATATCGAACTCTCGGGGAATCAGCAGTGGTAGATTTATCTTCTTTACCCTTCTTTTTGGTTACCTGCAAAACAAAGTTAAATGTTTTGGTCCTCAACCTCACCTGTGGTTGTCAAGCACAAGGTGTAGAATGATATCAAAATAAATATGCAATGATGGTGATGAATATGCTAGGATGATGATGGCAATGATATATGATATATTGTTGGGTTTTTATGATGGATGCAAGATGGAAAAGTGTTTTTGTATTTTCGGATTTATAAATGGCAGAAAATGGCAAGGTGGTAAAAGTGGTTGGAAAGGTGTTTCTTATGATTAAAAATGACCGGGGTTCATGGTTTCACTTATGCACTCTCTCTTTAAGTGTGTGACAGACAAGTGGTCATAGAGTTGACATATGAGATTGCAAGCACAAAGTTTGATATCAAGTTGACAGTTATATGGGCATCACGTCCTAACATAGAGACCTTTTGGTTATTAGTCTCACTTATACTCCACCAAGATGCGAACTAAATCATAACACCTCAGTAATTAAGATGACTCAGAGTATAGCAATAAGTTTCATGACATGAAGTTAAAATAAGAACATGTTGGATCTAGTCATAGAGAAAGGCTTGATCACCCTCAACCCCGGCAGCAAGGTATTTTTGTTTATCCCTAGTGAGGTAACAAAGTAAGGTAAACACCCAAGTGGATCGCGATATTTCAGTTGTCAGCTTACCGCACTCTCCACTCCCCGTTACTCCAACTAATGCACACATCACCCCACACACGCTCTCATAAACATGCTTGATCAAAACAAGTAGACAAGAACGGGGTACATAATATGCATCTATACTCATAACTGAAACAAACATTGCAATCTCAACATATATTAACTCACAAAAGATCCACCACATAGGTAATACAAATATGACCGTAATCATGTTCAGCAGCTCATACGGTACTCATTAGTGAAGCTCAAGAGAGAGAGAGATACATAAGTTACTTCCACAAACCCATAGTCCAGAGGTGGACTACTCCCTCTTCATGGTGGAGACGGTGGAGATGTCGATGGAGATGAAGGAGACCACGCCGGCAGCGCCCCGCCGGAGTTTTCCCCCTCCAATCTGCAGCTCCAGGTCTTCGTTTTCGTGTTTCTGTGATATGGCGGCGCTTGGTTCGCGAAACGCCAGGGGACCTTTTTTATAGGCGTTTTTAGGTCAAGACGAAGGCGGTGGAGAAAGATCGACGGCTACGGAGCCCGAGGCCCAAAGAGGTGGGCCCACGCGGCCAGGTACAGGGCCGCGTGGGCCACCCTCTTTTGGCCTTCTGGCCTCCGTTTGCTTGCTTCCTTCGCTCCGAGGTCTTTCCTTCCAAAATAATGATGCCTGTATTTTTCCATAATTTTTGGACGTCGTTTGGGTCCCTGAAATAAAAAAGGAAAGAAATAGGGTTTTCTGCCTGCGCAGGTTAATTCCATAAAAATAGGAAAAATTGATTTATTTCCTAAAATCATTAAATAACAGTAATATAACCCTTATATGATGCAATATGATTGGAATATGTGTGATATAGTGCAAAGTTCATGTATGCATTTTACATGCATCAACATCCCCAAGCTTAACCAATACTCGTCCTCGAGTATGAAGGTGATAAAACTAACATGGGCTTTGCAATATAGCACTAACAATGGATATCAAAGATGATTGCTACTGCTACATAGAGTCAAATGATTCATTCTTCAAAGGAGTAGCAATATGCAAAACAGTTTATGAAGTGATATCAAGTATTCAATGCAAGGATGTTCAATGATAGTTCACAAAGTGTAACATAAAGATAGTAATATGGACCACATGTATGCATAATGATAAGCATGAACATCCTACATAGGTCATAGAGTGATGATGAAAATCTGAAATATGTTTGGTGGACACTTTGGAAAGATGTATAAGTGAGTAGAGGTAAAGCATGCATAAGTTTCATCTAACCTCCAAACTCTCCTACTTAAGTTAATGATTGCAATGTGGTAATACTTGGTGTCAAGCTCTCATTCCCCTATCATAGCATCTTGAATGATTATAGTTTAATGTGAGAGCAAATATGAGTAGTGTGCTTGACAAAGTAAAGGTTGGATGTCTCATGCCCCTTGAATACAAGTACCTACACCATGAGTTACTCAACTTGGAAAAGCAAGTTCAAGTTATCTATCATTGTAAGTAATAATAGTATCATCAAGAGCGTCAACTGGGGTACCTCTTGTCCCAGGATATGGAACAAGCCCATATCAAAATGACAAGACAAACAAACAAGATGAACAACCTCAACACCCTTTTTATTTACCATTGGAATAGCTTTTTATTAAGGTGTGTCATAGATAATTCACCATAGCATGTAAGTAAATTTCCACCATGAATAATGCATGGCTTAGATTAGCGGCCCAGGCGTCTCTCTAACCATTTATACAAACTCATTCAAACTAAATCATTTCCCCTCATTTCACCATGATAGGCATCCATAGACAAAAGCACATGATATCAACTAAATGGAGCATGTTGAAAGCTTTGCATGTGACAGCACATATGGGCTAACTCCCAACCTCGACATTTATCAAGCCACTAGCATCATAATCTTAATCACAATGGGTCATGTTTTATTTATAGCAATGATAGTAAAAATGTGCATCAAGTTCATGAGAGCTATATAACCAACTTTTCCCATGGCAATCAATAACATAATCATTTTCATTCAGAGGTATAGATAACACAAATATCATGATGAACATACTCGAATAGCATATAGCTAGTAGGTAGATATGGTGGACTCACTGGAATAACTTTGGTTGAAGGTGTTGGAAACAAGTTTTACTTGTTGGAATGTTTGGGCTAGCAAAGGGAGAAAGTTGACCATCTAGATGCATGCATGAGTGTCCATAGAACTAATCCATGTTAAACAAGTAAATAACTTTCAGCATCAAAACATGAATAAGTGATAGCTCTTGATAAAGCATTTACATATTATTACTCATAAACAAGCTCATGAATCATGCAACTATATGTATCATTAAAAATCAACTCAAACATCCCTTTTCCCAATATGATAAAGCATCCAACATATTTCAACCCAAATTTCCAGTAGCTTTCCCATATAATTATATGTGGTGGTCTCACAAGACTCAAACAAACAAACAAAAAGACGCTCCAAGTTTATGCGATAAAGTGTTTCGATCGAAAAACAGAAGTTAGACGTGTGCAAACCGAGAGTGTGTAGGTCCAGTGGGGTTGTCTTCACATCCCCAAGCTTATGGTCTTCACCATCCTTGGATAACTCTTGGTGCATCTCCTCCAATCCCTGTGAAAAAACTTCAAAACACCGTTTCTCCCATTTCTTTTCTGTGGGGTGCATTAGTAGTGATAAACAAATAGGTTTCTTGCTGCATATAATCCTTGAAAAAAATACATATGAATGTCCAGAAAGTTATAATGTTGTATGCCTACTCATAAACTCATTTGAATCAAAAAGATTCAAGATAAAGTTCAAAACATGCATAAAACAAAATGGGACAGAATCTGTCCAGAAAAACAGCAGCAGCAAAACGTATTTTTCTACCCTACTGAACTTTGTCGAAAAATTCCGAAAAATTCATGCATACAGAGGATGAAAAGTTGCAACTACAGTTCAAATATGAGCTCATTCGGAGTTACAGAATAAGAATTAAAAATCATACCGTGCACAGATTCGTGCAGGAATAAAATCTCCGAACTATAAGCAACTTTTCAAGGCCAACATGGGTAAAACTTGGCACTTTATTAAAAACTCCAGAACTAAACTAGACAAAAGATCTCTTGTTACAGCAAGAGGACACAAAGAAAAATCACACACAAAAATAACCGGGTTGCCTCCCGCAAAGCGCTTTCTTTATAGCCATATAGCTAGGCTTCTTACTTGTTGTTTATCGAAGATGAAGCTCATGAGGGAGCTTGAATGATGTGCCCCTCTTCCTTGGGAAGTGTTCCATGCACTTCTTGTGTGGGAACTGAAACTTCACATTCCCTTCCTTTGAGTCAATGATAGCACCTGTGGTACGAAGAAAAGGTCTTCCAAGAATAATAGGACTAGAGGTTTTATTCCCCATATCCATGATTAGAAAATCCACAGGCACAAAAGTCATATGTAGCTCTACCATAACATCACTTACTTTCCCTAAAGCATGTTTAATGGAATCATCAGCAAGTGCAAGTTCAATAGAGCATTTTTCAAGATTTTTCAACTCAAGTATTTCATATAGTTCTTTAACAAGACAGAGACACTAGATCCTAGATCAAGTATGGCATGTGTGTCTCTTTTCCAATAGTTACTAGCACCTTGGGGATCCATATATCCCCAAGCTTAGGTGGTATCATGGCCTCTTGGTTGTACCTAGCAATTTTCTCTTTCAAGACATGATTAGCAATATAGGAACCAAAGCCAGCTTGATTAGTGTTGATAGAAGGATCACTTGCAAACTTTTGTAGGATAGATATCAATTCATGCAAGCTACAGTTTTCTAAGTCAAGCAAAGGATCCTTAACTTCACTAAGCATTTTAACTTCTTCAATATTCTTTTTACCCCAGATTTGATGTTTACTAGGAGCCTCTTTTACATGTCTAGATGAAGAATCTTTCTTTAGCGAATCACTAACTCGAACCAACTTTTCCTCAATGTTGTTCAAATAAACATCTTTCTCAAGAAATTCTTTCTCACATAATCTCAGTTTATGCATAACTTTAACCAATTCATTGTTTATTTTTGGAATAATGTTTTCAGAATAAGTCACAAGTTGCTCAAAGTCTTCAATGCTTGGTAGCTTCTCTACCTTAGTTTCGAATTTTTCTTTAGATAAAGTAAGTGCCACAGTGGTGTCCTCCAACTTTTTCTTACTACCCACAAAGCTACCAAAAATTCTTCTAAGTGTCATGGCAGCACAAGGTGGAGTAGACAAGACAAAACTTCCCCCAGTAGCACCATCTAAAGCATTTTGATACCAAGGGTCTATTCCATAGTAAAAGTAGAGATTAAGCTTCTCATCCTCACAAGGTGTAGGATCCTCATAGTGCATCCTATTAATTCTTACCCAAGCATCTTTTAGTGTTTCTCCATGATATTGTTTAAAGCTAGAGACCGAACTCATAGGAGGACTCACTTCTTTTTTTGTTTCCCAGAACCAAGATTGCAAGTTTTTATGTGTTTTTTCATTTTTATGATGCAAAACTGAAAATAAATATGACTCACAATTGCAAACCGAATTACAAATGTAAGACACAATGCAATGACAATAACAAAACAGATGAATTTGATTTGAAGGTAAAGATGGATAAGATGATGCTCACGTAGGTGCAACCTCCCCAAGCTTAGGTGTTAGCACAAGTTGGTGATGAAGTTGACTTTGTTGTGATATCCTCGAATCAATCCGGCTCCAAAAAACAGCTGTTGATGTGGAGTCAGAGTCTTCGGGCCGCACCCTTGGACAAATCTCTCAGCTATGATTCCCCGGCAACGGCGCCAGAAAACACCTTGATGACTTGCGCGTAGTTGATGAGGAAATCTTGATGTAGTGTTGTTTCTACGCTCTTCAACAACGGCGCCAGCAATCAATCTTGGTACCCCTGCAATGGAAAGTATATGGGGTTAGGTTGAGCCTCCAAGTGCAGAGTATGTAGTAGTGGTAATAGTTTTTTCCCCACGAGGGTGACTCAAGGGTTTAATATCGAACTCTCGGGGAATCAGTAGTGGTAGATTTATCTTCTTTATCCTTCTTTTTGGTTACCTGCAAAACAAAGTTAAATGTTTTGATCCTCAACCTCACCTGTGGTTGTCAAGCACAAGGTGTAGAATAATATCAAAATAAATATGCAATGATGGTGGATGAATATGCTAGGATGATGATGGCAATGATATATGATATATTTTTGGGTTTTTTATGATGGATGCAAGATGGAAAAGTGTTCTTGTATTTTCGGATTTATAAATGGCAGAAACTGGCAAGGTGGTAAAAGTGGTTGGAAAGGTGTTTCTTATGATTAAAAATGGACCGGGGTTCATGGTTTCACTTATGCACTCTCTCTTTAAGTGGTGTGGCAGACAAGTGGACATAGAGTTGACATATGAGATTGCAAGCACAAAGTTTGATATCAAGTTGACAGTTATATGGGCATCACGTCCTAACATAGAGACCTTTTGGTTATTAGTCTCACTTATACTCCACCAATATGCGAACTAAATCATAACACCTCAGTAATTAAGATGACTCAGAGTATAGCAATAAGTTTCATGACATGAAGTTAAAATAAGAACATGCTGGATCTAGTCATAGAGAAGAGGCTTGATCACCCTCAACCCCGGCAGCATGGTATTTTTGTTTATCTCTAGTGAGGTAACAAAGTAAGGTAAACACCCAAGTGGATCGCGATATTTCAGTTGTCAGCTTACCGCACTCTCCACTCCCCGTTACTCCAACTAATGCACACATCACCCCACACGCTCTCATAAACAGATGAAGGCGGTAGAGAAAGGATCGACGGATGCGGAGCCCTGAGGCCCAAAAGAGGTGGGCCCACGCGGCCAGGTACAGAGGCCGTGTGGGGCACCCTCTTTTGGCCTTCTGGCCTCCGTTTGCTTGCTTCCTTCGCTCCGAGGTCTTCCTCCTTCCAAAATAATGATGTCTGTATTTTTCCATAATTTTTAGACGTCGTTTGGGTCATTGAAACAAAAAAGGAAAGAAATAGGGTTTTCTGCCTACGCAGAGTTAATTCCATAAAAATAGGAAACAATTGATTTATGTCCTAAAATCATTAAATAACAGAAATATAACCCTTATATGATGTATATATGATTGGAATATGTGTGATATAGTGCAAAGTTCATGTATGCATTTTAATGCATCACTGGTGCACGAAGGTCAAGGAGAAGAAATGAAATTAGGGAAAACACATCCTTTCTTCTCTTCGGTATAAGGGCATGTACAATGGGGTGATGTCAGCCTTCTCTTAGCGTTGACACGTAGGATAATTATCTATGTGGCGGAGAGAGAATTAAGAAAGAGAAGGTTGTCTTCCCTTAGCTAAGAGATGATCTCTTACGAAATAAGAGAAGACTAATTTCACCATTGTACCACTTGTCTTCTCTTAGAACTACGATTTCCTACTAAAATATAATTAATTCACATTAATTGTTAGGGATGGCAATAAGAGATAACGCATTGTACAAGTAATGATTTTGCCTTCTCTAAATGACGTGGACGGTTAAGAGAAGGCGCGCCTTCTCTACCATTGTACATGCCCTAAGCATCACACTGGGGCATGTTTACCTAACTTCCATAAAACTGTCGGTTTAGTTACATGTGACGCGTGATTATCTCGAGCTTCTCGTTGATGCAATTCTAATGAAAGCGGAACTTGTTAATTAATGAAACGGATATTGTTAATGAATTAAACTAGAATTCAGTGCATATATCATTGACACATGATATATTATCTTCTCTACCAGTGACTTCCTTGCTAACATGGTGTGTTTCCAATATCAATTATTATCCTAAAATAAACATTCTATCTAGATATGGCAATATAAAAATACCTAGGATAATTAATTCTTAACTCTATAAACAAAATTAATGACAAACCTACAAAAACTAACTAGATAGCCGTAAAAGAAAACCTATTCAATTGGGATGACAATCAGCTCCATGCTTCTAGAGGGCAATCGTCCAAATGCCAACTCATGCATCCCAATCTGGTCTCCCTACCGAAATGATTAGTCAACTACCTGGCCTCACAAGTCACCTCCCCAACCCTTCCTTTTCTCCTCATGAGCGTATTATTTTCCAGTGTTTTCTCTCTCCTCATCACCCATCCCTGGCTCCCATGTATTTCCCTGCAGATATCACAAGCTCCTGCTGCTGCCGCACGCCCGCACCTGCAGCTTCACCTTCACCAGCTGCAGTGCAACAAACAGCTGCTAAATTCCCCACGAGCCTGTTCTTTCCTGCTCCCTTTCTCTGGACTTTCTCGGAGCTCCGGCACAACACACAAGAACAACTCACTACAGTGGCACCCGATTACCACTTGTGCACATATACTAGTCATATATAGTAGTTGGGTGATGCGCAGGTGAGCTTGTGCTTGCTCGCTGCGACTGCATCTTGTTATGTACATGGAGGATCTGTACAGCATCCACCCAGGGATCTCGCGGATCGGCGGCGCGGCCAGCGAGGCGACGTCCGGCGTGGGCGTGAGCACTGGGGGTCCCTCGACGTCCGATCTGACGGAGCTCATGAAGGCGCAGATTGCCAGCCACCCGCGGTACCCTACCCTCCTCTCCGCCTACATCGAATGCCGAAAGGTATGTGTTGTCCACGTTGAGTAAGATCTTGCGACTTCATGCTAGAATTGAGGCGAAGACGTGGGTGATATGATCGGGAAAGAGAACGCGTGCATATGCGTCTACAGCTCTACAATTTTTCGGTTGTTTGTTTTAGGTTGGGGCGCCTCCGGAGGTGGCGTCGCTGCTGGAGGAGATCGGCCGGGAAAGGCGCGCCGGCGCCGGGTCGATCGGCGTTGATCCTGAGCTCGACGAGTTCATGGTAAGCTCTCCGATCGATTCACCAATTTGACGCCGTTTCAGTTCTAGCTGTATTATGCTTTGCATGATAGTTGATACAGTGAGCTATGAATCGTGCGATTCTTGCTAGCCAGAATTTGTGCTGTTCTGATCTCTCTTTGTTATTACATGTGCACACGTGTGTGTGTGGCGGCTGTGCTCCCGCGTGATCGATGCAGGAGTCGTACTGCCGGGTGCTGGGCGGTACAAGGAGGAGCTGTCGCGGCCGTTCGACGAGGCCGCTTGCTTCCTCAGCCGCATCCAGACGCAGCTCAGCAATCTCTGCAGCGGCGGCAGCTCACCGGCGGCCACCGCCACGCACTCCGGTAACTAATAAACGGTCATCTCATCTGGGTTGGTTTCGCATGCGCAGCCAGCTCTTATCCCAACTTGCCGTTATTTTTTTGCACATTATCTACATATAAATTGATGTTCCGTGTGTGTGTTTTGCTGGCGTGGCATACGTGTATGAAAAGAAAGAAACCTGTGAGTGTATCGATCCATCCGTGTAGTGTAGTGTAGGTGTGTTGAGAGGTCAAGTCGTGTCCATGCAAATGGGGCGCAGGGGTGTCAGAAGGGTGGAGTAAAGCAATGTATGAGGGCCAGGGTTTGCCTGTTTACCTAGGCTTTTGTCCAAGGTTTCCTAGGCTTCTTCTTCTTTCTCATCTCTATCTCTATAGCCTTTTGTAGCCAGCTCGACTGGTTGATGGAACCTGAGAGACTGTGTGCTGCTGTACTGCTCTGGGGGGAGTGATCTCAGCTTGCTCGGGGTTGGAGAGTGGATGGATGCTAGCTTTGCGGAAAGAGGGAATCTTGCTCCAGCTTGCGACATTTGCTGGTTGCTACTACCAGAGTCGTACTACTGCACAATGCCGATGATTTTTGTTTTAAAAATACAGGCTAGCTTTATTAGAGCTCGTGCTTAGGAGATCTCTTGCCGGATTCGGTGGCTGTACTTTGACAAGACGTTTCAATATCACCACTTAGTGGTAATTTCTGGTGGTGCACGCGGTTTCTTTGCTGCACTCTTTTGTTGATTTTTTTATATTTTCGTACACCAGGCAAATCCCCCAAGACACCCATGTTTTATGTTAATTTCTACATCGCCCTTGCAACTTACAGTAGTTATGCATAAACGCTAAATGAAAGAAAGGATAACTGTCTTAGCTAATCGTTGACTAGCTAGGGTTTAGGTGCTACTCTAGCGGTCGTGATCAACTATTTTATGGAGTTAAATTAGCTGGGCTGCAAGGAAAATAAGTATATTATAACAGTAAAAACATGATGAACCTGCTTTCCTGTCAGTAGTGAACACTAGCTGGGTTGTAATGTGACGGAACTTCCAGTCAAATCCTTGGCAGAAACATCAGAATAGCGTCAGGCATCATTTCTCTTACATGGAAGTCTATTGTTTGGTCCGGGTTCGTAGTAGTATGTAGCTAGGCATGTTTTACAAGGACACAGCAATCCTGCATTTTGATTTCACAAGTCCTTGTGGTACCCCAGTTTCCTGATGTAGCTTTGACGTTTTGATCCAACTTCTACAGTTTGCAAGGATTCTTGTAGATTGAGTGAGATTTCATACTGGAGATAATATATGCCGTACCTATGCTCGACGGCTGATGCATTTGTAAACTTGGCGATCATATTCATATCCATAAAAAATAATTGTGCATGCATGTGTGTGCCAGCTCTAGCCATGTAGAGTTGATTAAAAGAATACATGGATCATTTTATTTTATCGACAGAATACATGGATCATTTTATTTTATCGACAGAATACATGAATCCTTTCACGGGTGCTCTTATTTATGGATATGACTGCCCACAAGATCATGTAGAAAAATGCAGAAAGTTTATCTGGATTTTTTTAAAGTGCTTATTTCCGTAGTTCTAAGCTTTACACAGACACCACGGTTGCATAACTATTTTAAATTTAGCATACCCTATTTTCGAAATTTAGCATACACAGACACCAAAACATTGTCTACCGAGATAAAATAATCACCAAAACTTAACGAAGTTATGTAACTTGCAAACCCTATTTTCTAAAAAGAATACTGGTCACATGATAATGTAATAAACCACCATTTTTTCATATATACCTGACTAAAATTAGGAAGGTTGATTCGTGAAAAGAGTGCTTAACACCATTTTAGTAGAAGAAAACTAGTATTGGTTTTTACATTTCAAGCGTAATGCACTGTCAGAGTGCACCCGTAAACATCTCAAAAAGAGTGCACCCGTAATCGTAAGAGAGACAAGTGACAGCCAACTTTACCATATGAAATTACTTAACTAATGGCTTTATAAAGGCATGACCATATTTCTTCCTAGAGATAGTATAGTCTCATTGTAGGCCCCACATGATGTATTGCTCTGTGCTGTGGCAGCTGATGTCTCGCTATTACTAGTCCTAGGGTTTCCCCCGACATAGAGGGAAGCAGATGAAGGGTAGCCACGACGCCATTCAGGAAAGAAAGATGCCGCCCCAACCGTATCTCTCGTTGGTTGTTTCCTATATTAATATAGTGGGGCTTCGGCCACTACTATATTACATGGAAATAATGCGTTGGAATTATATCACCCTATATTGGATCTGTACAAAGATGGTTTCCTAATGGAAGGTTATCTTAACTATCTACAATTATGAAATGTGGGCAGAGGTTTGAGCCATACATGTAATGGCATAATGAATGACAAGTTCTTAGTCTCAGGTGTCTTATTCTCATTCAAGTCATGCATTTCGGGTTTACTGGTTTCTTCCATTTTGGTCTCTGAACTTTGCCTTCACCATTAGTAAAAGGGATTACAAAATCTCCTCAGATTTTGCATTGTTCATTTTTGTGCTGTTGATAGCCGTGAATAATGTAGTCATCTGAAAAACTAGGGGAAGGGCCTTCTGCCATATTTCGAAAAGTACAAGTCAGCGATGTCTTTTATTTTAAGAACTTTTTTTCCTAGTGGGATGAGACCAGCAGGGGAAAGAGAAGTGTTTTATAAATCCGGTTTTTTCAGTGACATAGAAAAAAGAAAACTACATTTCTAATCTGGTGAAAAATGATGATTTTATTTGTCATTGAAGTACATTGAAAGCTTTGCTACTGCATTGCCCCATTGAAACGTGGCTCTAAGGCGTTCGGGTGATAGAAGTTTTTTGCACAACTCTCAATCATAAATGGAAAAATAAAAACTTCACATCTGATACAAACCTCCAATAACAACTTCTCATATTTCTCAGACAATCCATGACTTGACACATAAGGCATATGCCACCTCCATTTTTTGAAGCATAGCCCTAGCCTCTCCATCAATCGATGCGCACGACCTTTTTATTGTGAAGTATAACTTATTACAATAACGTGCTTCATCTAGAAATTTTATGTAATTCACATGAAATCTTTTCAAAATGAGAAACAATCATACCTCTATGATTTTCTGGCGAGCTGACCCCTTGTCGCTGACGACCCACCAGTATAGGGGGTGTATCGTAGTAATTTAGATAAGAGTGTCGAACCCAACGAGGAGCAGAATATGTTGACAAGTAGTTTCGATCAAGAAATCACTGTAAATACTAGCAGACAAGTTTTTAGAGGTTTTTGATATTGCAGATAAATAAAATACGAGTAAATAAAAGACAGTAATAATAATTGCAGCGAGTGGCCTAATTCTTTTTAGCACAAAGGACAAGCCGGTTTGTTTACTTACGATGGCAAAATGTTATTGAGGACACATGAGAATTTCGTCAAGTGCTTTCACTTCATTTAGTTGATTAATCTTTATTGTTTTGATAAGTCTTGTGTGTGTGAAACTATGCTAATGCACCGCCCTAATTTGGACTAATACATACTTGTGATTAAACCCCTTGCAAGCATCCGCATAGCAAGAAAGTATTAAAGATAAATCTAACCACAGTCATAAACTCTGAGATCCTACAATCCCTCATGCATCGGTATACTAACGGGGTTTAGGTTTCTGTCACTCCGGCAACCCCACAATTAGCAACCAAATACACAATGCATTTCCCTAGGCCCATAAAGGTGAAGTGTCATGTAGTCGACGTTCACATGACACCACTAGAAGAATAACACCATAACTTAAATATCAAACCATTAAATATTACTCAACATAACTTCACTACTAACATAAAGACTTCTCCCATGTCCTGAAGAACTTAACGAATTACTCACAAGACATCATATGGATCATGATCAGAGGTGATATAATGATGGATAACAATCTGAACATATACTTTAGTTCACCGATAAAACTCAATAACATCAACCACAAGTAGTAATCAATACCGGGAAAGTTTCCCCTATGAACTACACATAGTATAATCCTAGATGTTACAACGGAACGGGGTGGAGTGGTGGAGATGGTGGTGTCGGCGGTGGAGATGATGGTGATGATGATCCCGATGAAGTCCGGCGTGATGGCGGTGACGATGGCGATGATTTCCCCCTCCGGGAAGGAATTTCCCCGGCAGATTTCTCCCTGCCGGAGAGCTTTTCTCTCTCTGGTGTTTTCCGCCTCGTGGAGGCGGCGGAATATTTCCTCGATCGCCCCCTGTGTCTTAGGGTTTCTGGGGTTGAAGTACGCGAAGGGTGAGCGCCTAAGGTGGGCGAGGCCACGATGCGACCCAGGTGGCTGCCGCGTTGTGGGGTGGCGTGGGCCCCTGGTGGCCCACTTCGTCCTCCCCTTTTGGCGGCTTCCGACATCTTGAAAAATAGGAACTTCCAGATGTTTTTCCCAATTTGTTGATCTTCAGAAATAGTGTATCTTGGCGACGCTTTTCCGGCTGAAATCTGCCTCCGACAGATAATTCTCCAATAATCATCAAACATGCAAAATAAGATAAAATAACATAAGTAACACATCTATATGTGAAATATAACAGTGAATACTAGTAAATTATGCTATAAAATAGTGATGCAAAATGGACGTATCAGTCGCCCAGGACGGCACAGGAAACACTAAGCAGCGCCACTGTGGGCGAAGGTCGTGCTCGACCCAGGGAAGGTGGCGACGGGCATTTCTCCTATAACGGAGTTACGGCGACGAGCCACCAAGCAGACGCGCTGCGGCGGGTCTCAGTTCCACTACCGACGATGCAAAGCGGCCTATCGGCTGTTGTGTCGGTGGTGCGTGGCGCGGGAGGTTGTGAGCTGCGGTGGGGCTGCCTTGTCCTGGCTAGGTGTGTCCTGTCTGTCGCGCACGTCCGTCAGCAGCTCTCGTCGGCTGCCCCGCTGCAGGCGAGATGGCGGTCCAGTTAGTTGCGGGTTTGGAAAAGCGCGGCTGCCGGTGAAAACCGATCTCAAATTCAGTCATGGTGACCGGTCCAGTTAGGGCGGATCCAGGATTTGAGCATGGGGGAGGGGCGGGCGAGACGAAAATATATGAAGTCTTAAAGTATCCGAAATTTCTTTGTGATTTTCAGGGTTTCGTCATGTGGTTGTTTTTTTAGTTTGTTTTAGGATTTCGACAAATGACTCAAAAATTATCGGAAGTTTGCTTATCAACTAGCTTGAAATAATTAGTACTTAGTAGTGGGGTCTTCCCTCTTCATTCTTCATGACTTAAGCAACTACACTATTCTAGTTTGTTCAGAACAATTAATAGACTATATGAATCATATAACTAGCAAATCAAACAAGAAGTAGCAATGGGTTGATAAAAATAGCAATTAGCAATTGCGATATCATATGATATACTACGCATACAGTAGTCAGTAAAACCTTAGAGCGATTGGCTGATTAGCTCGGTTAGGAACCATGGCGTGCGGCAATGCGACACTTTGTTGTAGGTTTTCATTTGCCAATCACCGACAGAGCGACGCCTAAATTCTGAACTCCTGAGTTCCGTCCATGACGGTGCCTGGTCGACCGGATCTACGTGATGTGGCGTTGTTGTGAGGTTAGGGCACAAGGCCCGATGTTATGACCATCCCCATCGCCGAGCTTGTGTATGGTTTTATCGGGCTCTGTTAAATAATATAATAAAAATGGCTATATGCATTAATGTTGATGCAATGGGGGGGGGGGGGGGGGGGGGGGTTGAAACTCATTGTAACAAAAAACTTCTATGGTTTTCTTTGTACACACTTTAATGTTTATCAGAATACATCTTCATATCGAACACAAAGACAAAGTTGATGGAAGACATTGATAGTTTGAAAGGCTGTCCATGAGAAATATTGACATTATAACAAAGTGGATTTGTTGTCATGGTCCACTCAGTTCTAGCCCAGTATTCGTACAAAAAATATTAAAGAGTTCTCTTTTAAATTGGGTATTATATGTCTCTTCTGATCTTTGCTAGTCAACATATTACATGGTCCTGTTTCTGTCCCTACCTGCCAGCCCAAATCTTTGTTGTAACTATCCACAAACCGAACAGATAACTATGGTATTCTGTCATTTTTTGTTTCTATATAGAAGTATTAGCACAAGTCTCCATGACATGTGGAATGATCTGATGTCAAAAGAATCAGTATTATACAGTGAAATTGTTTCCGGAAGATTTGATACCAGCGGCAGCCAATCTATATATGTCATTAACAACCACGTTGTTCCATGTTTTATCTTCCTATAAGTAAACTTCTAGATAGGCTTAAACTAGGGCAACACAAATTATGGCAGCTCACGGCAGCTGTTCTCAGTTACATTCATCTCGTTGCAACTCGTGAACTCTCAAAAAAATTATATTGTCTTCCATGAACAATAACTATGATCTCTGTTTACTGTATTCAGGAAAAAGATTTCTATCTCTAAATTACAGACCACACGTTTTACTTTCAATTTGTTTTTTTTTTCGAAACGAGGCAAAAGCTTTGCCTTTTATATTAATAAAGTAGAAGCAAACATGTAGGACAAGGCCTAAAAAGAAAACATACAACTCGATCCACGCCGGTCCCGAGGCCGCGCCCCCACACGGGTCGACGACCAAATTGCCCAAGCAACCATGGCCGACACCAAAACCCTAAACGCAACACGTTGGAGGGGAGAATCCGGAGCGGCCGCTCCGATATCCACGCCGGCCCCAAAGCCGCGCTCCACACGGGTCGACGACCAAGACGCCCTAGCGACCCAAGCCGACACCAAACGACCTCAACGTAACATGGCGGAGGTGACCTCGACGCATTACAGCGGAGGCGAAGCATCCGGAGCCGCCGTTCCGGCATCCACGCCAGCCCCAAGGCTGCGCACCCCCAAGCCGAAGACGAGAACTCGCCGCCGCCAACCACCAGCTCTTCACAGGTCCCACTGGCCGGTGGAACATCCAAAGCGAGGCCCCAAGAGGCAAGCGACGCAGGAGCACCGCCCTCGCCTGATCCCGTGAGAAACCGGCATGGGGAGGCGACACCACCACCTCGACGACGCCTTCAAGAAGGACGCGACGTCCTCGGACATCGCCGTCGTCGGCCCGGTCGACAACCAGGGCGGGATTTTCGCCCGGCGATGGGTCACAGACCCGCAATCCGCCTTTGAGGACCGGCCAGCCATCCACACACGAGCCGCACACCACCGTAGCACCTCACTCCACGGCCCGCAGCACGCCGACGTCGACCCAGTCGAGTCGCAGCTCTGGGGCCACCGCCCCGGCTTTCCTCTTCCCCGTCCACACCCCTGTCGAAGCCAGGGACGAGGCGTTGTGGACGCCTCCGCAACCGCAGCGCAGTCGCAGCCGCGCCAAGCGTCGGCCCGCAAGACCCAGATGGGCCCTCACGGGCCTAGCCAGACAGGCGCCGCCGCCGTTGCGCGCCCCCAGCCACGTCCTGCGCGAGCCGCTGCAGGAGCACGCCGCGCCCGACCGGACGCCGAAGCCCGCGCCGCCGCGTCGCCGGCGACCTCGACCCGCCGTCCTCACGGCCAGGCCAGGGCCGCCCCCGCCAGATCCGGGCGCGAGGGCCCCGGATCCTCCACCCCGGCGTACTCCTACGGTCCCGGAGCCGCCGCTCCGGCCTGCCATCGCCGGCCAGTCGGGTCCAGCTCGAGAGAGACCACCCCGTCCACCAGTTGTGTGGCAGCGGGGAGGCCGCCACCGCCGCGGCGCGGAGTCCGGCAGCGGCAGCGGCAAGGAGAGCGAGGAGGGGGTGGGAGAGGCGGCGGCGCGCGGTGGCCCTCTGGTGTCGCCTGGGCGCGACGCGGGAGGGAAGGGGTCGGGCGTTTTCAGAGTTCAGTCAGGTTTTACTTTCAATTTGTGAATGTGCTTGTTTTAGTTATTTTTCGTTTGTCTTGCGTAAATGTACTTACGTGGATGTATGTTTCTGATGTGATCCTTCATATTTCAATGCCAGATGAGATGGTGGGGTCCTCTGATGATGAACAATGCTCCGGAGAGACCGATGTGCTTGACATATGTCAAGAGCAGAGCTCCCGCATAGCTGACCATGACCTGAAGGAAATCCTTCTCAAGAAGTACAGCGGCTGCCTCAGTCGGCTTCGGTCTGAGTTCCTGAAAAAGAGAAAGAAAGGGAAACTGCCCAAGGATGCACGGACAGCTCTCATGGATTGGTGGAGCACTCACTACCGCTGGCCATATCCTACGGTAAGCGTGGTAAAACACGGCCTCTGTATAGCTGAATTCCTTGACATATTATGGCCAGTGTTGATGCTGCCTGCTCCCCGCACAGGAAGAAGATAAGGTGAGGCTCGCTGCGATGACCGGTCTCGACCCAAAGCAGATCAACAACTGGTTCATCAACCAGAGGAAGCGGCACTGGAAGCCGTCCGAGGACATGCGGTTTGCGCTCATGGAGGGCGTCACCGGTGGGTCTTCTGGGACGACACTCTACTTCGATACAGGAACAGTTGGACCATGAATCTCTTGCAGGAAATTTGGTCAAGCAAATCGGCGCTAGACCGGCGGGGTGCATGACAATGTTGGACCTATCGGGGCAAAACCTACGAGAGCAATCACCTGCATCATTATTTCGCTAGTGCGTGCATGTGTATATGGCTCGTGTACCAAAGAAAATGTAAGCCATCTCAGGATCAAGACCTCCAAAGCTATTAGTTCACTAGGACAAAACCAAGTATTACAGTTGGTTGTAGTCGGCCTTCCTGAAAAACAAAATTGATCGTTGAGTTATTACCTCCGGTGGTATATAAACTAAAAAGATCCTCCGAAATAAAACAAACGAGTGCGATAATTAACAAACCGGAGTATGTTCCTTTTAGATAATAGACTCATCAGACTGAATTTAAATTAGTAAAGCCCTTACGGAATGTTTTACGGCTTGTAGCGACAATTCATACAACAAAATTTGAGCAGGAAATCCGACTTTGTGGAACCCTCGGTTGATTCCTTGTCCACATTGACTCACATGAGGTGGTTGAAACTTGAAACCTATACTCAAAGTATATGGGCCTCTTTCATTCATAGGATTCTTATAACACGGGAATGGGAAAAATGTAAGATTACAGTGTCAAGTCCAGTCGAATCATACAGGATTTTGATTCTACAGAAATATTTGTTAAGGAGTGTTTGAATCAGATGAACTAGCAGGGTGACCCGTGCATTTGCGCGGCTAGGATTCATATTCGCTTTTTAATTGCAGAAGGTACATGTAAAAGACATATTTTACTATGAAATGCGAAAACTCAGAAGGCTTGTGTTCCTTTCGTTGGCACCTTTCAAATAGACTCTGCATTTTCCAACATAAATTAATTTAATATTTTGTTCCCATATATTATTTAGAGTAGAAAAATGTAACCATTTTTTGACGAATGGTTAATAAGTATGTTATATTGGGTCTAACTGATTGCTTGTACATCTTTATGTACATGTGCTGACAGAAATCCTAGGATAGACCGGTCTATGCTTCATCATGGCAAACTTTGATTCATTCTCATAGTGCTTTCTCTTTGTATTTTTCTTTTGGGAACTAACGCGTTATCTTTATTCCTTGTAAATTATTAGTCACTTCATCCATATCCTTTGATAAACTTTCCAGCCAACTTCAAATTAGGAGGTCTGATCACTATCTTTGCTTACGATTGCTTTGAGATCTGACATTGATGCCTGACGTGTTGGCTGCTCTAGTACTGTGCTTGCGCTGGTCTGAAAACTTCAGAAGACTTTTGTTTTGCGGGCACAAAACTTCGGAAGACTGATCGATGCCTTTTGCATGCACTTGTTGTCGATATTTTTTCGTGCTGCCCTAATACTTTGTTCTTTCTCCTTATCAGCTGAGTATTTTTACCCAAATCTGGCCGTTTTGTCGAACTAACGACGCAAATGGCCGCTCGGCAAAACTATTTCCAAATCTGGCCCCTCGGGTCGGCGCCAACGACAACGGCGCCGACGTTGTGCAGTTCGGCGCCAGGCCAAATCGTCGCCGAAGCCGGGTCGGCGCCAATGGCAATGGCGCCGACCTCTTGGGCCGGTCTAGTGCCAGTTTTGGTTGGCGCCGACCTGCACGATGTTGGCTCCATCTGCGTTGGCGCCGAACCGAGGGGCCAGATTTGCAATTAGTTCTCAGTAAAGGCCAGATACGTTGTTAGTCCGCAAAAAGGGCCAAATTTGGGTAAAAATACATCAGCTGAAGCCACGTTTTGTCCGCCTTCAGTCAAATAGGTCTCATTAATTTGACATGGCTCTCGGCTATGATTTCACTGCTGGGCATGAGCGCCTTGCTTGCTTAGCTCTCGCCCCTCATAGGCGCTTCAACAAATCTTGGTTGTGCGTCATCATTGCCGTTTGTGCCCTGGGACGACGGAAGCATGTCGATGCCAAGCGGCCGGGCTCCATTGCTATTGTCTGCTGAAGGTCTTCTGGCGGGACCTTCATGCTAGTGCTGACGGTAGATAACCAATAAGAACGGGGCGCACTGTCAGCCTCACGGCATGGTCGCATGTGTCGCACAGATATGACACGCTGGAAGCCCTAGCTATGAAGTTTTCGTATTGTCTTGCCGAGCTTCAGCCGATCAAGACTCTTAACATGAGTTGATTTGTGCCTTTCAACTATAACACGTGGAGTTCTTCCAATTCACGTTGATGCAGGTGCTGGAGAGAACTGCTCGGCATCATGACAAAACATTAGCTGGTGACCCCGTGACAGTCAATTTCTTGAGTATTTTCAACGTGTATACCGGAGGGAATCGATCGAGTTTGATCTAGTCTGCTACTGACACTAAAACGCTGTCCAGCGGCCGAGCAGTTTAGAAAAAGAGAGATCTGAGAGGCGGAAAGACCCGTGATCGGTTAGAATATATGTGGTAATTACCTCTCCGGCTATCTTCTTTCCAAATTCTCGATTTTTCTGATCAAGAGTTTCTGATCTACTTGCTTTTTGTTGCTCGCCGGATCAATATCGCGACACAGACTCGTCGGGGCTCAGGGCTCCTTATATATTCATCAAGCCTGTTGGTGTCGACTTCATTGTCATGAGATTGCCATCCTCGCCTCGAGCTCATGGGAAGTTTATGCTGGGCCTTTGCAGCGGACGCTGGCAGCAACACCGATCCATCAACTGCCGATCTTTACGATTTCTCTGTTGTCATCCTCGCCTCGAGCTCATCGGAAGTTTTTTGGGCCGTTGCAGTGGACGCTGTCAGGAATACCGATCGATGAACTGCCGATATTTATGACTTCTCCGTCGTGCAAAACTATGATTCGAAGTTGGAGGGGACACCGATCAACACCCGCGACCTAATATTTCTCGCTAGCGGAACACCTATACATAGGTTGGATCGCTGCCAAGGACATAGCGCAGGGCAGCTGCACAAATCACACGCCTTGTCCGGGCCAAACACGTACTCCAGACAAAGATGGGCCAGTTTTGTACGTTTCCTTTTTTTTCCTTGCACGACTTGTAGTATTCCTATTGCGCGAGGCACATGCGTGTCTTTAAGTCAAGACAAGAGATCCAAACCGTTGGTATCTGCTAAGTTCAGATGGATCAATCTCCATCGTCTATTGTTTGTTGTCTTAATAATATAATAGATAACAAAAAAATGTCACATAAGATTTGAGTGGATGTAAATTTTCCTCACTGACGCGTGTGGTGTTGTGTTTCTCTCTTCGGCGGTGGGTGTCACATCATGTTGTGTGCCAGACTGCCAGTTCAGCGGTCTTGTTGCACCTGTTTTCGTTGGTTTTTCTTTTTTAGCCGATGACTCTTCTTTTTAATGAATGGGAATTGGGAACACAATGAATATTTTGCCTCCGTTTGGCAAATAAAAGCAAAGTTGTGTTCCTCTTTGTTGCGCATGCATGTGTTCCAACCAGGTTTTTTTACGTGCAAACCACTTGTGGTTGGATAGTTAGCAGGATGGTTGTATTCTCAGCCCACAAGAGTTTAAATTCCAGGTTTGACATCTGGAAGGCGACGTTCCCGTCGATAACGAGGCGCTCGTGGTGATTTCGTCAATTTCAAGACTCAATCCGCCGCTCGTATTTCGGAGGTGCACATAGGGGTAGGGTTGCGTGTGTGCGTTCATAGGGTTGAGTGTATACGCGTGCATGTGAGCGTCTGCGTTTGTACTGTGTTAAAAAAAACGTTTTTTTTACGTGGCACTTATCTATCCGTATTTAGTGTTAGTAGTTTACGTTGAAGTGGCCATGGTCCACCCAGCCCAGGAGAGGAAGAAAGTATTCCTATGCTGCTACGTGCAAAGCCCCCTAAACCAGCCCAGTACACACGAGACGAGAGGCGATTCACTTTCACTCGTATTCATCATCTTCACTTGTTGTTCCTGCTCGCTCGCTTCTTTTTTTTGAAACATTTTCCACATATATATTAGGTCAAGCGAGCCGTCTCATTAAAATCCTGCCAGCCCCTTTCGGTACCCTGGTTAGGAAAAGAGTGCGTCTGAAACTCGCCGCCTCCAACACCAACATCCACATCGTTACAATCAGCCAATAGGTTGTGAGTCAAGAAACCCGGAGGCTCAGCTACCCAATTAAACGACCCATTTGGAATCACCGCATACTTTGCGCAATCATGGGCCGCTTGGTTAGCTTCGCGACGGGCAAACACAGTAGAAATTGAAGAAAAAACTTTCCCTCTCTCACAAATCTCATCTAGGATACTCTTGATAAAAGATCTGTCCCCATTTCGATTCTTCAGGATTTTCAGAAGAACCTCGCAATTTGTCTCAAGACAGACATTAGAAAAACCCCTCTCAACAGCCAGGGTACAAGCATCTCGCATAGCCAGTGACTCAATGACCAAGGGATCAACAATCCCTTCATAAACCCGAGCAGAAGCAGACAAGAACCATTACAATCGCGTGCCACTATCCCAACTGCAGCTCTCCTATCATCTTGACGAACCGCACCATCCGAATTAATTTTCACTATATTTTCAGGCGGCTTCCTCCATTTACTCGATTGTCTCCCATGTTTCCCTAAGGTCTGCTTCCTCGGCATCTCCAAAGTTTGGAGAGTTTCCTTTATGGACTCCATGGTCTTCGTGGGATTGTACCCAGCCTCCCCATGTGTGATATTGTTCCTGGAAGTCCATATGGAATACATCACCGTAGTGATCATAGCCCTCTCGTTTGAGGTAAAAGAAGGTCACATATGATGTCCTTTGTCCACATATCTGGGTGCAACCTCGAGAGTTTTAGGACCAAAATCTCCCGTGCTTCTTCCCAGAACATTCTTGCATGACTGCATTCGATCAGAGCATGCATCAAGGATTCCGACTCCGCTTTGCAGACACCACAAGTGCTATTTTCCATTATATGTCGCCGTGAAAGATTCCTATAATCAGGTAAAATCACTCGAAGAACTCTCCACCAGAACACTCGCACTTTAGGCACTACATCCAGCTTTCAAAGCCTCTTCCACAGGTCTGCATCATCATCAGACGAAGACACAGCCTCCGTATTGGTACTCGCCTGGTTCAAAAACATTTTTTCCATCAAAGCTCGATACCCAGAACGGACCGAGTAAATTCCAGTTTCTTCTTTGGACCATGCTACCCAATCAGGTCCACTGTCTTGCGCCAGTGGAACCTTCAAGATCGCCTGAGCATCAGGTGCAAAGAACAAATTTTCAATCAGTGGGACATTCCACTTTCGATCAACCGTGATCAATTCATCAACTGTCGTTAAATCCGAAGCATTTCTTCGGCCCATGGGCCGCATCGAGTGACAATCTGGGAGCCAGTTATCCTCCCAGATGGATATACTATCTCCCGCACCCACGCGCTTCATAAGCCCAGCTTTTAAACATTCTCTTCCCGCCAAGATCGCCCGCCAGGCCTTCGACGCCGTCCTCGGTACAGATGCCTCCATCAGATTCTGATTATGGCAATAACGTCCAAGTAGAACTTGGGCACAGAGGGATGTGGATTTGTAAGGAGCCTCCACACCTGTTTTCCAAGAAGAGCAAGATTAAATTTATGTAAATCTTTAAAACCCATACCTCCCTTGTTCTTCGGAACAGTGAGCTTCTCCCATGCGAGCCAATGCATTGACCGCTTATCCAGATTTCCACTCCACCCAAAATTCCCCGTAATAGATGTAAGTTTTTCGCACGATCCTTTGGAGAGTTGGAAGCAGCTCATACAGTAGGTAGACATAGCTTGGACAACTGACTTAATCAGTACTTCTTTCCCTGGATATGACAGATGTTTCTCAGCCCAACCATTCACCTTACTTCTAGCATTATCAGCTATAAACTCGAAAGCATCACTTGTTAATTTACCAACAGCAGTCGGCAAGCCAAGGTATTTTTCACTGAACGCTTCTACTAAAATGTTCAGACCATCCTTCACTTCATTTCTGTGTTGATCCGAAACACATGGCTAAAAAATATTGCACTCTTGTCTCTGTTTACTCTTTGCCCAGAAGCTTGATCATAAATCTGAAGTATCTCATCCAACCTTCTCGCACTCTGTCCATTCGCATTGATGAAGATGAGACTATCATCGGCAAACAGAAGATGCAAAATCCAATGTGATCTGTTAGTCTGTTACAGACACGCACTCCCCTATCAACAATCATGTGCTATAATTATGAAGTAGAGCCGTCAGGCCTTCGCCACAGAATAAAAATAGGAAAGGTGATATCGGGTCTCCCTGTCTGATTCCTCTCTTAGGGTGGAAGGGTTCCAATAAGGCCCCATTGAGCTTGACTGAAAATCTGACAGTAGACAAACACCTCATGATCAACTGAACTAGGCGGGGAGGGAACCTAACTTCAGCATCATCGCTTCGAGGAAAGGCCACTCGACTCGATCATATGCTTTCATCATGTCAAGTTTAACTGCGCAGTGGCCTTTCTTCCCTTTCTTTTTCCTCTTCATGGTATGAATACTCTCAAAAGTAACAAGAGCATTATCCTGAATTAATCGTCCCGGAACAAAAGCGCTCTGTTCCTGATTTATAGTATATTCCAATACTGGTCTCATCTTGTTTGCAATAGCTTTTGTTCCAATCTTATACAGAACATTGCAAAGAGAGATCGGTCTATATTGTTTAATAGACTGTGGATTTCTGACTTTGGGGATAAGTGTGATAGAAGTGTCATTTAGCTGGTCCGGCAAGGAACCCCCATTGAGAAATCCAAGCACTGACTCACACAAATAATTCCCAAGCAGATCCCAATGCCACTGATAGAAACCGGCTGTAAACCCATCTAACCCCGGAGCCTTGGAGGGATGCATCTGAAATAAAGCTTTCTTCACCTCATCGGCCGAGAAATCTTCCTCCAACATATTTCTGTCCTCCAGAGTGACTTTTTGTTCCACTAAATCCAATAGTCCCTGGAAATTGGGATGTCCCTCTGAGCTATAGAGATTTGTGTAAAAACCTTGTATCTTGATTTTAATGTCATCAATTTCCTCACAGACAGAGCCATCCTCCCTATGAAGCCTGTTAATCGCATTTATCCTTTTACGCTGGGATGCGTAAGCATGAAAATAGGCTGTGTTGCGATCACCAGACTTTAACCAATTAACTCTTGATCTTTGCTTTATCCAAATTTCTTCTTGAAAGAGTACTTCATTTATCCTTTACATAAGCTTCTTTTCTTCTACTGCTGGGCCACGGCCCACCGAGATCCTTCTGACACGGTCCAGTTCCCTTCTTAAATTTGCAAGCTTCTTTTTAAAATTACCGAAGGCTGCCGAACCCAGGACTCCAAACCCTTCTGCATAGATTTCAAAGAATTTGCGAATCCACTCAGGCCTGGTCCTTTCTCAGTATTGTGCCATAACTCTTTAACAACTTTATCATAATCCCCATGGGTCTGCCACACATTTTCATATCGAAACATCCTCCCGCTCATTGATGACTTGCGCGTAGTTGATGAGGAAATCTTGATGTAGTGTTGTTTCTTCGCTCTTCAACAACGGCGCCAGCAATCAATCTTGATACCCCTGCAATGGAAAGTATATGGGGTTAGGTTGAGCCTCCAAGTGCAGAGTATGTAGTAGTGGTAATAGTGTTTTCCCCACGAGGGTGACTCGAGGGTTTAATATCGAACTCTCGGGAATCAGTAGTGGTAGATTTATCTTCTTTATCCTTCTTTTTGGTTACCTGCAAAACAAAGTTAAATGTTTTGGTCCTCAACCTCACCTGTGGTTGTCAAGCACAAGGTGTAGAATGATATCAAAATAAATATGCAATGATGGTGGATGAATATGCTAGGATGATGATGGCAATGATATATGATATATTTTTGGTTTTTATGATAGATGCAAGATGGAAAAGTGTTTTTGTATTTTCGGATTTATAAATGGCAGAAAATGGCAAGGTGGTAAAAGTGGTTGGAAAGGTGTTTCTTATGATTAAAAATGGACCGGGTTCATGGTTTCACTTATGCACTCTCTCTTTAAGTGGTGTGGCAGACAAGTGGACATAGAGTTGACATATGAGATTGCAAGCACAAAGTTTGATATCAAACTGACAGTTATATGGCATCACGTTCTAACATAGAGACCTTTTGGTTATTAGTCTCACTTATACTCCACCAAGATGCGAACTAAATCATAACACCTCAGTAATTAAGATGACTCAGAGTATAGCAATAAGTTTCATGACATGAAGTTAAAACAAGAACATGCTGGATCTAGTCATAGAGAAGAGGCTTGATCACCCTCAACCCCAGCAGCAAGGTATTTTTGTTTATCCCTAGTGAGGTAACAAAGTAAGGTAAACACCCAAGTGGATCGCGATATTTCAGTTGTCAGCTTATCGCACTCACCACTCCCCGTTACTCCAACTAATGCACACATCACCCCACACACGCTCTCATAAACATGCTCGATCAAAACAAGTAGACAAGAACGGGGTACATAATATGCATCTATACTCATAACTGAAACAAACATTTGCAATCTCAACATATATTAACTCACAAAAAGATCCACCACATAGGTAATAAAAATATGACCGTAATCATGTTCAGCAGGTCATACGATACTCATTAGTGAAGCTCAAGAGAGAGGAGAGATACATAAGTTACTTCCACAAACCCATAGTCCAGAGGTGGACTACTCCCTCTTCATGGTGGAGACGGTGGAGATGTCGATGGGGATGAAGGAGACCACGCCGGCAGCGCACCGCCGGAGTTTTCCCCCTCCAATCTGCAGCTCCAGGTCTTCGTTTTCGTGTTTCTGTGATATGGCCGCGTGGGCCACCCTCTTTCGGCCTTCTGGCCTCCGTTTGCTTGCTTCCTTCGCTCCGAGGTCTTCCTCCTTCCAAAATAATGATGCCTGTATTTTTCCATAATTTTTGGACGTCGTTTGGGTCCCTGAAACAAAAAAGGAAAGAAATAGGGTTTTCTGCCTGCGCAGAGTTAATTCCATAAAAATAGGAAACAATTGATTTATTTCCTAAAATCATTAAATAACAGTAATATAACCCTTATATGATGCATATATGATTGGAATATGTGTGATATAGTGCAAAGTTCATGTATGCATTTTACATGCATCAACATCCCCAAGCTTAACCAATACTCGTCCTCGAGTATGAAGGTGATAAAACTAACATGGGCTTTGCAATATACACTAACAATGGATATCAAAGATGATTGCTACTGCTACATAGAGTCAAATGATTCATTCTTCAAAGGAGTAGCAATATGCAAAAGTTTATGAAGTGATATCAAGTATTCAATGCAAGGATGTTCAATGATAGTTCACAAAGTGTAACATAAAGATAGTAATATGGACCACATGTATGCATAATGATAAGTGAACATCCTACATGGTCATAGAGTGAGATGAAAATCTGAATATGTGGTGGACACTTTGGAAAGATGAATAAGTGAGTAGAGGTAAAGCATGCATAAGTTTCATCTAACCCAAACTCTTCTACTTAAGTTAATGATTGCAATGTGGTAATCTTGGTGTCAAGCTCTCATTCCCCTATCATAGCATCTTGAATGATTAAGTTTAATGTGAAAGCAAATATGAGTAGTGTGCTTGACAAAGTAAAGGTTGGATGTCTCATGCCCCTTGAATACAAGTACCTACACCATGAGTTACTCAACTTGGGAAAAGCAAGTTCAAGTTATCTATCATTGTAAGTAATAATAGTATCATCAAGAGCGTCAACTGGGGTACCTCTTGTCCCAGGATATGGAACAAGCCCATATCAAAATGACAAGACAAACAAACAAGATGAACAACCTCAACACCCTTTTTATTTACCATTGGAATAGCTTTTTATTGTAAGGTGTCATAGATAGTTCACCATAGCATGTAAGTAAATTTCCACCATGAATGATGCATGGCTTAGATTAGCGGCCCAGGCGTCTCTCTAACCATTTATACAAACTCATTCAAACTAAATCATTTCCCCTCATTTCACCATGATAGGCATCCATAACAAAAGCACATGATATCAACTAAATGGAGCATGTTGAAAGCTTTGCATGTGACAGCACATATGGGCTAACTCCCAACCTCGGACATTTATCAAGCCACTAGCATCATAATCTTAATCACAATGGGTCATGTTTTATTTATGCAATGATAGTAAAAATGTGCATCAAGTTCATGAGAGCTATATAACCAACTTTTCCCATGGCAATCAATAACATAATCATTTTCATTCAGAGGTATAGATAACACAAATATCATGATGAACATACTCGGAATAGCATAAGCTAATAGGTAGATATGGTGGACTCACTGGAATAACTTTGGTTGAAGGTGTTGGAAACAAGTTTTACTTGTTGGAATGTTTGGGCTAGCAAGGGAGAAAGTTGACCATCTAGATGCATGCATGAGTGTCCATAGAACTAACTAATCCATGTTAAACAAAGTAAAATAACTTCAGCATCAAAACATGAATAAGTGATAGCTCTTGATAAAGCATTTGCAAATTATTACTCATAAACAAGCTCATGAATCATGCAACTATATGTATCATTAAAATCAACTCAAACATCCCTTTTCCCAATATAAAAGCATCCAACATATTTCAACCCAAATTTTAGCTCTTCATATAAATATATGTGGTGGTCTCACAAGACTCAACAAACAAACAAAAAGACGCTCCAAGTTTATGCGATAAAGTGTTTCGATCGAAAAACAGAAGTTAGACGTGTGCAAACCGAGAGTGTGTAGGTCCAGTGGGGTTGTCTTCACATCCCCAAGCTTATGGTCTTCACCATCCTTGGATAGCTCTTGGTGCATCTCCTCCAATCCCTGTGAAAAAACTTCAAAACACCGTTTCTCCCATTTCTTTTCTGTGGGGTGCATTAGTAGTGATAAACAAATAGGTTTCTTGCTGCATATAATCCTTGAACAAAAATACATATGAATGTCCAGAAAGTGTATAATGTTGTATGCCTACTCATAAACTCATTGAATCAAAAAGATTCAAGATAAAAGTTCAAAACATGCATAAAACAAAATGGGACAGAATCTGTCCAGAAAAACAGCAGCAAAACGTATTTTTCTACCCTACCAAACTTTGTCGAAAAATTCCGAAAAATTCATGCATACAGAGGATGAAAAGTTGCAACTACAGTTCAAATATGAGCTCATTCGGAGTTACAGAATAAGAATTAAAAATCATACCGTGCACTGATTCGTGCAGGAATAAAATCTCCGAACTCTATAAGCAACTTTTCAAACCAAAATGGGTAAAACTTGGCACTTTATTAAAAACTCCAGAACTAAACTAGACACAAATCTCTTGTTACAGCAAGAGGACACAAAGAAAAATCACACACAAAAATAACCGGGTTGCCTCCCGCAAAGCGCTTTCTTTATAGCCATATAGCTAGGCTTCTTACTTGTTGTTTATTGAAGATGAAGCTCATGAGGGAGCTTGAACTTTGATGTTCCCTCTTCCTTGGGAAGTGTTCCATGCACTTCTTGTGTGGAAACTGAAACTTCACATTCCCTTCCTTTGAATCAATGATAGCACCTGTGGTACGAAGAAAAGGTCTTCCAAGAATAATAGGACTAGAGGTTTTATTCCCCATATCCATGATTAGAAAATCCACAGGCACAAAAGTCATATGTAACTCTACCATAACATCACTTACTTTCCCTAAAGCATGTTTAATGGAATCATCAGCAAGTGCAAGTTCAATAGAGCATTTTTCAAGATTTTTCAATTCAAGCACTTCATATAGTTCTTTAGACAAACAGAGACACTAGATCCTAGATCAAGTATGGCATGGTGTGTCTCTTTTCCAATAGTTACTAGTACCTTGGGATCCATATATCCCCAAGCTTAGGTGGTATCATAGCCTCTTGGTTGTACCTAGCAATTTTTCTTTCAAGACATGATTAGCAATATAGGAACCAAAACCAGCTTGATTAGTGTTGATGGAAGGATCACTTGCAAATTTTTGTAAGATAGATATAATTCATGCAAGCTACAATTTTCTAAGTCAAGCAAAGGATCCTTGACTTCACTAAGCATTTTAACTTCCTCAACTTCTCTCTTTCATTACCCCAATAGATTCTTTAGCAACTCTCTCTTGCTCATGAATGTGTTCCCAAGACTTATTGATAACCTCTTGGCAATATTTAATTGTTTCCTCATGTTTTTGGGCTGTAATGATGCTCTTTAATGATGAGACTTCCTTAGTAAGCTGATCTACCCTTTCAAACAAAGCATCTTGTTTTTCAAACTTAGAGATAAATTCCTTATTAAGCTCTTTTGAGTAGATATAAAAGATCTAATGGTGTTTTCCAAATCACTAGAAACATTACCACTAGAAGCATATTTATTTGGCACATATGGGGGTTTATTATAAGAGTTATAATTGTTGTTACCATACCCATTATTACCATAGTTCCTAATGAAGTTGACATCAATATTTTCAGAATTGTTACCAACTAGTTCTTGCAAAGGAACATTTTCAACACTAGGTTTATTAAGCAAAGCAAGAATAGTATCCATTTTAGATGACAAATCATTAGTTTCTCAATAGAGTTCACTTTCTTAGAAGGATTGGTGCCCTATCAGTATGCCATTGACTATAGTTTTGCAAAATGCTTTCCAATATATTTAGCTTCTACTATAGTCTTACTCATAAAAGCACCTCCAGCAGCAGAATCAAGTATGTTTCTAGACATGTAGTTTAAACCATTGTAGAAAGAGTGTAATATGGTCCATTCATTAACCCATGTGAGGACAAGTTCTAAGCATAAGTTTTCCTATCCCAAGCCATAGCAACATGTTCATTTTCATTTTGCCTAAAAGAAAGGATGTTGTTTCTATTTTGCAAAATTTTAACAGGGATAATATTTCTTAATGAAAGCTTCTTTCAAATCATCCAAGTATTGATGCTATCAGTAGGTAATGAATGCAGCCACTCTTTAGCTTTTCCTCTAAGTGAGAAAGGAAAAACTTCAGTTTTAGAATATCACTTTCACATTCTTAAACTTTTGCATGTCACATATTTCAACAAAATCATGAAGATGCATTGAGGCATCCTCCATAGCACTACCACCAAATTGTTCCCTAGTTATCAAGTTAACAAACTAGGACTCACTTCATAACTATCAGCTTTAATCTCAGGTGTGGCAATCGGCCTAGCAATGAATTGATCATTAGGAGTGTTTGTGTAGTCACACAATTTAGTTCTTTCTCCCATTTTAGCAAGTTTTTATGTGTTTTTGATTTTTATGATGCAAAACTGAAAATAAATATGACTCACAATTGCAAACCGAATTACAAATGCAAGACACAATGCAATGACAATGACAAAACAGATGAATTTGCTTTGAAGGTAAAGATGGATAAGATGATGCTCACGTAGGTGCAACCTCCCCAAGCTTAGGTGTTAGCACAAGTTGGTGATGAAGTTGACTTTCTCTGATATCCTCGAATCAATCCGGCTCCAGAAAACAGCTGTTGATGTGGAGTCAGAGTCTTCGGGCTGTACCCTTGGATAAATCTCTCATCTATGATTCCCCGGCAACGGCGCCATAAAACACCTTGATGACTTGCGCGTAGTTGATGAGGAAATCTTGATGTAGTGTTGTTTCTTCGCTCTTCAACAACGGCGCCAGCAATCAATCTTGATACCCCTGCAATGGAAAGTATATGGGATTAGGTTGAGCCTCCAAGTACAGAGTATGTAGTAGTGGTAATAGTGTTTTCCCCACGAGGGTGACTCGAGGGTTTAATATCGAACTCTCGGGGAATCAGTAGTGGTAGATTTATCTTCTTTATCCTTCTTTTTGGTTACCTGCAAAACAAAGTTAAATGTTTTGGTCCTCAACCTCACCCGTGGTTGTCAAGCACAAGGTGTAGAATGATATCAAAATAAATATGCAATGATGGTGGATGAATATGCTAGGATGATGATGGCAATGATATATGATATATTTTTGAGTTTTTATGATGGATGCAAGATGGAAAAGTGTTTTTGTATTTTCGGATTTATAAATAGCAGAAAATGGCAAGGTGGTAAAAGTGGTTGGAAAGGTGTTTCTTATGATTAAAAATGGACCGGGGTTCATGGTTTCACTTATGCACTCTCTCTTTAAGTGGTGTGGCAGACAAGTGGACATAGAGTTGACATATGAGATTGCAAGCACAAAGTTTGATATCAAGTTGACAGTTATATGGGCATCACGTCCTAACATAGAGACCTTTTGGTTAAGTCTCACTTATACTCCACCAAGATGCGAACTAAATCATAACACCTCAGTAATTAAGATGACTCAGAGTATAGCAATAAGTTTCATGACATGAAGTTAAAATAAGAACATGCTGGATCTAGTCATAGAGAAGAGGCTTGATCACCCTCAACCCCGGCAGCAAGGTATTTTTGTTTATCCCTAGTGAGGTAACAAAGTAAGGTAAACACCCAAGTGGATGGCGATATTTCAGTTGTCAGCTTACCGCACTCACCACTCCCCGTTACTCCAACTAATGCACACATCACCCCACACACGCTCTCATAAACATGCTCGATCAAAACAAGTAGACAACAACGGGGTACATAATATGCATCTATACTCATAACTGAAACAAACATTTGCAATCTCAACATATATTAACTCACAAAAAGATCCACCACATAGGTAATACAAATATGACCGTAATCATGTTCAACAGCTCATACCGTACTCATTAGTGAAGCTCAAGAGAGAGGAGAGATACATAAGTTACTTCCACAAACCCATAGTCCAGAGGTGGACTACTCACTCTTCATGGTGGAGACGGTTGAGATGTCGATGGAGATGAAGGAGACCACGCAGGCAGCGCCCCGCCGAAGTTTTGCCCCTCCAATCTGCAGCTATAGGTCTTCGTTTTTGTGTTTCTGTGATATGGCGGCGCTTCGTTCGCGAAACGCCAGGGGACCTTTTTTTATAGACGTTTTTAGGTCAAGACGAAGGCGGTGGAGAAAGGATCGACGGCTGCGGAGCCCCGAGGCCCAAAAGAGTGGGCCCCACGTGGCCAGGTACAGTGGCCGCGTGGGCCACCCTCTTTCGGCCTTCTGGCCTCCGTTTGCTTGCTTCCTTCGCTCCGAGGTCTTCCTCCTTCCAAAATAATGATGCGTGTATTTTTCCATAATTTTTGGACGTCGTTTGGGTCCCTGAAGCAAAAAAGGAAAGAAATAGGGTTTTCTGCCTGTGCAGAGTTAATTCCATAAAAATAGGAAACAATTGATTTATTTCCTAAAATTATTAAATAACAGTAATATAACCCTTATATGATGTATATATGATTGGAATATGTGCGATATAGTGCAAAGTTCATGTATGCATTTTACATGCATCACTCATGCGTTGAGATGTGAACTTCTTCATTTCAATTGAGAGCATACAGTGGTCTGATTGCACCATACTCACATGCCTCACCTCGAGGACTTGGAAAATCTGACGAAGTGGTTCAGTTGCGAGAGCCCGATCGAGACGAGCTTTAACATTTGCGTTTCCATCCTGTCGATTATCCCACGTAAAAGGCACACCAGAGTAGCCGAGGTCCTGTAAATCACAGTCCTCCACCACATCTCTGAAGGCCCTCATTTGCCCCTCTTCTCTCCCTGCTCACTAAAATGCTCCGTGCTATACATTGTTTCGTTGAAATCCCCAACGCATAGCCACAACAGATTTTGGAGCCCCTTCAATCTCCTCAGTAGAGTCCATGTATGATGCCTGTTTTCACGTCTAGGTTCGCCATAAACCCCGGTGAATCTCCACTTCGGAACTGACTTATCTTTGTATTCGACCACAGCATCAATATGTTTGCTGCTAAAGTTCTTAATCTCCACCGTCACCGCTGAAGACCAGAACAAACCTACACCACCACTTAGGCCATCACTATCCACAGCAAATCCTCGGCAAAGCCGAAAGTGCTAATCAGTTTCTCCACACGTTTACCTGCTATCTTGGTCTCCATCACGAATAGCAAGGCAAGGTCCATTTGCTTCATGAAACCGCGAAGCTCTCGAACTGTCGGGTCGTTCCCAAGCCCCCGACAGTTCGCACTCAAGCAACACATTATAGCCGGCGTGGCTGCAGAGCAGCCGACGCCGATGAGTTAGTAGAAACAGTTGCCACTCTTGACTTCTTTGCATCAGGGGTAACCCCTTGTTTTCTCAGTACCGCCTCTTCCCTCTTCGAGCCAGCAGTCCTTGCATTATACATAACCCGGTCTTGACCCACATTTTGCTCAGTTAGATGCTCTGTCGAAGTAGAACACGTCTTGTCCATTCTCATATAGAACCGGGTCTGCTTCCCTCCACGAAAAACTTGGTTCCGTCCTCTACCCCTTGAACCGTGGTGGCCCTGTGAATGCATGCCCCTCGGATCAGTACCTTTTTCATGCTCCTCTTTCCCGTCCATGCTCTCATCCATCTGATAAGGGTCATAGAAATCATCGTAACCCCCTCTGCATAGGGTGGGCCATTCTTTTTCCTCAGATCATTAGGCGCCCGAAGGAAAGAACCCCATGGTAAGGCTCCAGTTTCATCTCTTTCCCCCGGTGTTGGGCACCTAGAATCAGAGTGCCCCAACAGTCCACAAGAGAAACAGAAATAAGGCAAGAACTCATACTGGACCGCGTACCAGAAGGTCTTATTCAGCTGTGTGGAGTCAAGCCCCACCCATCGCATGAGAGGTTCCTTCACCTTAATGAAGACCCTTGCACGTAAGTATTCAGCACTGACAAGGCCATCTTTATTTGTGTCTAGCTTGACGAATTCCCCAACCCTACTGGCTATCTTTTCCCCCCACTTTACATTCAGTTTATTGTAAGGGAGGTCAACAACACGTACCCACATTAGCAGACGATCAAACTGGAGCTCCGAGGGGCGGCTACGACCATCAAAATTCTCCAGTACCACAGCGCACTTCGACACTTGCCATGGCGATCTCTCCCAGATCCTATCACGATCCCGTTCATGGTCCAATTCAGCAATGAACATGTTGTGGCCACCATTATGGAAGATCAACCCCTTAGGGTTCCCCCACGCTGGCCGAAGAGCAGACGAGATCGTGTTGATGCTAAAAACCTTGGGTTCAGGAACCAAGATCTTGCCTGCAATCGCCCAGATCGGTTTCACCTGCTCATCATCATCATCATCAACCAGTCTATCGGATTCCGTAGCGGTCAGCTTCATATTTTTCATCAAATACTCCACTGAGGGCTTCTTTCCAGATCCGCCCCCTGTCTCCCACGTCGATTTCTTCCCTTCCTCTCCTTCCTTCCCAGTCTCCGGTTGTTCCTGAGTGGTCGCCATGCGCGATGACAACCCCCGCTTCTTCCTGACCCGGGGAAACCCGGCCTTGGTCGTTGCGGTCCGACGATCAGCGACGGCCGTCGTCAGAAGTTACTCGGAACCCTAATCGACTCGAGAGGAGACGAAGCGGTATTTCCGGAACTATAATGTGCTCGCTCGCTTCTTATTCCTGCTCGGGAGCGCATCTTCCGTTTCTGCTCCATTTCTCCCCAGGCAAAGCGCACGACACGACACAACTACACAAGTGACAAGTAATTAACTTCCCCAAATCAATCCAGGCAATATCATTGCATCTCAATAACATTTTTCTATTATTCAAAATTTGGAATCATGAATAATTCGATCCACTGTTGTTTACAAATTGCAATTTAGGTAAAATTGACAAGTACTCAGCTATGAAGATGTCATTGAAGATTTCAAAGGCAAAATAATTGGGAGAGCTGATTTGTACTCCCTCTGTTCACAAAAGGACATCTCAACCTAATCTAAATTTGTATGTATCTAGGCATAATTAGTGTCTAGATATGTGCGAATTTGTTCTGGATTGAGACATCCCTTTTGTACGGAGGGAGTAGTATGTAGCTCCATGTCTTGTGGTCGAACTGAATCTTAGCATGCTTTATTTTGTTTTGGAGCAATTCATATATATGTAAGATATCCTGAATCAAAAGTATTGAGTATTGACTAATGCCAAATTGCGTTGTGAAGTACCTTTTTCTTTTGATGGGGAGTTAAAACCCATATCTCTGCATCTAGTGATGCACACAACTTTTTGTTACCAAATTATTTGAGTATCATAAGTTTACATGTCAACAATCACATAAGGTTGAAACATGAATCAACCAGCGAATAAACAACATAATGCAACTCTTGTAGTCGTCTAATATGCTGCTATGAATGCATGGAGAAAAACGCATGTACCACCAACAAGAGCCAAGTGCCTCCACTATCCATAAGTTTCTTCTGATCCAAAGGACGCAGGAAAGCCCACAACTGAATCCAGTTTGCTAACCTGTAAGACATGAAATTTCTGTAAGACATGAAATTTCTTGTCCTGTTAAAAACTGGATTATTTTGATAATTCCAAATAGACCAACATCTAGGTAAAACTCAATTCTGAATTCTAGCATATTTTTATCTATTTCATTCAGCCAATTCCCAAACATATTAGAAATATTGGACGGTGAAGGGATATAAGAACAAAAAACAACATGTCAAATCAGTTTAGCAAAAGGGCAAGATGTAAATCTACCATCTCGTCATCAGCACAAAAAGAACCGTTAGTACTTCCATGCCAATTCCTCTAAGCTAGTTATCTTTATTGAGCAAGACTTTTCTATTCAGTAACCACATGAACACCTTTATTTTTAGCAGTATTTTCAATTTTGAAAGATATGTTCTAAAAATCTAGTGTGTGCATTCATCAAGTCTTCATACACAAATTTAACGGTACAAATGCCATTTGTTGTGAGCTTCCAAACAAAAGAGCCATGCCGGTCATACAAGTTAATATCCATTAGTCGAAAGCACAAGTGAGATCATGCGTCCCATTTATCACCAACAAGAACTCTACTAAAATCATATTTAAAAGAGGAGCCCCATTAAACACATCATGCATAGTGACATTTTTCTGCTGAGCAATGTTATATACTAATGGATGTTGTTGTAAACTTGTAATGGTCAATCACCCAACCATGTATCCTCTCAAAACCTAGTGGTTTCTCTATTACCTATCTTTAAAAGCTTGTATTAAAGAACTCCTTTTTATCCCCATGAGACCTTAGCAGAATGGGGAGTCGGTCAGGTTAGCCTCCATTTGAGCTAACGTTTTAGTATGAGGATATTTATTTGGTAACAATTCTTGCCACACACACGAAACAGGCTTTCGCCCCGCTTTATAAATATAAAGCACCGACCAGCATACAACACACGATACAAACTCGACACCACACAAGCTGGGGCAGCAGCAAACACACACAGACGCCCAAAACAAGGAAAAACAGAAAGAAATGAAGACAAAGGTGGATCGACTAAACTACGATGATTCGCAACCGTTACGCCCTCTCCGAAGAAGTACCACCACGCTCCTTGCGTCGAATCATCTAGCACCAAGCAGCCCCTTCAAGAAGGGAGACGCTGCCGCCCGGACCAGTAAACTGGTCCTAGGGTTTCCCCCGGCACACTCAGGGAGACGGACGACAGATTGCCACGACGCCCTTCAGGAAGGATGATGCCACCCAAAGGCGGCACCGCGTCGGTGTCGGCTAAGCCAACAAGGATTTCTGCCGATAACCATGTTCTTGCCACACACCTTCTTCATTCAAGAGTTTAAATAGTCATTTGCTAAGTAAACACTTATATTTCAAATCAAGCACTTCAATGCCAAGACCTCCTTGGGGCGGCAAATGATATTCCCTTTTGTTAGAGATACTTATGTTTGTTCTCATTGTTTTTCTAAGAGAGACAATCTAAACATCGGCAAACTCATTAAAACCTAATTAACTTATGTATGGCTACGGTGCTAGCTTCGCGCGGGAACACATACAAGGTTATCAAGCCCGCTTGCTTCGTTGTGATAGCTGGAAAAACTACTCAACCAATTTGAACAATCTCTCGCTCGGGCCGAGAAAAGAAGTTACGTCTCCACATGTCCCTACCTCACAGTGCAAGGAATAGCATTCCCTGTTAGGACTTGGGACTCACCTTCAGAACACGGGTGCCTCCAAAACTCACTGTTCGGTGCCCCCGACAACAAATAATAAATATAATTTTGAAATCAGAAGAAACATGTCATACAAATATGATTATTGATATAATCATTTCCCTTTACATATAACTGTATTGAATAGCAATAGAGGCGGAGGTAAAAACACAGAATCTTGGTGCATATTCACCGGGTAAAAAACCTTGTTTAATCTTTCCCTCCCCTCCAAGCTAGTATCATTTCTTGTGCGATCAACGACCCCTTCAAAGTATCTTATCAGCCGCCGTGCCGCGTCTAGAACAAATTAATTAGCACGTACGCTCAGCTGTCGTAGGTGCGGCACTCGTCGGTCTCCGGGTTCTCCTTGCAGTAGTTCTCGAGCGGGTCGGCGTCCTTGAGCTTGTCGCGGGCGTGGCTGGCCGCGGCGCTGAGCTCCTCCACCTCGTCCCACGCCGCCGCGCACTCTCCGCTGGCGCTGTCCTCCGAGCACGCCTCCTGGGCCTCCTTGATGCTCTCCGACATCTTGTCGGAGATGCCCGGTGGCGTCGACGGCCCGGCCCGGCAGGCGACGGCGCGGCTCACCGTTGGGAACGTGACGCGGGCGGCCACCTGCGGCCTCGCGAGGACGTCGCCCCTGGTGGCAGCCGCGAAGGTAGACAGGCTCACGTTCGCCAGCGCAGACGCCATTGCAGCAGCACCAGCTAGCTCGTCGGTCGATACGAATTCTCTTTCTGTGGTTTGCTGTAACAAGGCCTTGCGTTCCAAGCGGTAAGGTTTCATATTTATGGCTCTGTTTGAGTGTCCTGGAAGAGAAGCTTTTGCGTGCACTCGTTTCCTATCAGCACTGGGCCAATCGTTGTGGGCCACGTCGTCTGCATTGGAGATATTTTTCATGCGAGGAGACGAAGCTTTGGGAAAAAGATCTTCTCTTCTCTCTGTTCGGGATCGCTCCACTTGGGAAGACGAGTGTGAAGGCGTTCTTGGATGTTTTCTTCGTATACGAGTTGGTGTTGGATACGAAATTGATACGAGGTTCAGGTTGCGCTAGAAAAAAGATGTTTTGACAAGACGCGATTTGATGCTATCCGAAAAATATCAGAGTATGGCTGCTAGATGGAGCCAGAAATTTTATACAGATGGGGCCAAATGAACATGGTGAAGCTTGGAGGAGACCATAAAGGTTAATCTGGAGATCAACTCCACCTAATTTGGATTGCGGTCTCACCAAAAAAAAGTTTCAGCATGGGGCAGTCGAGGCCCCAGCTCCCCCGCTAGTTCTGTCCATGTCGTTGTATTAACCGGGTGGCTAGCCAGTTTACGCGGCTTTTGTCCTGAATTTTCAACTTGAATTTCACACAAGAAGTTCATTTTCACTAATTTTGATGTCAATGATGAATGCATTTTAATATATTTATGACATTTATATTTGAAACCAACAAATGCTTTTCAAGAAGTAGCTACGGAACTAACCTTTCAAATGAAACTCAATGAAATCAATAGGCCATAGGATTGTCATCAATTATTAGAAAGCACATGGATCCCCATGAAATTTCAGAGTGGCAACAGGCGGCGTGGTGACAGGCATCAACGCAGCATGGTGGCAGGCATCAACGCAGCATGGTGGCAATGGCTATGTGCCATTGCGGTGGTGCATGGACAAAGATACCACACCAAAACTGTGTTGTGGCGGGGACTGAGCAAAATGAAACTGACACTGTATTGTACTAAGGCATGGTATGGCAAGTGTATGACACTCCGTATGAAATTACGCTTCAGTCTAAGATGGCACACAAGGTGGAGGCTATGTTGATGAAGAGAGTTTTCATGGAGGTGTTATTATTTTGGAGGTGACCGGCATTCATCACGACGTGACCTTCATGTTCGGTAAGGTCAAGGCATTACCTTATGTGGGTCGTGCTAGGCGCAGATCGCCCTTGAGCGCCCCAGTCTAGATCCCTCTACTCATCGTCGGATCGCCATCCTATGTAAAGAAATCAGCGCATCCCATTTTCAAATATTAGTTCCCCAATTTTTCGGGAAACAACCTGCACTAAACATCAGCTCCCCTTGAACGAAGGGGTATATCGTCTTGTCACTTACCTTCTCGTATTTAAAACAAACATGACATCATAGTGATTTATCCCTATAACCGCAACACAAACTCAAGTATTCTACCAAAATTTGTCCGTCCTTGTAGAAATTATATTCTTGCATCAATTCATCGCAACATTTCGAGAAAAAGTAACGCTTTAAAAAAGGTTACACGATAAAATTCTTTTGCAAATTGCTTTGCAACTAAACTCGCCAACAATTTCAACAAACAACACAAATAATTGAAACAAAAAACATTGTTTTGGCAGAAACTAAGGAGTGCTTAAACAACGAATGTTTTACTACAGATTCAATTGCAATAAAAAAAACTATTCCAATAAATATGATGGCACCACACATAAAATGTTAGATTGGTGTTGAGAGTTGAGACTTCATTCGTTGTGTTATTACTATATCTAGATATGTGTACCCAATTTTTAAGGTTAGCGGTTTAGTTTCAGTTAGCAAAATAAGTAACAAAAATGCCCTCGATCAGGGATGGATCTAGCGCCCCTCCCGGCTTGTATTTTTTGATTTTCTGTAGCGATTTTGCCAAAAAAAAATAGAATGTCAAGATTGTTTGTCCGGGCTTCCGAAAATTTCTGGGTCGGTAAAAAAATACTTTGAACCAAAATAAACCGAGCCCAGCCCAGCACAGATTCTCTCGCCAGAGGCCCAGCCCAACGTCGTACTAACCTACTCCATTATACAGCCCATGCGATGCATACTTTTCAAGGAACATGCTCTATCCTGCTGGATTTAACGTGGGCTGCTTTTTCTGTGTGCATAGGCCATGATTTCCAGGCTTAGTACTGTTTCGAATTTTATTTTGGTCAATATATTTTTTCTCACTCTTAGCAGTGTATGGTAGCGGAGAACTTGCCTGTGGCAAGATGGTTAGGAGGGTGGTTGTACCTCCAGCCCACCAGAGATCAAACCCCAGGTTTGACGCTGGTGTTTTTCATTTAGGCGGAATATTCTTCAGTGGGAGGCGACGTTCCCGTCGACAGCGAGGCGCCCGTGGTGACTTCGTCAATCTCAAGACCCAACCGCCGGCTCAGTCTTTCGGAGGTGCTCATAGGGGTAGGGTGTGCGTGTGTGCGTTCATAGGGGTGAGTGTATGCGCGTGTATGTGAGCTTCTGCGTTGTACTGTGTTTCGCAAAAAAAAAACAGTGTATGGTAGCGCGGGGGAACCTAGATATTCTCACCTCATCCCACATTTTGTTGTTTGATGGGTCGGGTCGGCTCCATCCGGCAGTGCCCACCTCCTGCGAAAAGGCACTCTACCTGCTTGGGAAGCTCAGATCGAGCTTCGCACCACAAGGATGTCGAGCTCGTCCCGGAAAATCCCACGTGTGAGTCCCATGCGAGCATCGGGCGCCCAGCCCCCAGCGAAACCCCTCCCCATATCCCCTGTTTCCCACTGGTCACAGCATGGACGAGCACCTGCTGCCTCGCGTTGGCGGTCGTCCTCCTTGCGCCTCGCGCTGCCGTGCTCTTGCGTCGCGGTGCCTAGATCCCGTTGCACGCCTCGCGCAGCCTTGCTCATGCCTTGCGACACCGAGCTCCGCTCCACCAATCGTCATTGAGGGGAACGGTCCTGCAGCCTAGTGTCGCCTCCTCCATAGCTCTTGCTCCACAAACCGTCGTTGAGCTGCTCCACCAACCGCGTGAGGTGAGAGCTCCAACTGTTAATCGCGTCCTCCTCTCGAGCTCCCGCTTCACCAAAGACGCGTGGCAACGGCGGTGGGCGCTCGCCGGTGGCTCCTCTCGCCAGCGTTGATGCCGAAACCCGAGCCCAATGCGTCCGGGGACCTGGTTATCTTTTTTCATTTTGTAGCTAGGGAACTGATTGTTATTTATTTTTGTAAGGTATGGCTCAAGTCATACATGTCAAACAAGATCTCAACTAAGTTCAGCTCATACATTCTACTAAACACAAATAATAAAACACACTTATATAAGGTTGGTATAGCTAGATTCAGCTTGTATATGCTGAGATATGCTACATGGGGTACCAAACACGCCCACAGTCTATACTATGTCCATTAATATACGTAGTTGTATAAGTTTTGGCATAGAAACTAAAAATACTTGCGGAGGAAAAATTACACCAACTTTGGAAGTAATTACCTCTGACTAATTGACATGGAAAAAAGAGAGGAATTTGCATGAGATAAGGAAACATAATTAAATCTCTAAAAATATATTCATACCCTTTACTAACCCTTTATTTGGATTTTTCCTCAAACAGAAATACATCTTATATCTATCAACGGAGGGAGTACAAATTATAAAACTGAAATATATGACCATATAAGTGAAGTGTTATTCAAATTTACGTCTAACTTTGGTTATTATCTAAATCGAACCGGCGACGTTGTCGGTGACATCGAGGCGTCTGTGGTGACTTCGTTACTCTCAAAACCTGATCGCCGGTTCAATCTTTCGGAGACACTTTATGGTTAGAGGTGTGCACGTGTATGTGATCGTCTGTGTTGTATTGTGTTTAAAAAAAAAACTTTTCCCGAAACTCAATAGCACTATGACAACCAGCGCAAAAGAAAAAAAAAACACTGTGACAAAATTGTGCGACTCTGAGTTTCATTTTCGAAGCAAACCACTTAACAAACAGGGGCCCATCAATTCATTTTCGCCGATCCCCTACGCCAATAGTGGAAATCCCCAAACCCTAAACCCATGGCGGCACTGACTCCTTCCGCCGGCGCTCGCCTCCTCCGCCGCTTCCTCTCCACAGCCACCGAAGTAGCACCGGAAGCTATCTCCCCCGTCGCTAAGAAGGAGGCACACTCCGTCCGGAAGAAGGCGGCGTCGAAGGCGGCGCACGGCGTCGCCAAGGACGCGAAGAAGGCAGCGCATCCCGCCGCAAGTGTGGCGGCGTCGGAGTCGGCGCACCCCGTGGAGGACGGCGCGAAGAAGGCGGCGTCTAAGGACTCGCGCCCGCTGTACCGGCGGCTGTCGGCGCTAGGGAACGCGGCGGAGGGGAGCGTGTCTGCGGTGCTGAACAAATGGGTGCGGGAGGGACGAGAGACGCGCTCCGTGGATCTCGAGAGGTATGTCAAGGAGCTCCGCAAGTACAAGCGCCATTCCCAGGCCCTCGAGGTATGGTACACCTCCCTCACATCTGACATCCCAACACGCTCGTTCACGTTCTCTGCTTGGTCAATGGTGTTTACACCGGGATTGGTAGCAGAAAGATAAATTGCGACATTCTTAGTGGATTGCAATTTTAGTAACAATTCGCTCGAGTAATTATGATCTAATCTGTTTAGCTTACCTTGTTTGTATCGGGCATCCCTGATTAGATTGCACGAAAGGGCATCCGTTATTCGAATTATTCTCATTCTCTGAAACTTGCAAGCCTTATAAATTTGCCATTGGCTGGGGGGAGATGGAATGTCTGGTGCAACCAATGGATGTTGTCAAACGCACTGAATGAGTGCCCCCGGCATGAATTTTCCAGAGCGAGGGACTACCCTTGGATGCAAGGATTTTCCAGATTCCTGAGGCTTTGTTTGGTTGTTACTTGTTAGGAAACTTACCCCGCGTAGAACTAATCCCCACGGGGGTTGGGTGATGCACGTCCCTCCACCCAAACCCCATGGGGATTGAATCCCTCAACCTCTCAGTCCCCCCCTACACTGTTGCAATTTGTTCGGTTATCCCCCCTTGAACAGAAGTTAATGCAACATGTAGTTTTTTTATGTGAGCAACACCAGTAGCATAAGTAAAAAAACATGTGCCCATCCATTATGCTTACACAGAAAGGTCCATCATGCCTACACACACAAGATACTATACACTCTCAGTATAAAAGCCTCAATAGTGTTTGCAGTATATACCAGTATACCACATAGACTTACAGTGTGTAATTCAGGTTCAGCATAAATAAACTTCAACGAAACATAAACAACTTAGTCTTCTTTACTACTCGTAGAAAACAGACACTGGACACGTGAGTGATGAAGTGTTTGTCCCACTGGTGTAGATCTGCTGCCTCGAATGAAATGACACCATCTTGATCTGTCCCATTTCCATCAGGTTGTTGATAGCCTGCGAGCCTGAGAGACCTTTGATCTGCAGTGAGTGAGACAATCAGGATATGGAGTGTAGCATCCTGATGAGAAATTGCTGCACACCCATAAGCTTAACTGAAACCAACTGGGCATTCTAGAATCAATACCTCATCAAACATGAAGGAATGACTCATGCAAATAAAGTAGAAGTGGAATTGATTGTGTAGTACAGCACTGACGACTTAACTAGTGGTACTAGCAGTCCAAAGTTCCAAAAGAAAAATAATGTCTACTGGGAGTGCATGGTGCTGAATTGAAGCTTTTTTCTTCCATCATTTGACCAAGCTTGAAATTCGATTCAAACTAGCAGCCATAAATTGCCATCACTATGATTAAAATTTAAAACTATGTTGAAAATAGACATGTTGCACCTTATAAACCTGAACTCATGTGCAAGTGAGTAACCATTCTAACCAGTAACTATCCATCAGCATTGTACAATAATTCCATGTAATCACCAGTAAACACCAAGGTTCAGCCCAACAATGTTCTACATCAGTTTTTAAAGGAGAATGGAACCACTAACAGATAAACGCCTAGAGACATGATTACTGCAGTGTTTCTTTAGACCATAAGGATACAAAAAACAGAGATTGCTTAGACTATGATTATAATATTTTAACATGTGTGCAATCTTCAGTTCAATTCAGATTCTATCAACTACAAATGGCTCTTTTGCTTTCTGAAATGTTATGGTTCTGATGTCTTACAGTTCAACCAAGAAATAGATGAAATTTCATTTTATGTACCAGAATACACGTTTCGTTATATATTAACAACATAGAATTGACCTATCTATGTTACACCCAAACAGGAGAAAATCAATGAAAAACTAGAACCAAATTTTTCGTGGTACCCTGCAGTTTTAGACTATTAATCCTAATTCCCCAAAAAACATAAACTCCTGAATTTCCAGCGTTTTGCTCACGGGAATTAATACCTACTCCCTCCGTATCAAAATATAAGACTTTCTACCTATTCCACACACACATGTATCTTGAATCTTGCACTAAAACATGTCTAGATACGTATGTGTGTGGAATAGATAAAGAATTGGCTGCCACATTTTTTGGCCAATCAAATACTGCTTCCTCACGTGGCCAATTATTTAGCAAGCATTTGTGAGAGGAATGGATTGGCGCTTACGACATTCAGATTTTTGTGGCAACAAACCAATCAAGAACCAAAATATGATGGGCTCCAATCGTTTGACAGGTCAATGCAGGCACCAACTAAACACACTCTGACACTCTTCATATGTACACCCCAAACATAATTTCGCAAGCTATCAGAATATGCATGGGTGGCGTTGATCACCTCTTTTCTCAGGGGTAACAGAAATGGACTAGATTCTATGGAACGGTCGCGCATCACGTCACATCACATTAGTACCAAACCAGTCTTCTGCCCTTAGACTGCGCGTATCCAGTATAGAATAATATTGCTTCTCAAGTAGAGCAGGGAGGAGATTAAATTTGTTTCATGTTTCATATTTCAGTATCCTTAATAATATGTTGTCACAACTATTTACCCACTTGTCTTCAAGGCCACAAAATATTAGTAGCTTTTAGTTTGTCTGGAGCTCTCAACTCATCTTATTAAATACCTTATGGTTGTACTTCTGCTATTAGTTTTTAATTATGTCTGTATTACTTATGCAAGGATATGTCTTTGTTTGTGACAGTTGATGGATTGGATGGTTCATACAAAGGGTATGAACATGTCGTACACTAACCATGCAGTACGGTTGGATCTCATCTACAAAGTGCGTGGCATTGAAGCAGCTGAAAAGTATTTTGATGGCCTTCCTGATCCAGCCAAGAACCATCGAACTTATGGCGCACTTCTCAACTGTTATTGCTCCTCGAGAAAGGAAGAGAAAGCAACAGACCTCTATCGCAAGATGGATGAGCTTGGCATCTTATCCAGTACTCTGCCCATCAACAATCTGATGTCCCTTTACATGAAGTTAGGCCAGCATAAGAAGGTTGCTAGCCTGTTTGAGGAAATGAAGGCGAAGAATATTAAACCTGATAACCTCACATGCTGTGTTTTGATGACCAGCTACGCGGCATTGAACAAGATAGGTACTGTTGAAGAAGTTCTAAAGGAAATGGAAGACACAAATGTGGTTCTAGGGTGGTCTGCATATAGCACACTGGCTTCCATCTACCAGAGTGCTGGTTTGGTTGAAAAAGCAGAATCTGCTTTGATGAAACTTGAGGGCCTTGTTCAAGCTCGTGATGGCAGGCAGCCTTATGATTTTCTTATGAGTCTATATGCTTCAGTAGGCAATTTGAGTGAGGTCAACAGAGTGTGGGACGTGGTGAAGGACACTTTCCCAAAGGTGACTAACACAAGCTACTTCAGCATGCTTCAAGCTCTTCTTAAGCTCAAGGATGCCGATCGCCTGAAGCAGATTTTTGAGGAATGGGAATCTAATCATGAATGCTATGACGCGAAACTGACTAATGTGATGACTCGAGCCCATCTGAAGAATGGCATGGCCAAAGAGGCTGAGCTTTTGTGGGAGAAGGCCAAGGAAAAGGGTGGCTGTTTTGACTCTAAAACATGTGAGTTGTTTCTGGATCACTACATGGGGACAGGGGACATGAAATCAGCACTCAACTGGGTCGAGAATGTGACGAAACTCCCCAAGAAAGCAGCGAAGCTGGATCAGGAGAAGATCCAGAAGTTCTCCAAGTACTTTGAAGAACAGAAGGATGTCAAAGGTGCCGACAGGTTCTGCAGTTGCTTGAGGACGCTTGGGTGCATTGACGGCAAAGCATATGAGTCCCTCCTGCGGACTTATCTGGCAGCTGGTGAGACGAGCCGTTCCCTCCGTCAACAGATCAAGGATGATAAGATTGAGATATGCTACGACATTGGGAAGTTACTCAAGAGGATGGGCGACAAGGGACGATGAAATACCTATTTCTGCCCCTAATTTACGTCAGTTATTTATTTTGAATTGCTCAATGAATAGCCGAAAGCAGATGTTACAAGAGAGAACAGTTGTCGCCCCTTATTACTCGTGGTTGAGCTGATGTTCCAGCTTTTTTTTTTGCTTCCTTCTCGTCAAGAAGCGGAGGCAGGCCCGAGCGTGGAGATTTTTACTAGTGCAACGTGTAGTCTTGTCTAAGGGGGCTTTGTCCTGCAGTTTTTTTTCTTTCTTCTGTTGCTTTTCTTCTGTATGTAATGGCTGTTTCAGACTTTCAGTACTGGAGCAAGAATCCTACTACAGGGTCGTTTCTCTTTCCATCTCTCCGTGCCATCAGTTTGATGCCCTGACAGTGATATGTCCATGCTCCTCCCAAGTACAGTATGAGTGTGGATAAGTCTGTTTTCAGGGAGGCCATAGACGCTGTCGACAGGTAACGTTTCATAGCTTCCTCTCGTGTCGTTTTAGTGTTCAATTAGGTAACAACAAATATGAGTAGTCTTTGCCCTACCAAGAAATGGTCTGCTTTGCTCATCCACAACAAGAAGTCGGTGAGAAAATAGATCTCTATTTGCGTGTTTACATATTCTCTCTGCAAAATGACCCTCGGTCAAAGAACAAAGTATTGAAGCAAGAGCATCTCTAACCACAACCCTCAAATTCAGCCCACAACTGTCCGCGCACGCCTAGTGGCCACAACCCTCAAATTCAGCCCACAACTGTCCGCGCACGCCTAGTGGCCGGACCACCCTAAAAGTGGTTTCCTTCAGCCATGTATCTCAAAGTCTCCATGGCATAAATGAATCTCAAAGTCTCCATGGCATAAATGAGTGTCATATTCTTCTGTGGACGTTTTAGAGCATCTCCACCGGGACCCCTCAAATATGTGTCTGGCACCCTCCAATTGTTCTCTCTTTGAGGGATGCTGCACACACGTCCGGACAAAATTTGAGGAGTGCTCACACCGGCACCCTCCAAATCATGGCCCCCAAGTTCTTTTGCATTTAGACAAACACTTCACGGGCTGCGTTGCCGTCGAAGTGCTCGCCGGCCGCCGAGAAGAGGAGAATATGAGAGCGAGGCCAAGAAAATGGCAGAGCGAGGCCGTCCTTGCCGACACGGCGTCGTACGTGAGGGGTTGTGGTTCCCAGGGAGAAGGGGAGAAGTGGCTCGCCCAGCTTGCCCAAGTCGTCGCTGGCGCTCGCCGCACACGCTCGCGCGCGGCAACCTCTATGCCCAGCTTGCCACGCTCGATGAAGCATCAGCAACTTGAATCGTTGCACCTTGAGCTAGCCAAGGCGTTGAACTGGTACTGCTACCCGCCGCGAGTGAACGGCATGACTTGGCCACGTCGACGCGCATGCACACTGCTACCGGCGGCCGTGCTTGGCGTGGCTGGAGCTCGCCGCGGCCGATCTGCATCATGACTCATGAGGTCAACCAAGCATAGATGTACGCATCCACCAAGCACATCATGTAGTAGGACCAACCAAAACAGATAGCTCAAGATTAATCGAGGCAGTGCAGAAGTTCAGAACGCATCCACGAAAAATTCAGTAACAGTGCAAAAGAGCAGCAGGTTCAGAACGCATCTAGAAAAACCAGAGGCAGGGCGTGAAGAACAGCCTGCATCCACGAGATGCTGGACTCCGCGACGGAGGTGGCGCGCCGGTGCCGGCCGCAGGAGGACGAAACGATGGACGGAGGTGGCGCGCCGGTGCCGGCCGCAGGAGGACGAGACGATGGACGGAGGCACAGCGCCGGTGCCGCGCCCGCGCCAGTGCTCGAGTCGGGCTCAACACCTCTCCATCTTGCACGAGACGAGGAGGAGCTGCAGAAGATGGCGGACGCCCAGGGTTCACGCTCCATGGCTTCCGAGAGCTCGCGCTCGATGAAGCCGCTGCCCCGCACCCACCTGGACGCCGGACTCCGAGGAGGCTCCACGCGCGGCACAGATCTGGACGGTGGCGATGCGGATCGAGCCGCTGCCTCCGTGCGCGTGGAGGACTTGCTGTCGGCGCCGAAGGTTGGTGCTCGGGTTGGTGCCGGTCGCGCCGCACCTCGACTTGGCCGAGCTGTGGGGAAGAAAGACGTTGCAAAAGCTCAAGGATACAACGATGCTCGCGGAGAGACGAGCAGCAACAGGTGCGGGAGCGGTGCTGCCATGCTCGCACACGCGAGCGCCGGGACCGGCGGGGAAGACGGAGCTCTACTTTTGGTTTTGCAAGCTCGGGATGAGAAGAAATAGAGAGGGCGGCTGACACGTGGGCCAGGTAAGAAAAATATGCCGCTTTGTGGTGTCGGACATATTTTTGGTCCACTGCAGACTTTGGAGCGTCTCTAATGGACGTTTTTGGTGTTTGCCCCCTAAACAGCCTTTGGAGGGTCCTTAGAGGAGTCCCGGTGGAGATGCTCTTATAGTCCTATAAATATAACCATAATCTCCTGCAAAAGGTAGCAGTGTGTCTGCTACTACAACATGCTACCCGTAGTAGTAAACGATGGGTCATCTTTACCGGATGCTGTCGTTGATTTCTTTTGGTTTGTCCACTCATTGTCGCTGCTAGTTCATAGGGTTTCACTTTATGCTGGCTCAGAAAGAACGGCTGAGTTTCTGTAAGAAAGACATGGCAAGACGTCCGGTTCCATAGGAAAAGAAGAACAAGTAGTAGTTTCACAGTTCAGAAAATTCGCCACTAATTTTTTTTAGATAAAGAGTGTTTATTAATATCGAAAAGATATAACATGCACCCAGCCTCTGCAACAACGCAGTAACCAAAGCTACTACGGATGCACACAGCCAAAAGACAATAAGAAGAAGAAATAAAAAGAAAAGTCCCGCTACAGAGTTACGGTCCTTGCAGCAGCCGCACAACCACCACCAAAACAACACCTGATGTCCAATTCTTCAAAAGCAACGTCTTCAAGAAGAACCGTGCCAGGCACAACCAATTAAGGCCAGACCTTGGGTTTTCACCCTGAAGATACTCCTCGCTCTCAAAACAATGTCTCCAACAAGACCACTGTCAGGCACAACCAATTAAGGCCAGACCTTGGATTTTCACCCTGAAAGGTAGGAGTGTGGACTTCACGTATGTTGTCGCCCCCACTTACATGCCGCTGCTCCAAGTCATGAAACACCAAGCCAATTCCTCATCGCCAGAAAGATTCGAACCACCATTGTCAGTCCTCAGATCTCGCCTTCCATGTCATTCTCCGCCAGCACCATGGAACGAGAAAGCGTGCTCCATGATATTAACAGCCAGCAGAGCTTCGAAGCGCTCCCTCTGAAACCAAACGGTCAGATAAAAAACACGGGTGCGCCCGATCGAATACCATCCGATCCAGCAATCTCCAGGCATGAGTCGCCCAGTGGAGTTCGCCGGCGGAGCCTTCCGAAACTCGACACTCTTGCCAGATCAAGGTACCGGCGTCAAGCAGATCTTCGACTTCTCGCGATTTGGAACCCTAGGACCACCACCTTTATTCGTCTAGCTCCGAGCCCACAGCCCCCACGCCGCCGGCCGGCTCCTGGCGATCAGAACGAGTGGGTCAACTCCGGCTCAAATCGAGCCATGGTTGGCCCCCAGATCGAGCGGCAACAAGCACCAGGAAGCAGCAAACACACCCCACAGGGCTCGCGCCGCCGCCCCTGGAACCACCGCGCCCGCCCTGGCCTCGCGCCGCCGCCTCCCTGCCGCGCGTCGGCGAGCGCCGCACACGGCCAGCGCCGCCGCCCCGCCGCCATGTCTCACACCTGCGCCGCCATGGAGACGAAGCCCCCGCACGAAGAGGATCCAATAACCACAAAACTTCCCATCGAATAGATGACTCACAGAGAAAACTAAATTTCATCAAAGCTAACAACACACTATATATAGTCCGTAGATAAAATCCTAAAACAACCGACGCCGTCTGCCTATGATCAGTGACGATTACACTAAGCCACGAAGCTTATTTTCCTCAGCTAGAATTATCTATTTTACAGAGTTTAGAACAGATAAACATCGCGGCCTGGATCCCAGTGTTGTGAGAAAACAGGATCAGTTGCCCCTCCGAGTGTGAGCACGACATCATGCAGGTCACTGCTGCTCCTCTCTGGCTCGGACTTGACGATCTTGGCCGGGAACCCACGCCGCGTATGCTGACTGTAGTCCGGCAGGACAAAGCCTGTCGCCTGCGGCACCGGTCGGGCATGAACCGGGAAGGCGTGAGCCAGCACTGGGCGCTGCTGGGGAGGAACCGCTGAGCTATTCAGAACCTGATGATGCATTGCAGGTCTTGGAGCTGTTACTCCAGGTCCCTGAGATGAAAAAGAAAACGGAATGGCGGGGGAAGTCACGATCGATTCAACGTATGCATCATTTGTGATTGGTTCCCAAGTGGATGGATATGCTTACAGGAGCAAACAGAACACCTCTGAAGAGTTGCCCATTGACGACGGCTGTCATGAGGTATCCTGAATCGAAAGCTCCATCGATCGTCCCCTGAACCTCAGCTCCAATCTGCAGACCAGAGACGATTGGCGTCAAGAAACATGATGACATGGCAACATAAGCTATAGTGTTGTGGGAGAAAGAGGCTTACAAGAGATGGACCCGATGGCCATAGGTGCTGCTTAGGTTCAGCTGTTAGAAACTGCAACTCGTGCCGTTGCTGTGGCGCAATGTTGCGGAGAAACTGGTCGGTCTTCAGAGGCCTTGGTGACATACCTCCGGTAGCCCTTAGGGAACCGTTGCTGTTGAGACGAACAAATGGTTGCAGCGCTGAGAATGAACCTCTCGGAGATCCAGCTGAAAGTTTCTGAGCTCCATTCTGCTCCTGATCGGACTGGGAAGGGGATGAATGTTGCGAAAGAGACAGCGAGTGCTCCTCCTGCTCCAACTCGATCTCGTTTGGACGAACATCCCCAGTTTTTCTTCTCTTCACATGGCCATTCTCTGGAGTTGTGAACAATGTACCAATAAAACAAATTGTCACGCATAACACTGCCCAGTAGAAATTGTTTTGGCAAGATATTCACTTACCGGTACCACGGAGGTAAGGATTCCTTTGCTCAATTTCTGCTTCTCGAGGTTTATGACCGACTTCCCATTGCTCGCGCTTGCATCCTTCTGCTGAGACACATTGTGCACCATATTATTTGTATGTTTGCATAGGAACTTAACATCTTGCTACATACATGCATAGTTTGTTTTTCTGGAAATTAATAAGCAAGTTCAGGTACTCACGTTTTCTGCCCTCAAGAACTTCCGCTTCCCCTGGCTCCAGTGATTGCTCAAAATCTTGCACATTGAAATGTTGTAGCGGCCATTTGGATGACCCGAACCCAATTGCAGAATGAGTAGCTCATTCAGAGGGCGTTCATCCTCACCACATCTGTGAAATTTCAGGGTATGTCTAATTATTACTAAGTGAACTACAAGGTTTGTTGTTTCCTAGTAAGAAACTACACTGAATTGTTGATTTGTTTGTGGAAGATTACCCTCCATATATTGCAACATCAGAATTCATTATGACCGCGGAGTGAGAAAACCGGCCCTGAGGTTGCTGCCCACATGTCTCTAGTTGGGTCCAAGACCGGCTCACGACATCAAGAATCCATGCATCACTGTAATATTGCTTATCACCAACTCCTCCAATTACATAGATCTATAAAGACAAGCTTTCTTTAGGAAGTAGCATAATCATTTCTTCACAAATGTAACTCCCATTGTTTCAGTAAAATATGCTGACCTTTGACCCAATGCCAAGAGCTGCATGACCTGCCCGGACACCAGGTGAGGCTCCTTTTACTGCAAACTGTGGATCAATGAAACGAACAATAGAAATTCATGAACACCTGAATATTGACAAATACGCAATATATGTAGCACTATATCAAGATATACCATCAGCATCTATCACATCGTAGTGCATGACAAGGACTGACATGCCGCTTACCCTTGACCATGCCATGCTGTCCATGTCGAGCACGTCCACCTCACCATGGTAGCGATCACCGCAGTCCCCTCCATAGACAAAGAGCCTATTTCCAACTGCGACGGCGCCATGACTGTCCCTGGGCGCGGGGACGACGTCTCCGCTGACCTCCGGCGACGTCCACGTCATGGTGGCAACGTCCAGCACGTGCACGTCGTTGAGGTAGTTGCCCTCCCCTTCGCCGCTGCCGCCAAAGACTACCAGCCTGTCTCCGCCGGCGGCCGTGGTAACGGTGTGGCTCTCGCGCGGGGACGGCGGGGTTCCCTTGCAGGGCGGCCTGCTCCACTCCTTGGTGCGCAGGTCTAGCACGTGGAGGTCGTTCACCTTCTTGGAGCCGTTGGTGCCGCCGAACACCGTCATCCGGTGGCCGATCAGCGCCGCGCCGTGGCTGTCCCGCGTGCCGGGCTTCTGCCCCGTCGTGGCCAAGGAGCCCCATGCCATTGTCTTGAGGTTCAGGGTCAGGACGTCGCTGAAATGCAGGCCGCCGCAGCATCCCTACATTCATGGACAACATAGATGTAACTTTGCTGTGGCATTGGGATTTTGGTGATTAACCGAGTGCAGTGAGCTCCGAAAATTGACTGAAGGAAGAAGAAAAAAGGACGGTGTTCCGGTGGGTGCGGTGCCAAAGGTGGGGTCTGGGTAGCAATCTTTCTCGAGTTTATGATTTGCTTTTGCGTGACCACACGCATAACAGCATGCTGGTATCAAGGAACATGAGACCGCAGCGTGGTCCAAAGGAGGGGCGAAAGAGAAAGAAGAGCTAAAAGGCCCTGTTCTTTCCTTTTCCATGGCTTCTCCAGGAGGACCACAAGATTGCAGCGAAGAACTCTGGATCTACTATGTGAGAATTGATTTATTGTTTTTGATGTGATGAAAAAGAGAGTTCACGGTAATTCATCGTACTAGTGCAAAGTCACTTTCTTTGGCCACTGCTTTTGCACCTTAAAAAAATATTAGGTGAAAGCTGCTAACATTTTACTAGATCACTACTGAGGAGGGAGCTGCACCAGGACAAAACAAAACCCCATAAGTTTATTAACACCAAAAAGGACATTTCTTTCTACCCAAAAAAGGCCCCCAAAAAAACATTTCCGTGCCTTCAAAGTTGATGCTAATCTTTTTAAATCTAACTCTAATCTGATGAAAAGAGGATGAACCTTCTGCAACTCGAGAAAAGTAGAAGCGAAATGGTACTGAAGAACGAGGGAAGTAGCAAGCAATGGATGTTGAAGGAAGGGAATGAACATACCCCGAAGACGTAGATGACTCCTTCGAAGAAGCACGCAGAGTGCCCCCATCTCTCTGGAGGGTTGAAGCCGACCACCTTCGGGTACAGCCACATTGCCTTCCTCCTCCTCTCCATGTTCGACCCCCCTCTCTTTTTCACTTGCTCTCTCTCTCTCTTCTAGTGCGTGTGTGAGAGAAACGAGTGAGGAGGAGGGGGAGAAGAAGACAGTAGGAGGATATGGAGAGAGGAGGAGGAGCAAGAGAAAGAAAGAAAACTGGGAACAAGTAGTCACACCAGAGGCAGCGGCAGGGGAGGAGCTATGTCCCTGTTGCTGATGAGATTTGCCACAAAGAAAGGTGAGCTCTGAGCTGAGCGGCAAAATTCACTGTTCTGACCCTGACGGCAAAGTTCAGCACAAAATGAACCCTTTTCGAAAGTTTAGCCGGATCTGACCCTTTTTCGTACCGCTCAACATGTTGGCGGTAGACTACACGGGGTACCGCCACCTTAACTGGCGGTATACCTCCTGGTCCACGGTCCGCTCAGGCTGGTTGACCGTGCTGACGTGGCTCCGTACCGTCGGGTATATTGGCGGTAGATTACTTGTGGTACCGCTGCCAGCCCTGGCGGTAGCCTTGGAAGGATTAAGTGAGCGCCCGGAGCACGCAGCCCGCATCCTCCTCTCTTCTTCCTCACTTCGACCGAGCCCGCAGCGAACAGAGGAACGGGACGGCGCGCGCCCCTCAACCGATTCCTCTCCAAATCGGTTGGATTTTGGGGCGAATTTCGGATCCCCTCTAAGATCAGGTAATCCTCCCTCATCTCTGTCTTTTTCACCCATAGATTTTGTCCCCCTCCACCGATTCCTTCAAACCCTAGATAGGATGTAGTTGTTGTAAATTCATGGATTTGCCCTCTCTAGTTCATTGATATATTTGTTTTAGATGAATGGGTTTGGGGCATGGAAGTGATGTGTATGTATTTGGGGTATACTATTTATTTGTTTAGGATTACGAAATTTAGAATGTATGAATGTTTATGTGTTCATGGATTTGATATCTCTAGTTCATATATATTTGTCTTAGATGTATGTGTTTGGGGCATGAAATTGATGTGTATGTATTTGTGGCATAGTATTTATTTATTTATTTCGGAGGGCAAAATTTAGAATATATGAATGTTTATGTGTTCATGGATTTGATATCTCTAGTTCATGTATATTTGTTTTAGATGTATGGGTTTGGGGCATGAAATTGATGTGTATGTATTTGTGGCATAGTATTTATTTAATTCGGAGGACAAAATTTAGAATATATGAATGTTTACATGTTAATGAAAATTTGGATGAATACTTATGTGAAGTTAACATATCTTTTAGGATGGATGCCCCGCCGGAACGTTATTACCCCGGCCTTGATTTGGTGTACGACAAGGTGCATCGTGCCCGTCTCATCGAGAGGGGAGATATGGACTTAGTTGATAATGTAAGGCTAATCTCCATCTCCAATTTTTTGTTGCAATTATAAATATAGTGACCACAACAAGTTTTTTCTTTCACAGCCTATCGTTCCTATGCGCTTGAGGGGCCATAGTGCGGAGGACATGCCGTATGATGTTCGGTACGAGCCATACTTTGAGGAGGCTGGTCTTCTCCCATTTGTCCTTCAGTTCAAGCGTAAGCCGCCGGCGTTTAACCACACGGCCATTACTGCCCTAATTGATCGTTGGAGGCCCGAGACACACAGTTTCCATTTGCCTTGTGGAGAGATGACGGTCACTCTTGAGGATTTTGCCATGATCACGGCTCTTCCCATTGACGGAGCCGCTCTAACTGGTAGGGTGGATAATATTGGGTGGCGCCAGCGGGTTCTTGGTCTCACCGGCAGACTACCACCAGTGCCGCCGGAAGGAATGAAAGATACTAGGTCATCGGGTGTCTCATATTCGTGGCTTCGACAGTTCGGGGCATGCCCGGAGGGTGCCGAAGCGCCGGTGGTGCAACAGTATGCCAGGGCATACATGTGGTATGTGTTAGCCCGGGTGATCTTTCCAGATGGGTCAGGAGACACGGCCTCTTGGATGTGGCTTGACCCATTACGTGATTGGAGCGTCAAGCACAGCTGGGGGTCGGCGGGTCTAGCCTTTCTTTACCGGCAGGTAGTTTACTTGATACCTTTCATGTGTATGTAACTTTTATTTGGCATTTGACATGATTGCTATTGTGCAGCTGGACTTGGCATGTCGTAAGAAGGGAAAGGGAGCCTCGTTAAACGGCACTGCCTGGCCCCTTTCGATTTGGATGTGGGAGCGGATTCCGGTTGGACGTCCTCGCAAACTCCCACCAACTCCATGGGATTATGAACTTGAAGGTGATGATGAATGGCGGCTGCCCACTGTCGCCTACACCTGGGATAGAGTGGAGGGGTACAAAGACTTGTCCATGGGCCGTTACAAGAGCTATACCAACGAGCTTGACACGCTGTCCCACGACTTGGTAAGCTTTTGTAACATTTAATCTAACACACTTTTATGACATGTATCATTCAAACCAATGGTTTTTGTTTTGTAGGTCATTTGGACGCCATACCAACGGGAAAGGGGTTTCCGTCTCAACGCGATGTGTACGCGCGACGAGAACCTATGGCGCATAAGGTGTCCGTTGATATGTTTCTATGCCGTCGAGTGGCACCTCCCACAACGAGTTGCAAAGCAATTTGCAATCAGGCAAAAAACCCCGCCGGCGAGCCAGAGCACAAGTGTTGATCTTCATAGGTTAGTGTTCGAGTGCGAGAACACTTTTGACTTGTCAATATCAATTCTTGATGATATGTTTATTATTTGCGTATAGGATTGATCGGAAGACGTGCCCAAAAGAGAAGGAATGGGATCGTAAACACAGCAAGTTGATTGAGATGTGGAATGATAGAGATAAGTACCGTGAGAGGGATGGTACAATGCACAGGGAGAGTGACTACTTGGTGCACCTTGCTTGGCATGAAGAACAACATCGCCTCAAGCTAAAGCCCACTTGGACCACACAAGATTGTTTGGATTTAGGCACCGAAGATGGTGATAATGAGTATAACTTGGCGGTTAAGGAGAGTGCGGGAACATCTAGGGACTACGCACCTGTTTTTAACCGTGTGGTAGGACAAGGAATGAGCTTAATTTAAATGTGTCATGTGCGTATGTGACTAACACTTTTCTTGCATGTTTTTAGGGATTGGAGCTTACTCGGAGCGTTAATGAGGCGTCACATTCCCTTTCACATACGCCCGGTACCGTGGAGTCGGAGTCAACTCTTAGGAACACCATGACGATACGCATCTTTACTTATCCATGAATATGGTCCGGGTAGTGATATTGATGTATGCACATTTGTTTGTTTTGTAGAGGTTAATGGCGCGATGTCGTCGGATGGCGGCTATGCTTGCTTGCCACGGTGCCAAGGCCACCGATGTCCATGAACATGACGAGGAGGAGCAGGAGCACTCGGAGGAGGAGCAAGAGCAAGAGCACTCGGAGGAGGAGCAAGAGCACTTGGAGGAAGAGGAGGAAGAGGAGCACTCGGAGGAAGAGGAGGAGGAGGACTTGGAGGAAGAGGAGGAAGAGGAGCAGGAGCACTCGGACGAGGAGGACCAGAGCTGGGAGGAGATCCCGCTGTCACAACTGAAGGATGCACCACAACCAACTCAGCCGAGCCAGCCGCACGTGAGGAAACGAAAGCAGAAGACGGTGTTCAGTCCTGAAGGACAGAGAATCCCTCCTCCACCCCGTCGCAAGGCACGACAAGTTCCCTCTACAGAGCCGGCACGACCCAGCAAGTTGGAAGCCAAGAGGGGAAGGAAGAAGTGATAATATGTCGGCCTTGTCATGAACTATATCTTGTTTGAGTCCAACTATGTATTAATCGTTAATTTGCATGAACTATGTGATAACATGCCCTGCTCCTCCGGGAGCTATGTGTAGAACTATGTGAACTATGTGAACTATGTCAACTATGTGAACTATGTGAAATTGCTTGAGTAGAACTATGTGATAAAATTGTGTGAAATTATGTCAACTATGTCAACTGTGTGAAATTGCTGGTAATATGTGTGTTTGAGAGCAATTTTCAGGACAGTACCGCCGGGACAAGCGGCGGTACGGTAAGAACTCATACCGCCAGGTATCCCGGCGGTATGACCTGGAGATTTTAGCAGTTTCTGGGCGGGTTCTGTTATTGGCATTTTGCAGGCGGTATGACACGCAACCTTACCGCCAGGAGGCCCGGCGGTAGCACCTGGGATGTGGGGTGAAGCACCTGGTATTGCTTCTGACCTGAGACTACACAAATAAAATGTTGCTGCCCATTTTGTACGACAAAATATTACCAGGCACACTAAATCCATGACTCGTTCAAATACATAGATGACCAAATTCAGTACAAGTTCACGCAAATTCATTACAAGTTCACGCAAATTCATTACAAGTTCGCAAATCCACAACATCACAACATAGATGTTGGAGGCTCTATTGAGTCCAACGCGGATACTTGCCCTTCCGCTTTCCCGATGCTTCATCCTCCATAGCACGACAAGCTATTCCACGTTTGCCTTCCCATATTCGATGTTGTATCCAAAGAATTCCTTTACAAGACCCATCAAAAACCTCGGTTTAATGGTTGGTTCATTCTTTATACTATTGATGAATTTGTATGCGATGAAGTCGGAGGTGAGTTGACGGTGCTTTGTGGATGGATTCCGGCCCCTTTTCTTGCACATGTGATGGGCTTCACAACTTGTTATCTTCCATTGCCCGTGGCGGTTTGGTCTTGCACGGACTACCCATGGGCATCCTTTTTGGTCGCAAATCACGGTGTAACGATGCTTCTCGTCCGAGTGCTTCACTATGAATGGCCTATGGTGCTTCACCGCATATTCCCTAAGCCACATTTGCAATTCTACCAAGTCCGGAAACTTCAAACCTTTCTTTATGCGAGAATTGTTGTCATCGTCATCTTGAGTTGTGCTTGGTGTTGCTTCTAGATCTTTATACTTGCCACCATCCACCATAGCCTTATCGGCAAGCGTGAGATCACGAAAAAATGGAATTCGGTGATCCCGGCCTACCACTTTCAAAAAGGCTTGGGCTTCTCTCGCCGTGAACCCATCTTCGTCCACTTCTTCAGGGCCCTCGTCCTCCGAGTCGGAGGCATAGCAACGGCGATAGAAGGTGTCACGGTCAATGCCATCTTGTTCGACTTGTGCCTCTACATCTCCAATATAAATGTCATGATACTCGTCCTCCCGCTCGGACACATCACCCTCCATGTCTCCTTGCTCCCTATCTTCATCCTCAATGCCAAAGCCATAACCATGATCCACATTGACATATTGTTCTTGTTCATCGACTTGGTCGCCATCATTCATCTCCAAGTCAATTTGTTGGCTAAAAGGAGGTTGGCTCATAGTATTCAACTCGACCGCATCATCAAGTGACACATTTCGAGTGGGGGTCATTGCATCATGTGTGGGGGAGGCACAACGGTTCAAGTCAAAATGCAACCGATCACCGCCAACCTTGGCAGCAAATAACTCGAGCGACTTGTCTTTGGAAGCCGCCACAACCTCTTTGTATGCCCCCCAATCTAACTCGCATGTGATAGGTATTTTCTTCTTTCGCGGACGATGTCCCGATCCAACAAAATACCTTCCATCTAGTTCAACCTTCTCCCTAGGATCCATCCATTCAAAAACTTCCCGTACTCTTGCAACAACCTCGGCATATGTTGGACTATTGACAAATACCATAACTTTTTCTCCATTGTCAACAATCTCTTCTTCATTGTTACTAAAAAATGCTTCTTTGTCAACATGATGGACATTCACGATTCTTGCCATCTATAATTAAATGACAAGACACACAAATGTATCACATTGATGTGTAATAGCAAACACACCACAAAAATCTAAATTATACATGTGTGCTAACCACTACCTCAAACCCTAGACTCAACCATAATTCTAGGTAACACAAACACATGAATCTATCTAACCACAATGATTTCTACACGTCACAAACAACATATAACCCGCAATGCACCAATTCAAATAATAGATTTAGGACAAATCAACAAATCTAGGGTTTGCCTCAAACTAAACAATGCCACAAAGCAACACAAATCCAACCAACAAAAAGCGAGAGATCTGAGAGGGACTACCTCAGAGGATGGAGATGGCCCGATTCCACGAGCTATGCCCTCCGATTTGGAGGGATTTGAGAGAGCTTTGAGTGTGGAGGAGAGAGGGGAAGAGGGCAGCAGCTCGGGCAGCAGCTGGGGTGGAGTGTTAAGTGTGGATGAATGAGAGGCTGGGGGCGCTCGAGCCATTTAACTGTCTCCAGAGCGTACCGCCAGCACGAGCGGCGGTACCGCGCTAGATACTACCGCCAGCTATATAGGCGGTACCCCCACCTAATCTACCGCCGCGATCATCGGCGGTACGGAGCCACGTCAGCATGGTCAACCAGCCTGAGCGGACCGTGGACCAGGAGGTATACCGCCAGTTAAGGTGGCGGTACCCCGTGTAGTCTACCGCCAACATGTTGAGCGGTACGAAAAAGGGTCAGATCCGGCTAAACTTTCGAAAAGGGTTCATTTTGTGCTGAACTTTGCCGTCAGGGTCAGAACAGTGAATTTTGCCGAGCTGAGCTGAGCTAGTGAGGCATCACACATCAATCAATCCATCCATCACTCGGACAGATAGACGTGGACAGAAAAGGATAGGTGCCTCTCAATTCATGTCCAAGGTTTGCAGCTCACTGTCACCGCCACCCACTGACTATGAGGTGACAGCCGACGATGGATGGATGCCACAGCACACCACACCGTCTAGCAGACTAGCAGTAGCAGGGAGCTCGTGTGACCATGCAGAGGCGATGAGGCCGTGTAGCAAGCAGTACTACTACTACCAGTGAGTGAACACACTCAACACAGCATCTATGGAGTGGAAACTGTGTTGTGTGAGTGGGGAAATGTGCGCATGGGAATGTGTGAGGAGTGTAGAAGAAAGGAGTATCTAATTGAGGGGCGGGTACTCCTATATACGGCGCTCTCTTCTCGGGCAATGGCATACACCAGCAGCGCTACCAAACGCCGTGCTTCGGTTGGAGGATGGATTTGTCTAACTGAAAATGATGGGGAGTGGGGAGGCATTGGGGTGTGTGGGATGGATGGGATGGGGAGGCGTGTCACTCATGGGGTTTGGTGGTGGTGCGGATTCTCAAGGTGGATGACACTTCTTGCTTGCTATGCTCGGATAGTCGGATGGATTCCGTGTTGTTCACATGTGCCTTGGTTCTGGTGTTCCTCACCCTGTCCTAGGCTACCCATAAAACTAGGTTTTAGGTGGAGTACACCACGGAGTATTAATAACATATACATTTAGTAGTTGACAGTCAAATTTATCGAGTTTGACCATTGTGGTTTTAGTGCAATATTTGATAAGTACAAGTATGAGAAAATATTTTCTGATGCGTCTATTAATATCGAATCGGTATATTAGGTGTTCATATTTTTCCTATAAAATTGGTCTAGTTTAGAAGACATTGAATTTTAACGAAAACTTATATGTGTTGTTTTCGGATGGTTGGTTTTTGACCACACGCTGATTAAATCACCCGTCAGCCACACACTTGATAACACTCGGAACACTTCCTTGCAACGAGCGTACACGCTTAATATTGAATTGATGCACTAGCCAATTATCCCAAAAGTCCGAACTGATGGAAAGGGTTGTGCAATATATTATATTTCTGACACTCTCTCTCACGTCTAGGCGGTGGACGTTTTCTCACGAGCCTAGTACGTGGAATTAGGATGTCCGCGTATATTATTTAAATACTGCGTTGGCCAGGATTTGAACTCTAGACTTCTGGCTCTGATACCATATTGAATTGATGCACTAGCCAATTATCCCAAAAGTCTGAACTGATGGAAAGGGCTGTGCAATATATTATATTTCTGTCACTTAACTTTTACAATGACCTCGAGATTACTTAACACTAAGAGCATCATTGGTGATTCCACTAATACCAAGCAAATCCTGTCAAATACAGCACCGATACAGTTGCATGTCTTACCGACGGGTAAAATCAATACTTCTACTTAGAACACTCGTTAGTAAATCTTGGGGTGATCCAGACATTTTCATAGGGGATGTAGTAGCTAGTCTACCATTGTGAATCCTCGAGAGGTATGGTGCTTCATAGTAGACCTCATCCTCTTCCGGCTGGACTTCCTGATTTTCCTCCTTAATAACCTAAGATACAAAGCAAAGATATAAAGAAGTGTGCACCATACTAAACAAGATTAGATATGAGTTAAGTGTCTGGAATGCTCTATCTACCATGATGACCCCATGTTGAATCTTGATTCATGTTTTTGTAACCGTTTGTTTAAAAGGTTATTTTTTTACACGGCAAATTTGTCTGACTTCATAGGTTATTAGAATATTTGATGTTAGCCCTGTAGTTGAAAGATAGAGACGTCACGTAGACTGGGTGAATAACTTATTTAAGAAAACCTATGGATTGCAGTCGTAGTTGTTGTAATCGGATAAGCAACATATAAGAAGATACATAACTTCGCGCGTGAAGGCTATCCCAAGGATATGATTCTGGTACGAAACCGTTCAAGCATGCAAGTAGTAGACTGATGGGATTGAAGAGCAGGTTGTCCTTTCGGCTCATTGCTTACATGCTCTGATTCGTTTAGTTTCTACCGTAGGAATTAACTGTTGGAGATCATAATCGACGACCATAACTACTTGAGTGGATGTGCTGCATTTCAAAATAGACAACTTAAATGATCGCATAGTGGGGTTTTGCTTTATAAAAAAATAAAGATTCGTTATCTCATGATGGCTGGAGCCAAAGGATTGTCTTTATATGACTGCGTGTCAACTCTATCTTGTTATTTAATTTAACTAGCAATAGATGCGTGGGCATGGATTAAAATCAGTCACACACGAAGAATGAGCTTCTCACATAGCAAGAAGAAGTTGACACGACAAAGTTCTCTGCCACGGTAGAAAAGGCAAGATAAACTCTGTCGCGACAGAGAAATTAGAGGTTCTATATATGTCGCGGCAGAGCTCCGCCCAAATTTATGCCGAAGTAGGATTTCTTCAGAAATTCCTGTTGTGGAAGGAAATTTTAAACAATGACACGCCGAGACTTCTTCGACGACAAGGGGCTCTACCAAATCACGTGATAATTATGAATTTCATGTGATGTTTATCCTTTTGTTTCTTGAACCGTGTTTGCGGCTTAGTTGTTTTAATAGGGTGAACTCTCACTTAAAATATCAAGTTGATAGTGTTCTCAAAAGTGTAGCACGGTCATGGTGCGCAACACTTATAGGTGCTACATGGATACATGAGCACCCCTGACTTGCCGCGTATGAGGCGGGTGTGAATAGTTCACACAATAATTTATAGTGTCTTGATATCATGGCATGATCGTCATGAGTTCGGAACACACCAATAAGAAAGATGAAAAAGTTTTGCAAACGGTTGCAATTGGCAAGTTCCCAACCAGCTTTTTTGTGTTTTGTAAATTGAGATCGATACATCCTTGGCAAAAATCTTCTTTAGAGTTTGAATCATTTAGATCCGATTTTGAGAATTGTTGGTCTTTGTGGGAACATATGTTAATCTAAAATGTTTTTGTTGAGTAGTGCACTTTTTATATTGAACTAATTGTCTCATTAAACTTGTTTTGTATTGTAGAATATAATGGGCCACCATGAAAATAAGAACATCTATGAATGGCTTGATCACGAGCACTTAACTGAAGATGGAAACAACTTATGTGAATGGGTTCATGATCTCTGAGGAGGGTCATCGGTAGCACTAAGAAAAACATATCCTGATTCACAAGTTCTAACAACCGAGGTGTCTACTCCCCTCACTGGAGGAAAAAATGGCTTTTACCACACTCGATTTTCGTGGTAGAAAGTCGATTTTGCGTGCCTAAAGGTCTCTTACCACGATAGGGGTATCGTGGAAGAAGGGGCGTGGGTGATCTTATATGCATGGTTCCCGAGAGTCATGGTACATGATTCGGGCATCTACCACATAAAAAGGTTGTTGTTGTAGATAAATATGATGGGCACGTGGCAAACTCGGATACAATCACTGTCACGCGTAATATTTTTAGCCATGGTTATAAACCATGCTAGATATGAGGCCAGTGATCATACTTCCACAGTTAAGTGGGTTGGTCTGCTAGGTTAGGTGGGCCAGCATGCTAGAGTTTGGTGGGCTAGCATGCTAGAGTTAGTTGAAAAAGGTATCAGATAACTGGAAAGTTTCAGTAGAAATTTTGTAGAGGAAAAAAAGCACCACCGACACTTGCTGGACATGTCCGACAGATAGCCGACGTGCCTTCTTTACTTGAAGGACAATCCGGATTTTCCTAACGAACGGTCTGCTGCCACAGAAAACCAAAAAAATTATTTCACCAAAAATGTGATATCTTTTGCATCTGCACTCTATGGAATTTTTTTATTGTGTTGAAGCTAAAAACAAGTAGGGTCTCAAGCATAGAAGCATCAAAGATTAAGAAGGAGTATAAATTCACAAGTAGCAAGGTTTTACCTCTATAAAACGATAACTGGTAAAAACCTCCAACACAAAAATGCAACATTTTTTCCATAAGCGATCCTTTTTTATGAACTTGAGATTTTTATCAAGATAGCAGCAAGTTCTAGAAACTCACGGATATAAAATACAAGTATCAACCAGAAAATATGATGACAAGCATGTAAACATTTGAGCTTTCTATGAACGATGCAATCCGTTTCTCACCAAGAGCTCCCCTTGATAGTACGACCATGACCTATAGTCAGGTCTCCCAACAACCAACTTGAGGTCGGTAAAACATAAAAACTTCAAGGTCATAAGTTTGCATTGTGCATTCTACTCGAGCTAAATGATGACGATAATGCTTTCGTCAGGATAAAACACCTTTATTGATTGAGCTCGATTTTCGAAAACTTGCAAATTTATGCCTCATACTCCACTATGGGAAAACCTCACATAGGAACATTTTCACGTGTTCATTACACCAAAGTGGACAAAAATCTTCAAGCATGTGATCTTCGAGTATCTCATGTTAAACTTTGCATTTCTCAACACTTTGATGACGATCACCACTTGATGTCATCTTCTGATGGGTTATATGAAATCTTTCTTTTGATAACCCTTGGAAATATACCTAACCCCAGATCATGGGTTAGTTTGCAGAGCACAATTGACAATATCTTACAACACCACAAGATCACATGACCCCACTAGGCACATCATTTATGCTTTGTGTTTTGATCAACTTCAATCAAATCGTTGCACTTTGTCTGATCAATCTTGGATCTTTTCTTCTCTATTCATTATGATGATATGTTGAGGTAAACATGAATGCTCACAGGATCATAATATGATATCCTTCGGATCACAGGTTGAACATCACCTTGGTCATCGCTTGATCTTCTTCATGCTCTATCATAATCTATTGAGATACAAAATGATTTATTTACTTGATTTCATGCTCCAAGCCTTGGGTCAACTATGACTCAACCTATGAGATGATGATCTTGACTTGAAGACATTACTTCATTTCATATCCCATAATCAAATTGTCAAGGTCTTCATCCTCCATGGCACAACACATAGGGTAGAGCATGTAGTTCCACGCAATAACTCCAATTTATTTTTACTTGTTAATCATATAATTGTTATATCATAACCTCTATTATATTAATGGTAGTACTCAAAATAATCTTAGTCAATTTGGAAACTTGCATTAGTGTAACCCTTTACATCTAGATAAATCAAGAACAAATGCTTACTCGTTCTTAGGTATTTAAAGATGGTCCTCAACTATGTATAGTGACTCTCACTAGGGTCAGCGTGGTATCTGCTCGTAATATTTATAGCATAGAAAACATCCGACCTAGTGCATATACATAATCGACCAGACTACATAGGCGAAGTAATCTAGTCCATATGACTGCGCTCATCAGTCGTAGCACGATCGAGTCTATGTGCAAATTTCCCGTAGTGAAATTCACTCATGTCGTCAGTCTTACATCTCTTTCGATCTACTCAAACTTGCTCAGATCTGGTGGTAGGTTGGATGTAGTCTCTGATACCAAATGTGCCAATCCTACTAGACCCTGAGATGAGACAAAAGTGGAGGCAATCGATCTAGTCTTTGATAAATTTACCCCTCAAATTTAGTGAGGTTTGACTTCTGACTAAGTTTTTGTTTATACGAACATATTTCAGGCTTTGTAGTTATTATTGTGACATATTAGGGCCTTTTAAATTCGTATGATAGAAAATTATGTTGCAATAAAAAATTCATGATTGCAATGTGATGCCCCTTCTAATCCTACATGGTTTTATACATCTATGAGTTTATTTGATCCATCATAGAAAAAAACTAATGGATTCATACAAAGAGATTTGCGTGGATATTAGATTTCCTATAAAATGCAGTATAAAAGATTCTATAGGAAAAAAAATCCTAGATTATTCAATCCTACTGATTACACAACAATCGTAGCAAAAAAGTTCTAAGAAATTTAATCTTTCAGAATTCCTACACAAATCTTTTGAAACGAAGATGCTCTTACTTCAAATCCATGATCTAGGAATATGCAAGCTTGCTTCCCACTACCGCTACTACGGCTACTCCACTCTAGCAGTGGTATTGTACCAAAAGACTGAACTGAGCCCCTCACATGTGGTAGATCAAGCGCGAGGTGACGGGGACAGGAGGAAATACAGTTGTTAACAGTTCGTGGCTAGTGCCGGGCCAACCCCTTGATTGCCTCTTTGCCCCCAGGTCAATGCATGGCTCTTCATGATAGAGTTAAGGGTACCTGTACTTTTTTCGAAAGCACGGTACAGTACTCGTACTCTCGAATACGCACAATTTGGTACTCGAACTCCATGTGACGTGAATGTATGGTACTATTTGCCGTACACGGACGTACACACGGCAGTTGGCGACGATGTGTGGTAAGTTTTTGTGGGAGAGCATTTAATCGAAAACCCCCTAGATAACAGACAATTTTTGTTGTCAGCCACCGCTGTCCCCATCCCCATTGTCTCAACTCCCGAAACAGGGGAGGTGTTTTGGCGGCGCCACTTGTGATCATCCCCGCCCTTCCGTCCGCGCCGTCCCCGTCGTTCCGTCCGCGCCATTCCCGCCGCTCAGTCGCTCCGTCCCCGCCGTTCCCGCCGCTCCGCCGCTCCGTCCCGGCCGTCGCCGTTCCCTCCACTCCGCCGATCCGTCCCCGCCGTCGCCGTTCCCTCCACTCCGCCGATCCGTCCCCGCCGTCGCCGTTCCCTCCACTCCGCCGCTCCGCCAATCCGGAATTCGTCGTGCGCCGCGTCGCTTCTCATCTTCCTTGGCTAGGAGGTGGCCACGATGTCGCCAGTGCGTCGCCCCGAAGGAGACCCTCCCCTTGTGTACGGTAAGTTCCTCCCTCATAGAACATGAAGCTACCAATTGGTTTACAACTTGTGGTTAGAGTAGTGCTGATGTTAGAGTACAATATTCGATGAGTATTGCTGATGTTTATTCGATGAGTATTCCCCTGTGTACTCATCCTTCCCCCAGGGCTGTGCTTAAGGCTCAAGAGCGCAGTCATCACAGTTGTTAGAGTAGTGCTGATGTTCGAGTGCTAGAGATCAGGCAGAGGATTAGAGTAGAGATGTGCTTTATGCTGTGATACAACTCATAATAATTGACCACTAAGTTGATCCGTATTGGAGTGTTTTTGGCCCTGCTACTGCTACAACTCTTGAGTATTTTTGTATCCCTTACATTTAGTAGAATGACTTGCAGAACTTCTGTAATCTCTTTGTTTAGGCTAGCAGGCATACAAAAGCTTGTGGCACCATTAGTAGGTTAGCGCATACCTCTAACCGTATCAAATTTTGAAGAACTATAATTTCTGTCTCAGATTGGCATACTTCTTTTGGATATTTTAACTGAGATTTTATATGACTGTTTCTGTCTCAGGCAAACGCAGCAGTCAGTTCTTTGTTGAGATTAACCATGGAGGGAATTTTGTTGGGCATGGAGGAAACCGTAGCTATGTTGACGGCCATGCTGTTTGGTTCGATAAATTGGACAAAATGACATGGTTGACGGTAATGCTTGAGAACATTGTCGAGGACATTGGCTGGGAGATGGCAGGTAGGGTTAAGGCTTACTACTGCTTGCCTATGTTGTCACTCGAGAGGAATGGTTTGAGGGAACTGCAATGTGATGATGATGTGGACAGAATGATGGAACTTTTATCAATTGGGTTCCATTTCTTTAGTATTTACCTGGATCATGATGGCAGCTTCTTGGAAAACAGTAGTGATGAAGATGTTGTACTGAGGCAAACAATATCCAAACTGGCACCAGTTTTGAGGCCTTCGAAGAATGTGCAAAACAGAGTAGAAGAAGAAGAAACACACCGAGCTGATGTTGACATACCTGTTCCTACGCAGCTTGTGTACCCTCAAGTGGAAGCCATGCAGGTTGAACGTACTCAGCAGCAAGGAGGTGGTGCAGATGATGGAAACGAGCCAGCATCAGTAACTCAACAACTCAATCCCCATCAAGGAGGTGGTGCAGAAGATACAAGGAACAAAAGAAGCAGAAGAAGAGTTCCTAGCAATTTCACTCCCAATGTGTTGGATCCAGAAGGAGAAGAAGATTCATCTGACTCTGACTTTGATCCAGCGATTGTGGACAGTGATAATGATGTAGGAGATTCAGATGATGATCTATATGCAGATAATGTAGATGTCGATGAGGCTGAGACAATTAAAGGTGAAAAATCAAGTCATACTATAGAAGAGAAAGGAAAACAGAAGGTCGAAGCTGTAGATGACGATGAAGATGAAACTAGCGCTGAAGATGAAGATCTCTGGGCACCGGACTCTGAAGATGAAGGAGGGAAATTGAGGTTCAGAACTTTCAGAGAAGTAGACCTGCAGGCTCCTAAATTCCATGTAGGCCAGGTGTTTGAGAACATTGAAATGGTGAGAAAAGTTGTTAGAGAATACTCTTGTCAGAATAGAAGGGATCTGAAGATGCCCATCAATGACAAGAAAAGAGTGCAAGTTATCTGTTGTGGTAAAACTGAGGACAAGCCATGCACATGGTTCTTATGGGCTTCCTATGACAGTCGGACGAAATGTATCATGGTGAAGAGACATGTTGATAAGCACACATGCGGGAAGAAATGGAAGCTCAGTGCCTTCACATCCAAGTACCTTGAACAAAATATCTGGATAGTTTCAGGGCTGACCGAAACATGAGTTTGCAGAACTTTTCGAGAATTATTCAAAAAGAATGGCGTATGACACCAGGAAGGATGAAACTGCAACGAGCTAGGAGGCATGCGATGGAAATCATCCATGGAGATGAGGAAGGACAGTACAAGCTGCTCTGGGACTATGCAAATGAAGTTAGAAGAAGCAATCCAGGTTCATCTTTCTATGTGTCTCTTGATGCAGAGGCAAGGTTCAGCAAGTTGTACATGTGCATGCAAGCAAGAGAGGATTTCTGCAAGGTTGCAGGTCAGTTATTTTTACTGATGGTTTGATACGTATCCATAATTTCTGATGTTCCATGCTTATATTATACCAATTGCTACATGTTTTATATACACTTCATATCACTTTTATGCATTTTCTGGGACTAACCTATTAACAAGATGCCACAGTGCCAGTTCCCTGTTTTCTGCTGTTTTTGGTTTCAGAAAAGTACTTCTGGAATATTCTCGGAATTGCACGAAACAAAAGGCCAAGTCCCTATTTTTCCAACACGTACACGGAGTCCGAAGAGAGACGAAGGGAGCCACGAGGTGGCCAAACCACTGGCGGCGCGGCCCCCTTCTGCCGCGCCAGCCTGTGGTTTGGGCCCCTCGGGCTCCACCGACGTTGCCCCTTCGCCTATTTATTCCCCCGAGGCGTAAACCCTAAAACACCAAGTCATATTTCCAGAAGAGTTCCGCAGCGCCGCCGCCATCGACGACAAGTTTCGGGGGACAGAAGTCTCTGTTCCGGCACGCTGCCGGGACGGGGAATTGCCCCCGGAGTCATCTCCATCGACACCACCGCCATCTTCATCGCCGCTGCTGACTCCCATGATGAGGAGGGAGTAGTTCTCCCCCGAGGCTGAGGGCTCTACCGGTAGCTATGTGGTTCATCTCTCTCTCCCATGGTGTGATCTTTATGTGATCATGTGTATTGCTAGTATCGCTGAATACATTAATAATGTTTATGCTACTCAAGTGATTTTGTCTAGTTTCTGGAGTCATTGTGACAACACGGTATCAAGGTGACAGTGTGGGTACTTGTGTGACTCTATGAATAATTTAGACATTTATCATGGCTTATTCTTGGGAATTGTGGTGTTTGTTTACTCAGACTTTGAGGTGTGCTCTTGCAGCCCTACGCATAGTACTCTTGCTTCATCAAGAAGGAGAATAATCCCGAGTAGTATTTACTTGTGTTCAGTTGTGCTAATCTAGTTGAATATGTAGATGTTACTCTTTATCTATTATGCACTCTAGAGGTTACTTTAATATGAACTCCGGTACTCTCCACGGTGTAAAGGTGACAGTGTGTGCACCGTGTGTGACTCCTTTATGACGTTGTGGCGCTTGTTTACTCCGGCTTGAGGTGTGCTTTTGTAGCCCTACACAATGAATGGTGTTTGTTATCCAACAAGAGAGTGTTTAAGAGTAGCTTTTATTTATTCAGTTATGAGATCATTGTTGAGAGTGTCCACTAGTGAAAGTATGATCCCTAGGCCTTGTTTCTAAGCATTGAAACACCGTTTACAACAAGTTCTGCTACATGTTTGCTTGCTGCCATCTTTATTTCAGATTGCAGTTACTACTTATAATCATCCATATTACTTGTATTTCACTATCTCTTCGCCGAACTAGTGCACCTATACATCTGACAAGTGTATTGGGTGTGTTGGGGACACAAGAGACTTCTTGTATCTTAATTGCAGGGTTGCTTGAGAGGGATATCTTTGACCTCTACCTCCCTGAGTTCGATAAACCTTGGGTGATTCACTTAAGGGAAACTTGCTGCTGTTCTACAAACCTCTGCTCTTGGAGGCCCAACACTGTCTACAAGAATAGAAGCACACGTAGACATCAAGCTATTTTCTGGCGCCGTTGCCGGGGAGGTAAGGTAAAAGGTATTCACATCCTCTGGCTACTAAGCTATTTTCTAGTATGTTGCTAGTGTGTGAGTGCTCGAAGTTATTTCCTTTAGATTCTGCAATTATTCTTTTTGTTTCTTGTTTTTATTTTCACTAGTTAGGCTTAATGGAAAACAACAAAAAAATTAGAGATCTTTATGAACTTTATATTGAATTAGGACATGATGCTTTTGAAGAGAAAATTAAAAAACCTATGGAGGCTTGTTTGCATGATGGTAGCAATGGTATTACTATAAATTCTTTGAACACCATTATTGCTAATGCTATGGAAAAGTCTAAGCTTGGGGAAGCTAGTTGTGATGAATATGATATTTTTAGTCCCCCAAGCTTTAAGGAGGAAATTTGCTTTGATGATACTTTGCCTCCAATATATGATGATTATAATCATTGTGATATTTTCAGTCCACCTACTATTGAGGATATAGTTTATGTTGATTATGATATGCCTCCTATATATGATGTTTACAATGATGAATATGATATTCTCAGTCCATCTACTATTGAGGATAAAATCATTTGATTATTCTATGCCTCCAATTTATGATGATTACAATGATGGATGTGATACTTTTACTCTCACTATTACTAATGATTATGCTTATGTGGAGAGTAATGATACTTTTATGCATGTGGATCATGATAAGAATGCTCTATGTGATAGCTATATTGTTGAGTTTATTCATGATGCCGCTGAAAATTATTTTGAGAGAGGAAAGTATGGTTATAGAAATCTTCATGTTACTAAAACTCTCTTTATGATGAATGTTTTGAGCTTTCTCTTGATTTGCTTTTATTTGCTGGGTACTTTAAGACCTACTGGTCCTTATGAGAGAGGGAGACACGATTTCATATATCACAATAATATTAAGTCTCTCTCTTTATGTTGAAATTTTTGAAGTTACACTTGTTTTGCTTTCTATGCTAGTCACTTTGTTCTTCATTGACTTGTTTTCTTACAAGACTCCTTTGCATAGAAGTGTTAGATTTAAATGTGTTTTATTTGCTTTTGATGCTCTCTTATATTCAACTCTTATATATGAGAGCATATCAAAATCATATGCCTAGCTAAAAGGCTTTAAAGAAAAGCGCTTATGGGAGACAACCCATTGTTTTTATTTTCTGTTATTTTTTTTTCTTTTTGTTTTGAGTCAAGGTGTTGTTACTTCTGTAGCAACTCCTTTGTATCTTTATTTTATTGCATTGTTGTGCCAAGTAAAGTTCTTTATTGAAAGTTGATGCAAGATTTGGATTTCTGCGCAGTAACAGATTTTTAGCTGTCACGAATTTGAGCTTTTCTCCCTGAGAAAATTCAAAAATTCTAAAAAATCACGCATCTTCCTCAGATATGTACGCAACTTTCATTATTTGGCCAGATCCATCTGAGCAACTTAAGTGCCTCGAAAAAATTCGTCTTCACAGACTGTTCTGTTTTTGACAGATTCTGCCTTTTGTTTTGCATTCGCTCTTTTACGATGTTTGTGTGGATTTCTTTGCTCCACAAAGCATTGGTGGCTGTAGCTAATGTCCAGAAGCTTTGGGAATGATTGTATCATTACAGAATATGAGAATTTTTGATTATGCACTAACCCTCTAATGAGAACTGTTTCGAGTTTGGTGTGAAGGAAGTTTTCAAGGATCAAGCGAGAAGGTGATATTATGTGATCAAGAAGAGTGAAAAGCCTAAGCTTGGGGATGCCCCCGTGGTTCATCCCACCATATTCAAGAGACTCAAGCGTCTAAGCTTGGGGATGCCCAAGGCATCCCCTTCTTCATCAACAACTTATCAGGTCATCTCTAGTGAAACTATATTTTAATTCTTTCACATCTTATGCGCTTTACTTGGAGCGTCTGTGTGCTTTTATTTTTGTTTTGTTTGAATAAATTCGGATCCTAGCAATCCTTGTGTGGGAGAGAGACACGCTCCGCTTTTTCATGTGAATACTCATGTTCTTCACTTATATTTGTTGAGTATTCTTAACTAGCTACTGCAGTGCTTTTAGCTCCTGTTTTTCATGCATCTCTTCGAGCTGTTAGCACTTGTTTATAAATACTCTCTTGCTGCATTATATTATCATTTGGAGAGTTTATGTTTAAATAAATTGATTGGTGTTTGTTTGGAAGAAAGAAAATGCTACATGTAGTAGTTGGTATTGGAAAAGACATATGCATTCTTGTAGATCATTGTCTTGTTTCGATTTGATACTTTGCAATTGTTTTGAGCTCTCAAGTAGATCATGTTTAAGCTCTTGCATCATGTAGTTAAAGCCTAGTAGTGGAGAACTACCGTAGAGCTTGTTGAGACTTGGGATGCATATTTGTTCTCTCTAAGGTCTAGATATTTTCTGGTAAAATGTTTGAGCAACAAGGAAGACAGTGTAGAGTCTTATAATACTTGCAATATGTTTTTATGTGATTCTTGCTGTACCGGTTTATACTTGTGTTTGCTTCAAACAACCTTGCTAGCCTAAACTCTGTACTGAGAGGGAATGCTTCTCGTGCATCCAAACCTTGAGCCAAAACCCATGCCATTTGTGTCCACCATACCTACCTACTATGTGGTATTTCCTGCCATTCCAAGTAAATACTTCATGTGCTACCTTTAAACTATTCAAAACTTTATTACTCCTTATTTGTGTCAATGTTTTATAGCTCATGAGGAAGTATGTGGTGTTTTATCTTTCAATCTTGTCATTTACTTCTGACAGACTTTCACCAATGGACTAGTGGCATATACATCCGCTTATCCAATAATTTGCAAAAAGAGCTGGCAACGGGGTGCCCAGCCCCAATTAATTACAACTTTCATTAATAATTCTCTTCACATGTTTTGCCCTGATTTATCAGTAAGCAACTTAATTTGCAAATAGACACTCCTCCATGGTATGTGAATGTTGGAAGGCACCCGAGGATTCGGTTAGCCATGGCTTGTGTAAGCAAAAGGTTGGGAGGAGTGTCACTATAAAGAAACTAAAATACATGTGTAAACAAAAGAGAAGAGGGATGATCTACCTTGCTGGTAGAGATAACGTCCTTCATGGGAGCCGCTCTTGAAAGTCTGGTTGACAAGGGGGTTAGAGTGCCCACTACCATTCGTTGACAACAACAAACACCTCTCAAATACTTATTTTGTGCTCTCTATATGCTTTCGAAAACTTAAAAAGCTCTAGCACATGATTTAATCCCTGCTTCCCTCTGCGAAGGGCCTATCTTTTACTTTATGTTGAGTCAGTTTACCTACTCCTTTCTATCTTAGAAGCAAACACTTGTGTCAACTTTGTGTGCATTGATTCTTACATGTTTACTTATTGCACTTGTTATATTGCTTTATGTTGACAACTATCCATGAGATATACATGTTACAAGTTGAAAGCAATTGCTGAAACTTAATCATCCTTTGTGTTGCTTCAATGCCTTTTACTTTGAATCTATTGCTTTATGAGTTACCTCTTATGCAAAACTTTTTGATGCTTGTCTTGAAAGTACTATTCATGAAAAGTTTTTGCTTATATGATTCATTGTTTACTCTTTATCTACTGTTAGCAAACTATAGACCATTGTTTTGAGTCACTTCATTCATGACATGAGCCTAGCAATATTATGATCAAGATTGTGTGAAAGCATGTCTCCTCAGAAATTATTTGTTGTTATCGTTTTACCTACTCGAGGACGAGTAGAACTAAGCTTGGGGATGCTTGATACGTCTCCAACGTATCCATAATTTCTGATGTTCCATGCTTATATTATACCATTGCTACATGTTTTATATACACTTCATATCACTTTTATGCATTTTCTGGGACTAACCTATTAACAAGATGCCACAGTGCCAGTTCCCTGTTTTCTGCTGTTTTTGGTTTCAGAAAAGTACTTCTGCGAATATTCTCGGAATTGCACGAAACAAAAGGCCAGTCCCTATTTTTCCAACACGTACACGGAGTCCGAAGGAGAGACGAAGGGAGCCACGAGGTGGCCAAACCACCTGGCGGCGCGGCCCCCTGCCGCGCCAGCCTGTGGTTTGGGCCCCTCGGGCTCCACCGACATGCCCCTTCGCCTATTTATTCCCCGAGGCGAAAACCCTAAAACACCAAGTCATATTTCCAGAAGAGTTCCGCAGCGCCGCCGCCATCGACGACAAGTTTCGGGGGACAGAATCTCTGTTCCGGCACGCTGCCGGGACGGGGAATTGCCCCCGGAGTCATCTCCATCGACACCACCGCCATCTTCATCGCCGCTGCTGACTCCCATGATGAGGAGGGAGTAGTTCTCCCCCGAGGCTGAGGGCTCTACCGGTAGCTATGTGGTTCATCTCTCTCTCCCATGGTGTGATCTTTATGTGATCATGTGTATTGCTAGTATCGCTGAATACATTAATAATGTTTATGCTACTCAAGTGATTTTGTCTAGTTTCTGGAGTCATTGTGACAACACGGTATCAAGGTGACAGTGTGGGTACTTGTGTGACTCTATGAATAATTTAGACATTTATCATGGCTTATTCTTGGGAATTGTGGTGTTTGTTTACTCAGACTTTGAGGTGTGCTTTGCAGCCCTACGCATAGTACTCTTGCTTCATCAAGAAGGAGAATAATCCCGAGTAGTATTTACTTGTGTTCAGTTGTGCTAATCTAGTTGAATATGTAGATGTTACTCTTTATCTATTATGCACTCTATAGGTTACTTTAATATGAACTCCGGTACTCTCCACGGTGTAAAGGTGACAGTGTGTGCACCGTGTGTGACTCCTTTATGACGTTGTGGCGCTTGTTTACTCCGGCTTGAGGTGTGCTTTTGTAGCCCTACACAATGAATGGTGTTTGTTATCCAACAAGAGAGTGTTTAAGAGTAGCTTTTACTTATTCAGTTATGAGATCATTGTTGAGAGTGTCCACTAGTGAAAGTATGATCCCTAGGCCTTGTTTCTAAGCATTGAAACACCGTTTACATCAAGTTCTGCTACATGTTTGCTTGCTGCCATCTTTATTTCAGATTGCAGTTACTACTTATAATCATCCATATTACTTGTATTTCACTATCTCTTCGCCGAACTAGTGCACCTATACATCTGACAAGTGTATTGGGTGTGTTGGGGACACAAGAGACTTCTTGTATCTTAATTGCAGGGTTGCTTGAGAGGGATATCTTTGACCTCTACCTCCCTGAGTTCGATAAACCTTGGGTGATTCACTTAAGGGAAACTTGCTGCTGTTCTACAAACCTCTGCTCTTGGAGGCCCAACACTGTCTACAAGAATAGAAGCACACGTAGACATCATGGTTGTCATATAAAGACCAGGTACAGAGGACAGTTGCTTGCAGCTGTAGGGATGGATCCTAACGACTGCATTTTTCCTATAGCTATAGCTGTTGTCGAAGTGGAGGACACTGTTAATTGGAAATGGTTTCTTGATACACTAAAGGGTGATCTAGGCATAATAAACACTGCTCCTTGGACTATAATGTCCGATAAACAGAAGGTAAGTAGTATTTCATGTTGATTGAATAATGCTTGATGTAATTGCTACATGTTCATCAACTAACTGTCAACTAATGCAGGGTCTCATCAATGCTGTCACTGAACTTTTCCCTGAAGCAGAGCACAGGTTTTGTGTCAGGCATATGTGGCAGAACTTCCAGCAAATGTTCAAAGGCGATGTGCTTAAGAATCAGTTGTGGAAGATAGCAAGGAGCTGTACTGTGACAAAGTTTGAACAATATATGGAAGAAATGAAGGTCTTGAGTACTGATGCACACAAATGGCTTCATGAGTTGGAGCCTACCACTTGGGTAAAGGCATTTCAGAGTGACCTACCAAAATGTGACATACTGCTAAACAATAACTGCGAAGTTTTTAAAAAGTAAGCATAGTTATTCAAGTCTTCTTTTGGTTATTACATTATTCATGTACATTTCTTTGAGTAGCATTGTACGATCATCTTGTACTACATATTATTCCTTTATTCAGGTACATCTTGGAGAGTAGAGAACTGCCGCTGTTGACAATGATCGAGAGGATTAAAGGGCACCGATGACACGACACTACACAAAGCTACTTGAGTCAGAGAAATGGCCTGGTCAGGTTTGTCCAAAGATAAGAAAGAAGGTGGAGAAGGTAACAGATATGGCTAACCTTGCAGAAGTATCTGGAGCAGGAGATGGTCTATTTCATCTTGGTGATAGAGGCACTGATTACATAGTAGGCATAAAGAACAAGTTGTGCAGTTGTGGTAGGTACCAGAAATCCGGCATCCCATGTCTACATGTCATTGCTTGTTGTAGGTCAGAAAATGTGGATCCTCTCAGCCTTGTTGACCGGTGCTACTCCAAGGCAATGTTCCAGAAAGCATATGGACACATTATCTACCCTTGCAAGGATATAACCGAGTGGCAGAAGATGTTTGGCCCCCCAATAAACCCACCTTTCTATCAGAAACATGTTGGCAGACCTACTAAAGTGAGAAGGAGAGGTCCTGGAGAAGTTCCTCATGCCAATGGAGGGAAGAAAATGAGCAGACATGGTGTGATCATACACTGCAAATACTGCACTGAACTGGATCATAATAAGGCTGGATGCCCGTACTTGAAGGCTGGACTGCCGCCTCCATCTGCAGTGCCTCCACCTAATCCAACTAGAGCAACGGATAATGTGCCTCCACCAAATACAAGTACAGCAGATGGATATGTTCCACCACCTGTTGATGATCTCATGGTCGACAACTTGATGGAGCAGGTATTTCCATTGCCTGATCATTTGTACGGGTGTGTTTCTGACGTTGGTTAATTACACTCTTTTTAATTGTCTTTTACAGATGCCTACACCTAGAGTTCTTCAGGCGGAACCTGTCCCTGAAAGTTCATTCCTCACGGCTGCACAGCTGTTGGTGAACCAGACTCAGGGTAGCCAAGGAAGTACAAGTACACTGAGGCAAGGAGAACTTGCCCAAAAGTTGCAAGCTTTGAGGAACCAGAAAGACAGAGAACAAGAGGAGAGGAAGCAGTCCTTGCTTAGGGCTAGACAGGAAGCTCAATTGAAGAAAGCCGAAGAGGAAGCTATGAAGAAGCATGAAGAAGCTCTCAAGAAAGCAGAACAACTTGCAAGGAAGTAGGAGGAGGCTCGTATAAACAAGTTAGCAAGAGCTGAGACAAGAAAGATAATAGCAGAAGTTAAAAGAACATGTGCTGAGAAGCAAGCAGCTGAGAGAAAGGCCAAAAGGGAATTACAGAAACAAGAAGCTGCCGCAGCAAAGGCAGAAGAGAAGAAGAGAGCTCTTGCAGCAAAGGAAGAAGAGAAGAAAAGAGCTACATTAACAAAAGAAGAAGAGAGGAAGAGAGTAGCTGCAGCAAGAGCAGAGGAGCAAAGGATTGCTGGACTGGAAATTGCATATACAAGAAGAATGGCTGCTGAAGCTAGAGAAGATGAAGAAAGTCAAGCTTCTGTTGGTGAAAAACGACAAGGACAGACAAATAGTGTAGGAAAGAATCAACCACCAGTGAAGAAAACATCCATGTTTGATGTTTTTAAGTAGTTTTCATTCTCTGCTGTAATGCTACCTAGTTTCTCTCGTCTAAGTTATGTTTCAGGATGATATTATGTACTTGAAGTTGTTCAGGATGTTATTTATTGCTTGTTGCGGATTTATGTCTCTCGTGTTTACTTCCATGATCGAAATACAAGAATGCAGGCAGTGCAATTGCTTTTGGAGATTGAATATGTTTATAAGTTGCATCGGCCTATTCTTTTTAAAATTTATATTCTGTGCCCACACATTCTGTGGATGTTTACTGCTGTCATTTTTTATTCTTGCTCTGATGAAGCTCTTTGCGCATCAGTTTCTCCAGGCTTTATAGACTAACATGGATGAAAGTCATCGATCTCCAGCGAGCACTGCAGCTGTTGTTCCTTCTACAAATTCGTCTGGAATATCACCCTGCAAGCAGCTACGGAAGAAGCCAACGTGGGAAACGATTGCAAGTATGCAAAAACGCCCTCCATGCAAACGACGGGTGTCACCCTAGGTACCTGTACTTTATTCTGAAGCACAATACGGCTCCGTGTACGTCCGTGTACGCCAAAATAGTACCGTACTTTCACGTCCATCAAGTTCGAGTACCAAATTGTGCGTATTCAAGAGTACGAGTACCGTATTGTGCTTTCGAAAAAAGTACAGGTACCCAGGGTGTATTTAAGTCTTCATGATACGTTGGCATCGCACACACATTCAGACCAGTAGAGGCCCAGCGTCACTCCGCGGGACTGACGACTCGTGTGTGCGTACTGCGAAGTGGCCAGCAGATGGATACTCGACACATCACATCACATCCTAGCTAGCAAAAAAGGTTCAATCTCGCGGTGTGAATAAACCTAGAAAGCAACACACTCTTATCGTTCGTGTCACACGCTTATCGGTCTCAGCTTGACTGAGAAAATAATATTGATCGGCCTGTTGATGTTTGCAACATGATATTTTTATATTAGCCTGAAATGGTGAGTTTATTTTGTTCAAAGAAGAAAATGGTGAGTTAATAGGCTAGTGATGATCAAATAGTGTTTCAGATTGCAACCTGGAGACATGAAATGGTACCAGTACTAGCTTTGATACAGTGGGTGTTTATAGAGCTTGACAACGCTTGCCACTGAAGACACTCGGCGTCCTTTCCGCCATTCACTTTGGACGGAAGATGAGGGGAGGGTTCCCTGTCACGAAAGGGGCGCCTCTCAGAGCAAGTATAAATAAGGTACAGTCAGCAAGCTATAAGGATTTAAATAATATGGTTGTGCTTACATGGAGGAGAGAGAAGGAAGATGGGCTCGCATGCAAGAGCTAGCTGCAGCACGTGCTCCTAGGCAATATGTGAGAGTGGAAGGTGGGTCACGTTTTGATAAAGTAGTACATGCACCTAGCCAACTATTATACATGATGGCTGTAAGCTAACTATAAGTGACATGGCAATGTCTTATAGCTAGCAGCGGGCTCTATTATTAGCCATGCTCTCACCAATAGCATAGAGCTAGCGACAACACCGTTTTAACTCCTCAATTTTTTTTAGAGATAAAGGGCCTCGCCCCGGTTCCATTAGCACAGAAACCACCATACATTGTTCAAAGTTTTAGCTCCCAGGAACCGCCACACGCAAGCACCAGGACTTATTACAGACATAGCAAAGGAGCCTATCTACGACAGTGCATGACCTTTACAAGCCTTAAAGTTTTGGCTACCGCCAACACCAAACGAACTACGACTAACACAGGACTTGAAGGAACATCATCTTCTTCACAGATCAACTACCCTGAGTATATGACAGTCTTTGACCAGCTTCAACGAGTTCTCCCTCAGCTACGCGTCCAGTTCTTCAGTGGTGCATTTCCACTCGTTGTCATTGACGAGACGAGCATCATTTGTGGCAATGAGATCGACATCAGTGAGTTTCTTCAGATTCATCCAGGATCCCAGGATAATTGTGGAGGTGCCTGAGCTAGATGCTCCATGCCTTTCCCCATATCCATGATCCTCTCTTTGCCTCTTCCACGGCCAGAATGCCCCATTGAGCAAGGTTGTAGGCAGCTTTCCTCCAGATCACCTGAAGACCAAGCCAGATATCATGGTTAAAGAAACTAATGTTTCTTACAAGCCATAATGCCCTTAAGATAGCAGCATGGACAACATTTTCCACTTGCATTTTCTTATCAGACCACATACTAGTGATCTTATTGATAGTGCAAATGTCTCTATCCACACCTAGGATCATCTGTACATTGGACCATATCTCCCTGGCTACCACACAATCACAAAAGAGATGCTCGATGGACTCCTCTTCATTACAGAAGAGGCAGGTCAAATCATTTAAATTTTGTCTCTTAACAAGATTATCTCTAGTGAGCAATTTGTTATGTGATACTAGCCAAAGGAAGAATTGAATTTTTGGTGGTACTTTGACCTCCCAGACTGAGGCAATATCCACAGGCATGATCCCTCTAAAGTGTACTACAACATAAAAATATTCGACAGAATATATATGTTTAGATTCCAATTTCCACGGAAGACAGTCATCTTCATCACTAATGTGTAATGACTGTGCTATCTGTAAGATTTCAAACCATTGCTGCAGAAGTCTATGATCAAAACATCTCCTAAAGGTAACCCTTAGTTGCTCTCCATCCCAAATTTCAGAGATGGTGGCCATTTTTTCATTAACCAGGACATAAACCTCCCAATACTGAACAACTAGGCTAGATAGGCAAAACCACTGGTCCCCCCAGAACCTAACCTTCCTACCATTTCCCACTTCCCACTGATAGCCCATTTTTGCTAATTGGGCCGCCCATATCACCCCTTTCCAGAGGGGGGAGGCTCCAACAGTGCTACTACAGAAGATGTTAGGATCATTGACCATATACTTATGATCAATGATCTGTTTCCATAGTTTATGTCCAGCTGATATCTTTTGACCTAGGAAGCTAATAAACAAATATTAAGGTATGCTAAGTTAGGGACCCCCAGGCCTCCAAATTCCTTCTTTTGTGACACAAGACCCCAATTGGCCAGATGGTATTTAAAATGGCCTTCATAGTTATCCCACACACAATGAGCCATCTGTGAGTTTATAAGAGCAATAGCTCATTTTGGGAACTTAATCACACTCATCAGATACACTGGAACTAGAAAATAGCTTCGTGTTGGGAGCTCTAAACCGATGATCGATATGGTTTCCTAGGATGAGAACTATGGTTTACTACTTGACAATAAGAAAGTTGTTTTCTCTTTTTTGCACTTTTTGAGGTGTTTTGCCTAGTCTAAATTTTCCCTTCTTCTATTTGATCAAGATGGATAGCAAAAAGCATGAATAGGCCTACTGGGATGGAAGGAGAGAAGGACTGAACGAATGCTAGCTAGGACACTTCTAACAAGTTCTAGCTTGGCTTCATGAGAGAGTAATTTCCCTCTCCAGCCACCAGCCTGTCCTAGAATTTTATCCACCAGAGGTTGCAAATCCTCTATCCTGAGTTTTTTTTATAATGGAGAGGCACCCCTAAATACTTCAGGGGGAACTCACCCAGTTTGCAGCTCGAGGATTTGAGCTACTATTCGAGCCTGATCCTCATCTACATTAATGGGAATGAGGTCACATTTATGGAAAATGATCCTCATCACAGACATTTGTTCAAAGCAAGATAGAAGCCATTTTAAATTCCTAGCTTTTTCTGTATCATTAGCCATGAACAGGAGTGTGTCATCTGCATACTGCATGCTGATCACCCCTGTTTGATTAAAGCTTGTCAGGAGACCAGTAATCTGATCACAACTGGCTGCTTTAAATATTGGTTAAAGCAGAAACACAACTTTCATACAATAGTTTTTCCCTTGTTGAGCCCGTCCTTGTAATCGAAAGACTAGCAAAACTCAACGACATCTCTTTTTTGTCAGCACCAAAGGTGAAGTCGAATTACTCAATGAAGAACGCTTCTTACGAGCAGCTTCACCTGCGTTCCCTGAACAATGTGTCCGCGTCTCCCGAAACTATGATCTCTCTAGTCATGTCCGGGGGCGGCTGCCCCATCGGTGCCCTCCATACTGTTTTTCATAAAGTTTGAACACTTAAATTTAAACGAAATCAAATTATTTCAAACTTAAGGACATTTTACAATGAAATTTAAAGGGAGTTTTGAAGTAAAAACACTAAATTACCTAATCTAGGTCAAGGACGAGAGGGGACTTAAAGTCTCTGCAACCAACCTTGTCACTGGCTGTCCATGAAGTGTCGTTTGCGCGTTAGCCTCCTCTATGCCTTCATTTGGAGACGAGTGACGTCCTGCCTCCCACTAGGTTTGCAGTGCGATGGCGGTGTGCCACTCGTTGGTCATGATCTGCAGGCAATGCATTTCTCGTTGTAGTCGCGATGATGATCTCCATAACGCGCTGCTCGATGAAGGGAAACATCACTTTATTGAAAATCAATGAAGACAAGTTACATGGAACTACTGATATGGACCCATAGTTTAAAAGGAATTAATAACACATCATCATGGAGGCAACAAGGTCGATGATGTTGCCTCTGAAAGTGGGTGTTCCCCCTACATCACGACCATACCATACCTCTAGATTGGATCTTCGGGTTGTGAGGCGGTGGAAAGAAGGTGCATAATCCATATGAGGGTGGTGGCCACGGCCCCGTGTGTGCACCTCGTGCGACTCCTCCTCTGGTCCCGTGCCCTCTGGCCTTTCCTAAAGAAATATATTTTTCGTGATTTTTGGGTATCTTTTGGGCCTAAAAAAATAATAAATATTTTGTGAAGTATGCTCCGATTGTTTAATAACATCTCTTCACGACTTAACTCAAACCCATTTATCAATATATTCAACCATTAATCCCTCAATATCTCGACACAATTACGAAAAAACAAATTATCAAGTTGAGCGATCTACAAGTTCATGCAAGTATTTATTTATACCATTATTACATACCCATCATTTTTTACCAACATAATATCCCAAGAAAGCATGGAAATTCAACTTGGGTCATAGGAGCATACGCTTCCAGTATTCAATACCACATTCAGAATGTCAAAAGAAGAAATTATTTGCAATAATAAACATGATGTACATCCTCACATTCTATGATCGCACACGCGAAAAATACATTTTTTGTGGTCCGTACTAAAAAGAGAAAATGTCGGGTGAAAAATCCTTTTGGAGCACCATCTATATTTATTACACACCAAAAAAATGTCTTTTTTCACAATTTGTTTTGTATAAACATAAAATGTTTGGATGTACACCCAAAACTTTTTGCCGGTCTTTTACACTTAAAAATGTTTTCAAACTGTACTATCCATAATAGGAGACATGCATCTTCTCAAAGCAAACAACTATTTACTAGTCCCTCCGTTTCAGAATACTCGCTCGAGTCCAAAAAAAAAAGTGTCGAACCTCATCTTCTTACTATATATCAAAGCTGCCCGTTTCAGCGAGCTCTCGCGCTGTCCACGTCGGCATGCACTGTAGTAGCTACAGTGACCACACTTTTACAGTGTTTTTTTTACTTTTCCTCAGCCTCCTACCGAGCCGGCCACTGCACTGAGTTACGCACTTCTACAGGGCCCGCCGCAGTGTAGTATCTACAGTGTAATTTTTTTTCTTCCCCTTTTCGTGATAATATGTACATGAAATGTATGCGCGCCGAGTAGTAGGTTCCATTTCCGTGATCGGTTCCGAGTTCGGTCGACTCTAGCTTCTCAATTTTGGATCCAGGTTCGCAAAAACATTTGACGAATTTTGTCAAATCCGTGGCACTCAGTCGTCCTTTTAAATTTTCCTCTCACAAGTAGATGGATATCACCCTACCAAACAAATTCCATGTTCTAACCTTTTCATTTTGACGGACATATAGATATACCACTTTTCTACACTAAAGTCCTCGCCTTTTTCAAAAATTCTGAATCGGTCCTCCGGAATAAAACAGCTTTTCTACACTAAAGTCCTCACGCTTTTCAAAAATTGCGAATCGGTCCTCCGGAATAAAACATTTTTTCAGAAAAGTCCCCGCGTGTCGCTTTTTTGCAGAAAAAACCTCACGTTCTCTGAAAGAATTTAAGACTTTCCTAACAATTCACAAATTTGTCCAATTTTGTAAATTCAATAATTTCTGATCCGTGATTCACAAAAAAGTGCGCCGCCACTCCGGCGACCTAAACCTAGCGGCGCGACCGCGTCCGTGCGATCCGTGTCCGCCATGGCCACCGTAGACGTCAGCCTAACAATTCACAAATTTGTCCAATTTTGTAAATTTAATAATTTCTAATCCGTGATTCACAAAAAAGTGCGCCGCCACTCCGGCGACCTAAACCCAGCGGCGCGGCCGCGTCTGTGCGATCCGTGTCCGCCATGAGCACCGTAGACGTCAGCCTGACGTCACGGTAGACGCCACCTGACAATTTTTTTTATGCAAACATGTATGAATAATTCAAATTCAAATTAGCCAACAGTTGTATAATTTTATGTAAAAATACAACCATATACTTCAGCATTCCAACTCAAATTTTGAATTTGCATATTTCAAAATTTTAAAATGACTTTCAAACCTGCAGGTTTTTCCCCAAAAAAAGAAAAAGAAAATAGAAAAAATTCCATAAATTTCCATACATAACCACCGGAAAAATATATCAGACTTAATTAAACAAATTCGAAAAACTACTAAATGCTATAAAATCAATAAATTTAAATATATCCAACTGCAAAATATAAATAAATAAAATATCAAAATTACCACAAAAAATAAATGCTGACTGTCTACAACATATGATCAAAAATCAAATTTGAATATTTTACAAATTTAAATGTCCTTCAAATCTGAATATTTCAAAATTTTGAATGCCTTTCAAGTCTGATCATTTTACTAACGTAAAAAGAAATCAAATCTAGAAAACTTCCCAATTTGAACATTTTCCGAAATCTGAACAATTTTTGAATGTAACCTCTCTTTGCATTTCAATAATTTCAAATTTCCACACTTTTAAAATAAGGACATTTCCAAATTTAAATTTTACCACACGGGCGCAGCGGTGTCGCCGCGCGAAATTTTCCTAGTACGTATTATCTGTGCTGTCCACGCAATTTTCTTCCGAGTTTTTAGGACCGAAGGAAGTATAAAAGTTAGCCTTTTCTAGACCACACATATATAGATGTGTTTTAGTGCTTTAGTGGAAGATGCATATGAATCTGCACTGTAAAACACGAAATTACATTTTGTAACAGTACTTAATTGTTTCGTATATGTGAGCGTCTGTGTTGTACTGTGTGTTTGTACTGGCGCGTGAAGTCTCAATGGGCTTTTGCTAGCCCAGCCCAATATAAAACAACGTCTCATTCTACTATATATAAAGGACGGAGGAATCCGCTGCCTGTCATTCGTCCACGTCGCCGGCAAACCACACCCGTCAGATCGCCGAGATGGACGGCCTAGATGGCTCCACGTCGCCCCCAAATCGCCCATCACTGTAGCACCCGATTTTCTACCAATGGGGCGACGCCACGTCGTCCGGTACCCGGCCGGTCACCCCGCGCGCACCCGGTCACCCCCTGCGCATGAACTTTGGCGCGACCTTTTTGCGAAAACCCCCCGCAAAGGACCACAATGTAATTAGCAAAAACATGAAGGTCTTCCGTGCAAAACTGCCACGACTCCATCACCCAGCTCTCTCTCCCGCGCACGCCCGCGGCGTCGCCACCGGCGCCGACGCGTCATTCGCTAGCTCCGGTCCTCTCCGTCCAGATCAACGGCCACGGGGAGCTCCGCCGTCTTCGCCTCCCCCTCCTCGCCGATCGGCGCGTCCCGAAACGCCGCATCCTTGCCGGAATCGACGCCGAATCGACGCCGCTGCGCTCGAGTTCCACCGCCGCTTTTTCTGCTTGCCGAGCACGCTCCGGCGACCTACAGGTGGCGGCGCCGCCACAGACGGGTTGGCCGCGTCGAGGCGCATCCCCTGCACCCATCCGCGCGTCCCCGCTCGCAGTAACGCGACGCCGGTGTCCTCCGCGCCGCCGCGGCAGCTCTGCCGTCCGCTGACGTCGCTGTGAAGTCACAGTGGGCCTGGGTTGGACCCTGGGCTTCTTGCTGGGCTGGGCTGCTTTCTGCGCCCAGCTCGGCCTTTTTTTTTCTTCCCATTTTGTTTTTCTATTTTTAAAAAACTTTTCTAACTTCCCAACCAAAAAAAAAATATATTCACCCAATAAAATATTTCATTTAAATGGAGGTTGCCAAAACATTTAAATACAATTACCCATATTTATATCATTTGCTTTCACATGTAAAAAAAACACAGATGCAAATATGACGACACAACTGTTTCACACATATTTCTCAAACAGATATAATTGAATGAACAAAACAAAAAATTAAAGTAAACCATGCTTCTAAAAATTTAAAACGCTTTACATATATTGTTTCACGCTATTGTCAAATTCATAACTTCCAAAGCATAATTCACAAAATTGGGAAAAAAAACTAACATACCTTTTTATATTTATTAAGGAGCTTATGCAAAAAAACATTCAAAATTGCTGACTAATCGGACATATTCCAAACAACAAATTCTAATTTAGTACACATATATTCTTGCATTCTTTTCTAAAATGTAATACTCGAGTCTTTCTCAAAAATATTTTACATCAAAACTGTAAAATATTATTTCAATTCAAAACTTAATCAAAACAACAATTTCTCACAAAGACACGACGGTATTTCTTTTTCTAACGACAATTTAATCATTACATTTTCACAATGACAAACAAAGTCAGCAATCACACGGCCGCGTCATCAAACTACAAACATATGTAAACATTCAAATTTGCTAAAAATGTCCAAATACTCCTGATAATAAATTACAACAACTTTTATCATTTTAAATCACAACATATACAGTGAGCTTTACTAAATGATGGAATGTAAGTGCTGCTTTTATTTAATTCCAACAACCATTTTTTACGGCCCACAAAAGATAAAAAAAATGTGAAATAATCCGATTATTCTTTAAGCAAAAGAAGAAGATACAAAAAAAAACTATTTAGGCAATGTTCCCATCCCTTTAACAAATGCTAATGGATTCATTTTTTTTACAGTACTACAAACATATCATAGCTCTCTTAATAATGAAAGAATTTGTCCAAAAATCATAAACAATATTTCAAATTTTAATAACAAAAATACCTGTCTAAAGAAAAAAACACAAATGTTTGGAATATTATTTGAGCAAAACAAAAACAAAATAAGAGAAATGTGAAATGTGTAATATAACAATAATTTCAAATTGTACGTACGAAAAAATGACAAATATATCAACGTGCACAAAAAAAACATTGAAATAAAATATGAGTGATCTAAAAACCATAAACAATGTTTCAAATTTTAATAACAAAAACACCTGTCTAAATAAAAAAAACACAAATGTTTGGAATATTATTTGAGCAAAACAAAAAAAATAAGAGGAATGTGAAATATGTAATATAACAATAATTTCAAATTGTACGTCTGAAAAATATGACAAATATATCAACGTACACAAAAAAAAAAACATTGAAGCACAATATGAAAACACTCACAAAAAAAATATAGTAATTACGTCAAAGTATTTTCATGCAAAAAGGCTAACACATTTGAAATAAACGCTTGAAAAAATGCAATGCATTCAAACATTTTAAATTGCTAATTTTAAATTGCTAGAAAATTAGAAACACTCTAAAATATATCTCACAAATTGCATTCACTCCAATTATGAAGTTGACACAAATTTTATGTTATATTTCAAAAATATGCAAACATCCCAATTTTTAAAATACCTAAAAATACTCGATATAACAAATTGCTCCTTCTACGATAAAATATTAGTATCACAATTCTCAAAAAAAAAAAAAAAAACATGCGGATTGTAAAATTGTTACAGAATTAAAAACACTCTAAAATATATCTCACAAATTGCATTTACCTTCATTATGAAGTTAAAACAAAAGCAACACATTTAATCATTCAAAATTGTTAAAAAAAGACAACACATTTAAGCAACCAGGTATGTAGAGTTACCATATAAATTTATTTAAAATGCAACCATATTTGACAAATTTGCCAAGTATTTTAAGATACTACACACGACAAATTCCGACGGAAATTAAGAAGGAAAAAAACTATATCAAAGCTTTCCAATCCAAATTTCAAAATTAATCCCTCTAGAAAAACTAAAATTCTTTGGAGGGCGCGGCGGAGCCCGCGCTTAGTCCTTTTGTACCAAAGGCCCCAGTGGAGACGTCAATTACAGCCCACGTAGCAGGATTAACTCCACTGCTATTACTACACCTCCTCGCCGCACACATCTCCTCGAACTCGTCGTCTCCCTGGCATGCTCGGCGCCCAATAGATCCGATCTATGGATCCCCGCCGCCCCGTCCTCCTCCTTCTCCTCCTCTCCCTCGCCACCTTCTCCGCTGCCTCCGACGAGATCCACGGATGCGGCGGCTTCGTCGAAGTATTCCTCGTGCTACTCGAACTTCAGCTTTGGCTTCGCTTGGCTTGGTTGTTGTTTCTGATGCATTTTTCGCTGTGGGTGCAGGCGAGCTCGGGCTTGGCCAAGTCCAGGAAGGCGTCGGACTCCAAGCTGGACTACTCCGACATCACGGTATGCGATCAGTGCCCTCGTGCGTGGCACTCGAATTGTTTGATTATCGTTGCGCTCTGCTTGTTGTTACTATTGCCACTCTTGAGGGAGCCTTGGCGAGTAGTTCATGAGTGGTTCAGCAGGATAAGTATTGCTTCTTGAGGTAGTTCACTTCAACTAAGACCATGTGGATACTTCTGATGGCTGGGTGCCACTGGTTCCGAACTTACACTGGCTGCTGGCTGCTGCTAGTCTGAGCGAATTGTGTTTATAATTCTGATTGCTCGTCGCTTTGTACAATATGACTATCTGGTACTGGTTGCAACCATGGTTGAGTGGCTCAGTTGTAACCAGAATGGTCGGCTGGGGATATACTTAGCCTCCGACATTCATCATCTTTCAGCTAATTTTATCCCATTTTCCCAAGGTTTTTCTCCAACACAAACATAACCGACGTGATGTTACCTTGGTTATGCTTAAGATGTAAAAAAAATCGCATATCCCCCCTATAGCTTATGCAAACCAAAACTATGGGGAGTAATGCTACATCTGAAGTAATTATCAGTGGTGGGATGCTTTTGGTGGCTATAGCTTATATATGTTCGATTCTTCATGCTCTCTTTTTATGGTTTTGTATTTGTGGTATCTGGTGTGCACAAATTCATTCCTTCCTAAACCTTCTGAATCAGGTTGATCTGTGTACTGTTGATGGTTTGGTGAAGGAAAGTACTCAGTGTGCTCCTAATGGCTACTATTTTATTCCAGTATATGACAAGGTATGCTTGTGGGTGATATTTGCTTTTAGTTATTTTTTTTCGTTATTTGTGTTCTCCCGCTGTAACTTGTTCACAGTAGGAACAGTACTAGCTAATTCTATGATATATAAGAAAATGTACTGAGCATTGCCTTGCCACTGAAGTAACTTTTGGATCCTGTTTTTTTGTTTTTGTTTTGGTTGTTTGTCTCCACAGGGTTCATTTGTGGTCAGAGTTAAGGGTCCTAAGGGATGGTCATGGAAGCCTGAAACGGTAAGTCGATTTCAGGACTGAATCTGTTCATTCATTACTTGTTTCTACGTTAGTTACGTGCTTGGCTTCAACCTTCTCCTGTCATGTGGAATATGTAACCATTTAACATTTCCAGGTTCCTGTTATCATTGACCAAAATGGATGCAATGAAAATGCAGATATAAACTTTCAGTTCACTGGGTCTGTTGCTTTGACCATTTATTTGGTATTGTATTTTTGTGTGAACAATTTTCAGATTTAAGTTAACTCGTGAATTCACGATGTAGGTTTACAATATCCGGTAGAATAGTGGGTGCTGTTGGCGCCAGGAGCTGTTCAAACAATGGAGGTCCTTCTGGTGTGAAAGTTGATCTGTTGTCAGATTCAGATGAATTTGTTGCATCTGCTTTGACATCATCGACAGGAGGATATTCGTTCATGAACATAATTCCTGGTTAGCCTCACATTATTATTGGACTCCTTTTTTATACTCCTGGGTGTGCGTACTCCAATATTCAATATACCTCATAGATGAGTGTATTATACTTCTATCATTTTCAGTATACCTCCACCATTCTAATATACCCTAATGCAATTAGTATGCAAAAAATGTTGTCGGAGCCCTTAGTTTTTTTCATATACCATTTTTGTGTGTAGAAAATCAGACCTAGATACCCCAAAGTGAGTTCTATGAAAAATTTCATTTGAGCCTATATATTTATTATTTTCATATCAATCCTGGTTCTTGCTGCTCCCATTTACGAATGATAACCATTTGTATCTTGTTTCTCTTTATCATTAACATTGGTACCTGACATGCATTTGCTTGTTTGTTCTATGTAGCACCTTTTTTGCTTCTTATTTATGACTACCTTTGTACTTGTCCAGGAAGCTACAAATTGCGTGCTTCTCATCCTGATTATGAAATTGAGATGAGGGGTTCATCAGAGGTTAGGATGTCATCTATGCTCATCTGCCAATAGATACTGTCAGAACACCTGTATTGTCTTACAGTGGAGTATGTTTTTATGTGTAGGTGGACTTGCGATTTGGAAATGCTGTAGTAGATGATGTTTTCTTTGTATCTGGATACAATATTCATGGCTCTGTAGTAGCACAGGTACTGGAATTTTCTGCATATTGACAATAAATTAATAACCAATGATGTAGGCATATAACTGAAATTGCTAACTCGACGGTTTTGATTTTCTTCTTTCCTGGATTTTTATATTAATATATATTAAAATTTTCCTTCGCCAGGGAAATCCAATCTTGGGAGTTCACCTGTATTTATATTCAAATGAAGTAAAGGAGGTTCCTTGCTCACAAGGTTTGAGTGGTGCGCCCAGAGAAGGTGCTCTTTGCCATGCAGTTTCTGGTACGGATGGGAAGTTCTCATTTAGATCAATACCCTGTGGTAAGTTAACTTGTCTTAACTTATTCACACTCACAGTGCAATGCTACTGGTATATGAAATTTGTTGTTTACATGCTATGAGGATTTCCTTTTGACATGTCCTCTTATGATGTCTTCCAGGATAACAACAATAGTGGTACATGTATGTGTTCATCTAACCAATAATAATCATCTCGTACATAAGAAATCCTTGTCCTCTGGCAGCATGGATTATAACTGTTTATTTTATCCGTTTATGGTTGTTAATCAAAAAGTTGGGTTAATTGGATAAATGCCATTGCAATTCATGCCAAATCAAGAAACGCCGCTGCTATTTGCAACTTTTGAAAAATGCCACTCCAATTTTTGAATACATCTACGGATGCCACTGCAACCATTTTCGCACACTTTTTGTCAAACAATTATCAAATATTCATCATGTTTTTTCATTTTTTGCCAAAAGTTTGAAATTGCAGTGGAAATTGGTAAAACATTGTCAACCTTTTGACCAAAAGTGGGCTAAAATGGCTGTAGTGGCATCTGTAGATGTATTCAAGAATTGGAGTGGCCATTTTCAGAAGTTGAAAATTGCAGTGGCGTTTTTCAATTTGGCATGAATTGCAGTGGCATTTTTCGATTCGGCATGAATTGCAGTGGCATTTATCCAATTAACCCTTGAAATTTTTGTTGCCCGATATGTGTATAAAGGAACCTACATGAGAACTGCATTGTATTCCATTCATATAGATATTTATTCTACCTTAGGTTTTGCAACTATGGTTTATATGCACATTACCATTGGGGTCAAGTCAATGCATCAAGTTGTAGACATTCCTTAGGGTGGTCCCTTCCCAAATGTTTTAAATTTCATCTTTTTATTTATAGTGCTAAATTTTGTTTGATGTGTTATTGGTCAATTGGTGTCACAGTTCAGTTGCTAATTGATATTTTCATTTGTTGCATGATCTTCGTGCCATACCATTTCATGTTATATGTAATCATACGAATGTTCATTTTGGTATAATTTTGCAGGTGACTATGAGCTGTTGCCATACTACAAAGGGGAAAACACTGTTTTTGAAGTCTCACCTTCTTCACTGCCTATTTCTGTCGAGCATAGTCACATGATAATCCCCCAAAAGTTCCAGGTAATACTTGACCTGAGCTTCTCATAGTTTTGACCAAGTTCAGGCGCACCTGGCCACCTAGACGTTCCGTACAATACTGTACGGACAAGCCATTGGAACATAACTGAGATTGCTGGGGAAGTATTTTTTTAGCTGGGAAAACATAGGAATACCAATACTAATGCCTGTCAACTCTCCATGTAGCAGATTATAGCCATGTGCCCATCTATATACAACTAAGATGTAATTTGGAGTGGGGTATAATCATTGAACAGATAAATACCTTGTCATTTACATGGTGTATTGCTATTATAGCCCATGTATATACTAGCAGATTATAGCCATGTCATGGTTTTTAAGGCATTAAGGCGAGGCAAGGCGCTGGGGCAGGGGGGGGGGGGGGGGTGCCTAAGCGCTAAAGCATAAGGCAAGGCGATGCCTTAGACAGTTCAGAGCAGCAGAATATAGTAGGATTTGGGTAGGCATACACACCTCGCAGTTCTTTGTTGTAGAGGCGACATAATATCCATCCTCTTTGCACTTGCTCTTCTCCCCAACAATGAAGAGGAGGAGAGGCACAAGCTGCTGGAGATGGGGGGAGATGAGCTGCCGGAGAGGAGGAGAGGAGGGGAGATGAGCTCCCAGAGAGGGGAGCTGCCGGAGAGGAGGCGGAGAAGCTGCCCGGAGATGAGTCCCCTTTCCTGCTAGATCTGGATTTGATTTCTCTATCTTCCCCTCCTCCTATATGTTCCCGCGAGTCAGTTTTTCAGCCCCTGTGTTCCCGCGCGAGGCAGATCTTTCCTGCCAGAACTCCGTGGCCCTTCCTGAGGCGTCTGCTTTTGACTAAGGCGAGATGCAGGACGCCTAAGCGGACGATTTGGACGCCCTGGACTCTAAGGCGGACGCCTTACGAGGCCACATAAGGCGAGGTCGACGCCTTGCCTCCTGGGAGCGCTCTGACGCCTAAGCGTCACCTAAGCGACGCCTTAGGGACGCCTTAAAAAGCATGAGCCATGTGCAGCTAGTAGCACTAGCACATCACAACATCACAGCACAAGGTTGAGTAGTAGTAGTAGTCAGCCAGCAACAGAGCGTGACCACCAGCGAGAAGCAGCAGAATATCATGACCAGCAGGATACCAAGAAGAAAGAAGAGAAGGAAGGCACCGAGGCAGAGAGCTCAAGGGAGACTGGGAGAGGACAAGGGCTCATGGGGCTCACCTTTCCGAAGAGAAGAAGAGCACGAGGAGGGCCGCTAGATCCGCGGCGTGAGGCCGGAGGCTAGCAGCCGGCCACGTGAGTAGGGGCCAGCGAGATCAGGAGGAGCTTCCGATCTGCGCCGGCACGCGTCCAGCGGCCGTCTGCGCGAGAAGGGCCCGACGTGGCGAGGAGAGGAGATCCCAAGGCTAAACCAAGACAAGAGCCGTATGTTTGGGCTTTTGGCTCTTGTCCTGCGTCTGCCCTGCTCTCCTTATTCTGATCCCGTCAGGTCCCCTTCTCGCTCTTCCACACCATTACGGGTGATTCCCTAGGCGTGCATGGCGCGTTTCCGAGCGCACATGGCCAAAGTGAGTCGTTATACCAGCGCCTCGTGCATAAGTGCATGATTAATAGGGCCTTTTTGAACTTTGATTTTGACTCTTTTAAGTTATGAATGAAGCAATTTTTGCTTGTGGATGACAGACATAGGACCACCTACCGTTTAAAGCTGGGTAACTGTCAACTTGAAGTCCACAGGATTAGCGTGTATGCTTTCTTAACAATGTCTATAAATAAGAGATGAATGCAAAGCATTCAAACTGTTGCAAGCTTGTCTAGGTGCATTTGGATGAAGTGACATTTTAATGTAGACTTGAGAACTTTTAGCTGCTTATAAGCACATTTGTGTTTTGAAACTTTCTTTATTCGCTGTGATCGTGAACATGTTCTTACACATTCAGTTTAAGTAGTTATTTTTCTCACTCCTGGTATGAAAACCTGGTGTTGACTAAGAACTAGCAAATTTACACATATCTTGCTAGGTTACTGGATTTTCTGTTGGTGGACGTGTTATTGATGGCTATGGTGCTGGCATCGAAGGTGCCAATGTTATAATTGATGGTCAGCTGAGAGCTGTTACAGACAATCTTGGGTATTACAGACTTGATCAGGTAAGCTTATTTGATCGATACTAGTGAGCACATGTGTTGATATTGGAAGTTGGTCTGCAACCATATGTCCATATGTTTGTTTTATGTCAAATGTCAATGTGCAGCATAGTTATTTGTGTAGAGAATACTAGTTCCATTGCTCTGTAACCATATGTCCATATGTTTGTTTTATGTCAAATGCCAATGTGCAGCATGGTTATTTGTGTAGAGAATACTAGTTCCATTGCTCTGTAACCATATGTCCATATGTTTGTTTTTTGTCAAATGTCAATGTGCAGCATGGTTATTTGTGTAGAGAATACTAGTTCCATTGGTCTGCTTAGTTATACAAGCTGGTTCACGAGGAGCTAGTAAATTTTGCCTGACCAAATTAGTTAAGTTGGCTGGGACACGGCGTTTCGGGTCATAGTTCTAGATGCACCCATAATGTAAAATATATATTTTTTTATAAAAATGTCAAAAAAAAATTCGGATTGCATCAGAACGTTTTATTTTACCACAAAAAGTTTCAGAAAGAAAAGACATTTTTTTTGACCTATGCGAAAAAGACAAAAAATGTCACGTACCAAGTCATTTTGATGCGCCCTCCGAGCTGGATTTGTTTTTTTGCACAGCCCGAAAAAGATGTCTTTTCTAACCTCCAAATGAACTTAGGAGCAGGAAAACCAGAGTAATTGAATTGTCATGTACTTCAGAAGAGTCGTTGGAATGTCACACGGGAAAAACACAAGAAATGTGGAGTGTAGACACAAAAAGAAGAAAACAAGTGGTCTCAAAATTCCTACGCATAATCCATTCCGTAGGTATTTCAAAGGAATCTAAGACAAATATTCCGAATGGTACTAAGAAAATTAACCTATAGGAATTTTATCCTAAAAATGCTAATGTTTTCCCTTCATTGCAAACGGGCCTTAGTTCTTCTATTTGACGTGAAAAGTAGGGTGACCCGTGCATTTGCGCGGCTAGCCTTGAGTTGTTTAATAGTTCTTTTGAGTTGTTTGTGTTAAATTAGATTGACATTTATAATATAGAAAATTTGGTAACCAAAATGCACCTTACAAATTTTTGTTTGTACCCCTCACGTCTACGCTAACATTGATATATTATTTTCATATGGTACGCATGCTGTCCCATCATTTTAACTGTAAACTTGCTATTTCAAATGCGATAAATTGCCTTCTGTTTTGCCTTTGTGTAGGTTACATCCAATAAGTATACCATAGTTGCTGAGAAGGATCATTATAAGTTCAACCGTTTGGAGAACTTCATGGTAACATAGTTATTGATTGAGGAAACATCTTGCTCCCTCTTTCCATAATTTAAGGCATATAACTATTAAAGTTTTGTCCTAGCTCAAACCTTATAAAGTTTGACCAAGTTTATATGGGAAAAATATCAACATCTACAGTACCAAATCATTATCAGTAGGTACATTTTGAAATATGTGTATTTATTTGGTATTATAGATGTCAATATTTTTTCCATAATCTTGGCCAAACTTCAAAAGGTTTGACTTCAAACTCATATGCCTTATATTTTGGGAAGGAGGGAGTGACGTTAAGATCAATTGCCTTAGTTTCCTTTTATGGCTAATGACTGTCCTTTCCAATAGATTCTACCAAACATGGCAAGTATTGATGATATAAAATCAGTTCGATATGATGTATGCGGCGTTGTCCGAACTGTAACTCCAAATTCCAAAGCAATGGTAATATACTGATTTGCTTTTTGTTTCACTGAGATCACGGCAAACACTTTTGCCTCACATTTTGAATGGATGATAGGTAACTTTAACACACGGGCCTGAAAATGTGAAGCCGCAGAGGAAAATGGTGAGCGAGAATGGAAGGTTTTGCTTTGAGGTATGATATTATTTTTTGTTTCCTGGTGAAAGTACATTAAACTTTCACCAAATGTTGTTTAATTTCTTTACGACTTTTTTCATATGAAAATAGGATCATGCACTACGTGTTGCCCTTTCAACACTTATAACACTATTCATAATTGTTTGATGCAACATTATCTTCCTTGCACATTGATTGAACAAACATTAGGCAAAGCGGAATGTCATAGTAAGCCTTTTCTACAATAATGATAGTTTTGTGTTCTGCATGTAAATAAGAGTCTTGTTGTTGCATAGAATCTTATAGTTGGAACGGTTGTTTATATCCTTGTGAAATTTGGTCGATCTTAGCACGAACCGGATTGCGATGTGACCTCCAGCACTGCTTTTATTATTTAAGTTAATTAATGTAAAGTTAAATTATATGGCACAGTTGTTAATTCTTCTTTTTTTCTGGCAAATTTGCAGGTTCCTCCTGGGAATACCGGTTATCTGCATTACCTGTAGATTCGAAGGTTTTTCCAGCCTTATGTTTTCACCAGGACATGTCGATGTTAACGTCAACAGCCCGTTGCTTGATGTAGAGTTCTCTCAGGTAAACGGTATTATTTTTGCAAATTCTCATGATTAAATAAATATTATTAACTTCCATCTAGTTTCATGCATGCTTTGTAGACTGTGATAATATCTGAGTACTATCTTTTTGTAAACAGTCACAAGTCAATGTTCATGGTAAGGTCCTCTGCAAAGAGAACTGCAACCAAAATATTCTGCTCTCGCTTGTTAGAATAGCTGGGGGTATTGAACATGAAAAGAAGACAACCAGTTTGAGCAAGATGATGCTATTTTGTGTTCACAAAAGTATTTCCTGGAAAATATCGTCTAGAGGTAAAATCTTGTGCGGCAATAACTGATTCTGAATTTTTACTGTTATATCTAAAGTCTTACCAATTTTGTGAATGAACCCTTTAGGTGAAGCATTTTTCATCTGAGGCCCCTGCAAACGATAATTGGTGCTGGGACCAAAATACCTTGGATGTAGATGTTGGCAATGATGATGATGGACATTGTATTTGTACAAAAGGGCTACTGGATAGACTAGTCTCAACCCATGACACTGGAGCATACATTCATCAACCAGACTCTTCTAAACTTGACTTATTCATTAAGGTCCATTCTCGGGACTCAGTAAATCTACAATACATTTGAACAATATAATTTTAATTAACAAGTATCCACTTTTATCTTGTGCAGAAAGGGCCACAAAGAATTTGCATAGAAACTCCTGGGCAACATGAACTTCATTTAGTTAATCCTTGCATTTCCTTTGGAAGCTCGTCTATTGTGTTTGATACAAGGAATCCAACGGTGAGCTGCTTGCATACATTTTCTTATGTTTATCCAGGTAAATTTCACTTTGACAACCTAATGCTAAATGTATTCCCCCTCGTTAGCCGTTCATATCAGTGCAAGGAAGTATCTAGTAAGAGGTGAAATCCATGTGGACATAAGCTCTCCTCTGGAAGAAATTGATCTATCTGAAGATATTGTTGTTGATGCCTTTAAGAGTGATGAGAGTTCCATAGAGAAAATCTCTACTGTAGCTGTACTTGGAAAGACTCATCAAAATGGCATTACTGCCTTTGAGTACTCTACTTGGACTGATCTTGGGGAAGACTTCATTTTTGTCCCTCGTGATTCTAGGTATAATGCTTACCCATAGTTCTTTTAGTGTTGAACCAAAATTATTATATCTATACTGATTTCTCAACAGTCAAATTTTCTTGTAGAAATTTGTCACTGCCTGTAACTCTTTGTTTGCCTTTTTACTATTCGTATCCCTTGCCTCGGCCAGCAATTATGATTATCCATCTATTGATTCAAGATTATGACTTTTACAGCACTGGAAGGAAAAAGATACTATTTTATCCATCGCGACAGCAGGTGAGCGATGGTTTATCAAGAAGCACTTTCTGTCTTTGAATGGTGAAACCGTGATTGTAATACATTAGTAATATGTAAACTGCAGTTTTCAGTGTCGACGAACGGATGCCAAGATACTGTTCCTTCAATCACTGCTAAAACGGGTCTATACCTTGAAGGATCAGTTTCACCTGCAACTTCTGATGTTGACATCAAGATTCTAGCAGCAGGAAATAGCAAGTTTGCAACGCTGAAGAAAGGTGATATAGCAGCAGAGACAAAGACAAATTCTAAGGGATCATTCGTTGCAGGTCCCTTGTATGATGATATAGGATATGAAGTTGAAGCTTCAAAGGTTTATATTATTGTCTGCAAACAATCTATGTGTTTTAGATATATATGCTGCAATTGTGTAGTGTACTACCGTGCATTGGCATGATTTCTCGCTTTTCTCCTTTTGTTTTTGCCAGTGATACAAACTGCTTTACCACTACTCTTTTTTCAAATGAGAAAGCCATGGCAAGTGAGGTCTATGTGGAACACCTTATTATTTTAATTTACCACTAAGAAGACTAGTTATTGCATATTATCGTAAACTGCTTAGTCAGTAATCGTTCCACTCTTATTCAAATTTTAATAATGCACTGTTGTATTCATTGTGCAATGGTGTTTCTTTGCGGCCAGTGGCGGAGCTACATGTAGTTTTTTTTGGGTCAAGTGACATCATAGATTTGGCAAAACCCTCTTGCATTTTTAATTTCTATATAATAGTCTAGATTTTTAAGATATTGTGATACATTGACATCACAGCTATCAGTTCCTAGCACCGCCAGTTTTTTGGTCTGGTAATGGTATACATGAGTTACGTATTAACAATAACTGGGAAATGATCATTTAAATCAGCAATGCCAAACATATGCTTGTTGAATATCCTACCTGATATCATTTTCAAACTTTCTGCAGGCTGGTTATCATCTCAAGCAAACTGGTCCATACAGCTTTGCTTGTCAGAAACTTGGTCAAATAGTAGCCCGTATTTATGGTGAAAGAGATACGGAGATGTTACCGTCAGTATTGTTATCCTTGAGTGGCGAAGGAGGCTACAGAAATAACTCAGTTAGTGGTTCTGGTGGAACATTCAGCTTTGACAACTTATTTCCTGGAAGTTTCTATCTACGTCCTCTTCTTAAGGTACATTGTTATTCATTCTCAGTGCTAGTTTGTACCGTACAACACCTATTATGAATAAGCTAAATTCTTGAAACTTGATGTTAATATTAATATTGAATAGTCTAATTAATTGCATCAGTGGGTTGTTCAGATTTAAACGATGTCACCTTCTGTAAACTCCTATTTGTAGTTTTCATTTACTTGTACATAACATTGAGTGATGTGTTACCTCATAATGACTTGACCAAATGCTTCCTGTCTACTAGCTTGTTCATTGAGTTTTTATAGCCTTCATCTGACAGAATAGTTGATGAGGGGGTGATATCCCTCAAGGCCTCGACTGAACTAACTTCTCAAAATTTCTGAAATAAGAATATCAAAAAGTATGGAGAGTTTTTATACTTGTAGCTTAATGTGCTGAGGATACAAAAGACACTTTGCAAAGAAAAGCAAATAAAATTTTAAAACCAGTGACTGTTGTGGATTTATCGTTTCTCGGTTCTTTCTGATTTATGTAGACCTTTTCACCAGATATGCTTGCCCACTTCACAATTCACACTTGAATTGTTTTTATTCTTTTGAAAGCCATAGTGTCCATATAAAGATGGAGTCCTGTTGGCGCCCTAGCCAACTATATATGCCATCTAGGCTACATAATATAACTTAAATTGTGGCATTGTATTCTTGTTTATTGGTTGGAGAGCCCTTAATTGTTTGGTGGTTCTGCTGTAGGAATATAAATTTACTCCATCACTGTTGCTATTGATCTCAATTCTGGGGAGTCGAAAGAGGTTGAGTTCCGTGCAACCCGTGTTGCCTACAGGTTCGTTTGTTTTTTACATATTAAATTTGATCCGCATGTTTTGATTTGCTCCCATCTCCTGCTATCTATAGACAGAAATCATCTTACAACAACAACAACAAAGTCTTTCATCCCCAAACAAGTTGGGTAGGCTAGAGTTGAAACCCATAAGATCTCGAAACTAAGTCAAGAAACCATCTTACAGATTGCAGAAAATTCATGGCCATAGATTTCTTCTGGAATCCATCATTTGAGTATTAGTTAGGGAAGACTATTAGTTATGAACCGTACTGATGCATACACGGTTAGTTCTGGATATGCAACGCTGAGGAGAGAATATCTTAGATTTGAGTTATAAAGTATAATTATGTGACATCAAGTTCTCATTTACTCATACTGCACCAAGGGAACTCCATGGTCAAGCTCGGCTTTTCATACTGCTAGTGGGCATTGGCCTTTTATTTTGAGGTAGTTGGTGGAGGACATTGTGTTAGAACAACTGAGTGAAAAAAATGATTTGATTGCTCGCACACAAAATGCCATGAATGAACTACGGATATTAATATTAACGTTATTCTGCGAAATTTGACATCTATACTCACTAATGGGCATACACTATTCTGGGAACTGTATGAGTGCTGAAATGGAGGGTGAACCTAGCACTAATGCTCACGAGAATGTTTTCTAAAATGATTCCCATACACATGTGCTTGTGAAGTTCTAAATCGATCAATTATAACGGTGCTCGTAGCTTGTGTAATGAGGGTGCCTCAGTTCGAGATATGCCCTACTAGTTCTGAATTGACCTATTGCAACAGTTCTTGCAGCATGCTTGACTAAACCAATCTTATGGTACTAACTCATCCAGCATTCCAATGCAGTGCCATGGGTTCTGTAACACTGTTAACTGGCCAACCAAAGGAAGGCGTCTTTATTGAAGCTAGATCTGAATCAAGAGGTTATTATGAGGAAGCTACCACGGATAATTTTGGAAGGTTTCGTCTTAGAGGACTTGTGCCTGGCTCAACTTACTCAGTAAGAGTAGCTGCGAAAGATGATATCAAGTTGGCAGCAGTTGAGCGTGCTTCACCAGAATTTGTATCGGTTGATGTAAGTAATTGTGGATCTCTTTGCACACAACATTTGCATACGCATCTCGTCACTGTTCAAGACTGTTAATGACAAAGGCACTGCTCTTATTTTTTAATCAGGTCGGTCAGGAGGACATCTCTGGTATTGGTTTTGTGGTTTTTGAAACCAGAAGCAACAATTTTGAGTGGTCATGTGGAAGGAGACGGCATTGACATGTTGCAGCCACATTTATCTGTTGAAATTAGATCAGCTGTCGACCCTTCTAGAATAGAAGCTGTAGTTCCTGTCCCTCTTTCCTACTACTTTGAAGTACGAACTTGCCCAAAGGCAAGCATCTTGTTCAGCTTCGGTCTGGCCTTCCATCCCATACACATATATTTGAGTCGGAGTTGGTTGAAGTTGACCTGGAAAAGCAACCTCAGATTCATGTTGGGCCTGTGAAATATGAAACTGAAGAACGCCATCACAAGCAGGTAATGTCTTTCACACACTTGCATCAGCATTGCAAACACAATGCCGTAGTCTTTATTTTTTTTTGTCGAACTGGTGAATTTGAGGTAAGAATCGAAAATGGGCTGTTTGAAACCATTTTATTGAGAGATGTCTGTACCTCAAATAAAGTTCCTTTTTGCGGGGAGGGTTCTTATCTGATCAAAACCAATATATCTTTGTACACATTCCATTACCATTTTTTTAAAAGGTTTCAACACCTTTCATCTACCTGAAGTTTGAACATGTTCTAAGTTGTTATTTCTTGCAGGAACTGACCCCAGCACCAGTGTTTCCTCTTATTGTTGGAGTTTCTGTTGTTGCACTCGTGATCAGTATGCCAAGGTTTGTTGCTATATCACGCCATCCTTTTTAATGTAAATTTAAATAATTATGATTGTAAGAACTGTTTTACATATGACATGATGCATGTAGGTTGAAGGACTTGTACCAAAGCGCTGTAGGGATGACTTCCTTAAGTTCAGGAAGTGCGCCAAGCAGAAAGGAACCACGGAAGACAATATTGAGAAAGAGAGCGTGAAACACATATGCTTCAAATTAGGTGTTGCAAAGTTGATTCAACACGTCAGGATTAGAAAGCAGCTGTTTAATTTCTTTTTTTTGGGGGGGGGGGGGGGGGGGGATTAAAGAATCTAGCAGTTGATATTTGGCCCCATTGTTGGGAATGTTGTATGATGGCGGTACAGCTTGCAAGAGCCGGATAAAGCTTTTGAGAGCCTGGACTTCAATTTCGGTTCGCAACAGAGCCAACCTGTAGTAACGTTGACAGTCCTAGAAAAATAACTTACATGCTAGTTGTCGTTTTGGTGCCATGACATTGAAGAACAAACACCTGTATGGCTAGCAGTCTTAGAATAATGTATTCATACTTCAAGCTAGACAACGAGCTGTCTATGTCTGTCTTTTAACCTTGTTGTTTGGAAATCGAAACTACACCTTGAACCGATACCTTTGTTACATTCATGTTAATCCAGTATTCATATTCAGTCCAGACAAACGAGCATTGCAATGTACAATAATCTTTCCTAGTTGTAGGATTATATTTTGACATACAAGAAAACATTAGCTCAAGAAAGGGAAGACAGCACTGAAGTGGCTGGAAGAGAGGGTCAAGATTGGGAATGGATTGTTACATCGAGAAGATAGACATTCTCCCGGAGAGGTTGAGAACTGGAAATCTAGCACTCATATTGTCTCACCACATGCTTCAGCTAACTAAGTAATAGTGCTCCTGCGGTTTGGTTCGACATGCATTATGTAGCATGTGACGTATCTACCCCGTGATATATAGGTGCCCTTAATCGATATGACTTCCGTATGAGCTTCGATTCTTGAAGGCCATGGGTCCAACTTTTATAGTTGTAGAGAGGTAGTGGTCGGTAAGTGTTATTTGCTCTTGGGCACCAGTGGACCCTCCAATTTAAAAAAATGAAATATTCTATTTATGAGTTTCAAAAAAATCTGAAAACAATCACGTGTGTAGGTAATGGTGTATACCATAAACGTGTAAAATTTTATTTTGAGATACTTTATATTATGGACTATTTGTCATTTTTGTATAGCTAAAAATACAATGTATTTGGAGTTGATATTTTACACGTTCATGGAATATATTACTGCCTACTCCTGGGATTTCTTTTAGAATTTTTTGAAACTCATAAATATGATTTTCTATTTTTTCAAATCGGAGGATTCACTCGTGTCCGGAGCAAAAAGTCTCTACCAGGTGGTGGTATGCTTCCTACTGGCAGCTTCCTCGTTCAACTCCCTTCCATCGTGGAGTAGTTCGTTTGATTGCCTTTTTTTTTTGGCAAATCCTATATACCCCGCACGGCACGAGACGGTCTTGCCGCCTTAATGTTTTCGCGATGGGTCGACCAATTTGACGTTTTTTTAAAATTTATGTGGTTTCTTCTTTTTTTCTTCTCTGTTTTGTTTCTTTTCTGTTTTCCTTTATGTATTTTTTCCTTTCTGTTATTTAAAAATGTCAAGTCCTGAAAATTGATCAAATGTTAAAATATTTTCAGTTTTTGAAATTTTAAAATGTAAAGATTTCAATTTTGTTAAATTAATTGTTTAAATTAGGAAAAAAAAATCATAATTAAAAAATATACAAGTATGAAAAATTCTCAAATTTAAAATTTAGAAATGTCCAGATTAGAAAATTGTTCAAAATTAAAAAATATTCAGAACTGAAAAATGTCAGGTTAAAAAATGTTCAGACTAAAAAAAAATATATTTGAAAAAAATGATTTTGAAAAGATTCTGGTTTTAAAAATGAAAATGCGCACAATCCCTTTTTGTTGGGCCACATTTTGAGCGGCCCATGAAGGGCGACTAGCGTCGCCGTTGGGCGATGTATAGTCCTTAAAAAGTTGCGGTCTTTCAGATGGAAGCTAGGTGAAAACGTAATAATAAACGCCTATTGAAGTGCAGTTACTGGTACGGAGCGATTTTTTCCCGAACGGACTAACATATCGTTTTGATGATGAAAGCAGTGCCCCCGCGGGTCACCATAGTAGTTATGTCATAAACACTTCAGGAATTGGTCTCTTAAATTCTATGGCAATGTGATAGTGGGGAATTCGCAATGCATGGCGTCTAACTCTATAGGCGACAACGATGCAACGCCATACTATCCACCTTTCGTCCTCCTTTATTTCTCATACATTTGAAGTGTATTCATGAGATTGAAGGAGATTATCCCGGTCTAGTTCAAGATTTAAGATCTCCAAGTTCAAACACAATATGTTTTCTTCCCACTTCATAAAAATATCATGCTGAACCTTTGTCTTTTGCAGGAAAACGTGGAGACGTGTTGTTGTACCGTGACATATGGTACAAAATTTTGAGTCAACATTTTTACACGTAAATGTGTATATGAAATGCGAAAACCCATTTTAGAGCCCGGGCTACATGGAGCCCATTTTTTTTGAAAATTTGTAATCAAATTTTTAAGTCTCCAAAAACCGTGAAAAAAATTATCGATGTATATATTGTCTATATATAATCATGCCAAATTTCAACCCCAAATTCGTTGTATTTTGAGCTGCACAGAAAAGACAAACGTGTGGATCTAGGTGGTGAGGAATACACTGTTTCAATTTTTGAAATTTCCTCTGATTTGTCTTTTTGTACGGCCCAAAATACAACGAACTTAGATCTGAAATTTAACACGGTTGTAGATCTTAAAAATATCTACATGCGAGATTATTTTGGTGATTTTTGGAAACATAAAATGTCGATTTCGATTTTTTTCAAAAAAGAGCTTCATTTAACTCGGGTTCCAAAAATCCACACATATGAAAGGCTGCTATGTAATCCTGCGAAGTACATCATCATTCATCAGGCTACCCATTCACTTTTTCTTTGCCTTATTGGTCAGCTATGTTGCGTCCTGCACTTGTCAGTCTCAACAAAAAATATTTGCATCGATCTCATGCCAAGGAGCAGTGTACGTTGAACAAGAGCATCAAACAATTGCACGTGATAGAAGAGTCGGTCGTCACATCGGCAGTGTCTTTTTTTTTTTTGAAACAAAGCCCAGATCTATTAAGCAAGAACACCAGTACAGACACCCCCGCAAAATAAAGAGATTACAACGCACACGAGGGGAGAGACAGCCGCCGCTGCCGCCAACACGCACTGAAGGCACGCCGCCGCCGACATCGCTCCGGGGAGCCTCAAAGGGAAGCAGCCGAAGACCTTCAAGAAAGGGGCCCCGAAGGCCCTACGCGCTGAAGGAGAAGACGCCGTCTTCGAATCCGTCACCGGCGAACCACTGCAAGAACCGAGCTTGCCTCCTGTACACCAGCCGCGATCCAACCGCCGACAAGGGAGGGAGCGCCGGCAGGACAAGGCAACAGCCAACCGCCGCCGTCGAAGACAACGCCGGGAACGAGGGGAGGCTGTGGCCGACCAAAACGACGACGGTGGCCTCCCCGCCTCGACCACGTCGCCCGCGATCCACCCGCACACCCTATCTACACCGCCGGAGCGCGGATCCGGGGATTCCCCACCCTCCCGCCGCCGGAGCGGCCGCCGGAGGGTGGGAAATCCCACGGATACGCCGGCGAACGCTGGCCGATTCGAGGTCGTCCTCAAAATCGCCTCTGGTACCGTAGAGAGAGGAGGGAGGAGAGTTCCAGAAATAGCGAGGTAGGACTCCGATTTCTAGCGGTTCACATCGGCAGTGTCTCCGAAAGCTGCAACCTTGGCGGCACACAGAGACCGCAGCCCTCTCCCAGACTAGCCTCGGTTTCTCCACCAAAATAAAGGCACCATGCCCAACTAACCTCCTCCAGAACTAATGGTGCCATGACTTGTGGAACCCATTGGTATGTTCCACTCGGAGGCAGTCAGAAGGCCGATCGGGTGTATTTATTTTGGGCAAAATCTGGCCCGAGAAACTAAACACATAAACAACTGGAAATTATTTTCAAATCTCACCTTTGAGATGGACACTAAAAAGGTTAGAGCTGAACTTGTGCAGTTCGGTGCCATGCTCTTTTGACGATGAACACCTATTTTCCATCCTCTTAATTATGAACACTTGTTTCGATTCTGTAATTTTAAAAGGGAGTCAGCTTCACATAGGAACCTGTACAAGTTCGGCTTCATTTCCTTTCACGCCGACTTCATGTATCATATTTGGAAATAGTTCTCTGTAGGGGCCATACATGTGTTTAGTTCGTCATAAGTGCCATGTTGTGCAAAAAAAAGAAGGGTTGGGCCCGATGTGTGTTGGTATGTTTTTTCCTAAATGGCCCTTCAGCTATCCTTCAACTAATTGTGACCATTCGAATAACTTTCAACCACATATGTCCCTTTCCCTAAAATATCATGAGTTAGGCGTTCTGAAAATCTCAAAGGATCGGAAATTTCAGAAAACACACACTTTGGTTTATCCTAGTTCAGAAAATGCAAAAAAAATCTAAATCATTTGGAACAATCAATTTTGATATGGCGTTACTCAATATCAGAGGGCTCTGGAAATTTCAGAGTACGCCATTAAACATTACTTAATTTGGACACACAATGGAAGGTCTATGAACCACAACCTAATATGGCATAGTTCAACTTGTACACTAGTAACACGGTCAAAGCATTACATGTCTGCATTGCACTTGACTCCTTAACCACTCAAAGGTGGACAAAAGTAATTAAGGGCAACTCTAACAAGCCGACATAAACGAACATCTGTGTCGCCAAACAGACATATGTTCGGCCCATGTCCGCTCTTTCCAAGCCACTGCCCACTGTACTCAATAGGACAATCCATTTGGTTCGCCCAGTCCGGATTTTGCATTTTTCTGATTTTTTTGCGGAATCGATCAAATAGATAGCAAACATGGCTAGCAATAAAATAAACACATCCCATTATAAGAAAAGAATATTGCCATGCCGGCATAAAACATCCAACACAAAAAGATCACACCTAGTTCCGGCCATCTCAACCATTGTTGATGCCGACAAACAACATAGTAACAACATCTCTAGTCGGTGCGCCCAAACGGCCGCCCAAAGGCCTTTGGGGCATGCCGGACATGTTTTCTCCCCCACTCGCGCCGCCCAAATTCGTTTTCGGTCCGGCGCGGCCCAGTTTTCTGTCCGGCACGCCCAGCTGATACGTGTAAAGCACACGTTCATTGGGAGACCCAAGAGAAAGGTGTGATGTAGTTTAGCAACAAGTTTTCCCTTAGTAAGATACCAAGGTTATCGAATCAGTAGGAGTAGAATCACTTCTGAAGGTTATCAACGGCCAGAAAAAATGGTGTTGAAGGGGAAGTTCTGACTGTTGACGTGGAACCTGCTCACAACACAATCAAACTACTTTGCCCAACGAAATAGTGAGGTTGTCAATCTCACCGGTCTTGCTGAAAACAAGAGATTAAACGTATGGTGTGAAAAACAGTATTCAATGGCAAAGAATGAAAAGAAACAATGATTGCAGTAGGTTGTATTTATCAGATATAAAAGAATGGACCGAGGTCCACAGTTCACTAGTGGTGTCTCTCCATAAAAGATAAATAACATGCTGGAAACGAATTATAGCTGGGCAATTGACAAAATATTGAGCGCATGATAATGCATATATATGACATCATGATTACTATGATATCCATGCGGGCATTACGACAAAATACATAGACCGTTATCCAACAACATCTATAACTAATAATCCACCTTCAGGTTGTCATCCGAGGTGCCCGTTGGTATTAAGTTGCAAGCAACATATCATTGCAGTAAGTGAAGTGCATAATGTAAACAACACAATTATCCTTAGACAAAGCATTGTTTTTTATACCCCTAGTGGCAACATCACATCCACAATCTTAGAAGTTGATGTCACTCTCCCAGATTAAACAGAGGCATGAACCCGCTATCTAGTATAAATACTCCCTCTTGGAGACGAACCCAGTCCACGTCCCGGTTGCACCGAGGCTGGACGGCCAGGCGCGCCTGGACTACATCGCCATGCGCATGCAGACCATGCCGCCGGAGATGTACGACGACGTCAGGTTTGAGTAAAACTCGGCGTATTGGTGTAACATCCCATGCTTGTAATAAAAATAAAGTTTGTGCATCATGAGCATAGCATGCATTTAATTAACTCATAGAAAAATATTGCAATTGTAATTAAAATCTAACACCAAATGAACAAATCTTTCTGTCTATCAATAAATTTTTTCAAAAACAAACTTTCACAGAAAGAATAATCGAACAAACATTTGGTATAGCAAAGGAAAACTGTACCGTAGTTATAGCTAATTAAATAGCAACCTCTGTTTGATATCTACTAGCTACAGTACCAACAAAAATTTAATTATCCAGTGAGAGGAATCTAAAGAGGTAAATGGGGGGGGGGGGTACCCCAAGGAGCTCTCACAGAGCTTAGCAACTTTCGGCCGTCGGATCGAGCAGTCACGGCGTGATCTGCGCCGTCCATTCGCTGCGTTACTTTTTTTACTGCACCGATTTCTCACTGACGCTGGGTCCAGACATTGCCGGTCCCACTCGGCAGAGGAAGAGCGCGTGTTATTCTTGGTGCTGCTTCCGGTCGTGTGCTCGCGCGCGCTGGCCGTGGGGTCCGGTTCATCCTCAGAGCGCATCTGGGCCGTTCATTTTTTTATCGCCGTATAAAACGCCCACCCCGCGGTGGAAACCCTAGGCCGCTTGAGAGCCCCCACGTTCCTGCCCTCAGCCGCCGGCTTGCTTCTCCCGCGCTTTTCTCACCTCATCTCCCCTTGCGAGCTCCGCCTCCTGCATCTCCGACGTTCTTTGTCGCGTGCGCCGGTGATGCATGTAAAATGCATACATGAACTTTGCACTATATCACTCATAATCCAATCATATTTGCATCATATAAGGGTTATACCACTGTTATTTAATGATTTTAGGAAATAAAATAATTGTTTCCTATTTTTATGGAATTAACCCTGCGCAGGCAGAAAACCCTATTTCTTTCCTTTTATGTTTCAGGGACCTAAACGACGTCATAAAAATCTGGAAAAATACAGGCGTCCTTATTTTGGAAGGAGGAAGACGTAGGAGTATATCTGGCCATGGGCCGGGCCGGGCCGCAAAAAGCCCGACGTCGTAATGCCAGGCCCGGGCCCGGCCCGACTCGACATATTTACACGTTTCCCAGGCCCAGGCCCGCCCAACACAAAAGCCCGAAAGCCCGAAAGCCCGACAGCAATGTTGAGAGCAAAAACAAAACCAATTTTGACAGCAACAATTTTATTTTTGTAGTAAACAACAATACAAAACAGTAGCAAAACTGTGACATAAAAGAGCACAATTTGACAGCAAACATTTGTATAAACATCAAGTTGCACTGTTGCAGCAATTCAAAACAGAGGCTAAAGAAAACAAATTTGCAAGAACAGGGCTACACAACTTCACATCAAACAACAACTCACAATTCACAACATGGAGGAACTAAGGACAAGTGCATAAATATCATATTACAGTCCAATATTGCATGAAATCACTCCAGTTTTAGGTTTCGACAAATGGAAGTGCATAAATATCTTATTACAGTCCATATTGCAAATTCATAGAACTAAAGGAAAAAGCTGGCTGGTTGTCATATCTCCATGCCTTCTCCAAATCTTCTCCTTGCTGTAGCAAAAACTCTACAAAAAGCAATAAACAAGAGGAGGTTAGCGGTTAGCAAAAACTTGGCAAGTTGACATGAACAAAGAATATGGATTAGGGATATTACATTCTTCATCCGTATCAGAATCTTCACCATCATCTAGCTCAACAATTTCTGCCTTCCTCTTATTATCTACAACACAAAAGTATATTGGGTTAATAATCATTTGCAACTTGCAAGCAGAACATAGAATGAAAACTGAAACAAAGAAAGGTAAAGTAGATACCCTGTTGTTTCTGCAATTTGACACGATACCAATCTTGCAAGCACATCAATGCCTCCACCGTCTTCGGTTTTAGTGAGGCACGGTTCGGTGTGATAACCTTCTTACTCAAACTGAAAGCAGACTCTGATGCAACACTTGACACGGGAACTGCAAGAATATCGCGAGCCAATCTTGCTAGCTGAGGGTACCTGGCTGCAGACTTGCTCCAATAATCCAAGATATCAATATTATCATTCAACTTCTTCACAGGTTCAGCCAAGTACAATTCCAATTCAGATTTCTCTTCATGTGAGCTTGCGCTTGCCACATACTGATCATAGTCCGAAAAGGCACCCAATCCACAAGTGCTTGAACCAGCTGCGGCCAAGTTTTCATGAACTGGCACGCCACTACCATACTCATTAAATAAAGCAGTCAAGGTACTCCTAACATCAGTAATGCGACGAAGAGCGTCATCCTCAGCAGACAGCTTGGAGTAGGAATAAGCTAAAAACTTGAACTTAATGCGGGGATCAAGGACAGCAGCACAGGACAGAAATACACTATAGTCAGACCAATATTTCATGAACTTGTCTCTCATAACAGCCAGCATTGGACCCATGTAACTATTTATACCAGCAGTAGCCTCAATAATAGCAGTATGAACAAGATAAACATTCATGAAGTACAGGTTGGCTGTTGGGTATTTTGTTCCTGAGAAAACAGTAGTTACCTTGAAGAAAACCTCCAAGAACTGATGCATATGAGATACCTTGGCCCATTCTTCCTCGGATAGATGAAAATACTCCATGAAGATATTATCCCTGTCAGAATACCAATTGAACACTTCGCTGTAGTACAAACAACAGCCAATCATTGTATAGGTTGAATTCCAACGAATGGGCATATCAGGTTTCAGCTTTCTTGATTCTTGTAAGTTGAAAATAGTTTTAGCTGCGCCATAAAACTTAAACAGCCTAGTGCCTGAAGCCTTTAGGTACATTATACCATCTCTAAGTTTGCCAACTGCGCCATCAATCAAGGTCAGCCCAGCTTGAACCACCAAATTCAGTATGTGTGCACAACAACGAATTTGAAAGAATTTGCCGGACAAAGGTAAAGCACCTTTTGACAAGTGGGTTCGCAAGCAAACGATCATTCTATGATTATAGGCTGCATTATCAAGAGTGATGCACATCACTTTCTTATCAATCCTCCATTCAAGAAATGCTAAGTGGACCTCATCGGCAATAGATGTTCCATCATATGGTGGATCAATTTTTTTAAACCATACAATCCTTTTGTTTAGTTTCCAATCAGCATCTATGTAATGACAAGTAATGCAAATATAGCTATCCTTGGTGACTTCAGATTTCCAATTGTCAGATGTGAAACTCACTCTACCAGGGGCAGCAGCAATAACATCAAGCAATTCTTTTTTCTGGTCAAGAAACATAGCCATTATCTCTCTTTTTATTGTGTGCCTACCAATAGACTTGAATGCTGGACAACAAGCAGACATCATTATTCTAAATCCATCCTCTTCAACTGTTGTAAATGGATGAGAACCAGACACAAGATATATAGAAATTCCATGTCTAGCTACTTGGGCATCATATCTAACATTTTTTAGTGCCATTGTTCCATCCTCATTTGTTTCAGATTTCAAAAAAAAATTATTCATTGTGGTCTGCTCAGTCATATGTTTCGCTCTAGTGTGCCTAAGGAGATGAGATGTACCATGTTGAGAATGACCCGACAACTCAGCGGAGCAATGGTTGCACTTAGCTATTACAAATTCATCACCATCAGCAGATATCTTGGTGAAGTCCTTCCACACTTTTGACTTCAGTCTCGAGTTGCCAGAGGAGGCAGTAGGCTGCTGTGCTGAGGCTGTAGGCTGCTGCTGTGCTGATGATTGTCCACTTATACCTCCCCTAGATGCTGGCATCTTTCCCCTTCCTGCTGGCTTCTTTCCCCTTCCTGCTGGCATCTTTCCCCTTGTACGTTTTTGCCGACCTTGCCCAGTACGAGGAGGATCTGGAGCTACAATAAACATCTCCACATCCCCCTGCCCTTCTAATTCTTCAGGATGAAAATCTAGTTCCGAACCCTCTGGGCCTTCTACTTCATACGGACCCCCCATGCTAAATCTGTACAACAACAAAAAACAACTCTATAAATTAATCCAACATCCACCAACAGCAAATTAATACATAAACAACAACAAATAATCCAACTACAGCAGCAAAAAACTACAAGTCTACAAATAACTACACAATATACACCAGAATCATCAATAATCCAACTACAGCAGCAACAGTTCATGAATTAACATCATCAAAATTCATCCACAACATCTCAATTCATCTATAACATCCACTAATTTATCACTAAAATACATCTGCAGCATCCACAACTACAAATTCATCTCTACAACTTCTACAGCATCACAAATTCACAATACATCAGAGAATCAGACCATCACATCCACAAAGAACATCAAGAAAGTACCTTGAAGGAGAGGTGCTCAGCGTGCTCGACGGTGCGGCGATGAAGGAGTTCTGGTCGCGGGAAGGAAAGGCGGCCGTCGGGTGAGCTCGTGCTCCTCGTGTCGTCGCTGCCGCGGTGGGGAGAAGAGGTGCTTGTCGTACTCGTTGGTGCGGCGAGGAAGGAGTCCTAGTGAGGGGAAGGAAAGGCGGACGTCGGGTGAGCTCGTGCTTCTCGTCTCGTCGCTGCCGCGGTGGGGAGAAGAGAAGGTGTGGCCGACGCCCGCCACGCCGCGAGAAAAGAGGTGCCACGGCGAGGAGGAGATGCGGCGGCCCCCGGTGCCGGCGGTGGGCAGACGAGGCAACGGTGGCCGGTGGGCGTGAGCCGTGAGGTGAGGAGAGGCGGCCGGCTAGGGTTTGGATCTGGTCGCCGCCGCCAGTTCGCACGGGACTGGGAGGTTGGAGGCGGGGAGGGCGACTGGGCGAGTGGGTGTGCGGGCGTGCGGGGCTGCGGCTGAGTGGATAGATAAGCGCTAGGGTTCCTTGTTGGGCTGAGGAGTGAGGAGGCCTGTGGACTGACGATGTTGGGCTGAGATGTCGGGCCGGGCCGGGTTTTTTTTTACCGAAAATTGAAGCCCAGGCCCGGCCCAACTGACTGGTCGGGCCTAATTTTCAAGCCCAGGCCCGGCCCAGTGGATAGGCCCGTCGGGCCCAGGCCCTGTATTTTCGGGCCGGGCCGGGCTGGTCGGGCCGGGCTGGAGATGGCCAGATATGCGTAGGAGCGAAGGAATTAAGCAAACGGAGACCGGAGGGCCAAAAGGGGGTGGCCCATGCGGCCACTGTACCTGGCCGCGTGGGGCCCACCATCTTGGGCCTCGGGGCTCCGCTGCCGTCGATCTTTGCTCCACCGACCTAGTCCTGACCTAAAAAGCCTATAAAAGAAGTCTCACGGCGTTCTCGAAAACAAGCGCCGGCACAAGACAGAAACATGAAAACGGAGATCTGGAGCTGTAGATTGGAGGGGGAAAACTCCGGCGGGGCGCTGCCGGGGTGGTCTCCACCTTCTCCAACGACTTCTCCACCGTCTCCATGATGAAGGGGGAGTAGTCCACTCTCTGGACTATGGGTTTGTGGTGGTAACTTATGTATCTCTCCTCTCTTTGAGCTTCACTAATTAGTACCGTATGAGCTGTCGAACATGATTACGGTCATCTGTGTAATTCTTATGGTGGATATTGTGGTATGAGATGATTTGTTATGCATTTACTGTTGTGTTGAAACTTTTATGACTTGTCATACTTTGATAGAATATTGTTCTTTATAAGTATGATGTATGTGGGTACGGGATGGCCGATGTGACACGGCATAGGTATTGAGTGACACGGTACGGCCCAACATCCTTTATCTGGGGATAAAAAGGAATAGTATGATGTGGGAGTCACAGCAACCACGCTAGCCTTACGAGGGTGACCTAGCAACACAAATGAGTACCTCTTTCAACTATGTGTTTTAGGACATATAGCCGTCATAAAAAGCTACCATTAAAACATGACAATTGTGTGTACTTTATCTATAACATGATAATCACCGTAGATGATAGAGAGAGGATTAAGTGAACCCATGAACCCATGTCCATTGTTCCTATAAGAGAAAACCTTTGTCTTGTCCTCTTGCATTGAAGAGGATTGGGACACTTTTACATTCTTGCTTTGTTACATTAAACTTTCATCCATCAAATCAACCACCTTGTTCTTTAAACTTGTTTAGTGCATAATCAACTAAAACTTGTGACACTTTAGTTATAGGGAATAGATAACTTTTCCTTCTTGCTCCTGCGGATCGATACCTTACTTCCACATTGAGAGGTGCTACGGTGATCCCTTCTCTTGGGGGTAATCAAGTACTTTTCTGGCGCCGTTGCCGGGGAGCGTAGCGCTTAAGTTTCTATTCTTGTGTGGACTAGACTAAGCTTGGGGAGGTTTCTTTAAACTTGTTTTATATCTTGCAATCATCTAAGCTTGGGGAGGTTTATGACTTTTATGAATCGTGCATCGCTGCATCTTGCTTTATATGAAAGTGCTTATGTCACTACTGCTAAAGTGGTTGAAACTACTGTGTCTGAGGTACCTAAAGTGGGATTTAAAGTTCCCATTGGTCATGTTAAAAGAGTTATGAACAAACCATTTACAGGGGATGGAACTAAGTCTGCATGTGAACACATATAAACAATTGATGAAATATGTGGTTCATTTAGGCTTCCTGGTATTTCTGATGATCAAATAAAAAGGAAGCTATTATATTTGTCTTTATCTGGTAATGCTCGTGATTGGTACATGTCTTTGGATGAAGAAGTGAAAACTGATTGGAGTATTTTGAGGGAGGTTTTTCTTAAATATTTTACTCCCCAAGAAAGTACTAATATTTTGCGTGAAGAAGAGGATAAAAACCTAAGCTTGGGGATGCCCATGCAATCTCAAGAAGATGCTGAAAAAGATGAACAACTGGAGAATGAAGAGTTGGATCCCCCAACTTCACCATCAACATATGATAGTAACACTCAAACTCAAAAACCTTTTGTTAGTAAACTTATTGATAATAATGAGGAGTGTTGCTTAAATATGTTATATGATAATGCTTTAGATGATGGTCCTATGCTTATTGATAATCCTCCATGTTTAGAACTTGTTACTACTTTATGTGAGGATAAAAATGATATACTTGTTGTTTGTGAAAAATACTCTTACTAATAAGAGTCCTACTTTGTTCCTGAATTCTCCTAATAACACCATAGAGGAGAAATTTGCTTATGTTGAGAAATACTTATGTGGTTTGCAATTATCTTTAGTTCCAAATCTTTGTTGCAACCATGATATTAAACTTGATATTGATCTTAATAACTATTTTGAAAGAGGGAAGGATGCTAATGAATTCCAAAATAAATTTAATGATCTTCTTTATGTGCCCAAGTTATCTAAGTTGGAAGATTCTATTGGTTATATGGTTGAATTTATTTCTACTACTTGCAACTATTATGAAAGAGGAGGTGATAAGAACCCTCTTTATGTTACTAAGAATTATATGCTGCAAGTAAATATTGTTAATATGCATTGGGAAACTTCTATTTATGGTGATTCCTTCATATACAAAATGTCAATCCATAGAAAGAAAGTTAGACTTCGTTGTAATTACTTTTGTGTTTTGTTTTTCTCTCTACTAGATTTCAACTTGACTATTATCTTCATTGGCTTGAGAGCACCATGGGATCCTGGTATTATGCATGAAACACTTCTCAAAAGATCATGAGAGACAACCACTCAAGCTTGGGGATGCCAAGCTATCTCACTCCAACCATCTTGATATCAAGTAAGAAGCCTAGCTATATGGCTATAAAGAAAGTGCTTTGCGGGAGGCACCCGGTTATTTTTATGTGTGATTTTCTTTGTGTCCTCTTGCTGTATCAAGAGAGTTTGTTTTTAGTTTAGTTTCTGGAGTTTTTAATAAAGTGCCAAGTTTTACCCATTTTGGTCTTGAAAAGTTGCTTATAGCGTTCGGAGATTTTATTCCTGCACGAATCTGTGTACGGTATGATTTTTAATTCTTATTCTGTAACTCCGAATGAGCTCATATTTGAACTGTAGTTGCAACTTTTCATCCTCTGTATGCATGAATTTTTCCAGAATTTTCGGCAAAGTTTGGTAGGGTAGAAAAATACGTTTTGCTGCTGCTGTTTTTCTGGACATATTTTGTCCCATTTTGTTTTATGCATGTTTTGAACTTTTAACTTGAATCTTTTTGATTCAATTGAGTTTATAAGTAGGCATACAACATTATATACTTTCTGGACATTTATATGATGTTTTGTTTAAGGATTATATGCAGCAAGAAACCTATTTGCTTATCACTACTAATGCACCCCACAGAAAAATGGGAGAAACGGTGTTTTGAAGTTTTTTCACTGGGATTGGAGGAGATGCACCAAGAGTTATCCAAGGATGGTGAATACCATAATCTTGGGGATGTGAAGACAACCCCACTGGACCTACACACTCTCGGTTTGCACACGTCTAACTTCTGTTTTTCGATCGAAACACTTTATCGCATAAACTTGGAGCGTCTTTTTGTTTGTTTTTGGTTTGTTTGTTATTTTGTGAGACCACCACATTAATATTTATATGAGAAAGAGCTACTGGAAATATGGGTTGAAATATGTTGGATACTTTTATCATATTGGGAAAAGGGATGTTTGAGTTGATTTTTAATGATACATATAGTTGCATGATTCATGAGCTTGTTTATGAGTAATAATTTGCAAATGCTTTATCAAGAGCTATCACTTATTCATGTTTTGATACTGAATGTTATTTTACTTAGTTTAACATGGATTAGTTAGTTCTATGGACACTCATGCATGCATCTAGATGGTCAACTTTCTCCCTCTTGCTAGCCCAAACATTCCAACAAGCAAAAACTTGTTTCCAACACCTTCAACCAAAGCTATTCCAGTGAGTCCACCATATCTACCTAATGGCTTTATGCTATTCCGAGTATGTATATCATGATATTTGTGTTATCTATACCTTTGAATGAAAATGTTTATGTTATTAATTGTTATGGGAAAAGTTGGTTATATAGCTCTCACGAACTTGATGCACAGCTTTATTTTTATTGCATAAATAAAACATGACCCATTGTGATTAATAATATGATGCTAGTGGCTTGATAAATGTCCTAGGTTGGGAGTTAGCCCATATGTGCTGTCACATGCAAAGCTTTCAACATGTTCCTTCATCTCATTTAGTTGATATCATGTACTTTTGTTTATGGATGCCTATCATGGTGAAATAAGGTGGAAATGAAGTAGTTTAAATGAGTTTGTATAAATGGTTAGAGAGACGACGGGGCCGCTAATCTAAGCCATGCATCATTCATGGTGGAAATTTACTTACATGCTATGGTGAACCGTCGGTGATGCACCTTATAATAAAAAGCTATTCCAATGGTAAATAAAAAAGGTGTTGAGGTTGTTCATCTTGTTTGTTTGTCTTGTCATTTTGATATGGGCTTGTTCCATATCCTGGGACAAGAGGTACCCCAGTTGACGCTCTTGATGATACTATTATTACTTACAATGATATATAACTTGAACTTGCTTTGTTTCCTAAGTTGAGTAATCATGGTGTAGGTACTTGTATTCAAGGGGCATGAGACACCTAACCTTTACTTTATCAAGCACACTACTCATATTTGCTTTCACATTAAATTTTAATCATTCAAGATGCTATGATAGGGGTAATGAGAGCTTGACACCAAGAATTCCACATTGCAATCATTAACTTAAGTAGAAGAGTTTGGAAGTTAGATGAAACTTATTGTCGAGGTGTCACCTCGGCAGATCCCAGGTTCGAGTACCCGGGTTGATTGAGGGGGAGAGATTGTGAGTGCTGGTAGTTACCACGGCTGACAAGCAAGGCGATTTACCCAGGTTCAGGCTCCCGGAGGATAACACCCTACTTCCTGCTTGTCTGATCTGTATTGATGGAGTCGAAGGTTATAATGGCGATCCCGGCGAGATGGCGATCTCGCTAGTGTTTCGGTGGTGAATATGGACATACCCTCGACAGAGGTCCCTCCTAGCCTTTATATGGAGGCTAGGTCTCAGGAGTTCGGTGTCGATTAGGTTGCAAGGTTTGGTAAGTATCTATCGACCTAAGCCTCGACTTCCTTGGGACGTACGTTGTCCTTGTTGGGCCCTTCACGGGCCTGCAGTGGCTAATCTTGATGCTTGGCGTGCACTAGGTATCTCATAGTGGGCCACCCGAAATGTAGGCCTACGTCAGTAGCCCCCGAGTACTTGGTCGAATCGTAGAATCAGGTAAGGACTCCTTTCTCTGTGCACGCCTTTCTTCATGAGTCGAACGCTTGTCGACTGCCTTAATGTACTTCGTCTTGAGTTGATGACTCGAACATGTGATGTGCGGCTAAGCAGCCCAATTCTTTAAAATTTCGACTGCCTTCTATCGGGAGCGCGAATAGTGCTCCCGATGGGAGTAGCCCCCGAGATTAAGCTGAATTGCTTGTAATTGAGGTTAATCTCAAAAAATCTCTCTCAGTCGAAAAGAAATTCTTGAACCCCTCCCGATGGGAGTAATTTAGGAAATCCTTGATAAATCAGAGTCCTTTTTCAGCCTGTCTTAGCCTACTGTGTGTTGCACGTTCGAGTGCTTGTTCAGCCTGGTGGCCTACTGATGGGACTCGAATGCTGTTCGAGCGTCTGCTCAGCCTGGCGGCCTACTTGGTAGTCAAAAAAATGTATTGAATCTCCTTCAGCCGAATGGCCTACTGCGTTGCTTTGCCCATGCTGACGTCATGGCTGACATTTTCTTTCCTTTGCTGCCACCGATGGGACGTGACACTGCGGTCCCGCTGTCAGTGTTGACCTGTGGCGACGTTTGCAGTTACTGATTTGACCACTCCGCGCGAAAATTTCGCGACGTGATGATGGTTTTCTCTTTTCCCGTGCGTAGTGGGCGGCGTGTCCCGCGACGGTTGCGTTCTCCGCCCGCCACGTGTAGGGCTGGATGGAATATGCCGTTTGCAGATGCTGTTTGGACGGTTGCGATGTGCCGTTTCCTCGGTATACTAATTTCCCCGTGGCGTGGGGAAAGTTATCCCTTCGCCATTCTGGCCGCTTCCATTCCGAGCTCTTCTTCCTCCTCGCGCTCAAACACTCCATCGCCATTGCCGAGCTGGCTTCCACCGCAACCATGGGAAAGAAGCCCGGTGTCCCGAAGACCAAGAGGGGAGGCAAGGAGAAGGCCGCCGTCGACGATCTCAACCTGAAGAGGGTGGACTGCGACTGGTCCAAATCTTCGGTGAAGACTGCGGATCTTGATGATCTGCGGGAGAAGAATCTGCTTCCGCCATTGGAGCAGTTGAAAACACGCACCCCAGGGAAAGAGGTAATCCCTTCTCCGTGCAATGGGGAGCACGTCTGCTTTGTAGATTTTTTGCACAGGGGCTTTTCCTTCCCCCTGCATGATTTTGTTCGTGGTCTCCGGTATGCCTATGGGATTCAGATGCATGATCTGACTCCCAATGGCATCTTGAGCATCGCGAGCTTCTTCGTACTCTGTGAGTGCTTCTTAGGGATCTCTCCCAACTGGTTGTGGAAGAAGATCTTCAATGTGAAGCGCAATGTTGGGAAGGGTAGCATCATCTACCCTGTTGGAGACTTCGGCATCCAGGTTCGCGGCGACATCTCCTTCTTACAGATGAAGAAATCCGACTCCGTCCAAGGCTGGCGGAAGAGGTGGTTCTACATGAGCTGCGAGCAGGAGGGGCTGCCCGAATTCGTGGCTGACAAGCCGCTGAGGAAGACAAATGCTTGGGCGCATTCGCTGTCGAAGGAGGAGAAAGCGAGCATCAAACCACTGCTGACGACCATCTCTGATTTGCTGAAGTCGCTTGGCAAGGATGCGGGTGGTGTGCATCTCATCGCTACCTTTATCAGAATGCAGATGCAACCACTGCGTGCTCGCATCCACCCGATGTGGGAGGATCAAGGTCCCAGCGATCCCACTCGCATGTCTTTAGATGAATTGAATGATGAAGAAGTCATGCAGAAGGTGAAGGCCATCACCAGTCTGCGGGCAGCAGACTCGTGCAACGTCAACTGCCCCATCACCCCTACGGAGTGGGGAGGCGACTGCCTGCAGTAAGTTTTTCCTTTTTGTAATTGTAGTACGTCATTGCTCTGTTGTTTTTTCATTCGAATTTTCTTTGGATGACAGAGCCACCCTAGCTGCGAATGCCTATCTCCCTTGATGGAGAATGGCCCACATGAAGAAGCTGCGTTTCCCGCAGAGGAGCCGATAGATGATGAAGATGAGATCCCTTCCACTCATTGTCCTGAAGAAGAACTGGAAGAAGTCGAAGTTGATGAAGACGAGGCGCGGCCGCAGAAACGTCCCTGACAAGGTGACTCTGCTGCGAGTTCTCCCTCGAGACGCACGACTGCGCTGGAGGATGATGATGACACAGGTTCTTCTTCTCCAAGCACCAAGGAGTCGAAAGACCTTCCGGAACCAATGAATGTGGATCCTCTCGACTCAGCGCCGCCTCTAGAGTTTGGCAGGATGCCTTCTGTCTCTGTCGACAGCGATGACGACGAGGAAATGAGGTAAATAACTTGTCTTGATTTGCTATTTGTAGCTTTGTTCGAGTCTTGATCTTCTCTATATTGTGCCGTAGTGATCGCGATGGCGCTGTCTCTCCCACACATGGTGCGGAGCTCACTTCTGCTCCCCCATGGAAGAGAAACAGCCGGAGACTCCAGATGCGTGTGCCGCGGCCATGACAGAAGTGGCGAGGGCTTCGACCTCTGCTATTCCGGAGGAGCCGATCATCTCAACACCTAATCCAGCATCCATGCTTGAACATGTAAGTACCTTTCCTGTGGATTGAATCATTGGGAGCACGAGCATTGCTCCCGATGGGAGTAGCCCCCGAGGCTGTGTGTAACTAGTATAGTTGGGCACAGACTCAGACTTTTTCTTCTGTACAATTGCAGCCCTTCTATCGCCAGCAGGTGGCAGGAGCCGAAGCTTACATCCTTCTGGAGCAGGAAAGGAATCAACTCCTGGCTGATTTGAAGCAGGCGAAGCATAAGTCCCTCCTTGTAATGTCATTTTCGAGTGATTGTTTTCTTCTCTACTGTCTCATTGTTCCCTCTTTACATAGTCGACAAGCAAACTGCGACCGACCGCATGGCCGAGCTAGAAGCTGAAAATGAGAGTGCCAAGAAGGCACTCGAAGAGGCCAAGAAGCGAGAAGATGACAAGCGCGACTCGGAGAAGACTCAAGTGGAGCGCTTACTTGCTCTTGCTGACGTCGTTGGCCGTAAGCTTCTGTCTACTTTATGTTATGTATTCTTTGTTTTGTCTGTCGACTGAATGCTAATCCTTTGTGTTGATGCAGGTGCTTGTGGCGGTGCTCCTCCTGCCGACACTTCCAGTGACAACAGCACTTTGGAGCAGGCTGTTGGCTTTGTCGACAGGGTTTGCGCCTATGCTTCGGCTGCGATGGTGATAACCCCCAAGAGCAGGGGATCACTATAGCACCTCTCAATGTGGAAGTAAGGAATCGATCCGCAGGAGCAAGAAGGAAAAGTTATCTATTCCCTACAACTAAAGTGTCACAAGTTTTAGTTGATTATGCACCAAACAAGTTTAAGGAGCAAGGTGGTTGATTTGACTGATGGAAGTTTAATGTAACCAAGCAAGAATGTAAAAGTGTCCCAATCCTCTTCAATGCAAGAGGACAAGACAAAGGTTTTCTCTTATAGGAACAATGGACATGGGTTCATGGGTTCACTTAATCCTCTCTCTCTCATCTATTGTGATTATCATGTTATAGATAAAGTACACATAATTGTCATGTTTTAATGGTAGCTTTTATAATGGCTACATGTCCTAAAACACATAGTTGAAAGAAGTACTCATTTGTGTTGCTAGGTCACCCTCGTAAGGCTAGCGTGGTTGCTCTCACTCCCACATCATACTCTTTCTTTTTACCCCCAGATAAAGGATGTTGGGTGGTACTGTGTCACTCAATACCTGTGCCGTGTCACATCGGCCATCCTGTACCCACATACATCATACTTCATAATGGACAATATTTTAGACACTAGTGCAATGATTTATATTTCGTGTGTGTTACCACATCTCTCTCATCTATCTACACTTGGTGGTGTCAATCACCTCATGATAAAGATAAACAAGGCATTATGCATAAATCAAACCATCCCATGCATCATAGAATATCTCCAAAGTATGACAAGTCATAAAACATCCAACACAACAGTAAATGCATAACAAATATTATCTCACACCACAATATCCACCATGGGAATTACATAGATGACCATAATCATGTTCAGCAGCTCATACGGTACTAATTAGTGAAGCTCAAAGAGAGGAGAGATACATAAGTTACCACCACAAACCCATAGTCCAGAGGGTGGACTACTCCCCCTTCATCATGGAAACGGTGGAGAAGTTGTTGGAGAAGGTGGAGACCACCCCGGCAGCGCCCCGCCGGAGTTTTCCCCCTCCAATCTGCAGCTCCTGATCTCCGTTTCGGTGTTTCTGTGTTTGTGCGGCGCTCCTTCCAGAGAACGACGGGGGACCTTTTTTATAGGCGTTTTTAGGTCAAGATTATGTCGGTGGAGCGAAGATCGACGACAACGGAGCCACGAGGGCCGAACGGGTGGGTCCCACGCAGCCCATGTACCTGGCCGCATGGGCCATGCCCGTTTGGTCCTCGGACCTCCGTTTGTTCGCTTCCTTCGCCCACAGGTCTTCTTCCTTCCAAATATTGACGCCCGTAAATTTCCAGGTGATTTCGTTGACGTTTGGATCCCTGAAACATTAAAATAAGAAAACGGGGTTTTCTGCCTGTGCAGGGTTAATTCCATAAAAATAGGAAATCATTAAGATATTTCCAAAATTATGATAAAACATTGATATAACCCTTATATGATGCAAATATGATTGGAATATAAGCAATTAAAGTGCAAAGTTCATGTATGCATTTTACATGCATCAACATCCCAAGCTTAATCCATGCTCGTCCTCGAGTATGAAGATGATAAAACTAACATGGACTTTGCAATTTAATACTTAACAATGGATATCAAAGATGATTACTATTGCTACATATAGTCAAATGATTCATTCTTCAAAGGAGTAGCAATATGCAAATAGTTTATGAAGTGATATAAAGTATTCAAGACAAGGATGTTCATTGATAGTTCACAAAGTGTAACATGGTAGCAAGTAATATGGAACACATGTATGCATAATGATAAGTAGAACATCCTACAATGGTCATATAGTGTATATGAAAATCTGAATATGATAGGTGTACACTTTGGAAAGATGTATATGTGAGTAGAGGTAAAGCATGCATAAGTTTCATCCAACTTCCAAACTCTTTTACTTAAGTTAATGATTGCAATAAGGTATTCATTGGTGTCAAGCTCTCATTGCCCCTATCATAGCATCTTGAATGATTAAGGTTAAAGTGAAAGCAAATATGAGTAGTGTGCTTGACAAAGTAAAGGTTGGATATCTCATGCCCCTTGAATACAAGTACCTACACCATGATTACTCAACTTAGGAAACAAAGCAAGTTCAAGTTATATATCATTGTAAGTAATAATAGTATCATCAAGAGCGTCAACTGGGGTACCTCTTGTCCCAGGATATGGAACAAGCTCATATCCAAATGACAAGACAAACAAACAAGATGAAAAACCTCAACACCCTTTTTATTTACCATTGGAATAACTTTTTATTGTAAGGTGTGTCATAGATAATTCACCATAGCATGTAAGTAAATTTCCACCATGAATAATGCATAGCTTAGATTAGCGGCCCAGGCGTCTCTCTAACCATTTATACTAACTCATTTGAACTACTTCATTTCCACCTCATTTCACCATGATAGGCACCCATAAACAAAAGTACATGATATCAACTAAATGAGATGAAGGAGCATGTTGAAAGCTTTGCATGTGACAGCACATATGGGCTAACTCCCAACCTCGAACATTTATCAATCCACTAGCATCATAATCTTAATCACAATGGGTCATGTTTTATTTATTGCAATGATAGTAAAATGTGCATCAAGTTCGTGAGAGCTATATAACCAACTTTTCCCATGGCAATCAATAACATAATCATTTTAATTCAGTGGTATAGATAATACAAAATAACATGTTAAACATACTCGGAATAGCATAAAGCCAATAGGTAGATATGGTGGACTCACTGGAATAACTTTGGTTGAAGGTGTTGGAAACAAGTTTTTGCTTGTTGGAATGTTTGGGCTAGCAAAAGGGAGAAAGTTGACCATCTAGATGCATGCATGAGTGTCCATAGAACTAACTAATCCATGTTAAACCAAGTAAAATACCAATCAGCACCAAAACATGAATAAGTGATAGCTCTTCAAAAAGGATTTGCAAACTATTACTCATAAACAAGCTCATGAATCATGCAACTATATGTATCATTAAAAATCAACTCAAACATCCCTTTTCCCAATCTTATAAAAGCATCTAACATATTTCAACCCATATTTCCAGTAGCTCTCCCATATATAAATGATAGTGTGGTGGTCTCTCAAAGAATCAAACCAAAACAAACAAAAAGACGCTCCAAGTTTATGCGATAAAGTGTTTCCATCGAAAAACAGAAGTTGGACGTGTGCAAACCGAGAGTGTGTAGCTCCAGTGGGGTTGTCTTCACATCCCCAAGCTTATGGTATTCACCATCCTTGGATAGCTCTTGGTGCATCTCCTCCAATCCCTATGAAAAAACTTCAAAACACCGTTTCTCCCATTTCTTTTCTGTGGGGTCCATTAATAGTGATAAACAAATATGTTTCTTGCTGCATATAATCTGTCGGGGGAATACTTTCTGGATTAACCCGCGGCCCAGTGCGACCTACTTTACTCGCACGGACAAAGGCCCACTTGGGAGCAAGCCTAGTATTGAACTGCCATAAGGAGAAAGATCTAGAAGACATATCCTGGAGGACGTGAAGACCAAGTAGTCTCTGAGTAGGCCTCTTTGGATGTATTCCTTATGGGAGGAGTTTCCTTTTGTAACCTAGCGAGCCTCTGTGTATATAAAGAGGACTCGCAGGACTTAGAGCGGGTCAAGCTATCAAGCCCAAAACCCTAGCTCATACGGCGAGTACCAGATCGGATCGCCTCCATTGTAACACCTCGATTATCATATCAATACCAATCTAGGGTAGGCAGGAAGTAGGTCTTTTACCTCACATTGAGGGGGCCGAACCTGGGTAAATCTGTGTTGATCTTTGTTCCTGCGATCCCAAGCTCGGAGATGCTTGACTCGCGTAATCCCACACCTACGAAGTCATCTATGACACCTGACGTGACAAACCCACGACAGTTGGCGCCCACCGTGGGGCCTGCGGTCAAGAGCGTCACGTTCCGCGCAGGATCCATGAAGGGAGCTGAAGATCTTGTTGTTGGCCGTATCATCACGGTCAATGGCACACCCCTCATCGACGATTCAAGCTGGGGGCCGGAAGCAGATTATTTGGAGACCGGCCACGTCATCCCGTTCGGATCCATCAACGTCTTCGTCGGCTTCATCGGTGGCAGGTCCGTTAGATCGGTCCAGGAAGGCGATTCAGTAGAAGAAGTCGCCGATGACGGGGAAGAATCCGTGGAAAGCATGGACTCGCAAGAGTTTGGGTCCATCATACCTGCCTTTGAAGAAAGTTGCTGGGGTTACCCACCAGAAATCACATCATCACCAGATCAAGAGATGGCACAAGTCGCGGTTTACACGACCGGAGGAGCAGGCGCATCAGGAACTGCTGGAGAAACCGAGGCATCGGCACCCCCAAGCAACCCACTTCTTGTCCCGTGTCAGCCACGAACGCCGCCCTCCGTGCAACAGAAATTGAGGCCGCCAGGGCCGAGCTCCTGTATGAGGTTCGAAGGATGGAAGAAGAGCGCCGCAGGCTCGATCAGATAAACCAAGGAATCCAACAGGAGCGGCAGAGAGTAGCCGCGCTGGCTGCGACTCAACAACAGGTTGACCCGCAAACACATTGCGCGCGACTCAACCAACAGTGGAAATCCCGCTCACTCCAGCCGCGGGACGGGAATCCAGACGACTGCGGAAGGAAGGGTACCAACAAATCAAGAGACCCAGCAACAACCAAGGAGGTTTCACACCCCAGGGCCATTACCAGAACCCTGTCGATAATATGTATGCTGCGGCTAATATCTTGACTCAGATGGTACCAACAGGCGATGACCCGGTCAATGCTGAGGCGCGGCGCGCGATTCAGATGCTAAGTACGGCAGTCCTGCAACAAGCCAATAGGGCGGAAGCCGAAGCACAGCTGCCCCTCGTACCAGCCAATCACAGGATTGCAGCAGAAAGAAGCGTCCAGAGCAGGCCACCAGAGAACGTGTCAGGAGTCGCACAGAGGCAGCAGGAGCAAGTCGCAGAAGCGCAGGCGAATACCATTGCAAAAGCGGCCCGCAGATAACCCCGCAGGCGCGCCCACAGCCCTGTCCTCGCGACTCAAGGGACCGGCGTGTTTCACTGAAAGATCAGATCGGAACCTTTTCCTGAAGATTTCAAAGGGCCACGCAAGGTGGCAAACTACAACGCCAGCATGGATCCAACCACTGGCTCAACAATTACGAGATGGGCATGAGCATCCTAAACGCCTCAGAGAAATATGCGCGCTACCTAACATGATGCTAGAAGGTGCAGCGCACATATGGCTGCAAAATTTGCCTCCCAACTCTATAAATACTTGGGAGGAACTGAAGGATGCCTTCGTTAAGAACTTCCAAGGAACTTGCAAGCGACTCTGCAATATAGAAGATTAGAGCGTTGTGTCCAGAAGGAAGGCGAGTCAAGTCGCCATTGGATGAAAAGGGTGGCAGAAATAATACACTCCTCAGATAATATACCACCAAGCTCAGCCGTCCTGGTGATGGAGAAAAACTGCAAGTTTGAGCCGCTGATTCATAAGCTGGGTCGCATGAAGGATAAAGTCAAGAGCCTCAGCGAGGTGATGGCTGCGGCTAACAAATATGCCAGCTCAGATAAAACCAGAGACGCGTCAGACGGAGAAGAAGAGGAGGTTGCTGCAAAGGAAAGAAAAACTCCAACAAGCCCCAGCAGCAGCAAACAGCCACAACAACGCGAGTCAAAACAAACGCAAAAGCGAAGATGGTCACTCAGGGCTCGTCGCCAATGCGTGGAGGATTCAGAGGCCAGCGTGGAAGGGGTCGAGGATACGGCTCCCGTCCAATCAATATGCAAGAAGTTTTCAACCGGCCATGCGACCTTCATGCGACAGGTGATGGACGGCCAGCGGACCATACCAAGGCGCAATGCCATATTACAAAAGTGGAAAGAAGAGAGCCAACACAACGGGGGGAATTCCCATGAAGGAAACCCTAGTGCGGCTCATAACACAAATATTGGGCAGCACGGCGCGAGTAACCCCAGGCAGACGGGGCAGTATCACACAATAGTTATCGATACCTCCAAAAGGAAGAGAAATTGAGCCGCAGAAGTCAGCAGGTGAACGCCGTGATACCAGCAACACCCAATTGGTTAAGGTGGTCAGAATACGCGTAACCTGGAGTCGCGACGACACCCGCCACAAGTACGGGAACCTGGCAAGTTGGCACTGGTTGTGGCACCATACGTTGCAGGATACAAGCTGACCAAAGTGCTTATGGATGGAGGAAGCAGCATTAATATCTTGTACTACGATACTTTCCAGCGTCTAGGACTCAAGGATTCCAGCCTGCAGCCCACGTCAACAGTATTTCACGGCATTGTCCCAGGAAGGTCCGCACGGCCAGTGGGGAAAATAACCCTAGGGGTAACTTTTGGAACAGAAGAGAACTTTAGAAGTGAATTCCTAAGCTTCGAAGTGGTAAAATTCCAAAGCCCATATCACGCCTTGTTTGGAAGAACGGCCTTTGCTAAGTTTATGGCCAGGCCATGCTACGTGTACCTACAGTTGAAGATACCAGGACCAAAAGGGGTCATCACAGTGTACGGAGATAGAGAAAAAGCAATAGAATGTGAAAAGGAGATGCGGCTTCGCAGAATCCGCCTGTGCCGCGGAAGAGCTAAAAGGTTATAAGTCGCAGGTGGACCCAAACGACATGAGTGTGGTTACCACGCCATCTGCCGAGCCACCAATGAAATTCAAAGCGGCCCAGGACACTAAGCAGATAAATCTTGTTCCTGGCGACTCATCCAAGCAAACTAGCATTGGAGCACACATGGAAGAAGAGCAGGAGAAGGCCCTCGTCGCTTTTCTCCAGGAAAATAAGGACATCTTCGCATGGAAGCCGTCAGATATGCCAGGGGTACCAAGAGAATTAGCAGAACATAGCCTCAAAGTGAACCCTGCGGCTAAACCAGTGAAGCAGCCACTACGGCGTTTCATGATGACAGGAGAAAGGCAATAGGAGAGGAAATAGCTCGCTTGCTGGCTGCAGGATTCATCACAGAGGTATACCATCCGGAGTGGGTGGCAAACCAGTATTGGTTATGAAAAAGAACGGTACGTGGCGAATGTGCGTTGATTACACCAGTCTTAACAAAGCTTGTCCAAAGGATCCATTTGCTTTGCCGCGAATCGACCAAGTAATTGATTCAACTGCTGGGTGCGAGCTGTTATGCTTTTTGGACGCCTATTCAGGCTACCATCAAATCAAGATGAAGAGGGAGGACCAAGAAAAGACGTCCTTCATCACACCCTTCGGAGCTTTTTGTTATGTCAGCATGCCCTTTGGGTTGAAGAACGCAGGTGCGACTTACCAAAGATGCATTCAGAATTGCCTACATGAGCAAATAGGTCGCAACGTTCACGCCTACGTGGATGATATTGTGATTAAGTCGCAAGTTAGCCAGGATCTTATTGGTGATCTGGCAGAGACATTCACAAATCTCAGAAAATACAACATGAAGCTCAACCCCACAAAGTGCGTCTTTGGAGTACCAGCAGGAAAGCTATTGGGATTCATAGTATCAGAAAGAGGCATTGAGGCCAATCCTGACAAGATAAAGGCCGTGATGGATCTCCAAAAGCCAGAAAAGATAAAAGATGTGCAGCGACTTACTGGTTGCGTAGCAGCTTTGAGTCGCTTTATATCAAGATTGGGAGAGAAAGCACTACCTTTGTACAGACTGTTGAAAAAATCAGACACCTTCGTTTGGGACGCAGAGGCCGACGAAGCTCTGACAGCCTTGAAACATCAATTGACAAATGCTCCAGTTCTGGCGGCTCCAAAAGATAAAGAGCCAATGCTACTATACATAGCGGCAAATTCCCGCGCTGTGAGTGCTGTCATGGTTGTGGAGAGACAAGAAACGGAAAGGAATACCCTGTCCAGAGACCAGTATACTACGTGAGCGAAGTCCTCACAGCTTCCAAACAGCGTTACCCACAGTGGCAGAAGTTGGTGTTTGGAGTGTTCATGGCGAGTCGCAAGCTGAAGCACTACTTCCAAGAGCATCCAATAACTGTGGTGAGTTCAGCACCATTGGCAGATATCATTCGTAATCGAGAAGCTACTGGAAGAGTCGCTAAGTGGGCGATCGAGTTGGGACCACATCACATCAGTTACGAGCCGCGCACATCAATTAAGTCGCAAGCCCTTGCAGATTTTATTAACGATTGGACAGAAATCCAAGTTGCTCCTAGCATGGCAGAAACCAAATACTGGACCATGCATTTTGATGGGTCAAGACAGTTGCAAGGCTCGGGGGCTGGAGTTGTTCTAACATCTCCCAAGGGAGACAAGCTGCGGTATGTGTTACAGATACACTTCAACTGCACAAATAACGTGGCGGAGTACGAGGCACTGCTTCATGGTCTACGTATAGCAAAGGAGATGAACATCAGTCGCATACGCTGTTTTGGCGATTCAGACTTGGTGGCACAGCAGGTCTCGGAACGTGGGACAGCAAGGATGCGAACATGGCTGCATATAGAGAGAGGTGGACAGAATTGCTGGACATTTCACTGGATACCAAGTTGAACATATTGATCGGAGACAAAATGAAGCTGCATGCCCTGTCTCGGCTTGGATCCAACAGACAGTCAGTCCCACCCAATGTTTTCCTGGATGAACTGCACAATCCATCAGTCAAACCTCCAGCAGAGATTGACATTGCAGAGCCAGAGGATGATTCAACTTTAGTCGCAGCCCTGCATGAACAGCCAGGATGGACAGAGCCATACATGGCATATTTAAGTCGCGGAGTGCTGCCGGACGATGAAATTGAGGCGCGCAAAATCATACGACGATCAAAGGCCTATACAATCATCAACAACGAATTATACAAGCGCAGCGTATCAGGAGCATTCCAAAGATGTGTCTCACCAGAAGAGGGACGAAAAATCTTGCACGAAATTCATTCAGGCGATTGTGGCCATCATGCTTCGTCAAGATCTTTGGTGGCAAAGGCGTTCCGACATGGATTCTTCTGGTTAACAGCATTAGCAGATGCAGAGCAAATTGTCAGAGTGTGCGATGGATGTCAAAGATACGCTAGGCAAGATCATATGCCAGCCAAGCACTTCGCACAATACCCATCACATGGCCTTTTGCCGTATGGGGTTTTGACATGGTAGGGCCTTTCAGACGGTCTTCAAACGGAAAAACTCACCTCTTAGTCATGGTGGACAAATTCACAAAGTGGATAGAAGCAGAACCTGTGGGAGATTGCGAGGCTGAAACAGCAGTCAAGTTCTTGAAGAAGGTCATATTCCGCTTCGGTTACCCCCATAGTATCATTACAGACAATGGGAGCAACACCTCTGAAGGGGCTACACAGATATTTTGCGCAGACAATGGGATAAGATTGGACCTCACGTCAGTAGCACACCCGCAGAGCAATGGACAAGCTGAGCGAGCTAACCAGGAAATTCTCCATGGAATTAAGCCGCGCCTTATTGAAAAGGTCGAAGCATCTCCAGGATGTTGGGTGGAAGAACTGCCAGCAGTACTGTGGAGCTTGAGAACAACCCCTAACAGATCCACAGGATTTACACCATATTTCATGGTCTATGGAGCAGAAGCAGTCATGCCCAGCGATATCATACATGATTCACCAAGAGTTGCGGCTTACATCGAGACAGATAATGAGATAGCTCGGCAAGACTCGGTGGACACATTAGAAGAGGTTAGAGACTTGGCAGCATCAAGGTCAGCAGTATATCAACAAGACTTGCGACGCTATCATGCCAGACGCATCAAAACCCGCACCTTTCAAGAAGGCGACCTAGTACTGCGACTTAAACAAGATCACAAGGGAATGCATAAGCTGTCCTCTCCATGGGAAGGACCCTACATCATCAGCAAGAAGCTAAACAATGGGTCGTACTACCTGCTGGATGTAAGGGAAGAAAGCAGCGAACGCCATGATTTCGAGGATCGTCTCGAGGCACCTCGCCCTTGGAACGTCGCACACCTGCGACCGTACTATACATAAGAAAAGGCTAATCAGAGCCAAGCATCATCCTTTCCAGCTTTATAGCTGAGTATCATCACAGCCACTCAGGGCTAGAACTTCAACTTTGGTCGCCACCTAGGCGCGACCTATGCAACATCTGATCGCCACCCAGGCGCGATCGACCCTTGTATCAGAAACCGGCTGCCACCTAGGCGCGGCCGTAAACTTTGTATCATCTCTGGTCGCCACCTAGGCGCGACCGACCCCATGTATCACCATGGATCGCCACCTACGCGCGATCCAACCCTATGTATAACACTCGGTTGCCACCTAGGCGCGACCTTATGTGTCATCATAATCAAAGCTTATCATAGCTTAGCCTATCATGGCAATATCATATGTTTCTTGGGGTCTTTGTTACCCTGAAACAGCCGATTTATTGGCAATTATCAAATTTACCTTAAGTTGGATTGCTACTCGCATTATGTGGCCAAAGTACTGGGGTGTGGCGTCAATCGAGCTTGATTGCCTATCATGGCCGCTCTCGACCCTGAACACACATGTTCCTAGGAAATACTGAGTCGCGCGAGTGCCCACTTAAGGATTCAGATGGCCTAACTAGAGGTCGATGTACTGCTTATAGTACGGCAACACCAATTACAATTACTTGTAACTTAACAATTGTTTTATTCATGATATCAAGTTACAGGTGATGACCTTCAGAGTTCTCTGAGAAGAATTGAGATGATTACCACATACATCCTCTCAATCCTTGGGGGCTACATCATATTATCATCAAAAATTTGAAGATAGATCGTCATCAAGTTCTGAAGCTATCAGGATACTCTAACAAAGAAGCTCACGAAGTCAGATGATCTTCCAGGTGCGAGTCAAGGCCAAACTTGCACAATTATAAGTCGCGAAACAAGGAAAAGCGCGGCCTAAACATTCAAGATCAAGAAATACTATGAAGTTCAGGCCACGCTTGGGGGCTAATGTCGGGGGAATACTTTCTGGATTAACCCGCGGCCCAGTGCGACTTAACTTACTCGCACGGACAAAGGCCCACTTGGGAGCAAGCCCAATATTGAACCGCCATAAGGGAAAGATCTAGAAGACATATCCCGGAGGACGTGAAGACCAAGTAGTCTCCGAGTAGGCCTCTGTGGATGTATTCCTTATGGGGAAGTTTCCTTTTGTAACCTAGCGAGCCTCTGTGTATATAAAGAGGACTCGCAGGACTTAGAGCGGGTCAAGCTATCAAGCCCAAACCCTAGCTCATACGGCGAGTACCAGATCGGATCGCCTCCATTGTAACACCTCGATTATCATATCAATACCAATCTAGGGTAGGCAGGAAGTAGGTCTTTTACCTCACATTGAGGGGGCCGAACCTGGGTAAATCTGTGTTGATCTTTGTTCCTGCGATCCCAAGCTCGGAGATGCTTGACTCGCGTAATCCCACACCTACGAAGTCATCTATGACACCTGACGTGACAAACCCACGACATAATCCTTGAACAAAAATTCATATGAGATGTCCAGAAAGTGTATAATGTTGTATGCCTACTCATAAACTCAATTGGATCAAAAAGATTCAACTTAAAAGCTCAAAGCATGCATCAAACAAAATGGGACAGAATATGTCCAGAAAAACAGCAGCAGCAAAACATATTTTTCTACCCTACCAAACTTTCTCGAAAAATTCCGAAAAAATTCATGCATACAGAGGATGAAAAGTTGCAACTATAGTTCAAATATGAGCTCATTCGGAGTTAGAGAATAAGAAATAAAATCATACCGTGCACTGACTCGTGTAGGAATAAAATCTCCGAACTCAATAAGCAACTTTTCAAGACCAAAATGGGTAAAACTTGGCACTTTATTTAAAACTCCAGAAACTAAACTAGACACAAGTCTCTTGTTATAGCAAGAGGACACAAAGAAAAATCACACACAAAAATAACGGGTTGCCTCCCGCAAAGCGCTTTCTTTATAGCCATATAGCTAGGCTTCTTACTTGTTGTTCAGCGAAGATGAAGCTCATGAAGGAGCTTGAATGTTGTTCCCCTCTTCCTTGGAAAGTGTTCCATGCATTATACCAGGGTCCCATGTTGCTCTCAAGCCAATGAAGATAATAGTCAAGTTGAAACATGGTAGAGAGAGAAACAAAATACAAAGGTAATAACAACGAAGTCTAACTTCCTTCCTATGCATTGGCATTTTGTATATGAATGAATCACAATGAATATAAGTTTTCCAATGCATATTAACAATATTTACTTGCAGCCCATAATTATTAGTAGCATAAAGAGGGTTCTATCACTTCCTCTTTCATAATAGTTGCAAGTAGTAGAAGTGTATTTAATCACGTAACCAATAGAATCTTCCAACTTAGATAACTTGGGAACATAAAGAGAGTCATTAAATTTATTTGGAGTTTATTAGCATGCTTCCCTCTTTCAAAATAGTTGTTAAGATCAATATCAAGTTTAATATCATGGTTGCAACAAAGATTTGGAACTAAAGATAATTGCAAACCACATAAGTATTTCTCAACATAAGCAAATTTCTCCTCTATGGTGTAGTTAGGAGAATTCAAGAACATAGCAGGACTCTCATGAGTAAGAGTACTATCATGAGCAGCAAGTATATCATTTTTATCCTCACATAATATAGTAACTTCCAAACATGTAGGATTATCAATAAGCATAGGACCATCATCTAAAGCATTAGCATATAGCACATTTAAGCAACACTCCTCATTATTATCAATAAGTTTACTAGCAAAAGGTTTTTGAGTTTGAGTGTTACTATCATATGTTGATGGTGAAGTTGGAGATCCAACTCTTCATTCTCCAGTTGTTCTTTTTCAGCATCTTCTTGAGATTGCATGGGCATCCCCAAGCTTAGGTTTTTGTCCTCTTCTTCCAGCAAAATATTAGTTCTTTCCATGGCATCAAGAGTTAACTTTTTACGTTTAATAGCATCTGCTCGAGAAAAGAAATCATCAGCTTCTTGTAATATTTCAAGTTCCTCAAGTGTAAATGTTGCAAGTTCCTCAGGTGTATAATCAAACAGAAAACCCATAGCAAAAGTAATGAAGAACTTATACCCAGACAAGTTTAAAGGAACCTCCCCTAGCTTAGATGATTGCAAGATATAAAACAAGTTTAAAGAGACTTCCCCAAGCTTAGTCTAGTGCACACAAGAATAGAAACTTAAGCGCTACGCTCCCCGACAACGGTGCCAGAAAAGTACTTGATAACCCCCAAGAGCAGGGGATCACTATAGCATCTCTCAATGTGGAAGTAAGGTATCGATCCGATGGAGCAAGAAGGAAAAGTTATCTATTCCCTACAACTAAAGTGTCACAAGTTTTAGTTGATTATGCACCAAACAGTTTAAGGAGCAATGTGGTTGATTTGATGGATGGAAGTTTAATGTAACCAAGCAAGAATGTAAAAGTGTCCCAATCCTCTTCAATGCAAGAGGACAAGACAAAGGTTTTCTCTTATAGGAACAATGGACATGGGTTCATGGGTTCACTTAATCTTCTCTCTCTCATCTATTGTGATTATCATGTTATAGATAAAGTACACATAATTGTCATGTTTTAATGGTAGCTTTTATAACGGCTACATGTCCTAAAACACATAGTTGAAAGAAGTACTCATTTGTGTTGCTAGGCCACCCTCGTAAGACTAGCGTGGTTGCTCTTACTCCCACATCATACTCTTTCTTTTTACCCCCAGATAAAGGATGTTGGGCGGTACTGTGTCACTCAATACCTGTGCCGTGTCACATCGGCCATCCTGTACCCACATACATCATACTTCATAATGGACAATATTCTAGACACTAGTGCAATGATTTATATTTCGTATGTGTTACCACATCTCTCTCATCTATCTACACTTGGTGGTGTCAATCACCTCATGATAAAGATGAACAAGGCATTATGCATAAATCAAACCATCACATGCATCATAGAATATCTCCAAAGTATGACAAGTCATAAAAGATCCAACACAACAGTAAATGCATAACAAATATTATCTCACACCACAATACCCACCATGCGAATTACATAGATGACCGTAATCATGTTCAGTAGCTCATACGGTACTAATTAGTGAAGCTCAAAGAGAGGAGAGATACATAAGTTACCACCACAAACCCATAGTCCAGAGGGTGGACTACTCCCCCTTCATCATGGAACGGTGGAGAAGTCGTTGGAGAAGGTGGAGACCACCCCGGCAGCGCCCCGCCGGAGTTTTTCCCCTCCAATCTGCAGCTCCTGATCTCCGTTTCGGTGTTTCTGTTTTTGTGCGGCGCTCCTTCCAGAGAACGACGGGGGACCTTTTTTTAAAGACGTTTTTAGGTCAAGACTATGTCGGTGGAGCGAAGATCGACGGCAACGGAGCCACGAGGCCGAACGGGTGGGTCCCACGTGGCCCATGTACCTGGCCGCGTGTGCCATCCCGTTTGGTCCTCGGACCTCCGTTTGTTCGCTTCCTTCGCCCACAGGTCTTCTTCCTTCCAAATATTGACGCCCGTAAATTTCCAGGTGATTTCGTTGACGTTTGGGTCCCTGAAACATTAAAATAAGAAAACAGGGTTTTCTGCCTGTGCAGGGTTAATTCCATAAAAATAGGAAATCATTAAGATATTTCCAAAATCATGATAAAACATTGATATAACCCTTATATGATGCAAATATGATTGGAATATAAGCAATTAAAGTGCAAAGTTCATGTATGCATTTTACATGCATCAGATGGCAAAATCTTCCGGAGCTCTGGCGACTGTCCATCAGGGTATCTTCCCCAACAAGCCAGCGCCAAGTGACATCGACACCTTGGCTTCGCCCTTCGGTACCGGGTCGACGATCATGGCGGACTACACCCGCGCACAGACGGTACGCGGCTCGGAGCTTACCTTCCAACTGTTGCTTGGGCATCAGGTTGCAGGTGACTTTAGAAAAGTCGTCAGCCAATTCCCCAAGAAACCTGATGGCAAAACGCAGTCGCTGAGTGTGGTGAAGCCGGAGGCGAGTCGTCTGGCGAAGGAAGTTGTGTCTTTATTCGAAAAGCGGGTCGCCAAGGCTGCTGAAGCGGCGGCTCGCAAAAGTAGATCAATGTCTGAGTCAGTGTCGTAGGCTAGCTGTACTCCTTCTGCCTGTTTGTCCTTTGTAATGAACTTCTGAATGTGATGCTTCTTGGTACTAAGACTTTTATCTTTGTGATGTAAAAATTTGTCCGAACTAATGAAGTCGAAACTTTACTGCATTGAGTATCTTGCTTTGTTGGCTTTTGTATGATTATGGATCTTTGTTGCTTGACTCTCCTCTTTGTTGAAACAGGACGAGCTGAATATAGATTCTGAGAGAGCCAACTGGCCAGATAGTGCTCCCATCGACTGCTCCTCAGTGAAGGGTCGAACGCCTTCCTCGTCTGACTCGAAGTCGGAACGATCAGAAATTGATATCCTGGATGAGGAAACGTATTGTCGACTTGGAGAAGTTGCTGAAGGAGAAGCAGAGGGAACTTGATCAGCTGAAGGCGCGAACCTGCTCCTTCAACCGAGCGAGAGCAGTACTTGCTTGGTGAAATTGACCTGATATGTCGACAGCTGCAAAGTGAGTACCCTGAACTGGTTCTTTCGACTTGTGCATCGCTACCTTCAAGTTTGCAGTTTGTGATTTTTGTTGCTTCATTGCAGATGTGAATCCTGATTGGAAGGCTGAACAACTCCGTGTGGAGCAACGTGTTGAGCGGGAGGCGAAGGGCACCGCTTCGGGTGCTCAATACTTCTGGTCTGACACGCCGAAGTCCAAGGTGCTGGCACTGATGTTGGATCGCACCTGGCGTGCGGCGATCTTGCTGCTAGGGTGCCAGAAGACCTTGTCGAATCTGCATCGGGTGATGTTTCCCACAATCCTCAGCCGCGAGGAATATCTGCACTGATGGACCAGTTTCAAGATGGTGCGACCGTGAAGCAGATCATCCATGCTCAACTGGCGGCTGGAGCGAACATTGCCTTGGCGTACTTTCGTAAGCACCGGCCGCATTTCCCAATCGACAGAGTTGTTGGCGGCTTGCCTGACGCCGAGCATTACGCCGATTCCTTGGCGCATGCGAGGCAGATGGTCGAACAAGTCTAGCACCACACTGAGCAGCTTGTTGGTCCATTAGATGCACCAAAGGTTGAGCCTACGTGGTAGACAGGGTAAAAAACTTGTTGTATGTCAGTAACTTGTAATTGAGAGGGTTGACCTCTGAACGTATATGTAAATAGGATGCATGCAATTGCAAATGTGCCTTCGAGTATATTGAATAGTTTTGTTTACACCTGTATGGCGCAGCCCCCGAGCATTCGGGTGTGGCCTAGGCTTTGACTGGTACGCTTGTATGGCGCAGCCCCCGAGCGGTCGGGTGCGACCTAAGCTTTTGATTGAACTTGTGTGGCGCAGCCCCCGAGCGTTCGGGTGCGGCCTAAGTTGTTCTTTCGACTTGTATGGCGTAGCTCCCGAGCGGTCGGGTGCGGCCTAAGTTTTTGATTGAACTTGTGTGGCGCGACCCTCGAGCGTTCGGGTGCGGCCTAAGTTTTTCTTTCGACTTGTATGGCGCAGCCCCGGAGCGGTCGGGTGCGGCCTAAGTTTTTCATTCGACTTGTATGGCGTAGCCCCCGAGCGGTCGGGTGCGACCTAAGCTTTTGATTGAACTTGTGTGGCGCAGCCCCCGAGCGTTCGGGTGCGGCCTAAGTTTTTCTTTCGACTTGAATGGCGCAGCCCCCGAGCGGTCGGGTGCGGCCGAAGCTTTTGATTGAACTTGTGTGGCGCAACCCCGAGCTTTCGGGCGCGGCCTAAGTTTTTCTTTCGACTTGTATGGTGCAGGCCCCAGCAGTCGGGTGCGGCCTAAGCTTTTGATTGAACTTGTGTGGCGCAGCCCCCGAGCGTTCGGGTGCGGCCTAAGTTTTTCTTTCGACTTGTATGGCGCAGCCCCCGAGCGGTCGGGTGCGGCTTAAGCTTTTGATTGAACTTGTGTGGCGCAACCCCCGAGCTTTCGGGCGCGGCCTAAGTTTTTCTTTCGACTTGTATGGCGCAGCTCCCGAGCGGTCGGGTGCGGCCTAAGCTTTTGATTGAACTTGTGTGGCGCAGCCCCGAGCGTTCGGGTGCGGCCTAAGTTTTTCTTTCAACTTGTATGGCGCAGCCCCCGAGCGGTCGGGGGCGGCCTAAGCTTTTGATTGAACTTGTGTGGCGCAGCCCCCGAGCGTTCGGGTGCGGCTAAGTTTTTCTTTCGACTTATATGGCGCAGCCCCGAGCGGTCGGGTGCGACCTAAGTTTTTCTTTGTTAGGAACCTATTTGGCGTAGCCCCCGGGTGTTCGGGTGTAGCCTAGGTTTGTGTTGCTTTTTGATTGCAAAAAGTAAAGGAAAGAGCTTGTTTCTTCAAACCACTTCATATATTAAGTCAGCAAGCCGCCTCATTAAAAACCTTCCAGTCCCCTTACGTACCCTGAAAGGAAAAGAGCGCACTGAAACCTGCTGCTTGTTGGCGTGTAAGTACAGTTACGTTGGGTGTCGACTAGGCGTAGAAGCGGCGCAGCTGCGCAGCGTTCCACGGGTTGCTGCAATGCTCCAATGTCTTCGAGTTCTTCAGGCGGTAGGCACCATTGCCGAGTGCCTCCGTGACGATGTATGGTCCTTCGCATGGGGATGCGAGCTTGTGCACCTTCTTCTGCTTGAGTCGCAATACCAGGTCACCAGGGACGAAGGATCTGGCTCGCAGTCGTCGACCGTGGTAGTTGCGAAGGCTCTGCTAGTATATGGTTGTGCGGGATAGCGCGATGTCTCGGAGCCTCATCGAGCATGTCCTTGTCATCTTCCATTGCTTCATCGGCGTCTGACTCGTCATAAAGCATTACGCGGGGTGCGTCAAAGTGTTTGTCGTGTGGCATGACTGCTTCGGCTCCGTAGACCATGAAGAATGGGGTATACTGGGTGGATCTGTTGGGTGTGGTGCGTAGGCTCCACAGCACGACTGGTAACTCTTCCACCCATGCTCCTGCAGCGTCTGAGTGGCACAAACAGGCGTTTCTTGAGGCCGCGACAGACAAGTCCATTTGCCTTCTCGACTTGCCCATTGGATTGGGGATGGGCGACTGAGGTGTAGTTGAGCTTGATGTCTTGGTCTGCACAGAAACATCTTGAACTCTTCGGCTGTGAAGTTGGTGCCATTGTCGGTGATGATGCTGTTGGGCACGCCGAATCTGAAGATGATGGACCTGATGAAGTTGACCGCAGATGAGGCAGTCGAACTTGTGATTGGAACGGCTTCGATCCACTTGGTAAACTTGTCGACTGCGACGAGTAGGTGCATGTGCCCGCCGGGGGATGATTTCTTCAAGGGACCCACCATGTCGAGTCCCCACTGGCGAATGGCCAAGCGAGTGGTATCGTCTTGAGCTCGGATGCAGGTGCATGTGGCTTGGTGGCGAACTTTTGGCATCCGATGCATCTCTTCACCATATCCTCAGCCTCTTGCATGGCTGTAGGCCAGTAAAACCCTGCTCGAAAGGCTTTAGCAACGAGGGCGCGACTGCTGCATGGTGCCCACAGGTACCCGCATGGATGTCGAGCAGGATGGCCTTGCCGTCTTCTGGGTCGATGCAGCATTGCAGCATTCCTGATATGCTGCACTTGTAGAGCTCTCCACCGATGATCGTGAAGGCCTTGGCACGGCGAGTGATGCGCTTGGCCTCTGTCGGGTCTTCTGGTAGTTCCTTTCGTAGCATGTACGCGGAGAAAAGGATTAGTCCATGCAGGTTCGATCAACAGTATCTCTATAGGTTGCGTGCCAGGCGCCTCCTGGTCCTTTGCTGGTGAGCTGGGCGAGCCTGAGGTCGATGTCGAAGGCTCGTGCGGCTGCTTCAACTTGATGGAGCGTTGCGTGATGCACTCGAGGAAGACTCCATCGGGCACCTTCTCCTTTCTTAAGCCAATGTTGGCGAGTAAGTCCGCCTCTTTGTTGCTTTCTCGGCCTACATGGCGCAGCTCGCAGCCTTCAAAATTACCCTCCATGATGTTGTACAGGTCCCGGTATGCGATCATGTTGTCCGCGATGGCGTCGCAGTCCTTCATGGTTTGCTGCACGACGAGGTTCGAGTCCCCGTAGATCATGAGGTGAGTGGAACCGCAGTTCTTGGCCATTCGCATGCCGTGGAGGAGGCCTTCGTACTCTGCCTCGTTGTTTGTTGGTCTCTTGAAGGTCATCTGTAGCACGTAGCGGAGCTTGTCACCTTTAGGTGAGATCAGAATGACACCTGCACCTGTGCCATCATATTTCTTGGAGTCGTCGAAGTACATGGTCCAAGCGTTAGATAGGTCTGGGACAGATGGTAGCTGCGCTTCGATCCACTCAGTCATGAAGTCTGGGAGTACTTGTGCTATGATTGCTCTTGGTGTGCGTGTACTTCAGCTCCCATGGACCTAACTCGATGACCCACTTGGCGACTCTTCCCGCGGCATCTGGGTTGGTGAGGATGTCTCCGATGGCGGATGAACTAACCACCGTTATCGGCTGCCCCGAGAAGTAGTGCACCAGCTTCCTTGAGCTCATGAAGACGCCATATGCAACTTCTGGTAATGCGGGTACCTTTGCTTAGACACGGACAGAACCTGGTTGAGGTAGTAGATGGGTCGTTGCACCATGTGCCCTTTGCCTTCGTCGCGCTCGACGACGAGGACTGTGCTGACCACTCGATTGGTTGCTGCTACGTAAAGGAAGATGGGTTCCTTCTCAGCGGGTGTGTGACGAGGATGTGCGGAGTCGACAGGATGCGCTTGAGGTGCATGAACGCTGCTTGCGCTTCTTCTGGCCACTCGAACTTGTCCGCTTTTTTCATCAGTTGGTAGAAAGGGAGTGCCTTTTCGCCCAACTTACTAATGAATCGGCCAAGTGCCGCGATTCGACCATACAGGCGCTGGACTTCTCGGAGCTTGGTCGGAGGTGGCATCGTCAGGATGGCCTCTATTTTCTCAGGGTCCACTTCGATTCCTCGTGCTGACACCAGGTACCCGAGCAGCTGCCCTGCGGGTACGCCAAAAGCGCACTTGTCTAGGTTGAGTTTGATCTGGTACTTGTTGAGGTTCACGAATGTCTCGCGCAGGTCTTGGAGGAGCATGTCCTCTTTGCGGGTCATGATGACGATGTCGTCGACGTAGACTTGTACATTCTTCCCGATCTGTAGCTCGAGGCAGTTCTGCATCATGCGCTGGTAAGTGGCTCCAGCGTTCTTGAGCCGAAAGGCATCGTCTGGTAACAGAAGACACCGTGGGGCGTGATGAAGGCTGTTTTCTCTGATCTTCGACTCTCAGCTTGATCTGGTTGTAACCCAAATATGCGTCTAGGAAACAGAGGCGCTCGCAGCCTGCGGTTGAGTCGATGATCTGGTCGATGCATGGCAGAGGGAAGTGGTCCTTCGGGCAACACTTGTTGAGGGCGGTGAAGTCGACGCACATGCGGAGCGCAGTCGACTTTTTCTTCTCGACGAGGACTGGGTTAGCGAGCCAGTCTGATTTCTTGATCTCTCGAATGAATCCGGCATGACGTAGCCTGTCGATCTCTTTGGTGATGAAGATGCGATTCGGCTCGGGGACACGGCGCATGGTTTGCTTGACTGGTCTTGCATCATCCTTTAATTGGAGAGAGTGCTCGGCAAGTTCCCTGGGTACTCCTGGCATATCTGAAGGCTGCCATGCGAAGATTTCCCAGTTCTCACGGAGGAATTTGACGAGCGCGCTTTCCTATGCGCTAGTCAAGCTTGTTGAGACTCGAACGGTCTTCTCGGGGTCCGTCGGGTGGACTTGGACTGCTCTTGTGTCGTAGGTGGCATTGAACGCTGCGTCGTATGCTGGTTTCTTGGCAACAGGGAAAATGGTCCTGTCGTTGTCGCGAGACACCTCTTCGAGTTGTTCTTGCATGCCGAAGGACTCGGAGATCTTGTTGAAGTCTCTGTCGCATCTATCCGATCGATCGAAGTCACCGTTCACCGTGATGACTCCTTTCGGGCCCGTCATCTTCAGCATGAGGTGGGCATAGTGAGGTACGGCCATGTATCTTGCGAATGTTGGGCGTCCAAGTATTGCGTGGTACTGCGACGCCCAGTCGACGACTTCGAAGTCGATTGCCTCCTTTCTGAAGTGGTCAGGTGTGCCAAAGATGACGTCGAGTGTGATCGTTCCCACGGGTAGAACTGCTTTCCCGGGTACTATGCCGTGGAAGGTGCTTCCTGACTTGGCAAGGTTATTCAAGGACCTGCCCATCTTCCGGAGAGTGTCAGCGAATATGATGTTGATGCCGCTGTCTCCATCATGAAAACCTTGGTCACTGTAAAGTCGCCGATCTGCGCTTCGACCACGAGTGCATCGTGTCCTGGCCGTGGCACCTTTGGCGGGTGATCGGCTCTTGAGAAGATGATGTCGGTTTCAGACCTGTGCAGGTACTCTGGGGTTGTGGGTGGACAGGCGACAACTTGATAGACCTGTCGACTGATCAGCTTCTGGCACCTGTTCGTTGGGCGCCCCTTCTGGATCATGTTCAGTTTCCCTCGTACGATTGGGTACTGGTCTTCCTTCACTCGAACTTATTCTGCTGGGGTTGCTGCTGTACATATGCTGCTGCTGCGTGCGCTGGTGCAGCCGCGGGTGCGGCTGCACCAGCGGCCTGGATAGCCAGCTGTGCTGCAGGTTGTGCCACAGGTGTTTGTGGTTGAACTTTTTTCTGGATGGCCTCGTATAACTTGAGGGCTTTCCTACAATCTTTCAGTTGGTGGTTGGCGCTCCACTTTCCTGTCTCAGGGTTCCGGAACATGTGATGCTTGCATGGCTGTTCGAGCTCTTCTTTAGGGGAGAGGGTGCGGCGTTTCCACTCGCGTTTCTGCCCCCATCATTGCGGTAATTGTAACAGCCCAAAGCTGAGAACCTTAAAACCCGTGTAATTTTTCCACTTTTGTGTTCCTTGCATCATGGCATCCTTGCATCAAAGTGTACCAATTGGAACCTTTAACTTGTCACTAGGGAATTGTGCTAGGGAATTGTTGTTGTTGCTAGGGAATTGTGGAGGTTTGGCAACATTTAAAAACAAATGCCAAATTTGTGCTCCAACAAATTTCAAAACAATGAAGGCAATCAAAGTTGCAAAACAAAATTACTTTGACATCATATATTGTCAAGGAATTCTAAAGTTCCAAATATATTTTTTGCAAACTATTTGGATTTGTAAAATAAAATAAATGGCAGAGAGGAAAGTAAAACAAGTTTGTTCTACAAACTTCCTCCAATTGAGCTCAAATTTCTACCAATGCCTCTTTTTGTCAAAAAAAAGAGTTACTACAAGTTTGCATAAGATTTGGAGTTGGTTCAGTGCCCTAAATAATTGTTCTAAAGATTGGGCAGAAAAGAAATTGAAACAAGTTACTTCTAAAAATATTCTCCAAATGGGCTGCAATTTCTACCAGTGGCTCTTTACATCAAATAAAAATTTTGTGCAAAGTTTCACCAAATTTTGAAATGGTTAAGTGCTTCAAATAAATGGCTTCGCGAAATTCCAGAAAAAGAAAAGGAAGAAAAGGACTTAATGGTGATGGAAAACAAATGTGCAGGGGGTTTTCTGCAAATGCACCGTCTTCTTCCTGTAGCGACCGAGGAGCGCGTGCTCGGCCGCACCGCGAGCTCGTCGCTGCCGTGCCGCACGCTACGCCTCGCCTGGCCTTCTCTGCCTCCACCCGCGTGGATAAGAAGCGCACCCCGGAACCCTAACCCTAACCCTAGCTCGGCTCCCTCTCGTTTCTTCTCTGTTCTTCCCGCGACCGAGACGCCGCCATGGCCGCCGAGCTTCGCGCCGTCGCTGTAGGCCTCCCCGAGGCAAGCCAAGACCACACCAGCTCCGCCGTGACAGTCTGCTCCTCCACGTGGAAGGAATCGGAGCCAGGAGTCGCGAATCGCCGCCGCCGTCAAGTTCTTCTTCGCCTCCGGCCGCGGACACCGTGGATGAATTCGTCGCCGGCAAGCCTCCTGCGACCTCGCCGTCCACGTCGTCGTACTCAGGGTGAGCCGCTGCACGTCGCCGTGCCTTCCGTTCGTTCCTTCCCTCGCCGTAGTCCGCCGTCTTGCTGTAGCCGTCCGTCGACCGCCGCACGCCGCCGTCGCCGGGCAAGCTCCAATGGCCATACCGGGCGCCGCCGCCACGTTTAGGTTCACCAGGAACCCCCTCCGCTGAACGCCCTCCTCGCACCACCGCGCGCACACGTGGACGCGCCCAGCGCGTGGTCGTCGCGGCCGAGGTTCCCCGTCGAGCGCTGCCCCATGTGCAGTTTTCAGTTTCGACAGTTAACTCGTGTAGCTAAAACCAGTCGGATATTCCGGTTCACCAATGATCGGATTATCCGAATAAAAGCAGTACCAAATTTCTCCTCTTCTCAGTCCATCGGTTATTCCGAATCAAAATAGGATCGGATATTCCGAAAGTTGTCAGCACCAATTTATTTTCTTTTCACCTCTTCTCTCTCGGGGTGTTATAAATAAGTTTAAGTGTTGTTTAAAATAACTAATTAAAAGGAGATATCAAAAAGGGAAATTTAGAAATGTACCAACTTTTATCAGTGCGCCCGGAAAAATAATAGAAGGCAAGAAAATTAATATAAACTTCTAAAATCAATAACTTTTGTGTTGTTTATCCAAAAAAATTGCATTTGAGGTATCAAAATGTTTAGAAAAATGAAACCGAACCAAAAGTATAACTCCCACATGCAAATGAATCTTTTAAATTGTGGAAATAATTGAAATGTGGAAAAAGGTAATAACTTTTTAAATAACGGTCCCAAAATTAAGTTTGACCTCTCAAAATGTTCCGCGAGACAATACCTAACAGGAAACAACATTTCATGCCTGTTAGAATAATATTTAGGTGCTGGTCTTATTCAAGTTATTAATATGCCACTAAGATAAATATGAGGGTAGGCCAAATAATGCCTGATTATTTGGGACACTCATTTAACTTGATGATCATGTTTTGAATCCCTTAGTTGCATTAAAATGTCATATCATCATTTTTGTATGCATTGCACAATTGCCATGTGTTGATTGTTGTTTCTGCTTTCCGGTGTTGTTTGCTCTCCGGTAGATCACGAGTTCGGAGTTGAGCATCATTACTCCGACGAGCAGTTTGACTACTCCGCTCAACAAGGCAAGCGTAATCCCGCCTCTGAGCATATCTTATCCTATTTTCCGCAAATATTTTCTCCACTATAATATTGCATGCGGTTCCAAATGTCAATTTGTTCGGATTAGAGTATCCTATAGTTGCATTAAGTCCCCGATGCCATTACCTATTTTCCCCTCCTATTATCCATAGGATTGTATTGTTGGCCTGAGATACTTAACTATGCTATGTTGTTGCTTAGCCATGCTTAGTTAAATGCCTAGTTGTACTATGGATGGTTCGTGTTGGAAACATGTGATGAGATGAATGGTGGATGGTGGAGAAATTGTGGAGACGGGAAATAAAATGCTTAAAGGTGGGGATGAGAGGCCACTTTGGTATGGTGGTGTTTTGTCTCACTCTCGCCGCCTAGGTGCGAGTTCTTTACCTCTTGAACCAAGAATGAGCGCGCTTCCATTCGGTGGGGTATATGGAGCCCTCGTCGACCGACTAACTTGTGAAGGGCTAGCCGAGGGTCCTCTAGTTCGGGCTTCCATTTGCGCGTGCGTTGAGATGGTGGCCAAGAATGAGATGAGGATGGTGGTGTCAGGAAAATAAGTGGCCGCGGGACAGGGTGCTGGAGGTACCTCTTGTCCTACCGCCACTGATGATCCTGGGTTAGTGTCGAGCAAGGTAAAGGTTGTAACCGTTCCCACTCAGCAGGCTTTCCCCGGAAGAGAGCTAAGCGTAGGCAATGGGCCGGGCGGTACCGAAGGTAAACACAGTGCATCCCTGCAGGGTTAAATCTTTTCGAAAAGCCGTGTCCACGGTTACGGACGACTTGGGAAAGGACGATAAGATCATAGAATAACTTGAACAGAATGATTAAAAACTGGGTACTAAAGGTACCACTCAAGAATGCCAGGTTGACTTCCTCGAGGGTGATTCGGGGAGGTGCCTTTGTAGAACAGGTATAGTGGTTGATGTTGAGAAAGGTGATCAAAGAAAAGAGTACTTCTTACCCCTTTTTCAAATACTCTGATTAGTCGATGCCTTTGAGGTATGTTTTTCATAAATAAAATCAGCTTTATGCAAAACAGCCATAAAACCTTGAAAGCCTCATCGAGCTAAAGCTCTATATATAATCTTGCGAGTTCATCGAACTCAACGTCGTTTGTTTTGTTTCAGAGGAGGACTTCACCGACCTCGAAGGTGGGTTCTTTGTGGACGTCGACGAGTAGTCTGGGGTTCCCAGGTGGCAGCTTGGGACATCCCGGAACAGCTGGCGCTGGATGTTTATCTGTAGGCCTCTTAGGCCATATTTGGATTTTGTTGTTTAGAACAACTTAATTTGCTTCTGCTTGTTGTAATGTTGGGTCTGTGACCTCTGGTTGTCATTTGCTATCTTTCTCTATTATAAGAGTTGAAATATATGATTTGTGTCGTAGAGTCTGTGATGTGCCAGTTGTTCCACAAGTCTCGATCTCTCTATTATGCTTTGATAGTGTGTCTGGTGGTATCGGATAACCGGAGACACAGTATCACTGTATAGCAGTCGGGTCGGGGCACCACAGGTAATTATCTTGATTTCGGCTGTAGTAGCCTTGGCTGTTTTGGCGGCTGTTGTCGTGACTGCCATCCTCACGGGGGTTGCTGAACCCGGCCGCTACTAGTTCGATTGTGTCTCTTGCGTCATAGCGAGGTTTCTTCTTGCGGCGATCATCTCTCCAGTTGCTTGGGCCGCCTTCTTCCTTTACCGCGTAAGGGCGGTCGTCTCGAATTGAGTCCTCTCCGTCCGCCCATTGGTTTGCTATCTTCTTGACTTCGACCATGGAGGTTGGCTGGATTCGACCGAACGCTTCTCTGAGATCTTGGCGCCACACGCCACGCTGAAAGGCGTCCATTTCCCTATCTTCCGAGACGACCCCGATGCTGTTACGCAGCAGAGTCCATCGCGAGATGTACGAGCACAATGGCTCATCTCTTCCTTGCTTGCAGGCTTGCAACTCGACGAAGGTGCCTGGTCGCGAGTATGTTCCCAGGAAGTTCTTGACAAAGGCCTCTTCAAACTGCTCCCACGAGTTAAAGGAGTTCTTGGGCTGGGTCTGGAGCCACCCGCGTGCAGATCCAGTGAGCATCAGCTGAATGTACTGCATCGCGGTAGTCGTGCTGCCCCCTTGACAGTTACAGGCGATGAGGTAATCTTCGAGCCAGAGCCTCGGGTCTTGCTTCCCGTCGAACTTGGCTGCTTCGGCTGTGATCTTGAAGCCTGTCGGCATTCTTGTGTCGCGGATGCTGAGGGTGAAGCACGAGGCGCCGCATGGCTCGTAACTGCCGCTGGAGTAGTGCTCTTGATCTTGCGAGCTGCTTGCTCTCTTGGCGCGACTGCGGTCGAGCTGCTTCTGCGTGATGTAGTTGCGCGCGTCCTCTCCTTCTTGAAGGTGTCGCGTGGGCCGCTCCACGTGCAGGGCACGCTCGCGGTCGCGTCGACCTGGATCCTCCGACCCCTTATCGGCTGCGCCGGACTTGAGTAGAGCGTCTTCCACCAGTTTGAGTGCCTTGATCTGCTGCTTGTGTATGTTAACGTGCGGGTCACCTTCCGGAGGTTTTGTCAACTGCAGGTAAGTGCCTATTGACATCAGAGCGGCAGAGGCTGTTCTTGGGATCGGAATCCCTTCTGCGTCTTCTGTCACGTATGACGACTCGAGGTTGCTGGTGACCGCAGCTCTTTCCGCTTCTGGTATCCGGTTCAGGCGTGTTCGATGACGCCTTTGCGAGACTGCGGTTTCTGAGGAGGCGAAGGCGAAAGCGGCGCGTCAGGCACTCGAGTTGTCAGCAGCTTCTTTGCGTCGAGCTAACTCAGCTTTTTTTGCGCGTAGCCGCTCACTGTCCTTCCACATTAGGTACCGGTGTGCCATCACGTCTTCTCTGGTCACGTCTTCAGGGGGCACGGTGTACTCCTCCATGTGCTTCAGGGCTCTGATCCCCATCTCGTGAGTGATGGTGAGTTTCGTCACCCCGTCTAGCATGGTCACCTCCAGCGGGTATGCCGGAGGATCTTCTCGGCGGTTGTTGTTCAGAGTCGAAGTTTCGATCATGAAAACTTATGTCAGGCGCGACTGGGCCGTCGATTGCACATCGCTGTTGTCGGAGCCGAAGATGGAGGCGACGTGATATACGTCGCAATCGTTGCAGAACTCATCCGACGAACAGTCGACGATCTTCGTAGAGCTTGTTGTTGATGCAGGTGTGGTGGGTGGGGTCGCCGCGGACGTTCCCCTCGCAGTTGATGTCATGGAAGTAGATGCAATCTCCGTAGTCGAAGAAGATGCGGTCAATGTCGGTGACGCAGGCGCGATCTCCATAGTCGAAGGAGATGCGGTCGATGTCGATGACGCACGCGCGATCTCCGTAGTCGAAGGAGACACGGTTGATGTCGATGATGCAGATGCGATCTCCGTAGTCGAAGGAGACACGGTCGATGTCGATGACGCAGATGCGATCTCCGTAGTCGAAGGAGACGTGGTCGATGTTGATGATGCATATGCGATCTCCGTAGTGGAAGGAGATGCGGTCGATGTTGATGACGCAGATGCGATCTCCGTAGTCGAAGGAGACACGATCGATGTCGATGATGTGGATGCGAGTCCCGCGGCCGTCACAGGCGTGAGGGCAGAGGGTCGAAAGACTCCCCACTTGCTCACATGGAGATGCATCTTTCCAAAGGACAAACACATACCTCCATAGAGATCGGCGTACACCGAGCGCTGGGCCGGCGGGTGCGGATCGTAGGTGAAAGAGCCGAAACGGATTGGCTTGTCGACGGTCAGAGCGTCGATCTTCATTGTTGATGGAGCCGGTGCAGCCATGCTTCCAGCACTCGTCGTTCCCACAGACGGCGCCAAATGTCGAGGTGTCACCTCGGCAGATCCCAGGTTCGAGTACCCGGGTTGATTGAGGGGGAGAGATTGTGACTGCTGGTAGTTACCACGGCTGACAAGCAAGGCGATTTACCCAGGTTCAGGCTCCCATAGGATAACACCCTACTTCCTGCTTGTCTGATCTGTATTGACGGAGTCAAAGGTTACAATGGCGATCCCGGCGAGATGGCGTTCTCGCTAGGGTTTCGGTGGTGAATATGGACGTACCCTCGACAGAGGTCCCTCCTAGATTTTATATGGAGGCTAGGTCTCAGGATTTCGGTGTCGATTAGGTTTACAAGGTTTGGTAAGTATCTACCGACCTAAGCCTCGACTTCCTTGGGACGTACGTTGTCCTTGTTGGGCCCTTCACATGCCTGCAGTGGCTAATCTTGATGCTTGGCGTGCACTAGGTATCTCATAGTGGGGCACCCGTAAGGTAGGCCCACGTCACTTATGCATGCTTTACCTCTACTCATATATACATCTTTCCAAAGTGTCCACCTTTTATATTCAGATTTTCATCTACACTCTATGACCAATGTAGGATGTTCTTACTTATCATTATGCATACATGTGGTCCATATTACTATCTTCTATGCTACACTTTGTGAACTATCATTGAACATCCTTGCATTGAATACTTGATATCACTTCATAAACTATCTTGCATATTGCTACTCCTTTGAAGAATGAATCATTTGACTCTATGTAGCAGTAGCAATCATCTTTGATATTCATTGTTAGTGCTATATTGCAAAGCCCATGTTAGTTTTATCACCTTCATACTCGAGGACGAGTATTGGTTAAGCTTGGGGATGTTGATGCATGTAAAATGCATACATGAACTTTGCACTATATCACTCATATTCCAATCATATTTGCATCATATAAGGGTTATACCACTGTTATTTAATGATTTTAGGAAATAAAATAATTGTTTCCTATTTTTATGGAATTAACCCTGCGCAGGCAGAAAACCCTATTTCTTTCCTTTTATGTTTCAGGGACCTAAACGACGTCATAAAAATCTGGAAAAATACATGCGTCATTATTTTGGAAGGAGGAAGACGTAGGAGCGAAGGAATCAAGCAAACGGAGGCCAGAGGGCCAAAAGGGGGTGGCCCACGCGGCCACTGTACCTGGCCGCGTGGGGCCCACCATCTTGGGCCTCGGGCCTCCGCTGTCGTCGATCTTTGCTCCACCGACCTAGTCCTGACCTAAAAATGCCTATAAAAGAAGTCTCACGGCGTTCTCGAAAACAAGCGCCGGCACAAGACAGAAACACGAAAACGGAGATCTGGAGCTGCAGATTGGAGGGGGAAAACTCCGGCGGGGCGCTGCCGGGGTGGTCTCCACCTTCTCCAACGACTTCTCCACCGTCTCCATGATGAAGGGGGAGTAGTCCACCCTCTGGACTATGGGTTTGTGGTGGTAACTTATGTATCTCTCCTCTCTTTGAGCTTCACTAATTAGTACCGTATGAGCTGCCGAACATGATTACGGTCATCTGTGTAATTCTTATGGTGGATATTGTGGTATGAGATGATTTGTTATGCATTTACTGTTGTGTTGGAACTTTTATGACTTGTCATACTTTGATAGAATATTGTTCTTTAGAAGTATGATGTATGTGTGTACGGGATGGCCGATGTGACACAACATAGGTATTGAGTGACACGGTACCGCCCAACATCCTTTATCTGGGGGTAAAAAGGAAGAGTATGATGTGGGAGTGACAGCAACCATGCTAGCCTTACGAGGGTGACCTAGTAACACAAATGAGTACCTCTTTCAACTATGTGTTTTAGGACATATAGCCGTCATAAAAAGCTACCATTAAAACATGACAATTGTGTGTACTTTCTCTATAACATGATAATCACCGTAGATGAGAGAGAGAGAGAGGATTAAGTGAACCCATGAACCCATGTCCATTGTTCCTATAAGAGAAAACCTTTGTCTTGTCCTCTTGCATTGACGAGGATTGGGACAGTTTTACAATCTTGCTTTGTTACATTAAACTTTCATCCATCAAATCAACCACCTTGTTCTTTAAACTTGTTTAGTGCATAATCAACTAAAACTTGTGACACTTTAGTTGTAGGGAATAGATAACTTTTCCTTCTTGCTCCTGCGGATCGATACCTTACTTCCACATTGAGAGGTGCTACGGTGATACCCTGCTCTTGGGGGTAATCAGCCGGCCGGCCCGAGCTTGGTCTCTCCTCAGCTCTCTCAAGCAACCTAGGGTTTCGTCACTGTGGATTCAGATCGGCCGCCGGCTCTGGCCAGATCGGACGCGATGCAACTCTTTAGTACTGGTTTCAGTTGAGGTGATGCCGTGGTTCACCGATGGGGGTTTGATTCCTTTGGTTTTTCTTTTGCCTTCTTTCATCCATGAGGATATGATTCATTGGCTGTGTCTTCCTTATCTCTGTTTTCTCTTGGTTATTTGGTCGCTGCTGTCTTTTTGGTAGCAGGTTTTTGTTCGCCTTTACATTGCTTCTATCTCAGATTTGGTCCTCTTCTTGCTTTTCCACAATCTTTTGGTGTTCGCTTTTGGATCTCTCACGTATTGGCTTTTCTTACCTGCTTGCTTTTTGTTTCTTTCAGATTTGATTTATTATTCTGTTCTTCGTTCTTTTTGTGTCTTTTAGTTTTGCCCGTTCTTGATTTTAAGTTGCTTTTTATTTACTCTTACATTTTCTCTCTTGGTTTTAATTTTGTTTCTTTGTTTTGGATCTGATCTTCTTTCTTTGTTTTTGATTTCTTCTCTTTCTTTTTCTCATGGCTCTTTGTGTTCTTTCTACGATCTGTTTTGGCTTGCCTTTTGGTCTCCCCTGGTTCGTGCTGTTCTGTTTGGTATATTTGCTTTACATCTTTGTTATCTATTCGTTTTGCCTCCTTTCTTTGTTTTTTGTTTTTTTTTTTGGTTATTTAGCTCTGTTCATTTCTGCTTTCTTTGTTCATCTTTACTTCTTAGTTCTTATTTTTATTTGTCCTAAATGTTTGGTTCTGCTGGCTGCTTTGTTTTTCTCTCTTTTCCTTTTGAACTCTATATGATATTGCAGCATGTGGTGTTCATATTTCTTTGTTTTAACCACACGTTGTTGAGATGTTCTTTGCTTCCTTTGCAGGTCGTTGCGTCATTGGAGTTTGCTACCTAAAGATTGCTGCCGTTGCTAGATTTGGTAATCTATTTACTTGCTGGTAAGGTTCAGAATCTGAAAAAAATACACTCTTCAAGTTTGATCTGCAGTTTCATGTGCTACATGAGTTGTCTTTGTGGATGGCAGCCAGTAGTAGTAGTTTGCTATATGTGCTTTATTATTATATAGAAATAAGTTTGTTCTTTATTAAGATTGTAACAGACCGATTTTTGGAGTTTTCAAAAAACTTTTATCCAAAAATGAGGAATAGAAAATTTCGTTTAATAAAATAAAACTTAACTAGACTTTTCTTAAACATGAAGCTTTAAAATGAATTTAGCATCTCCTTGAATAAATCTTTGTTTCATTTTTCCTACAAGTTGGATCGTATTTTTTTCTTAGTTTCAGCATATTAAAATATCCTCCTCTATTTGATTTCGTTTTCACAAATTCATTCGGTATTTTTCGAGCTTTACATCCGATCATCTTTCCTCGAATTACTTCCTTATTTTACTTCTATCCAAAATCTCATCCATGCACATGCACGTGCAACCAATGCTTTGGATGGGTGGTGTATATAAGTTGTACATCATGCATCGATCAATCCTTTCTCGTGTCTTCCTTCTAGTTTCTCTTTCTTACCTTGCCTTTCTTTTCCTGGCAATCACCGAAACAAAGGAAGCGGCCCAGTTTTCTTTTCTTTCTACCTTGTGTACCGATTCAACTAGGCCAGCCAAAGCCCAGACGCACTAGCTCAAATGAGCGAGCCCTGGACTCACTCGCACGCCCACATGAGACACAGTCCACACGCCAGGAACGCATCGTCTTCGTCTCTCTCTCTACACTCTCAACGGACGCACGCAGGCAGTAAAGGAAATATCAATTAGCGTCTGAAACTGCCGCATCAATTCTCTTTACGTCGGCATTCATTGTCCAGTCCATTCTTGCACTGCTTCCGCACGCTACACGCACCCAAGCGAGAAACGCCAGCAAGCCAAGCATCGGTCTGCTGCTGATGCCCTGGCCTATACAAAATCTCCATTCGTCTTCCATCTATCATCTCTGCCATCTTGTGCCACCATACCAGCCCTAGCTCGCCCACAAGGTCTGATCTCGTGGAGCTCCGATCCAGACCACCGTTGGACGCCGTCCACGTTCCCGGCGACTCCGGCCACCACAAGCAGAACTACTGGGACACAAGTGCCGGGAGGAGGAGGAGGGCCGATCCAGGCGACCAGAATATTTAACCGTGGATTACAGCCGAGGAGTCGTGCAACTACATCTGCTCTGTTCATCGACTTCTTTGGACGAGTTCGTCGCGTATGGTGAGAATCTGATCAATTCCATTGCAACGTAATCTCATATCATGTAGCTCTACCTCCTAGACAAGGTTTCACGTCCCATCCGTTCCATCGTCTATGCGAATTTCCAACCATGCCATCCAACATCGGCATGGTTATGCCATCTTCACTTTCACCACAATTCAGTAAAATCCTGTCGCGTCACTTTGTTCAAATTATGTCCAGTAGTACAGAGAAGAAAACTGATCTCCAATCCGACCACCGGAGGTAAAACGGGATTGATGCCAATTCGCCAAAAACCGACATCGTCTTGGCATTTCATATTATGCTGATCTTTAAGCTTTGGGCACCACATAAAACAGTATCTAGTTGACCTTAGAAAACATCCGGTGGAGCTGGATTTCAAATCCATTGGGTAGACAATAAACTATGATTTAATATATCATATTTTGAGTCAAATACAAATAGTTCTTGAATTGTGTGCTTGATTTAGTGTGTGATTTATTTTCTTAGTTGAACCACATGTGTAGGTGTTTTCTGTAGTTTATATATATTGTTTGCTGACATGTGTAGACGGTCATTTCGTTTATATTTAAATAGTTGTTTCTGGTTTATTTATAATTAGAATTGCTTGTGTTACTTTTTAATTATCACTAGCATGATTACGGTGAAATCTTGTGTTTTGTTGATCCATGCTTAATTTTTTATTCGTGCATGAATTGTTGCTAATAGTTGTCTAGTTGATGCATGTTTTGTTATGGTTTGTTTAATAATAATTTATTACTTGTTTAGTATTTTATTTAAGCACGAATTGTTAATATTAGTTTAATGCATGTTTAGGTATGAGTTTGCTTTGCAGTCTATTATATTTGTTTCATACTTTATACGATTATGTCATTCTTGTTTCCTATTGTTCTCTTAGTAGCTCATTCTTAAACTTAGTTGTTGTAATTATACTAAGTAGCGTATTGTGCTATGACATGTGCATGATTTGTCTATTTATCCTTCATGCTTAGCTATGATTGATATCTTGTGTACCATATGTTTTCCATATGATGTTCAGTTATTTTTTTTCTCGTAGCATATCGTTGTGCCAAGATGTATGTTAATGTCTTGCATATATGTATAGCTATATAGGATCTAACTTCATGTCACATTCGATTGCTCTGTTCCTTGTGTTATCTTTACGAATGTTTAGATTCTTTTCATATTAGCATTGCATGATTATACACAGTTTGTTTCTATGTATATAAGCATAGTTTTACTTGTTGACTAGATGATAATATGCTCTGAGTGGTTGTTTGGTTCAAGAAGTATATAGTGTGTCTCTTACATGTATGTTTCCTTGCTAGTTGTGTGTTACTTGGTGTAGTATATCATCTCGTTCTTATGGAAGTTTGTATACCATGGTAGTAGTGCATGATAATATTATATCCTTGCATATGCTTGCGAGCATGAGTTTTCTTTTAGCTAGATAGTAGAATGGCATGAGTGTGATTTTGTATTATACTTGTATGCCTTTTCGTCTCATGATAGTAATATTATGCTTCACCGCTATGTAGTACAATGCTATAGTATCTCCCAAATGTATAGTCTTGTATATCATTCATGATTAGTCATATAGTGTTATGTTGACCTTGCTTAGTATATACTATGCTTTGTTTGCTATAAGTTTGTAATGATATTCTAGTTATGAAATGTATTTATAAGTTGTTTACGTGTAGATAGCATATCTTAGTTGATACCTAGTTGTGGCATGATTCATATGTTATTAGATGTTGTTACACGTGCACCTTGTTTACTTCATAGCTTATTATCGCTGAAGTCTAGCTATGGTAGTATTTATTTATTGTTTATGTTAAACTTGTTTGTTGTGGTGCATAGCTAGATGGTTCGCAAGTGTAATGTGTGTTTATGTTGTATCAACTTTAGCTTGCAATTGCTATCGTTTTATATATGATGATGTTTACCTTAGGTCTTGTATTGCTTAGATGCTTGTGTTATCATGCTAGATAATCCTAGTTGTTGTTTATATCATTAGTATGATAAGTATTTGTTCGGTGATTGCAAACTAGTATGATATGGTTCATTCTTATGTCTTGTTTACATGTTTGCGAGTTATCTAGATATGCTATATTATGTTGTTTGAGTTTATTGGGTTACACGGGTATGACCAACTATGTTATAATCCTATTGTCGGGTTTGAAGTAAAATAGATACAGTGATCAGTTCATATATCTTATCACAACATTGTAGTCTGATAATCTATCCACATATCTAATCCTAGCTCTTTATCTTGATAATCTATCCTAGCATCCTATCCATGCCATATGATTCATATCTGAGTTGTCACAACTCACTTTCACAATTTTATCAAGTTGTTCTATATTCTTCTCCCACTACTACTCCATGCATTCTCATTTGTATTTCATTTGGATTTGGTAATTATTGCTCTGGTATTTATTTGGTTGCCATTTGCTATCGTTACGACGAGTAGGGAGTGACGTGGTTGGACGGATATAATCAGCTTATTGAAGAACGTGGTTATATTCAGCTTACTGAAGAAGAAGATTCGTCAACGAAGGCATGCCCCCCCTCTCATGTTTTTATCCTATGTTTTTAAAAGGGGCATTATTTATTGTTTTAAAATTATGCATGCTATTTTCAATTTACTGGCGTGTCGATTGACACACCAGCCTGATCCGCTTGTCGCCTTATATACTTGATACCCTGAGTAGAAATTATATAGTAATCCTATAGAGTAGAAATGCTTAGCCATGCTTAATATCCAGTAGGATATCTTTATCTTGCCTCTTTGGAGGAATTGGTTGACCCTTGGGTCACAAACATCTTTCTGAACTTGATGAGCTCGTTGAGCTTGGCTGATAAGCCGTTGTTGCTTCCTCTACTCTACCTTCTACTCTGGGTGAAACTTACCATCTAACACTGGCGCGGGCGACTGCTGGATCAACAATGAAGGAGCGATTGGCTGCCCTTCACAAGCTGAAGGGGGCAATCCGTCGTCCGTGCCGCATAAGGGCCTAATAAGTCTCGGATTTGAAGATTGTGACCACCGTACAACCACATGCTAATGGGCTCTGGCTGGGTCAAGTAAGTTAGTCAGCCTTTGGTGTCGATGTCGCCGTACCGCAGATGGGGTGTCTGCCTACGGGAGAACCTTCGGCACAGATGGGGGGACCGGTTTGGGGACGTACTCTCAGTTCCGGCGCCATACCCGGTGGGCATGTCACATCTTTGGGGGATCTAGCTAAAAGACCTTGTCACGAATTCTCTATTGCTATGCTAGCGACGGCTGGTTGCAATTAGGCGAGTTTGTGACGTGTGGTGAAAGTGTACCACCTCTGCAGAGTGTAAAACTATTCGAATAGCCGTGTCCACGGTCATGGACGACACATGAATCTTTCTTGACATACAGGAACCCTGTTTTGCTACTTCCCTCTACCCCTATTCTGGAATCTTATGGAGAACGTGAGGTGTCGAGGACACTCACAATGATGAGAAACATTACACTGAATACAAAACCTGTTTTCATCTAAAATCGTTTTTATCAAAACTACTACATATGGTATTGCAAACAAAATTAGCTTTTATGCAAAAGAACCATATAGCCTTTCTTTGAAGCCACATGTAGCTATTATAGGTTTTGCATGAGGGGGCACGCTGAGTACATTATTATGTACTCATCGCATTGCTTTTGTTGATTATTCAGATCACTACGAAGAAGAAGAAGACTATGACTACTACGACGATGCTTAAGAGTGAGGCCACGTGGACTACATCGACTGCCTGTGGCTAGATGGAGTCACTTCGCATTTATATTTCCGCTGAGCTTTCTGATTGTAACAAATGTCACAAGACATTTCGCTATTGCTATTCAAACTATGTAACTGTACTTTTTGTACGTTCTGCAATGGTATTATTTCGCTGTGTTGTCAACATTGATCTTGGGATTGACATGATTACACAGGAGGTCTGGAAGTGTAATTCCGGTCCTCACAGAAGTGGTATCAGAGCCGACGTCGACCTAGTCACGTGGCCTTAGATAGAAATGGAAAGCCTTAGGAACTATTTGAAAATAAAATATATACTACTTTTATAAATTCTTGTAGTCTCCTTCTTGACTATTGTTTTTCCTTGACTTATCTTATTCAACATCATGTTTAATGCTTATTTCCCAACAGCTCTATTAGTCTACAATTCCTGACCCAAATCCTGTTATGGAAGAACGGAGTCAGTTTCAATAAAAGTGAAGTCATCTGAAGAACTCAAGTAGTCAAGAAGCGTCGACCACATTCTACATTCTTCAGTGTCGAAGATCGAGACCAAGATTTTTTTGTGTGACCAAACATCCATATAGGATAAGGTTGGATAGATCCCTGATAGGTATATAGTTTATATCGTTTAGACTTAAAAGTTTTTGCTTCAGCAATGTCTGCATATTTTTGCCATTGGCACCTTTTTATGTGCAGTCATGCTAAAACCCTATGTAATTTCAAAGAAACTAGTTTTGCTTTTGAATTATATTCTTTAAAAGCCTTTTTGGTTGTTCTCATGTGTTATTCTTGGATACCCCTCCCAAGCTAGGTTCTTTCACCCGTCTGATTCTTTTCACCGATTACCATGAAGCTCTCAAGACCCACACGATGAAGGGAAAAGAATGTGTGCTACATGCATAGGAGACTTTTCCCACTTTTCACAATAATCAAGAAGGAAGAGGTGTGCATGTGAACTGTGAGGTGAAATCAGACACACTCTCTGAGGAGATCCAAGTCACAAACAAAGCAAACAAAGCTCGCTCACGCAAGAGTTAGTCGTACGTTCAAGGAGTAACTGCAATTATAATCAGCACTGAGAAACACGAAGACTTCATATATATGTTCTAGCAAACGAAGCCCAACAGAAAAGTAGCGACGCCTACAACATTGAAGAGAAGACGTGTTTGAGTGGTGGTGAAGAGGAGCAGAACCAATATTTGCCTCAACATGTCGAAGAAACCAAGAACAAACAAGGCACCTTGTCACACATCCTCAACAATTCCGAATCGGAATTAGACCAGGCTATTTCCATCAATATAGGAAAGATATGCCACTCCTATGGTGATGATGGATAGTTTGTCAATGCTTGACCAAGAAAGAAGGGAATACCAATCTCGACTGGAGTTAAACTTTGAATATACATCAAATACCTCAAGATCCAAAAGGGACAGACGTAGTGCCAAAAATTGAAGATAAGTATTGTTTCGGTTGTGGCCTTTGCAATTTTGCGAACAATGGCCCATAAAGAAAACCTTAACATCGGAGAAAGTTAACCAACTGAATCATACATCACTTAATGATTATGTGAAGTATCACGGTGCTATACGGAAAACCCCAGGAAGAGTTCTTTCAAGGGGGGTAGCACACATGTACCTGAAGCAATGGGAAAATCAACTGTTGAAAAGGTTCAACCGAGCAACCCATCAATGGCAAGCTTAAGACCATCCAAACCCATTCTATAGTAAGCCCGAATCTCGGGGACGAGATTCTTTTAAGGGGGATAGAATTGTAACAGACCGATTTTTGGAGTTTTCAAAAAACTTTTATCCAAAAATGAGGAATAGAAAATTTCGTTTAATAAAATAAAACTTAACTAGACTTTTCTTAAACATGAAGCTTTAAAATGAATTTAGCATCTCCTTGAATAAATCTTTGTTTCATTTTTCCTACAAGTTGGATCGTATTTTTTTTCTTAGTTTCAGCATATTAAAATATCCTCCTCTATTTGATTTCGTTTTCACAAATTCATTCGGTATTTTTCGAGCTTTACATCCGATCATCTTTCCTCGAATTACTTCCTTATTTTACTTCTATCCAAAATCTCATCCATGCACATGCACGTGCAACCAATGCTTTGGATGGGTGGTGTATATAAGTTGTACATCATGCATCGATCAATCCTTTCTCGTGTCTTCCTTCTAGTTTCTCTTTCTTACCTTGCCTTTCTTTTCCTGGCAATCACCGAAACAAAGGAAGCGGCCCAGTTTTCTTTTCTTTCTACCTTGTGTACCGATTCAACTAGGCCAGCCAAAGCCCAGACGCACTAGCTCAAATGAGCGAGCCCTGGACTCACTCGCACGCCCACATGAGACACAGTCCGCACGCCAGGAACGCATCGTCTTCGTCTCTCTCTCTACACTCTCAACGGACGCACGCAGGCAGTAAAGGAAATATCAATTAGCGTCTGAAACTGCCGCATCAATTCTCTTTACGTCGGCATTCATTGTCCAATCCATTCTTGCACTGCTTCCGCACGCTACACGCACCCAAGCGAGAAACGCCAGCAAGCCAAGCATCGGTCTGCTGCTGATGCCCTGGCCTATACAAAATCTCCATTCGTCTTCCATCTATCATCTCTGCCATCTTGTGCCACCATACCAGCCCTAGCTCGCCCACAAGGTCTGATCTCGTGGAGCTCCGATCCAGACCACCGTTGGACACCGTCCACGTTCCCGGCGACTCCGGCCACCACAAGCAGAACTACTGGGACACAAGTGCCGGGAGGAGGAGGAGGGCCGATCCAGGCGACCAGAATATTTAACCGTGGATTACAGCCGAGGAGTCGTGCAACTACATCTGCTCTGTTCATCGACTTCTTTGGACGAGTTCGTCGCGTATGGTGAGAATCTGATCAATTCCATTGCAACGTAATCTCATATCATGTAGCTCTACCTCCTAGACAAGGTTTCACGTCCCATCCGTTCCATCGTCTATGCGAATTTCCAACCATGCCATCCAACATCGGCATGGTTATGCCATCTTCACTTTCACCACAATTCAGTAAAATCCTGTCGCGTCACTTTGTTCAAATTATGTCCAGTAGTACAGAGAAGAAAACTGATCTCCAATCCGACCACCGGAGGTAAAACGGGATTGATGCCAATTCGCCAAAAACCGACATCGTCTTGGCATTTCATATTATGCTGATCTTTAAGCTTTGGGCACCACATAAAACAGTATCTAGTTGACCTTAGAAAACATCCGGTGGAGCTGGATTTCAAATCCATTGGGTAGACAATAAACTATGATTTAATATATCATATTTTGAGTCAAATACAAATAGTTCTTGAATTGTGTGCTTGATTTAGTGTGTGATTTATTTTCTTAGTTGAACCACATGTGTAGGTGTTTTCTGTAGTTTATATATATTGTTTGCTGACATGTGTAGACGGTCATTTCGTTTATATTTAAATAGTTGTTTCTGGTTTATTTATAATTAGAATTGCTTGTGTTACTTTTTAATTATCACTAGCATGATTACGGTGAAATCTTGTGTTTTGTTGATCCATGCTTAATTTTTTATTCGTGCATGAATTGTTGCTAATAGTTGTCTAGTTGATGCATGTTTTGTTATGGTTTGTTTAATAATAATTTATTACTTGTTTAGTATTTTATTTAAGCACGAATTGTTAATATTAGTTTAATGCATGTTTAGGTATGAGTTTGCTTTGCAGTCTATTATATTTGTTTCATACTTTATACGATTATGTCATTCTTGTTTCCTATTGTTCTCTTAGTAGCTCATTCTTAAACTTAGTTGTTGTAATTATACTAAGTAGCGTATTGTGCTATGACATGTGCATGATTTGTCTATTTATCCTTCATGCTTAGCTATGATTGATATCTTGTGTACCATATGTTTTCCATATGATGTTCAGTTATTTTTTTTCTCGTAGCATATCGTTGTGCCAAGATGTATGTTAATGTCTTGCATATATGTATAGCTATATAGGATCTAACTTCATGTCACATTCGATTGCTCTGTTCCTTGTGTTATCTTTACGAATGTTTAGATTCTTTTCATATTAGCATTGCATGATTATACACAGTTTGTTTCTATGTATATAAGCATAGTTTTACTTGTTGACTAGATGATAATATGCTCTGAGTGGTTGTTTGGTTCAAGAAGTATATAGTGTGTCTCTTACATGTATGTTTCCTTGCTAGTTGTGTGTTACTTGGTGTAGTATATCATCTCGTTCTTATGGAAGTTTGTATACCATGGTAGTAGTGCATGATAATATTATATCCTTGCATATGCTTGCGAGCATGAGTTTTCTTTTAGCTAGATAGTAGAATGGCATGAGTGTGATTTTGTATTATACTTGTATGCCTTTTCGTCTCATGATAGTAATATTATGCTTCACCGCTATGTAGTACAATGCTATAGTATCTCCCAAATGTATAGTCTTGTATATCATTCATGATTAGTCATATAGTGTTATGTTGACCTTGCTTAGTATATACTATGCTTTGTTTGCTATAAGTTTGTAATGATATTCTAGTTATGAAATGTATTTATAAGTTGTTTACGTGTAGATAGCATATCTTAGTTGATACCTAGTTGTGGCATGATTCATATGTTATTAGATGTTGTTACACGTGCACCTTGTTTACTTCATAGCTTATTATCGCTGAAGTCTAGCTATGGTAGTATTTATTTATTGTTTATGTTAAACTTGTTTGTTGTGGTGCATAGCTAGATGGTTCGCAAGTGTAATGTGTGTTTATGTTGTATCAACTTTAGCTTGCAATTGCTATCGTTTTATATATGATGATGTTTACCTTAGGTCTTGTATTGCTTAGATGCTTGTGTTATCATGCTAGATAATCCTAGTTGTTGTTTATATCATTAGTATGATAAGTATTTGTTCGGTGATTGCAAACTAGTATGATATGGTTCATTCTTATGTCTTGTTTACATGTTTGCGAGTTATCTAGATATGCTATATTATGTTGTTTGAGTTTATTGGGTTACACGGGTATGACCAACTATGTTATAATCCTATTGTCGGGTTTGAAGTAAAATAGATACAGTGATCAGTTCATATATCTTATCACAACATTGTAGTCTGATAATCTATCCACATATCTAATCCTAGCTCTTTATCTTGATAATCTATCCTAGCATCCTATCCATGCCATATGATTCATATCTGAGTTGTCACAACTCACTTTCACAATTTTATCAAGTTGTTCTATATTCTTCTCCCACTACTACTCCATGCATTCTCATTTGTATTTCATTTGGATTTGGTAATTATTGCTCTGGTATTTATTTGGTTGCCATTTGCTATCGTTACGACGAGTAGGGAGTGACGTGGTTGGACGGATATAATCAGCTTATTGAAGAACGTGGTTATATTCAGCTTACTGAAGAAGAAGATTCGTCAACGAAGGCATGCCCCCCCTCTCATGTTTTTATCCTATGTTTTTAAAAGGGGCATTATTTATTGTTTTAAAATTATGCATGCTATTTTCAATTTACTGGCGTGTCGATTGACACACCAGCCTGATCCGCTTGTCGCCTTATATACTTGATACCCTGAGTAGAAATTATATAGTAATCCTATAGAGTAGAAATGCTTAGCCATGCTTAATATCCAGTAGGATATCTTTATCTTGCCTCTTTGGAGGAATTGGTTGACCCTTGGGTCACAAACATCTTTCTGAACTTGATGAGCTCGTTGAGCTTGGCTGATAAGCCGTTGTTGCTTCCTCTACTCTACCTTCTACTCTGGGTGAAACTTACCATCTAACACTGGCGCGGGCGACTGCTGGATCAACAATGAAGGAGCGATTGGCTGCCCTTCACAAGCTGAAGGGGGCAATCCGTCGTCCGTGCCGCATAAGGGCCTAATAAGTCTCGGATTTGAAGATTGTGACCACCGTACAACCACATGCTAATGGGCTCTGGCTGGGTCAAGTAAGTTAGTCAGCCTTTGGTGTCGATGTCGCCGTACCGCAGATGGGGTGTCTGCCTACGGGAGAACCTTCGGCACAGATGGGGGGACCGGTTTGGGGACGTACTCTCAGTTCCGGCGCCATACCCGGTGGGCATGTCACATCTTTGGGGGATCTAGCTAAAAGACCTTGTCACGAATTCTCTATTGCTATGCTAGCGACGGCTGGTTGCAATTAGGCGAGTTTGTGACGTGTGGTGAAAGTGTACCACCTCTGCAGAGTGTAAAACTATTCGAATAGCCGTGTCCACGGTCATGGACGACACATGAATCTTTCTTGACATACAGGAACCCTGTTTTGCTACTTCCCTCTACCCCTATTCTGGAATCTTATGGAGAACGTGAGGTGTCGAGGACACTCACAATGATGAGAAACATTACACTGAATACAAAACCTGTTTTCATCTAAAATCGTTTTTATCAAAACTACTACATATGGTATTGCAAACAAAATTAGCTTTTATGCAAAAGAACCATATAGCCTTTCTTTGAAGCCACATGTAGCTATTATAGGTTTTGCATGAGGGGGCACGCTGAGTACATTATTATGTACTCATCGCATTGCTTTTGTTGATTATTCAGATCACTATGAAGAAGAAGAAGACTATGACTACTACGACGATGCTTAAGAGTGAGGCCACGTGGACTACATCGACTGCCTGTGGCTAGATGGAGTCACTTCGCATTTATATTTCCGCTGAGCTTTCTGATTGTAACAAATGTCACAAGACATTTCGCTATTGCTATTCAAACTATGTAACTGTACTTTTTGTACATTCTGCAATGGTATTATTTCGCTGTGTTGTCAACATTGATCTTGGGATTGACATGATTACACAGGAGGTCTGGAAGTGTAATTCCGGTCCTCACAAAGATAATTTATGTGGTTTGAAGGAGTGTGAGCTGCATGTTTTTTATATTACAGAAATTAGGTTGGTCCTGATTCAGATGATTTCCGTTTTTGGTGTATGCCTAAACTATGATTTATATTATTTCTTTGTTGCTTAATGAACTGATAGACAATTACTTGAACACCAAAAATTATGAGGCATAGGCTATCGTTTCATAACTAAATTGGCTTATGTGTTTTGATAATATTGTGTCCTCTTTTGTATGGTTTATGTTTTGCAGCTTAACTTTAGTGGCCCATAGTGGAGATTAATACGGAGTAGTGCATGTATCCACATGTAATTGTTCCTTCTGGTTTTACCTAGATGGGATTATCTGACATTAGTACCTTTAAGGTTCAATTTAACTTTGGAAAAAAATAGTTTTGTTGTGATTATCCTGACATGTTATTCATCGGTTCTAGATGTGTCTATATGTTCATCCAGGTCATAGGACTAACTTTTAGATGGTTATGTGAATTAGGATTATTGTAGCTAATAAGATGATTGTTTCATTATTTTCAGCATTGGATCCGAATTTTTGTACCATATGGGGCTCCCGAGTCATGGGTTTATGTCTCTTTAATAACCCAGGTGCATCTCCAGAGCCATACAGGTCAGTTTTCATGTGCCCACTGCCAAAGCTGTTGGTCAATATAAAATTGATAGTTTCATTAGGTGGATTTTCCATCTGTGTGCCACGGCAATATTTTTTGCTAGAACGTCTCACATGTCTCATATGCTCCAAGCTGTCAATTGGAGAACTGCAAAGATTGCACTGGCTCAAATTATTTGACTATTGAATGTCTTTGACACCTGTTTAGTCAATGCAATCTTTGTAGTTCAATACCCAAAGAACATATGAACCCTTAGGATCCTTTATTCGTTGTTCAAGTGCTGCTAACAGTTTTTCATTGATTTTTATTCCGTGTCTTCAGATCATATACTATGAGCAATACATACTGTAGTCATCTTTAGATCATGTTCCTTCTATTGTATATGTACAATCTTTTGTATGTACTTGGGTAAGCGGATTCTAAGTACTAAACTGAATGCACATGAATTTATCTTCTACGTATTTTCAGGTCACTGCTATGTATATATGCCTGCATATATGCCTGCAGGAGTCAACTGAAGATTTCATGTCATTCCAAGTGCAAGATGTTGCTTTTCGTTCACTTCCATCCAAAAATGGTTCATTATCCAATTTCAGATAACTAATTGTTTCTTCCTCACATATATCAGCAAGTCTCTCCACACATGGTTGTGTTTTAAAGGTAAACTGAGTTCAGATATTTGAGCTAATGATTTTGGTTCTATATAGCTACACTACAATGTTGCCTTTCTTCATCAGTTAGTTGTGTCACTTTTAGCTATGCACAAATATCCCATTATATTTAGTTGCAGTAAAAAAAGATGCTACTTTTATAGTATTGAGTTTTCATTTTACGGGCTGACTTTAAGATCATTTTTCAATGGTGTATCCATCTGCTTTAAAAAGTATACTACATAATTAACCAACTGAGGGAGTATAGTTTTCTTTTTATCTAAATATCAATTAATTTCCCAATCTAAAAACCTTAAAAGACTAGGCAAGATTTCAGCGGGGTTTCATGCAAATTCTTTATGCCATTCTGATTTAATTTATATCATGCTGGTTTAAATGCAACAACTTACTATGTTATGATACTTATACTAGCATTCATGGGTAGAATCATTTTTTGGGGATATAGTTATCAGGACAAATCTACCGTGAAGGAAACATTCACTGTATGATTTTAACCATTCAAGGCGTATGTGTATGTGTATGTGTATGTGAATCAGTTACAATGTTTGGTAGAATGTGTTGCTTAACTCTTAGCTCTGTATGCAGTAAAGTGAATGTACTAATGGAGTCAAAGGGTGGCAAAAATTCTAGCAGCAGTAGTTCCCTGATGTGGTAACGTGCAAAGCTCCCCTCAGCTACATCAATGAGGATGGTTGACCACCTGCAGGTGAAGTTGTTGCACGAGGTAAGACATTTTCTTTGTCGTGTTGGCATCAGGTAGCTGTACCCGATGTTGTCGTCACACTATGATCTACACATATTTGGAGTATACATTTATTATATGGTGTAAATTAGAATTGTTTCGTGTGCAAGTTAATCTGATTTCTGATCGTTCTATTTTACACATAGATCAATTTCCAGTGACAAGGGAGAGCTTGCGCCCAAATTTTTCTAATGTGTTGCTTCCTTGGGTATTGAGGTGAGCACACTTCAGCTGATGCACCCGAAAGCATTCTCGCTTGCTCCTTTTATTTTAGTCTTTCCTTTTTCTGGCATGTCGAAGAGATCCCTACCAGCATGTACTTCCATGTTGAGTACTTATTTACATTTGCTATGATATAGGAGGTTTAGTTTGTCTGTTTAAAATGCATTCATCATTGCCTTATGTTCTTGCATACATCTTTTCTGGGTCATCTTAGTATTGGTCCCATATGTTACAGCCTTACATGTTAACACTTTGTTAATGGTAGTTGTTGGATGCCTATGTGGTTTTTCAGTAAAGCGCCACCTTTAAACTATAACCATCTCATGTTTCTCATGGTGCTTTTTGAGTTACACGTCTCTCTGTTTGAACTTACTTCTTTTATGGATATCTCACTTGACTGCAGAGTGCAAATGTAGCCAATTTGCTCTTTCCAATCCCTGACTAACCTAGGCAGTAGAAGGCACACTATTAGTATCATGGTTTTGCACATGTGGCACCAGCATTGATGCACCATATTATGAACCCTATTAATGAAACTGCTTTGGTTTTACTTCATGGTCAGCTATTACCTAGAAAAATATGCTGGGAGCATCCGATTTCACAATCCAGGACCTATTATGTGTTGTCTGTCGGATCAAATTAAACATATCCACTCTGGTTGTTTCTATTATGCAGCTGCTCAAAAGAAATGTGAACATAGAACCATTTTCACTGGAATACGTTAGAACAATAAACATACGAGGTACCATCAGCTCTTTACCCTCAATATATATAACACGTTGGGCTAGAATGAATAGTATGAACTGAGATGCTCTCGATGGAATTTTTTCTGCAGCCTTTGTACTATCGTTACAATGAGCAGAATGGTCAACTCAGCGCTTTCACCTACACCCCCTTCACTGCCTTAGATAAATTCTGAATTATATTGTTACTTCTGAACTTTCTGGACATTATGTTACTACAAATCTAGACGGCTTTTGTTTGGTCATGCCACAGGTTTTTCATGTCATATCGTTGTTAGCTAATTTGTGTTGTTATCATCAAATGGAGAGGCCACCCTCATCTTATTAAGTAGGGTATACTGTAGAAGTGACACTGATCATAATGTATAATATATTTACCTATTTACTCTGATGACTTAGTTGGTGATGGCCTGTTGATACAATCCTTTCTCAGCTGGTAAGTCTGCAAGGTTTATTCTTTAACCAATTCATTCGTCTTTGAAAACGCATGATCCACCTTTTTCAACCTTCAAAACAATCAGCACAATAGCCTTCTATCTAAAATAGAGGTTGCCAATATTTTCTTGCCCGTATGGAAGGGAGTCTAACACTTCTACCTGATGCATATATTGTTTTACCCATCAATCTAAAGCAGGTGGTGTGCAGGGATGTTTTGCTATTTTAGCACACGTTGGCTCCTAAAGCCCTGCAGAGCTTAGCGAATCAAGTTTAAAAAAAATTCATTCTCTTGCTATTTTATTGGAGTTAGAATGGTGTATTGTGGCTTTGTCTCTAATGCCTCTTTCTTAACGTTGCCCTTTTATCGACATTGTAGGCCAGGGTCTTCTTATCGACATGAGGATGCCAAGGGATGCTGAAAGGGACGCTAAAGAGATTCCAACCAGTGTCTCCACTTAAACCTATTTATCCTGAAGTCTTATATATGTAACCTTGTGTGCATGTAAGAGCATCGTGCTTTGCTATAAATAAGTAATGCCAGTGCTATGTATATTAGTTGTTTGACCACCGTGTCGTATTAATGATGTACAATTGGAATACCAGTGATGATTGTAGATGTTGTAATGAAGAACCTATCTATTCTGGAGACCTTTTGATGTAGATTTTATATACATGTAGGAGCATTGTGCTTTGATCTAAGTGGCGAAGTATCCAGTGAAAACTGGAAATTCAGTACAAACGTGAAAACTTGCTTCTTGGACCCTCTGATGGTGAATGGATGGCACGGATGAGAGGTGGGATTAATGACCGGCCACTTAATCACGTTTTTTCACATAACCCCCTTCTCTCAATAATTAGTTCTGGGATTACCTTAGCTCATCCCTCGTTTCAGCGCCGCCGCATCTGCCAACATGTAACCTAGCTACCACATCTGCATGAAGATGTTGCCGCTACGTCGGTGAACTATGCAGCAACTCGACAATGAACGGCGGCGTTGCAAAGTGGCGCTACGGCCACTCGGTGGCAGCGGCCCTCGGCAGCCCTGCACTGCACCCCATGCCACGGCGATTCTGCGCCCCGGACTTGCGCTGCTCTCCGGCGACATGGCGAGTCACGCAATGTTGTATGATTCCGTGCGGAATGGACCGCTTCCTCTCTGAGGCTGGAATCAAGTAATTGTGGAGCAGCGCGAAAGATACGATTTTTCCTGAAGCTGCTTTGTTACGTTGTACCTGAACCTGAAGTCTGCAGTTTTCTTGTTGTGCAGAATCTCCTGCGGGCAATCTCTAAATATATGGATATATGATGCTGTGAAATGTTATCACTTATCAATGTGAATTTTTATTTTGTTTGACTCGGTGGTGTGATTCAGTTACAGAAATCTACCCAACTGAGCTCTTTTCCTCTGGTACTACAGCTTGCAAAGACACGTTTCATGCTACGCAACTCACTGCAATCTGGGCATCTGAATCTCAGTTTGACAAAACATACAACCATATAGCGCTCAAAACACAGAGCCAAACCAGAGGCACCGCCAGGCTCCCTCCATAATACAACCACTCATAGGTGGGAATGTAGTATGAGGTTCGCCTGATCAGATTGCATCAATGAAGGAAGAAAAACAATGAACAAAGGGGATCTGCTTCTCCATGATGGAGCAGCAGAGGCATGGGAGAGGATAGAGCGTCAAGGGTGTCAAATACGAGGGCTCATGACGACGCATGCTCTGGAGGGAGAGTTTCAGGCGACGGATACACTCACGGCCGGTGACGCACACCGCCAGATCGAAGACGAAGAGGAGCTCCAAGTCTCAAGGATTTCGATCGTGGGAAAAAGAAGGGGGTTATGTGATAAACGGGATTAAGTGGCCGGTCATTAATCCCACCTCTCATCCGTGCCGTCCATTCACCATCAGAGGGTCCAAGAAGCAAGTTTTCACGTTTGCACCGAATTCCAGTTTTCACCAGATACTTCGCCTTGATCTAAACCTATAATTCCACTGATATATATAATAATTATTGACCATCGTGTAATATTAAAAGTCTTACCATAACCTTTTACAAATTGAAAACCAGTGTCAACGGCGGGTGGCGCGTGGCAAGCCGCGCCAGGCGATCTAGTCGTACTTGACTTGAGAGAGGTGACCAACTACTACTACTCCTCCACCTCACCATCGTTTTCCCCAATCCCCGTCACTTTTGACACCAGAACAGCAAAGCTTCAAAGCCACGCCATGGCTGTAACCTAGCCTGGAGAGGAATTAGTAGAAGGACTACAGGAGCTGCGGTAAGGAGAGGAACCAGGGAGGAGAAGGCCGGTCCGTCGCCGGAGCTGAGGTTGAGCAGTCCGTGGCTGGCTGCCGGAAACGAGCAGGAGAGCATCCGGGAAGGCAAAGGGAGGCAGAGAAGAAGACCAACCATCTCCGATCTGTTTTCCTTCAGCTTTGAGTGCAGGTACAACTCGTACGTGAGGCTACCAATAGTTGGTCTTCTTGTTCAAGATCGATTCCTTGTATTCCTGTGATGAGCGGATGTCTTGGCACTAAAAAGAGAAATTAGAATAGCAAGAGATAACCGTCAGATCCTCTAATTCATGATAGGGCTTGACTTAGGCAGATTTGAGTAGTTTCCCTTCTCAGATTTAGTTGCCTCTAACTTAGTTTGTTATCTACTGAATTCCTTTCCTGTAGTGCAACTATCTTGCACAAACTGAACCTTGTAAATTCGAATTCCAGAACCAACAGAATAGATTTAGTGCTCAGAGTATGTGATGTACCTCTGTGTCCATATTCAGATGTTTGGGAGGAGAGATAGATCCCAGAAATCCATCAGCTTTGGTCTAATGTTTAAAACGACTCTGAAGCTGAATAACCAATTCTGGAATTGCAGTAACGTGTACTCTGTTTTTCGAACTGCTACAGTATGGCTCTATTTTTTTAGCTGTTCCGATTTCAGTTTTGTCGGGTTAGCTACTGCCATACTTTCTATTAGTGTCTGTCGCTAGTAGGAGCAGTACATGCTTTGGTGTGTGTAGTTGAGTCCAGGCTGAATCAGATCAACCACACAACTCCGACCTGTGAAGAGCACCTAGTTGCTGCCCTCTTTGTACATCATTTTCGTTGTTCCCAGAATTTTCAGAACATAAAGTGAACTTGTAAAACTCACAGAATATTCATATTAAATCAGAAAAATACAAACAATATGTCAAAACGCTTCAGGAAGTTAATTCCTCTCTATTTACATCATTATCATGCATGTATGACTAAACTACAGTACCGTTTTGATATGAAAACAATTCTAACACTTTGTCTATATATGGAGTTCTTTGGAATGTATTAATGTTAGCAGTTCGACTCCATTTAAATTGTGCTCTTGTCCTAGTTTCTTTATAAACACTAAAATGATCATGCATACATATTGCGCATTGCATCAAATGCCACGTGTTGATTGTTGTCTTTTTGCCGGTTTCTTCTCGGTAGATCGTGGTTCGGAGTTTGACCCGGTTTTCTTTTACGAACAAGATCTGACGTCCGACGAGCAAGGCAAGCATAACCTCTTATCTGCTCATATATGTGATTTCAACGTGTTTTGATTCTCGTATGTTGCATACGATTCCAATATGATTTTGAGTCGACAGATAGAGTTATCTTGTATATATTGCATTGCCTAAATACCATGATCCACTGCTCCTAGCAAACCTAGGTAGTGCTTTGTGTGCAACGCCACAGCCCATATCTGCTACGCTTATCTACACATGTACTTGCTTATCTCTACTCACCTGGTTGGTGAATCAGAGTTGCAAATGAACTTAATACGTCAGGATACCGTGGAAAGATATGTGAGCACGTAAATTTGACTAAAAGGCAATGGATGAGAGGCCACAGGGGTCTGTGGTGGGTTGTCTCGTTCTCACCGCCCTAGGACTTGAGTTCTCGCCTTTGAAGCCAAGAATGAGCGTACTTCCACGCGCGGGCCCGGAACCCCGCTCGACCAACTAACTTGTTTGGTTCTACCCCATGGGACACGTAGTTTGGTTTTCCATTTGCGTGTGGGTAAAAAATGTTTGTGAAAAAGGTAGGGCCTGGCAGGGATCCAGTGATGGACGAACACGGATCTCGATTCCTGTGCAGAGTAATAGGGACCGTCACGAGATGGCCATCCCGCGATGGCGGAACAACCCTGTTATGGATGACCCATGGGATATAATCAACCGAGGTAAAGTCTTGGTCAACCACCCTCTGCCGGCACACCATCGGAAGTGTGTCAATAGCTTGGCATTAAGAGTCGGTTGGTACGTGTGGTAAACATTGTACACCCCTGCAGGGTTAAATCTTTTCGAAAAGCCGTGTCCGCGGTTATGGACGACTTGGTGACGGATTCTGTGATCATAGAGAACTTGAACATAATCATAAAAGTTGTTGCCAACGAATGAAAGGGTGCTTCCTCGAGGTTGGCGAGGGGGTGACCCTGGTTGATAGGTTCAGCTGATGTTGATTCGATGGATAAAAGATGATGGTTGAAATTAGTTGTGTCGCTTTCTCATCCCCTTTAAAAAGTCTACTGTTGATAAGAGATTCTTCCTCCCTCTATTTGAAACTAATGATGGCTTTATGCAAATGAACCTTCATACTTAATCTCTGAACTAGCAGATATATAATAGGTTAATTAAGACTTGTTGAGTACCTTCAGTACACATGTTTGCTTAAAATTGGTTCAGGTGAAGACCCTCACTGTGACGGTGGTTTCTACGTTGACATCGACGAGTAGTTTGGGGTTCCCAGGTAGCAACCTGGAACGTGTAGGTTGGGTTTGGCTACGTTGCTTACTTATGGCCTCTTAGGCCTTTTGCAGACTTGTTGTATAGCAACACAATTACTTTCGTTGCTTGTTGTAATGTTGGGTCATGTGACCTCTGCGTGTAATACTACCAAGTATTGTAGTACAAGTTATGTAATATTACTTAATGTCGTAGAGTATGCTTTATACCGGTTGTCCGCTACCCATCTCGTGCATGATGCGTGTAGGGATATAGAGTATACGATTGAAGGGTTATGGTTCTTGGGCTCCTTGTTATGCAATTTTGGCTATGCCCGTGTTATGGCGCAGCCGAGGGGTTGTGTGCTGATGATTCATTTTGAGCACGCTTGCCGATGTGCATCGGCCTGGGAGTGGTAACCCAGGGACCCTTGGTTACGTAGCATGACCAGTGACACATAGCATTCTTGTATAACTCTGACGCCGAGTCCGACAGCTTAACAAGATTCTTGGATTCTTTGTTATGCATTCTTGGTTATGATTAGCATGGTAGTCATTCCAAGGGGTTTTGTGTAACCGGTGTTCCCGGCACGCCTGCAGTGTAATGCTGCCTGGGGTTGGTAACCCAGAAACTCTCAGCTATCATGTCTAAGAGCACATAACACTTATGTATAGCTCTGCATCCAGGGTCTGACAATTGGGACGAGCAGATCGAGCTCGAGCACACCTACCGCCAAACCTCCTTCTTCGCCCACGAGCCGCCTGCGAACTGGTTCGACTCCGACGACGACGTCCTGACAACCACCTCCGATGAGAGCTTCGCGGTGGGCTGATGGCCTTTGACGTAGGTCAAAAGAATATGGTTAGGTTGAGACTCCAAGTGCAGAGTGTATAGTATAGGAAATATAGTTTTCCCCACGAGGGGTGACTCGAGGGTTTAATATCGAATTCTCGGGGAATCAGTAGTGAAAAATTATCTTCTTATCCTTCTCTTGAAAACCTAAAAAACAAAAGTAAATTGTTTTGTGCCCTCAACCTCACCAAGTGGATGTCAAGCACAAGGTGTGAGAATGATATGAAAAGATAATAAATGCAAACAAATAATAAATATGCAATGATGATAAATAAATATGCAAGGATGGTGGAAACAATGATGGATGATATTTCTGGGTTTTGTATTGTGAATGCAAGATGTAAAAGTGTTTTTGTATTTTTGGATTTTTAAATGGCAGAAAATGTAAAATAGATAAAAGTTGTTGGAAAGGTGTTTCTTATGATTACAAATGGACCGGGGTTCGTGGTTTCACAAATGCACTCTCTCTTTAATAAAGTGGTAGATAATGGAACACTAGAATTGACATATGAGATTGCAATATAAATGTTTCATGACAAGTTACTAATTATATGGGCATCACGTCCTAACATAGAGACCTTTTGTTTATTAATCTCTCTTATACTCCACCAAGATGTGAACTAAATCTTAGCACCTTAGTACTTAAGATAAATCAGAGTATAGCTTTAAATTCTATGATATGAAGTTAAAATAAGAACAAGCTAGATCTAGTCATGGAGAAGTGGCAATGGTCACACCCACATCTTCGGTAGGAAGGTATTTTTCTTTATCCCTAGTGAGGCAACTGATGCATGTAAAATGCATACATGAACTTTGCATTATTTTACTTATATTGCAATCATATTTGCATCATATAAGGGTTATATCAATGTTTTATAATGATTTTAGGAATATTTTATAGTTTTCCATTTAATTGGAATTAACCCTGTTTTCCAGAAAACGTCTTTTTTAGTGTTTCAGACTTTCCGGGAGCTTCGGGACTCCAAAAAGGGTAAGGCCAAAGAGCACGGTTCAGAATTTTCGAGACGAACGTAATTGGCTCAAAATGAAGACCAGAAACCCAACCAGCTGGAAATTAGAGGGTCCCACGCGGCCCCTGTACATGGCCGCGTGGGCCCACCTCTTTTGGGCCTCGGAGCTCCGCTGCCGTTGATCTTTTCTCCACCGACCTAGTCGTGACCTAAAAGCGCCTATAAAAATTGTCCCTGACGTTCTCTGGAGGTAGCGTCGCCGAAACACAGAAACACCGAAACAGAGATCTGGAGCTACCGATTGGAGGGGGAAAACTCCGGCGGGGCGCTGCCGGGGTGGTCTACATCTTCTCCAACGACTTCTCCACCGTCTCCATGATGAAAGGGGAGTAGTCTACCCTCTGGACTTGGGTTTGTGGTGGTAACTTATTTATCTCTCCTCTCTCTGAGCTTCACTAATTAGTACCGTATGAGCTGCTGAACATGATTATGCTCGTTTATGTAATTCCTATGGTGAATATTGTGGTATGAGATGATTTGTTATGCATTTACCGTTGTGTTGGAACTTTTATGACTTTTCATACTTTGGAAATATTCTATGATGCATGTGATGGTTTGATTTATTCATAATGCCTTGTTTATCCTTGTCATGAGGTGATTGACACCACCAAGTGTGGATAGATAAGAGAGATGTGGTCACACACACGAAATATGAATCATTACACTAGTGTTTAGAATATTGTTCATTAAGAAGTATGATGTATGTGGTATAGGATGGCCGATGTGACACGACATATGTATTGAGTGACACATGAATACAGCCCAACATCCTTTATCTGGGGTAAAAAGTAAGAGTATGATGTGGAAGTGACAGCAACCACGCTAGCCTTACGAGGGTGACCTAGCAACACAAATGAGTGTTTCTTTCAACTATGTGTTTTAGGACATATAGCCGTCATAAAAGCTACCATTAAAACATGACAATTGTGTGTACTTTATCTATAACATGATAATCACCGTAGATGAGAGAGAGGATTAAGTGAACCCATGAAGCCATGTCCATTGTTCCTATAAGAGAAAATCTTTGTCTTGTCCTCTTGCATTGAAAAGGATTTGGACACTTTTACATTCTTGCTTTGTTACATTAAAACTTCCATCCATTAAATAAACCACCTTGTTCTTTAAACTTGTTTAGTGCATAATCAACTAAAACTTGTGACACTTTAGTTGTAGGAATAGACAACTTTTCCTTCTTGCTCGTGCGGATCGATACCTTACTTCCACATTGAGAGGTGCTACAGATCCCCTGCTCTTGGGGGTTATCAGCAACAAAGTAAGGTAAAATACCCAAGTGGATTGCGGAACTTCTCTCACTTTCACCGCCCTAGCCACCCCCCATTACTCCATCTAATGCACACGTTACCCCTCACATGCTCGCATACACAAGTTTGATCAGAACAAGTAAACAAGAACGGGGTACATAATATGCATCTAATTTCATAACTGAAACAAAACTATTGCAATCTCAAACATATATTAACTCATAAAAAGATCCACCACAAAGGTATTACATAGATGACCTTAATCATGTTCAGTAGCTCATACGGTACTAATTAGTGAAGCTAAAAGAGAGGCGAGATACATAAGTTAATTCCACAAACCCATAGTCCAGGGGTGGATGATGTCTACGCACGCTTCTATTCCTGTAGACAGTGTTGGGCCTCCAAGAGCAGAGGTTTGTAGAACAGCAGCAAGTTTCCCTTAAGTGAATCACCCAAGGTTTATCGAACTCAGGGAGGTAGAGGTCAAAGATATCCCTCTCAAGCAACCCTGCAATTAAGATACAAGAAGTCTCTTGTGTCCCCAACACACCCAATACACTTGTCAGATGTATAGGTGCACTAGTTCGGCGAAGAGATAGTGAAATACAAGTGATATGGATGATTAAAGTAGTAATTGCAATCTGGAATAAAAATGGCAGCAAGCAAACATGTAGCAGAACTTGTTGTAAACGGTGTTTCAATGCTTAGAAACAAGGCCTAGGGATCATACTTTCACTAGTGGACACTCTCAACAATGATCTCATAACTGAATAAGTAAAAGCTACTCTTAAACACTCTCTTGTTGGATAACAAACACCATTCATTGTGTAGGGCTACAAAAGCACACCTCAAGCCGGAGTAAACAAGCGCCACAACGTCATAAAGGAGTCACACACGGTGCACACACTGTCACCTTTACACCGTGGAGAGTACCGGAGTTCATATTAAAGTAACCTCTAGAGTGCATAATAGATAAAGAGTAACATCTACTTATTCAACTAGATTACAAAGCTCATGATCACATAAAGATCACACCATGGGAGAGAGAGATGAACCACATAGCTACCGGTAGAGCCCTCAGCCTCGGGGAGAACTACTCCCTCCTCATCATGGGAGTCAGCAGCGGCGATGAAGATGGCGGTGGTGTCGATGGAGATGACTCCGGGGGCAATTCCCGTCCCGGCGGCGTGCCGGAACAGAGATTCTGTCCCCCGAAACTTGTCGTCGATGGCGGCGGCGCTGCGGAACTCTTCGGAAATTGGCTTTTTTTAGGGTTTTCGCCTCGGGGAATAAATAGGCGAAGGGCGGCGTCGGTGGAGCCCGAGGGGCCCAAACCACCAGGCGGCGCGGTGGGGCCCACGCCGCGCGAGTGTGGTTTGGCCACCTCGTGGCTCCCTTCGTCTCTCCTTCGGACTCCGTGTACGTGTTGGAAAAATAGGGACTTGGCCTTTTGTTTCGTGCAATTCCGAGAATATTCCAGAAGTACTTTCTGAAACCAAAAACAGCAGAAAACAGGGAACTGGCACTGTGGCATCTTGTTAATAGGTTAGTCCCAGAAAATGCATAAAAGTGATATGAAGTGTATATAAAACATGTAGCAATGGTATAATATAAGCATGGAACATCAGAAATTATGGATACGTTGGAGACGTATCAAGCATCCCCAAGCTTAGTTCTACTCGTCCTCGAGTAGGTAAAACGATAACAACAAATAATTTCTGAGGAGACATGCTTTCACACAATCTTGATCAATATATTGCAAGGCTCATGTCATGAATGAAGTGACTCAAAGCAATGGTCTATAGTTTGCTAACAAATAGATAAAGAGTAAACAATGAATCATATAAGCAAAAACTTTTCATGAATAGTACTTTCAAGACAAGCATCAAAAAGTTTTGCATAAGAGGTAACTCATAAAGCAATAGATTCAAAGTAAAAGGCATTGAAGCAACACAAAGGATGATTAAGTTTCAGCAATTGCTTTCAACTTGTAACATGTATATCTCATGGATAGTTGTCAACATAAAGCAATATAACAAGTGCAATAAGTAAACATGTAAGAATCAATGCACACAAAGTTGACACAAGTGTTTGCTTCTAAGATAGAAAGGAGTAGGTAAACTGACTCAACATAAAGTAAAAGATAGGCCCTTCGCAGAGGGAAGCAGGGATTAAATCATGTGCTAGAGCTTTTTAAGTTTTCGAAAGCATATAGAGAGCACAAAATAAGTATTTGAGAGGTGTTTGTTGTTGTCAACGAATGGTAGTGGGCACTCTAACCCCCTTGTCAACCAGACTTTCAAGAGCGGCTCCCATGAAGGACGTTATCTCTACCAGCAAGGTAGATCATCCCTCTTCTCTTTTGTTTACACATGTATTTTAGTTTCTTTATAGATGACACTCCTCCCAACCTTTTGCTTACACAAGCCATGGCTAACCGAATCCTCGGGTGCCTTCCAACATTCACATACCATGGAGGAGTGTCTATTTGCAAATTAAGTTGCTTACTGATAAATCAGGGCAAAACATGTGAAGAGAATTATTAATGAAAGTTGTAATTAATTGGGGCTGGGCACCCCGTTGCCAGCTCTTTTTGCAAATTATTGGATAAGCGGATGTATATGCCACTAGTCCATTGGTGAAAGTCGAAGTAAATGACAAGATTGAAAGATAAAACACCACATACTTCCTCATGAGCTATAAAACATTGACACAAATAAGGAGTAATAAAGTTTTGAATAGTTTAAAGGTAGCACATGAAGTATTTACTTGGAATGGCAGGAAATACCACATAGTAGGTAGGTATGGTGGACACAAATGGCATGGGTTTTGGCTCAAGTTTGGATGCACGAGAAGCATTCCCTCTCAGTACAGAGTTTAGGCTAGCAAGGTTGTTTGAAGCAAACACAAGTATAAACCGGTACAGCAAGAATCACATAAAAACATATTGCAAGTATTATAAGACTCTACACTGTCTTCCTTGTTGCTCAAACATTTTACCAGAAAATATCTAGACCTTAGAGAGAACAAATATGCATCCCAAGTCTCAACAAGCTCTACGGTAGTTCTCCACTACTAGGCTTTAACTACATGATGCAAGAGCTTAAACATGATCTACTTGAGAGCTCAAAACAATTGCAAAGTATCAAATCGAAACAAGACAATGATCTACAAGAATGCATATGTCTTTTCCAATACCAACTACTACATGTAGCATTTTCTTTCTTCCAAACAAACACCAATCAATTTATTTAAACATAAACTCTCCAAATGATAATATAATGCAGCAAGAGAGTATTTATAAACAAGTGCTAACAGCTCGAAGAGATGCATGAAAAACAGGAGCTAAAAGCACTGCAGTAGCTAGTTAAGAATACTCAACAAATATAAGTGAAGAACATGAGTATTCACATGAAAAAGCGGAGCGTGTCTCTCTCCCACACAAGGATTGCTAGGATCCGAATTTATTCAAACAAAACAAAAATAAAAACACAGACGCTCCAAGTAAAGCGCATAAGATGTGAAAGAATTAAAATATAGTTTCACTAGAGATGACCTGATAAGTTGTTGATGAAGAAGGGGATGCCTTGGGCATCCCCAAGCTTAGACGCTTGAGTCTCTCTGAATATGGTTGGGATGAACCACGGGGGCATCCCCAAGCTTAGGCTTTTCACTCTTCTTGATCACATAATATCACCCTTCTCGCTTGATCCTTGAAAACTTCCTTCACACCAAACTCAAGACAGTTCTCATTAGAGGGTTAGTGCATAATCAAAAATTCTCATATTCTGTAATGATACAATCATTCCCAAAGCTTCTGGACATTAGCTACAGCCACCATGCTTTGTGGAGCAAAGAAATCCACACAAACATCGTAAAAGAGCGAATGCAAAACAAAAGGCAGAATCTGTCAAAAACAGAACAGTCTGTAAGACGAATTTTTTCGAGGCACTTAAGTTGCTCAGATGGATCTGGCCCAAAATAATGAAAGTTGCGTACATATCTCAGGAAGATGCGTGATTTTTCGAATTTTTGAATTTTCTACAGGGAGAAAAGCTCAAATTCGTGACAGCTAAAAATCTGTTACTGCGCAGAAATCCAAATCTTGCATCAACTTTCAATATAGAACTTTACTTGGCACAACAATGCAATAAAATAAAGATACAAAGGAGTTGCTACAGAAGTAACAAACTCCTTGACTCAAAAAAAAAAAATAACAGAAAATAAAAACATGGGTTGTCTCCCATAAGCGCTTTTCTTTAAAGCCTTTTAGCTAGGCATAGTGATTTTGATATGCTCTCATATGTATAAGAGTTGAATAAAGAGAGCATCAAAAGCAATATAAAACATTTTAAATCTAACACTCTTCTATGCAAAGGAGTCTTGTAAGAAAACAAATCAATGAACAAAGTGACTAGCATAGAAAGGCAAAACAAGTGTAACTTCAAAAATTTCAACATAAAGAGAGACTTAATATTATTGTGATATATGAAATCGTGTCTCCCTCTCTCATAAGGACCAGTAGGTCTTAAAGTACCCAGCAAATAAAAGCAAATCAAGAGAAAGCTCAAAACATTCATCATAAAGAGAGAAATTTAGTAACATGAAGATTTCTATAACCATACTTTCCTCTCTCAAAATAATTTTCAGCGGCATCATGAATAAACTCAACAATATAGCTATCACATAGAGCATTCTTATCATGATCCACATGCATAAAAGTATCATTACTCTCCACATAAGCATAATCATTATAATAGTGAGAGTAAAAGTATCACATCCATCATTGTAATCATCATAAATTGGAGGCATAGAATAATCATAATGAATTTTATCCTCAATAGTAGATGGACTGAGAATATCATATTCATCATTGTAAACATCATATATAGGAGGCATATCATAATCAACATAAACTATATCCTCAATAGTAGGTGGACTGAAAATATCACAATGATTATAATCATCATATATTGGAGGCAAAGTATCATCAAAGCAAATTTCCTCCTTAAAGCTTGGGGGACTAAAAATATCATATTCATCACAACTAGCTTCCCCAAGCTTAGACTTTTCCATAGCATTGGCAATAATGGTGTTCAAAGAATTTATAGTAATACCATTGCTACCATCATGCAAACAAGCCTCCATAGGTTTTTTAATTTTCTCTTCAAAAGCATCATGTCCTAATTCAATATAAAGTTCATAAAGATCTCTAATTTTTTTGTTGTTTTCCATTAAGCCTAACTAGTGAAAATAAAAACAAGAAACAAAAAATATAATTGCAGAATCTAAAGGAAATAACTTCGAGCACTCACACACTAGCAACATACTAGAAAATAGCTTAGTAGCCAGAGGATGTGAATACCTTTTACCTTACCTCCCCGGCAACGGCGCCAGAAAATAGCTTGATGTCTACGCACGCTTCTATTCTTGTAGACAGTGTTGGGCCTCCAAGAGCAGAGGTTTGTAGAACAGCAGCAAGTTTCCCTTAAGTGAATCACCCAAGGTTTATCGAACTCAGGGAGGTAGAGGTCAAAGATATCCCTCTCAAGCAACCCTGCAATTAAGATACAAGAAGTCTCTTGTGTCCCCAACACACCCAATACACTTGTCAGATGTATAGGTGCACTAGTTCGGCGAAGAGATAGTGAAATACAAGTGATATGGATGATTATAAGTATAATTGCAATCTGAAATAAAATGGCAGCAAGCAAACATGTAGCAGAACTTGTTGTAAACGGTGTTTCAATGCTTAGAAACAAGGCCTAGGGATCATACTTTCACTAGTGGACACTCTCAACAATGATCTCATAACTGAATAAGTAAAAGCTACTCTTAAACACTCTCTTGTTGGATAACAAACACCATTCATTGTGTAGGGCTACAAAAGCACACCTCAAGCCGGAGTAAACAAGCGCCACAACGTCATAAAGGAGTCACACACGGTGCACACACTGTCACCTTTACACCGTGGAGAGTACCGGAGTTCATATTAAAGTAACCTCTAGAGTGCATAATAGATAAAGAGTAACATCTACATATTCAACTAGATTACAAAGCTCATGATCACATAAAGATCACACCATGGGAGAGAGAGATGAACCACATAGCTACCGGTAGAGCCCTCAGCCTCGGGGGAGAACTACTCCCTCCTCATCATGGGAGTCAGCAGCTGCGATGAAGATGGCGGTGGTGTCGATGGAGATGACTACGGGGGCAATTCTCCGTCCCGGCGGCGTGCCGGAACAGAGATTCTGTCCCCCGAAACTTGCCGTCGATGGCGGCGGCGCTGCGGAACTCTTCGCAGAAATTGGCTTTTTTTTTTAGGGTTTACGCGTCGGGGGGAATAAATAGGCGAAGGGGCGGCGTCGGTGGAGTCCCGAGGGGCCCAAACCACCAGGCGGCGCGGTGGGGCCCACTGCCGCGCGAGCCTGTGGTTTGGCCACCTCGTGGCTCCCCTTCGTCTCTCCTTCGGACTCCGTGTACGTGTTGGAAAAATAGGGACTTGGCCTTTTGTTTCGTGCAATTCCGAGAATATTTCCAGAAGTAACTTTCTGAAACCAAAAACAACAGAAAACAGGGAACTGGCACTGTGGCATCTTGTTAATAGGTTAGTCCCAGAAAATGCATAAAAGTGATATGAAGTGTATATAAAACATGTAGCAAATGGTATAATATAAGCATGGAACAGCAGAAATTATGGATACGTTGGAGACGTATCAGTGGACTACTCCCTCTTCATCATGGAGACGGTGGAGAAGTCGTTGGAGAAGATGGAGACCACGCTGGCAGCGCCCCGCCAGAGTTTTCCCCCTCCAATCTGCAACTCCAGGTCTCTGTTTCATGATTTCTATGTTTCGGCGGCGCTCCCTTCCGAAAGCCGTCGGGGGACTATTTTTATAGTCGGTTTTAGGTCAAGACGGAGGCTCGAGAAAAAAGATCAACGACAGCGGAGGCTCGAGGCCCGAGATAAGGGCCCCACGCGGCCAAGGAATCTGGCCGCGTGGGCCCACCTATCTTGGCCCTCGGGTCTCCGTTTGTTCGCTTCCTTCGCTCCCACGCTTCCATCCTTCCAAAAATTGATGCCCGTAAAATATTAGGTCATTTGGACGTCGTTTGGCTCCCTGAAACATCAAAATATAGAAAATAGGGTTTTCTGCCAGTGCAGGGTTAATTCCAGAAAAATAGGAAGACTGTGAAATATTCCCAAAATCAATATAAAACAATGATATAACCCTTATATGATGCAAATATGATTGAAATATAAGTAATACAATGCAAAGTTCATGTATGCATTTTACATGCATCACGGGTATGGAAAGGGAGAGGGTTCGCTACGATGAGGCGAAGCAGGCTCGACACGCAAGAGAAGGACAAGGCCGCGTGCAACCTCCGCCGCCGCAACCTGAACAAGAGGCGGAGAAGGTTGATGGTGATGATGGCGGCTCCGACGACTTCAGCTGGCCACCAACGCCGGAGTGGGATCCCAGCCACATGCAGCTCGCCATCGAGGCAGACATAGCCTCCGGCGCCGCTTCTGCCGCCACCGTCCAGCCTCCAGCGCCGACCTCCGGCTACCTCTACTGCCTCTGCTACAGCTGCCGTCGGGGTCCTGTGCTCCCCGCCGCAAGGGCCGGCGACTGCCCCAAGCCCGGCGTGCCACCCGATGAACTAGATGATCTAGGTCTAGATTTTAGTTTAAATGAATTATGTTTGTTTTTAACGAATTTCAATGAAACGTAAGATCTTTCGTATAAAAAATCGTATTTGAATGACCTTTGAGCGCCGCGAGTGGGGAGCGACGGACGCTGTCCAGAAGGCCTTTGGGCGCCGCAACTGGAGATGCTCTAACAACGACCAGGATGTGATCACTCTCGTTCCATATAGTACCTTTGCTTCGTTTGATAGTACGCCTTCTTTGTTGGGGTCAAGGTGGAAACATCCATTTCCATGATCCGGATCAATCTCTTTTTACTTGACATCGGCTTATTTGCCTCTCTGAGCTTCGTTGGCTCTTCTCCAGGCATTTTCCTATTCGCTCTCGAGCTTCCTTGCTTGCAGTTTGAAGAGTTTCTTGGACGCCTCTTCTCTCTCTACAACCCTCTCTCTCTCACTCATTACTTGTCCTTTTTGGTTATGAACCCAGTCAATGTATCTTGCAAGGTCATTGCCGATGCATCACGCTTCAACTCTATCTTCGAGTTGGTCCTCCCCATTGGCGTCTTCTCACTTGCCAATGGATCGCCATCCCCATTTTCGTTCGTCCTAGGCGTATTCGTCATGGACATTGTCCTTATCATGTCCTGGAGGAACCCCTCCCTTTTAGGTTCTTCGTAGACACATCCTCCACCAACGCCGGCATGGAATTTGGCTGAATTGGCCGTGGACTTGAGTGACAACGGCTGGGGCAGCTGCACGCGCGACCTTCGTTTGCATCGCGGTTGAGTAGCCAGACATAGGCGCGGCGTTGGGATCGAGGGGAGGCACCACGAGGGCGGCGTCGTTGAATCGCCAACTTCCGGTGAGAACCGCATGGACACACTTCAGGTAGCCGTACGCAGGCGATGGTGGTGGTGATGGCGTCGTTGACATGGAGCCCTTCGACTTGGGCGGCAGGGCCACCTAGGCGTTCGAGCTGGCCTCGCGGTTGGGACCACGACTGCGGGTGGTGCCATGCCTAGCACATAGGCATTCGAGCCGGCCGCCGCGGTATCATGTTATGTATTGTGTTTTTCTCTCTAATCATTGATTGTGTTGGCACATCATTTTTTTACTTATGTGGTAAGTATTATACCAACAAGCAAGCCCAAGAGGGGCGGCTTCTTTACCCAGTCCAGTCGGAAGCAGGGAGCACCCAAATATGAGCCTCTAATCGAGCCTAGGATGCCAAACCTATATTACGAAGGAAATGCACTCGGTATGACAGAAGGATTCGCTAGTTAAGGGGATGACGTGGACGCACTAGGAGGCTGGAAAATCAGCTGGCGGGGTTCACCAATTAGAGATAGAAGATTATGTTACCCCACTATGAGAAGTCTAGTGGTAACAAATGTAGTAGCACAATAACTGAAGTTAATAGGCAAAATTCTACAAGTAAAAAATATCGCGGACATATTTTTATGTTACTACACCGTGAGCATTTCAGTGACAAGTTTGCAGTAGCCAATGCCTTCGGCCCATAACATGATAACAAACTGACCATCATCTTTCTTTCTTGTTCCTTTTTTGAGACGATCATTTTGTTCACTTGCTTTGGCTGGAAGGCATTGCAATTTGCCAACAATCTAAACAAATCGGATCGTCACCCACCAACATCCAAACTGACTTGGTTTGATTCTTCAACTTCCTTTCAATCTTCCGTGTGACCAAAGGTTCCAACGGCCACTTTACACTAATATAAGTAGGAGAATACGAGGAATGATTAGACTATTCATAGTGGGAGTAACTTCACTAGTAATATAGATGCCACCTAAGCAAAAAATATTATGTGACATGTAATTAATGAGGAGAGATACAAATAGAGTAACTTAGCTAGTTACTTGTAACACTAGTAACATCACACTTTTCAAGAGAAAATGAGTCTATTGAGTAATAAATGAGACCATATATGACACCACATCTATGTTACTTTGCACTACGAGGATAATAACATAGTCTAGTAATATGTGTATGTTACTAGTTGAAATTACTCCCCACTATGGTTAGTCTTAGGTGAGAGCTGCGTGCCACTGCTACACACCAATTGGTTCTGTTGGGAGTTAGCACCGGAGAGCGCCATCTAGCCGCCTTCTTCCGCGGTTCTGCCTATCTGCCGAATTAACAACTTGATTGGGACACTCCATCTGAGTAATGGCATGTGCCCTTCGCTTGGTCAGCTAGGTAGACCGCATTGTTCCTAACGAAAGACCGGTTGGAAATAAATTCAGAAGAAAATTTGATTTACCGGGTGTTGGCCAGTTTCAGCCGGTGTTGCTAGAGATTCTGACACGGATTAACTAGAATTTCACTACTGATGTCATGGGAACTTCAGTGGTTGGTTTCTACTGGTATTTGCTACAGCACTGTAATACAGTTGATCAGTACGGAATTCACGATGCATGGCGTTTAACTCTGTCAGAGGGCCGTTTCATGTCGATGAAACCGACCTTAGTGCAGCCATCAAAATGACATATGTACAAATTTCAATTTATTGTTTAGAAGTAAAAGAAGATAAAGAAAAGGACACTTTACTATTCATGTCGATTTGGGAACCAAACTTGAGCCGGTATTCACAATTACACTCCAAAATGTGGGTTGCTTTCATTCCGAGGCAATACACAAGTATGTGACGCCTCTTGTCACGGGATAATGTGGAGAAGAGTTGGAATGCATTGCACGAGGTCCAATGCTGATTTAACACACGTGCATAGCAAAGGCTGCTAGGTAGTCCTGCCAAGGAGTAATCAATCTCAACAAAACAATATGAGATTTTTCCGGGAGAAGTGATCTCATCAAGATTCCATATATATATATATTTTTTTTGAGGATGGATCCGATACAAATAACAGGAGGCTCAGCACTTTACAAGAAGGTCCCCACAGAAACACGAAATTACAAAGGCAAGATTCCATATTTACACATACATAGATACCAAAGTTGCCGAACAATGATTCTCTTGGCCTCGTGGGAGCCTGAGGGCTTGGAGTCAGGGCTTGTTCGGAAACTCTCCGGTTCCAGGCTCCCTCCGACACCACGAATGGAATCGGGCTGAACGAGGCAATCCCGTGGAGCCAGAATTCTCGGGGTCAGTGCTTTGTAGTAAAAAAAACAGACCTTGGAGTTCCAAGATCCCAGGATCTAAAAACGCGTACCTTAACTATTTACGAAGGCATTGTCTTTGCTAAGTTAGAAATGGTTTTCAACACATCTCCCTTGATTCGGCATGTGTCCAACCTCGCCCTGTGCCCAAGCACACGATCCTCACCGCCTACCGTACGCCGTCGTCGGCCATTCCCAAGGCCGTTGAACATATCTCCTGCATCGTTCCACCTCATTCTGCATCGCTCTGCCAGCCCCGCAGACCTAGCTTGCTGCCGCCACCTCCTCACCCTGCTCCTCCTTTTCCATGCACGTCGTTGCCCAATGTCGTCATTCTGCAATGTCTCCTCTCTAGGCGCTTTGGGCATGCATACGAGATGGGGCCACCCGCTCTGCCAATGATGACCGAGTTGAAGGTGTGTGCATTGGAGGACACATTTGCCATCTATTTGTGTTGAGGTTTTTGGCCCATGCCAGGGGCACGTCCGGAGATGGAGCAATTCAGACGAATGGGGTTGATGATTGGGTTTCACTGGGGAACCGCTCGCAGACTAAGGCCTAGCGGTGCAGAGGATTGATGCCTTCTTACCGACCCCAGTTTGAGTCCTCATACTCGCAATTCCGGTGATGTTGCAACCGGCTTCTATCCAAATACCACGAGCCCCTCCCCTGTGGGAAATAGTTTCTTTTTTCACTGGGGAGCCGCTCGAACATGGTTGCATACGTCCAAGTCAGGTGACACCGGTGACATGTAAAATTTATTCCGAAGTTTAAGAAATGAATTACTTTCAAACAGTGCTATCAAACTCCCACACCGGCATATTCTCAAAAGTATTTCCGAAAGCAAGTTCTGTAAAAAAAACTATTCATCAGAAAACAAGTTGGCTCACGGAAAAACTGCCCATCGGAAAACTTGTCCGTGTAGGTGAGAGAAAATCATGTTTATAGTACAAACTCACTTTTTTGCCCTAGAACTTGTTAACTATTCATCGGAATATATTCAATTGAAATCTTAGGCGGTTTATAGTTCCACAACAAGCTGCCATGTGACTTTCTTATACTCGGCACATTCTAATCATGCAGTTTGGAAATTGTAACAAAGTAGCATGTCACTTTTTTATTCTCGGTAAAATTTTCCAAATGTAGTATGGAAATTGTAAGCATGGAACACCTCTCACATGTGTGCAGAGGAAAATGTAACTAGAGTTGGGGCTGCATGCAGAAAACGACAGATAATATAGCTTGAACCAGCATGTCAACAAAGCATGACGAGTTGCTCGCTCCAGTCAATTAGGACATCCACGAGCTGGAAAATGGAGAAAGCACACACGCACGTTTAAGAATTTGGAGAAGTCAAATCTCTGTCCCGAGGACTCCTTGGACCCGTCTCCTCTCCTCTCCTTCTCGTTTCTTGAGAGTCCACTGTTTCTGCTCCAGATCCGGCCGCTCTCGCCCGTCGGCGTCCTCGTCGGCTGGTGCAGAATTGACTTAGGGTGCCGCCTGTTATGTATAGGAGTAGATTTAGCTTTTCTTTGCTTTTTCTGTAGTTTGCCCTTGTGGAGCTTGGCTGTATGCCGTCCGTCTCCTCCCGAAGGCCAGAAGCTATGGCGTCCAGGCGCGGCGCTGTGCTTTCCGTCGTCTTGCCCTCTGTCAAGCCCCCATGGTGGAGGATGACTTGTGGTGGCAGATCGATGGAGGTCTTCTTCTTCAATAAGTGCCTCTGCCTCCAAGTTCTGTGGTTCCCTCTCCTTCTCCTGGCCGGCCTCGGTGGCGAGGGTGAGAAGATGAGGGACACACAACAGTTGGAGAGAAGCGGCTATCCCGGCAGCGAGGCGGATGCGCTGCTGGAGTGCAAGAGCTTGGCGTCTGATGGTGCTCCATGGAGGGGATTCTCTGCGTCAGGTATCGAGCGCCGTTTTTTCAATAATTGTCCGTTCTGTGTGGAAGTTGTTGGATCGAAGACGGCTTTGCTTCTTTGCCGTGGAGGTAGCGGAAAAGAAGACCGAAGACTTGGATCCATGGCTTCTTGGGGAGCTTTTCGGGCTGCAATCTTCGGAGATCATCAACGGCGACGGGTTGGCGTCACTGTTATCCTCGGCCAAAGGGGTCGCTCCGAGCTGTGGTGCTGTGTGAGCCGCAGCGTCTTCAACCTCCAGGCTGCTGTGCCGATGCGGAGGCCCTTTTCCAGTTCCACGGCGGCGTTCATCGTCGTGCTGTTGCCAAGTGGTTTCGTCCCCGGCGGCGGCGATGACGGTCACCGTGTCGAGCTGTTCATTGAGTACGGTGGAGAAGGATCTGATTGCGTTACTCTTTATTTAGTTGAGGTCCTTTCTGTAAAACCCAAGGGCTCGGATGTAATTTCTGTTTATTTTGAGGTCCTTGATGTACTCTGTAAACCCACCGTCTAATGCAGTCGGGATCCTTCTGGATCCCTCCCCTTTGTTCAAAGAAAAAAAAATCTCTGTCCCGATTCCACAAGTAAATAAAACCGAAATACCAAAATGTTAGTTACTCCTGCAATTAGTGGTGGATATGAATCGATGGCACAACCCTACAGGACTAGTGAACTGCAATGTAAAATAACTCAAGATAAATCACCTTTTGTTTAGCTAACCAGGAGTAAGATTCAGGGGAACAGTGGAACTCAAACGATTCAGTCAAACACGTGTCGTTGATCTACCTCGAGTACTGGTCTCCTGTTGAATTGTTGTGGCCCAGCGTTCAGTGAGAGCCTAACGTGGATCTACCTCTAGTACGATCCGATCGAAGTCTAACCACGTAAACACGTGTATGGACCATGACTACGGAGCAGATACCATTTTTCGAGGGACAAATACTAAGATAATATAAGTTCGAACCGAGCACTCTTGGTCGTGATATCGTGCATGTCTGGTTATTGTAAAAAAATCGGTATTGTCTTCGTTTTGGTCAAAGACTGTAACCGTTGAAATCGTGCAGAAATCACAGAAAAATAAAAGGGAAATAGATACAAGATGCAGGGTAGTGTTCTTCTCTTTATTATTCAGCTCTTGTAGACATTAAGCTTGGGAAAATATAAAAACAAAGTTAAAATGCAGTTGAGATAGAAGATTAGAGGAGTTAGCCTATCAAGATTGGAACAAGTTAAGGGTGGTGCCATTTACCAATGAGGCTCAGATAACCTCTCGATCGTTGGATATGTACCTTTACTTCAATGAAATGCGATACTTCATGCGGTTTGGTTACTTCCTTCCAAGCAAACTAGCCACAAAACAGATTAACCTTCAAGGTTTATTCGTGTAATATTGGGAATAATGTATGGTTAACCTGACAAATTTGTTGATGTCTACAAATTTATGGTTAACCTGATTAACCTTCAAGGTTTATTCGTATAATATTGGGAATAATGTATGGTTAACCTGACAGATTAAGAGATTAACCTTCAAGGTTTAATATTAACTATTGACTAGTAGCATATTATTATTACTACCCCACCTGACGTATACGGAATACCTAGTCACCGTTACGGTAAATGGACTACCTAAAGTAAAATTCATGGTCAGCTTTGGATCCTCATTTGTCGAGATAGTAGATATGGAGAAGTCATTTAGTTGATGCTTTAAGTACCGATTTAATGGGAATAAAGTATCACATGCCCCTTAAACAAACCAAGGGAAATATGTTTCGAAGTATAATGTCCCAGATTGGATCATGCTAGAAAGATACCTAACATGCCAACTTACACAACTTAAGTTCTTAGTACCAAATTTGTAAGAACAAATCTTCCACCGATAGATATGAGCTTGCTTTGCCAATTGCTCAGCCTCTTTTCAAGGTGTTCTTCACCATGTTTCTACTTGGCGTTTATGAGTCTTCGAGGAATTTCCAAATAACAAATTGTACGTTGTCCATTATCGCAACCAAATAGTTTGGCATACGGAGGGGCCACCTCACGAGCTTTACCAAAATATAATAATTCACTCTTATGAAAATTCATTTTTAGACCCAATTATTGCTCGAAGGCTGAAAGGATTGCCTCTAGATTCTTAGCTTTCTCAAAGTCATGTTCCATACAGAGGAGTGTATCATCGACAGATTGTAGGATCGATAGCCCACCATCCACCAGGTATAGTACTTGTCCCGTAATTTTCTATATTTTTTTGGGGCGGTCAACCATGACGGTCAACATATATGCCAGAGTCAGACTGGTAAATGGAATGGGTGATAGAGGATCTTCTTGGCAGAGAGACTTTTTTTTGTTTGGAAGTAGTGACATAACTTTTTTGGACGTGCTACTCTAAAAACGAATTTTTGTACCCACGATCGAGCGCCACATTTCAGCGAAGCCCTTTATTCGCAATGTCAGTTGGAGAAAATCCATATTGACTTTGTCATGCGTCTTCTTTAAGTCAAAGATTGCATCACTCACCTTTTTAGGTGTAATTCATGGATCATCTGGTGAAGGACAAGTATCCCATCTAGGATAATTCTACCTTGCATAAAGAATGACTTCATCAGTCAAATTATGTGGCTAGTCGTTGAATTGAGCCTAATTGTCATAGTTTATGTGATGATTTTGAAGGTGGCATTAAGTAGACATATTCTTAAATATTCTTAATTTTTTCTTCCTCATTTAGTCTTGGACAACGAACCAATCTCTCCCAAATTTATTCTAAACAAGTCTAGGTTTCTAACATGAAGAAAGCCACAAAACTCGACATGCTAAACCTTGATGTCATCCCAGAAGTTTTGATGAAACTCAAGGAGGAAGCCATATGACCTAGAGCTTTGTTATGTTTCCTATGCAACAAATGTAATAGATTGTAGGCAACATCCCCTGCTTTTCCCGAGATCTTTGCTTATTTATCGCTATTTTTTAGTCATGTGTAGGCAAAATTCAGAAATATGAATCGTGGAATGGAAATTTCAGTCGTCCCTACGGCTCATAGACCCCGGTCCAAACAGTCGTCACGGCGTCGGGAATGCTCGTGGCTGGGTAGCTGGGGCGTGCGTCTCCTACTTCACACCGGCCCATCCCCTACCTGCCACTATAAATCCTCGCGCTCGTCTTGCCTCTCGGCTGCGTCCTCCCCGAGCGAGACCCCAAACCAAATTCCGCCCGTCCCCGAGCGAGCAATTCCGCCTCCTCCTCCGCTCCGCGTCGCCTCGGAAGGTCCGTAGCTGCAACCCATGCTCCCACATGCACGCATCCACCCCTCCGCACTTTCTCTAGTCTTCTCCTGCTGTTACTGCTCCCTCCCTCCGGCGTTTGGTCGAACAGTTGGTGGGTGTGCGGATCTGCGGATCTCTTCGCCCTGGCCGCGCGGTGGGTGCCGCGGACGGCAGGATCCCGCGGTGTACCGCTGGGATCTCACTCCTCGTGTTCGATTCTACGGGGTTCTGGGTTTTCCGGTGGGAATGGGATGCCCCGCTTGCACCAGCTGGTCTGAATTTGACCGAGAAATGCCCCCTTTGGCGCTAGTGTTGTTTCATTTTTTGTCGGATCGATGCGTTTTCGCGTGGGGAGTCGCGACTGCGTTTTGTCCGGGTTGTACTCTGGCGCTCGCCTTTTGTGTGGATCTGAAAGGATCCCGTGGGCTTAGCACTGTGCGAGTTGATTGTAGTAGCAGTGGACTCACTTGGGAGTCCACTTGGCTAGCTCAACTCTTAGTGGTCTGTCTATTTTAGGCGTTATATAAAATTGTCTCAGGTGACGGCTGGAAGAAAACTCTGATCCTGGTGCAAACTTAGTATTGCTCCGGATTTGAATCTTGGAGGCAAACATGACTTAAGCATCGGAAGTAGTCAGTTGCGCAATAACATGTGCTCACGCTTCATATTTGAGATCCGGTGTTCTGCTTACGTTTCAACACCTTCTTTATATTCTGTAACCAACTCCTTATTATTACTAGTGTGGATTGAGCAATCAGATTCTGTGCATTCTCGGTTGTTCTATTTTAGTAGGATTTCTCGGTGACAAGTATAGGAGGTTTCAGAAACAAAATCACGCTTGGACCAAGTATTTGATCACTTATTCCTGAGTCTATTTGGTTCACTCAGTGAATCAGTTGTTAATGTTCCTTTGTATTCATTATAGCTTGTCTATGAATGATGGCGAGTAGAAAACTCTGAGCTTGGTGAGAACTTAGCGTACATGTTCTTCTGTTGATTTTACTTGGAGGTAGAAGTTCGAGATTTTGTTTGATTATTGCTCAAGTTAGTCACCTGAGCAATGACACAAATTGAAAATGCTGGTCATTTTATCTGGGATCTGGTGTTCTGCGAAGATGTCAGCTCCTTTGTATGGTGTACTTTTGTGGATCAGGACATTTAATTTTGTAGATTCTCCGGGTGTCGTATTTCAAACAAGCATGGCTTGTCTTTTTCTGCAGTTATATTTTCCGTTGCATGCGAGGCTATGATACATGAATCTTCCGTGTGTCCAGACGTACATTGCAGATGTTTTTTGTTCATCTGCTATAGGGTATGTTAGTAGGCAAATGTTTGGAATCATCGAAAAAGTTCTCTACCATCTTAATAGAAATACTTCCCAGTTGTCGTTTTATGTTGTGCTTATGCTTGACATATGAGATTGTCCATGCATGTGAAACAATGTGAAGGAGTATGTTTGCCTTTTAGTGAAGCGTCATCATATCAACTTTTGCGGCATTGTGCTAACTTTTGCATTACTCTGGTACCATTGGCTAATACTGCTTAAGTTTCAGGGGAAGTGCATCATGGCGACCGGTCAAATTTTCTCAAAAACCACACAAGCATTATTCTACAATTATAAGCAACTCCCTATCCAACGGATGCTTGATTTTGACTTCCTTTGTGGTATATATTCTCCCTATCATATCATTGGTTAAAAAAGATTACATAGCGTTTCTGTTTTTCTTCATCCTTTATTGACTTTGCTCTGCTTGATAGGGAGAGAAACACCTTCTGTTGCTGGAATAATCAATCCTGGTTCTGATGGGTTCCAGAAACTTTTCTTTGGACAAGAAGAAATTGCTATTCCCGTTCATCCTACGTGAGTTCTCTGATCCTTCATTTATATTGTCTGATTGAACAAGAATACTTTTTTTTTTGGGTGCAGAGATTAGTACAGTAGCAGAATGCCAGCACAACTTTCATGTGCGGAAAACTTATCTATTCATGTATCTTTTGTAGAATTGAAGCTGCTTGCAACGCACACCCAACTGCAGATGTGTTTATCAACTTTGCATCCTACCGGAGGTTAGTTATTGTAGCTTATCTGTCGTAAATACTGCATGATCAAGTGACTACAATTTTCGCTGTATTTGTGAAATCTGCAGTGCGTCTGCTTCTTCAATGTCAGCTTTGAAGCAGCCAACTATCCGAGTTGTAGCCATTATAGCAGAAGGAGTTCCTGAATCAGATGCAAAGCAGCTAATTAGCTATGCACGTGCTAACAACAAGGTAGGGACCACATGTTACATGAATTACTGCTTCTAAATTTGTGTGTTCATCGCTGGTTCTCATCATAAAGCACTTAGAATAAGAAATAAAATAAAGGAGCATATCCTTATAGGCAACTTTGTGAAAAAAATGATGGCTTGTGAGCTTGAGCAATATGATAACTTCTTTGCTCCTTTCTGATATGGGTGTTGGCATGTTATATGATGCAGGCTGACAGTAGCCTGCATATTTATTGTTTATGTATGCGAAGTGATTTAGTAATGTATGTAGGTCATCATTGGACCTGCCACAGTCGGAGGAGTTCAGGCTGGTGCTTTCAAGATTGGTGATACTGCTGGAACCATTGATAACATAATTCAATGCAAGCTCTACAGGCCTGGATCTGTTGGTTTTGTGTCTAAATCGGTATGCTTGAAATCATAAAATCACTCAAAAAGATACTTCACCGTATGTATTTCCGTACAATTCGCATCCAAAAAAGAAAATGGAATAAAAAAGAAACTATCTCTTATAGACACAGGGAAATCTGGTTCTAGAACTTCAGAACCCAAATTCGATGCTTGGGGTTCATCTTTTTATTATAGAAATACTTAAAATGTAAATACATGTGTAGAGCTCCCGACTTTTGATTTGCTTACTTTCTTGAACTCCACTTATTTAATTTGATTTGCCGACTGATTAATACATACTCAATTGCATGTTTTTCATTAGTTATTGCCAATTATAAACTGATCTTCCATTACGTCAATAGGGTGGCATGTCGAATGAGCTGTACAACACCATAGCAAGAGTGACAGATGGTATTTATGAAGGTAACTTTTTTGAATAAGTGTAAAGTGTCAGATTTACCGATTCAATGAATAATGTGCCCACGCTAACATTTGCTTAACATATTCAGGAATCGCGATTGGAGGAGATGTTTTCCCTGGTTCAACTCTTTCAGATCACATTCTGCGTTTTAATAACATACCTCAGGTTCGAATATTGTTAACCTTCTTCCTGTAGTACTTTAATATTCATACTCTTTGTTGCACACCTGCGAATATTCAATTATTTCTTCTCTGGCATATTTGGACGTCCATAGGCATCACTGTAACATGTTCCTTGGTCACATCTTTTTGCCCTCTAATTTTCGGAAGGCAACTCCTTTACCATAATCATGGCCTATCATCTTTGGATCTACTCCCCATAGACATTTTAGGACATGAAGGTTGTTTGACGTACAAATATGCTCTCACGATAATGCTATCCCTGCATTACTTGTAACCCAAGTTTCGTCTCTGGAGCAATTGTGTATCAATATCACATTGTTATTTGTTGGCTTTAGGTTAAAATGATGGTTGTTCTTGGAGAGCTTGGAGGAAGTGACGAGTATTCACTTGTTGAAGCCTTGAAACAAGGAAAGGTTCAGAAACCTGTTGTTGCTTGGGTTAGCGGGACATGTGCACGTCTATTCAAATCTGAGGTCCAGTTTGGCCATGCTGTAAGTTCTAAACAAACTGGTGTCCTTTTTTCCTCGAGTTCCAGTGAGCTTAACAGTACACTCTGTATGCAAAGATCTGGTTTATTAATTTATTGGTATAACAGGGTGCCAAGAGCGGTGGTGAGTTAGAATCAGCACAAGGTAAGAATCAGGCACTAAGGGATGCTGGGGCAGTTGTCCCTACTTCATTTGAAGCTCTCGAAAGTGTGATCAAGGAGACATTTGAGAAGCTGGTATGGTGATATTACATTTCGACATCATGACTGATGACTTTTCTAAGTATAATGTTTTAAAAATGTGTGTTGTGGAATCAGGGCTTGAGTTTACATTTTTTTTGCAGGTTGAGGAAGGAAAAGTTCCTGTTGTCCCTGAGATTACACCTCCTGCCATACCTGAGGATCTTAAAACTGCAATTAAAAGTGGGAAGGTCCGAGCTCCAACACACATTATCTCCACCATCTCTGATGATAGAGGTTAGATTGGTGGCAACATGTTATCCTACATATGCTCTATAATTCTTCTTTGCCCTGCTATCCTTTCCCAAATTATAAAGTGTGTGTGTGATGCAGGTGAGGAACCTTGCTATGCTGGTGTACCCATGTCTACAATTGTTGAACGGGGTTATGGAGTTGGTGATGTTATTTCCCTTTTGTGGTTCAAGCGCAGCCTTCCTCGTTATTGCACTCAATTTATTGAGGTAATCCATGGGTAAAATGTAGGATTATCTACAAAAGTTCAAGCTCTATCCTGATGGTTTTTTTACCCCTTTTCCTTTCTAAATCTAGAGCTCATTTGATCATAAAAGGGTTCCTTCATATGTCTGACAGATATGCATCATGCTTTGCGCCGATCATGGTCCTTGTGTATCTGGTGCTCACAATTCTATAGTTACTGCTAGGGCTGGAAAGGACCTTGTTTCCAGCTTGGTATCTGGTAAGCTTGTTTAATTCATACATGCAAAATTGTACCGGTGTGTACGCAATAGCATATATCACTAAGTCTTGTGGTTGAAATATCACAGGATTGTTGACAATTGGCCCCCGATTTGGTGGTGCAATTGATGATGCTGCTCGGTACTTCAAAGATGCATATGATAGGGTGAGTCAACTTATTTTCCATCCCTTTAATTTTTTTTCTCCAGCTCCATATTTATCCATTTTTCTTTGTTCTAATAAAATGCATTAATTGCTTCCAGGGTCTTACACCTTATGAATTTGTTGAGGGCATGAAAAAGAAGGGAATCCGTGTTCCTGGGATTGGTCACAGGTATAGTACATCCCTGACATCATAGTAATCTTGCACCTCAAAATGGATTTGAGACATATAAATTCATTACTTCAATGTACAATTAGTTGTGATGTATTTTCTCAAATTTCACTTGCATATCCTTATTAGGATCAAGAGCCGAGACAATAGGGACAAGAGAGTGCAGCTGTTACAGAAATATGCTCACACACACTTCCCTTCAGTCAAGTATATGGAATACGCTGTTCAGGTGGAGACCTACACCCTGTCAAAGGCAAACAATTTGGTTATGAATGTCGACGGTGCAATCGGGTCACTTTTCTTGGATCTTCTTTCTGGGAGTGGAATGTTCAGCAAGCAAGAGATCGACGAGATTGTAGAGATCGGGTATCTTAATGGACTCTTTGTCCTTGCACGTTCAATTGGTCTAATTGGGTGAGTCTTGCTCTTCAATATTGATATTTCATTAGTATTTTCTCATGCTGTTGCGACCAACATTTATATAGTTATGTCTACATTATTGTTATTCTAGTTACATTTTTATAATATATTCAACCTGCTGCTTGAATTCACAGGCACACCTTTGATCAGAAGAGGCTCAAGCAACCACTCTACCGACACCCGTGGGAGGATGTCCTCTACACCAAGTGAGGCTGACTTATTCTTTCAGCATGGTATCATATTAGTCGTCAACCTGTGTACTTAAAAAAAAATTAAGCATACGTGAATAGAATACACAGTTCTGAATGTTTATGGAACTAGGAGAGAGCGAGTGAGAGAAGACCATTACAAATGAGCATTGGTTGTGTGTTTTATGTAAGCTCCAAATGTAATTGTTTCAGATTTATTGTCAGTGATACTTGATAATTGTTTCATGTTATCGTCAATAAAGTGAATGTCTAAATTAGTTCAGAGATCTTGGGGGTTGTATGATTGTGGTGCAAGTTCCCCAACACAAAAGTCGAATCCTATATTTACTCTTCCCATATGATTCAAGTGGACATGACGTCCAATCCTACAGTACAAGTTTCCTACCTGCTATGAGCTCTAGTTTTTTTTTTGTTAGTATACTTCCAACTCTAGCTGATTGATCCCAAACTTACTGGGCATATAAACATGGCTACTGTACAGGGACATCCATTTCAATTGTTTCGGTTTGGATATTATTTTTTTGGAGTTCAATAGTATTTGCAGCTGTTTGTCTTTTATTCTGATGCACATCGCCGGCCATTTCCTTTGCCAATGTGCCCAAGCGGCCAAGCGAGATTTGTTTCTTATCTAAGAGGGTGACAGGGCTATAGGTGCACATCAAAACTAGGTTCAGAATCTGAATTGAATGCTCAAAGTCTCCGACACAATACATTCTTCAGATACAGAATGAAACGCAGATCCTGACAAGTGGAGCTGAACTGACACAACAAGAGAGCAGGATTACAAAGCTCCCGCCACAATTTATCCACGATCAATTCCACGGTGCAGAGGAGGGACCAATCAACCAAGTACCACAATACTGGGAGCAGAAAGAGCCTGTAGGAGAACAAGCAAGTGGTTGATGCATCTCGTCAAACAGGCAGTCGGCATTGTTAGCGCGGCAACCTACAACCGGCGGCGGATGCGACAAAGCCTCGCCGTGCGCTTCGCCCCTGCCACTTTCTCCTCGTCCTGGGTCTCCGTCCGTGAGTAGGGTTACTTCTCTATGCTCATGTATAGAGAAATTTTTGTTCCTTTGCCTCAGCTAAAATAAATAGAAAATGAACTCTAAGTTGGTATGACAATATTTCTATCCAAATTGATACGAAAACCTAGAATTACGTTGAGTAAAATAAATTGGTCAAATATATTGTATTACCATAAAGTCTTGTATCTCTATGAAGGGTTAAATTAACACAGTTTCTTCACAGTCACTTACTGAAACCATGTTAGTGAATGAAGTTTTGATACTTCTCTTATCAAAAATTTCCCAGGCACTATTTTTTGGGATGTTTTGCATTTCATGAAAACGTATGCTACGTCCACATTAATGCAAGTTCAATTTTGTTTTTGTAGGCATCATATATGCTCTGTTATTAATTTTATTGACAAAAACAATGGCACGTGTGACAACAATTCTTTAGTTGGAATACAAACTTTTAACATATACCTGTATTTGCAGATGTGTTCTCTACAAGTTAATAACAATATTTTGTAGTACAATTAATAGTAAAATCTGTAGACATTGTTCAACGTTTTTATTAATATTTATTAGACGTACACTAGCCCGTGAGAATGAATGGGTTAACCATCAGTGCTTCTTAATTGTTTCAGTGGTCGGACAGAAACTTGTGGTTCAGTGTGTGGTTTGTACGGCGTACACTGATGTGGTGCATCAAAACACATGGAATGGAATGTACAGTGGATTTGCCACGATTTGGCACTGAAGGAAATCGTGTACCCATATGTTAACACCTCAATTTTTGCGATGTGCAGCGTACTAGGATATGTACCTGCTGCGATAGGTGGCCTGTATGTTCATGTCTGGAAACCAAGGAGGACCTGCACCACAATCTTGCAGTTGTTGAAAATGACAAAGAGCAACAACAAGAAATGCAGCTCTGAAGTATGTTAACAACTACAGCTGTTTAGGTTCAGAAAATAATCATGGGGCTGTTTAGGTTCTGATAATGGAACAGTAGAATAGTCTAGATCGAAACTAAGAGAAACATTAGAAACGAGTATACTTCCATGTTGGCAGTGTTCTGGAAAAGTATCATATTATCATGTATGCAATACTGTAACTTCAATTTCACAGAAGTCGTGTATGCTTTTTTGCAGTGAGTTGTACAGTATTACCTGTTGAATATATTTAGCGAAAAGGAAAGTAGTGCCGTAGGAACTAACTAGAAATGAACCAATTAACAATACAGCGAAAGATACAACCTTATCCATATCATGCACGTACGAAATTTACATGAAAATAATGAGAATCAGCATTTAGTATTTTCTACCGCTCAATTGCTTGGTGTTCTTAAGCGGCTTCTTCTAACCGAACCAGTCAATTTTAAGCATAAAAATTCAGCGCCACTTACCATTTTTTTTAAAAAAATGCTCAAATTAATAAATGATCCATGCATACAAGCAAAGATTCAGAAACATATGTACTGCCATTTTCTGCCAATGAATACTGTGGCTACCCGTCTGCATGCCTTTCAGTCCACAAATGTAGACGTAGGTGTCATCCTTCTTCAGAAATTCTCACAGCTACTCCTATCTTAAGGTATATCAGTATATGCTTTCTCCTTGGTTAGTTAGTGTGCTCTCTGCCTGCTAATATTCATCTTCTAAAAAAGAAGTGTGGCCACTGATGTTAATATATACAATGCAATCAATACAATGATATATATAGAAAAGAAGTGCGGCCTACCTATAAGTCGTGTAAACGACAGAGATGATTTCTGCTCGAACCTCCTTGAGAGCAAAGAACAGCTCGCTGGAACTCCCAAGTAGAGCCATGGCAGACCACTAGACAGCACAAGAATCCGCACACTTAGATTCTGAACAAAGACATATGTATTTCTTCATTACTGGGACAGGAACAACATCAGCAGAATTTGTAGTCATCATAATTGCCAAGAACATTTTCAACAAGGATGACCCAAACATTGCAATATCAGTCCTGTGGGCTGTGACGCACACGAGCTGCGTTGAATGGAACGAGTGCGAGGAGCCCAACGTGCAGAAGCATTCTCCGTTGTCAGCAGTACACACAATTCATATCGGAGCTTCTTCATACTTGGTGATGACTGGTGAAGGTGACTATATGTTTGGGTATAGAGTAGAAGAAGGGTTCAGATATAGCAGCTTCCAGTCCCAGACCCCTGCATGCACCAGTTTAGATAGGCCAGAAAAGAGCTTTCTGCTGTAGCAATCAGTAAGCAGGTGCTCAGCAGTGCATTTGTTAGAAAACCTGAACTGAACACTCTGAAGTCTGCATGAGTATTCCTGTCTTAGGAACTAGCTAGTCCTATTGTCAGGGGAACAGCTGAATCCAATATGGATGCACAGAAGGAGCAGCCTGAATCTACTTATCAAATAGGACGATGTTCAGCAATCAATAGCACAAATGACTGAGCTGTGGCCAATGTTCTCTGCCTGAGATTCATAAGCTTCATGGTTGTATAGAAGCATTTGTCAAAGAGGAGCCGCTGGGGGCAGATGACATGTGGTCCCGGGGGGAACAACTGCATTGCTCTTAGAAGTGTTCAGTTCTGAGACCTGATGTACTATTTATTATCAATCTTGGCTTCAAGTACTGCCGTTGCTGCAAAAAAGCATCAGCAGCCCATAAAGAAACAGGGTCTGTGGAGGCTTCCTGAAGTTCTTGTCATCCATCTGACAAGTGAGAAGGTTCTCACATATACTCAGTTCACATGAAACAAGGAGGCATTCGTAGATATCTCTGTTAGCGAGTGGGCACTAAGAGTATCAGCACATATCAGTGCGAATAGTCTGTCTGTCTTGCATTCCAACGCTGATCCTGACAAGAATGGAGCGGAACTGACGCAAGAAGATAACAGGATCTTCTCTGGTGGAGCACACGAGCTGCCTTGGTTGGAACGAAGCACCGGGAGCGAAAACAGCCTGCAGGAGAAGAAGGTCTGCGGTTGACACATTTCCTCAAACAGCTAGGCGGCATCCGGAGCGCGCCGACCAAATGCCAGCGTCGTTCCGAGTGTCGCAGCGGCAGGCCGGCGGCGGCCGCGAAGCCGAGAGGCCTCGCCCTGCGCTTCCACCCCGGCCCCTACCTCCTCGTCCAAAGTCTCCGCGGCCGCGAGGGTCCCGATGACGGTGGCCGCCGACGCCGAGAGTGGTGGGAGCGCTCGCCGGGGCGGGCGTAGACTGGGGCTCGCACGGACAAGGCATGGGCCGAAAGAGGCTACTAGTATAACCGGAGTCACGGCCCAGCTTGAAGGTGGCCCGATGACGGTTGCCGGCGACGATGAGAGCAGAGACCATCGAGCGAGAGAAACGGAGCCTGTCAATTCTCTTTCGTATATAAGACGGCATCCCGTCCCGCCTCTTGGCCCCCGTAACAACCTCAACGGCCATTCGCCGACCTGCTTCCCTTCCTTCCTCTCCTGCGCACGCCCATCCAGCCATGGCCTCCTCCGCAGGCCCGAGCTCCTCCTCCTCCTCCTCGACTTCCGGCTGGGAGTCTGCACCCGTGCCCATGGCGGCGCGGGCGTACACTACTCCTCCGTTCCTCCCCGCTCCTGCTCGTCCCCCGGAAGGGTTCGCGCGGCACTCGGTTAACCGGTGGGGAGTTTACCGGCCGACCGCGCCTGCCCTCAGGTCCGCCGCGCTTGTCGGGTCGTCCTCGACCTCGACGGCGGCTGCGACGACGCCCGCGCCTACCCTGAGATGCTCCGTGCCCTCCGCGCTTGTCGGCTCCTCCTCGACCTCCACGGCGGCTGCGACGACGCCCGCTCGTACCCTGAGATGCTCCGTGCCCTCCGCGCTTGTCGGCTCCTCCTCGACCTCCACGGCGGCTGCGACGACGCCCGCGCCTACCTCCGTGCCCTCCGCGCTTGTCGGCTCCTCCTCGACCTCCACGGCGGCTGCGACGACGCCCGCGCCTACCCTGAGATGCTCCGTGCCCTCCGCGCTTGTCGGCTCCTCCTCGACCTCCACGGCGGCTGCGACGACGCCCGCGCCTACCTTCGGATCCTCCATGTGCGCTGCGCCTGCGCTTAGCGGGTCCGCGGCTTGCTCGGCGGCCCAGATCGTCACCATGTCCGCGCCTCCACATGTCTCGCCCTCCATGACAGCTTCAGCACCTACTCCCTCCGTTCGGAAAAGGATGTCACAAAAATGGTCGCTCGATAGCTTCCTTCGGCTCCTCCATGAGTATGACTCCTTCCAATCTTGCTACTATCTTTTGTGCATCTTCTTCTTGCCTTCTTGGAACGATGGGTACCTTTCTTGCTCGATTGGTAATAATGCAGCTAGCAATTAAGGCGAATTCTGAATTATGTTGTCCTAGTGAACTAGTGATTGACAATTTGACATGGTGCGTGCGTGCTGCGTTTATTCCCCCAAATGCTGATGCAGTGATGCGTAGTACCTAGGTATTGCTCAATATTCGCAGCTTCATGTCTTATGTTTAGTCCATTAATTTGTCGGTGCTACTGTGGATTTGTTTGCTCAATCCGTCAATCGGGATCTTCTATTTTCCTCAATCTTTCCAATTTGTTGGCGGTTTTCTTTGCTTCGTGGTTGAGCCTAAAAGGCAGCAGTTCATTTAGAAATTTAAACTGAAACGTGGGGTTTAACTCATTGGTGGTTGGTTGAACAACGCTCATATGAATGTGTGTTCGTAACTAAAACACCTTAGTACCTGCAACCAATTGGTGACGGCAGCAAGATGATCACTGGTTCATTAATTGTTCTTGTAGGGCGTGTGGAGTATTGCTAAATTGAAGTGTTGATGCAATACTGCAATGTAGGTTATTAATTAAATGTGGATTTGTACTCTTTGCAAATAAAGCCAACGCATTTCTACTGTAGATTTGTTTGCTCGATCGGGATAATCCATTTTCCCCAATCTATCCAATTTGTTGCGGTTTTGTTTGCTGCCGTAGCACTGAGAATAGTTTGTGCTGAAACCATAAACTTAGTTTCGTTTTCCAGTTAATTTCCATTGGGTTAGTTTCTAGAGGATTTAACGATTTTAGTCCCACATCTTGCACACTTTGGACTTTTTAGTCCCACTTCTTGCAAATTGAACGTCATTAGTGTTTCAGAATTATTTAGTTATGGTTACTGTTTTGAGTAGCCTCCAAACTGGCTTTGAAAGAAATATTTAGAGGTTGTCTAAATCCAATTTCTCACATGGATAGGAAGTATACAAGTAGTATAGGAGATCTAAGAAGGTACATGGGCATATAGGCTAGGTTTAATAATTAAGGTAAGCCTCTCAAAAGGCTATCCATTAACAGATGGCAAGATGGCTAATTGCGTGTTGGCTGAACCTGAAATTAGTATCTATCTCAACTAGAGGAAACTGAACTGAAATTAGCATCTAACTCAAACAGAGTAAACTGAACTGAAATTTTAAACCATATGCACTGCCTGGTAGTCTTTCCTATAGTGACATCTAGAGTACATATCTGAAATTGCAAACTAGAGAAAACAAGAAAATGCTACAGCTAGAAGACACAAGCTCTCACATCTGAACTGAACTAAAAATTGTGACATGAACACATATTTCATATTGATAGTACACATGGATACAACGGAAGGAACCACATACTGCTGCTTATGAAACTACCAACACGAACTAGAATTCAGCTACTTCTTCTAGTACAAAACACTTGAAACCAGATACTGCTGCTAAAGCTAGAACCAACACAAACAGAGCACATGAAACTAGCAACGCCTGTGATGATTGCTGAGTTCATTCCACTTGTGTAGAATAAATTGTGCACTAATTGGTGACTGAATTCCTAGTATAGTTATTGTTTGGAGATTTCACCAATTTGAGAGATTGAATCATGAGTTCATGACTATATGGTCCTTGTATGCACAAATTGGTGAGGAATGCTGGTATCTGTATGTGCCTACAATTACTTATAATGATGTTAGCTTAGTGTTTGAACCATGAACTTGTGTGGGGTGTCTTGTACAACATAAATTAGGTTCATAATATATGGTGATTTAGCACTGAAATGAATATTTATATTGAGTTATATGAAATTTCATCTATGAATCCAGGTGCACCAATGGTTAAAGAGCACACAGTCTGTATTGTCTGTGAGGGGACAGTTTCCGGAAAATATGCATGTGATACCTGTATTGGGCGCATCATCCTAGCACTGAACAAGCTCAAGACAATCTCCACGGCATCAGCCAGGATTGAGTCGATTTGCCTTATGTGTGGAAGTACAGCGCTCTGTGAGAAGACTGAATGCTCCGGATGCTCACTACCTGTTTCATTGATATTATCTGAATGGTTTGGTTGGGTGAGCGGTAGAGAAAAATGGGCACCTCTTTTCAAGGGCGTGCAGGTATACCCCTGATCAAATAACTCTGATTTTACTTACCTGTTTAAAGTACACATCGCTCATCATCTAGTACACCACAGGTTAACCAGGCACGCCCCATTGGCATGCCCATTCGCCTCCACCCACGGGCGGGCAATCGCTGCAAAGTGTGCAATGACTGGATGGGAGCAAACGCTGACACGCTTTACAGGACTTCTGATTTCTGCTCCCTTGACTGCTTGAAAGTAATATACTCCATCCCTTCTAAATATAAGATGTTCTACCTTTGTCCACATTCACATGTATTTACTATTTAGGCATGTTGGCTTTATTTTTACTCTTGAAGTATTTCTGAAATAAGTACCACCACTATTCATTTTCCTGTCCTTCTATAGTCGTGCTTATTATATATGATGCTTTGGGTTCAGCATCTTGATACTAATTGTCATGATGTAATACGACTTGCAAAGAGGTTTACTGAATTTCAATTTTGCCGTAGAGGTTGGAAGACTTGAAAAGCGAATTGGCATCTTTCTGAGAAACAAATGTATTTATATTGGCGTTATTGTGCTCAATGGCTAGTAAAAAAATAATTTTGCATATATGGATAATACAAACCATGAGAAACAGCTTTCTGGAACTTGATGGATTTGCAGATATGGTTAGAGTCTTATAGATGCATGTCGACATGTATTTACGAATGACGGACTTCTGTATCTATCTCGTCCTATCAGCTCTTTCTCAGAATTGAAGCATCATTTCTCATGAGCTTACAGCCTGTGATAGAAGTTTGGTTTGGGGGAAAAAAGGTTTTATATAGCTTACACCATTTCCTGCGATAGAATGTTTGGGGAAAAGGGATTTTAAATCCCACTTGATAGCAGCACTGGTGACCAAAAGGGTGAACCGTCCCCCTGCCGCCATTTGACTAAGAGTTTCACAGCATGCTGCACCATCTAAAGGGTTCTGGGTTCTTTTTTTACCTCATCTATTTGAAGTGACATTGAACACTAGCGAGTCGTGACATATGTTTTCGTTCCCATGCAAAATTTCCAGAATCCAACATTTTGCATACTTACTGGCGTACAAGTATTTCTCGTGTTCTTCTAGTGTTTGCATTGATATCTATTCTTTTGATGCTTCTTGCTGTTTAGCCTTCAGCTCTTCACCATTCTACTTTTGTTCATTTGTCAATATGTGAGGGAGCTAAAATATCTTATATTTAGAAACGGTGGGAGTAGATACTATGCTAGTTCTAATAGTGTTACAATTAGTTGACCTTTTATCTAACCTTCTACATTGTTGATTCTTAAAGGAGAGAGAGCCAGATCTACATAAATGGGCTCCAGTTCTTGTTTCTATGAACTTCAATGATTCTTCCGGAAGCAATGTTAGTTTCTGTACAACCTGTGCAGAGAGTTTCTCCCATAATACTGACCTGTATAAACACAAGAAGCATACTCTGGTCACTGTTGTGAAAGAGGACGGACGATTCTGCATTGATCTCCCCCGTGACCACACATTGACTCCCTCGCTAAGCAAGATAAAGGTATGTACTACTGTTTCTAACGCTTCTCCAATCATTAGTATATCGGTTCATTCTGAGTTTCTGACTTGAACATATACTTGTCTGTCAGCCTCTCATCGATGAAGATGCTGATGTCTCAGCCGCAGTCTCGTCATCGGTTCTCCTACCTCTGCATCCCGTCGAGCCCGAAGGTGCACCAGATGCAGAACCTGTCTCGTTGAAGGAGGTGGTCGGACATGCTCACTGGGGTGCACGCTTTCTGCCCCAGCCTTCCACCCACGAGCTATTCAGCTGAGGAGCCACGCCGTGTCAGGGTAGTTCAGATTTCTGTGAGAACTTGGCTGAACGAAAGAATTGGATTTCATCTGCTTGTGCGAATTTGTCCATACACCACAGGTTTTCCCCCTGCGGGGCGCACAATGCTAATAAATTGATCTTGTTGCAATGTCTACAACACTCGTTAGCGTGCATGTGCAGCGCATATCTTACATTTCATTCTTGAAAATCATTCTCTGAACCTCACATCTTGTTCTCTCCGCCTGCCCCATGTTTCTGTTGCTATCACATATTGTTGATGTCGTTTCAAACAAAAAAACATATTGTTGATGTCTTCCCACTACATGTGCAGCCACCCCCTCTCATTATGAAGCATTGTACTAATAAAGAGCGATGGCAATATGAAGATGCCATTACTATCTCATGCTAGTTCTTTCTCTTATTTATCAAGATATTTACCAGTGCATAAAGCAAGTAGATATTTGCTAGTTCGATCAATATGCTGAAGCACCATATATTTTTACTTTCATTTGCTGGATTATTGAGTACACCATTGTACCTCTAGGAAGAACTATCCTCTAAAACCGATATGAGGAGGCCAGAACAGAGACGATTTTCTTAGGTGTCACCGCAAGCTTTGGGTACTTGCTTTACTAGTTGCTTCTGCTTTGCAGTTTGCAGGGAGCGGAGGAGTAACGCGATCTTAGGTGGCAGTAGTGGCATTTCGAACAAGAATGACTAATCTGAACTTTATTCAGAGTTAAAGCAACACGTTTTGGAAAAACGGACCTTGGCCGTTCCCCTTTCTTCCTCCCGACAGAGAAAGGCGAACTTTTGGGCGAACCAAGTCACCCCACCTCGCTCGCCGCCGATCCGTGGATTCCTCCGCCTCCGGCGGCCACTCCGGCGGCGGGAGGTCGGGGAATCCACGGATCTACGCTTGTACATAGTGTAGGGGTAGGTTTGGAGCTGGCCGGTGGCGTCTTGGAGGCGGAGAGGTCGTCGGCTGGTTTGTGGTTTGCAGGTGGCGGATCCCCTCTCCGAAGTCGTCGTTCCCTGGAGCTTCGACCTCGATCCGTCGTCTTCTTCGTCCTCGCACCTCCGTGGAGGTGCCGTGGGCGTCTTCCCCGTGTGAAGCTCCGAGGGCGGCGGAGTTTGCAGATCAAGATCTCGAAGAAGAAGATGAGTTGCATCGGCTCGACTGCGGCGGCGCTCGGCGGTGTAGGTCCTTTGGGGCCGGCGCTCGGCGACTTCCCGCTCGCCTGGGGACTGCCTCCGATCCAAGGCATCAAGGGAGGCAGCGGCGGCGGCGCGCCACCGACGGCAACGGCGTGGCGACGACGGAGTCAACTTGCAGAAGGACGAAGCTGTAATTTTGCTTTTGTTGGGGTTCTTTCTGTAATATCTCCGGTGTAATTCGTCTTCTTGTTCCACAAAAAAAAAAAAAGCAACACGTTTGGACCTCACAGACGACTGAAAATGGCTGAAATCCATTAAGAAACATTGCGGCTTGCACTTGTGGGTGGGTGCTCGCATAGCTAAGCAATACCGTTCGGACCTCACAGATACTGGAAATGAATAACTGAACAACGTATGCTAGCTTACTAAGTTAAACTCTACTCTGGAACAAAAAAAGCTACTGTCTATTCAGGCCGCAAAGGTCCGAATCAATCAAGTTTAAGCTTATTTCAAAAAACTTAAGCAATGGGTCACAATATCATATATCGAAGCCAAACCTGAATGCATGCCTTTCCCAAGCACGAGTATGACTGAATGCAGAACTAAAAACGCTAATGTGATGTATGTGTCCACCTATGTCATAATTACAGAATTTCAGTGGTGTAATTTGTACCATATTTAGAATAGAGTAAAACGCCTGTGCGGTCACGAAGTTGCCACGAGCGAGCGCATTGGTCACCAACTGGAAAAACGTCAAATCGTGGTCACATAGTTGTGAGTTAGAGCCACGTTAGTCACTCCGTCAATATGGGCGTTAAGTCGCTGACGTGGCTGACTATTTTTACATATATACCCTCAGATTTTTATTTCCTCTAATTTGTAAGTCCTTACTAATTTTTTTTGCCTTTGCCCGTCGCGTTTCCATGGCCAAGCCGACCGTCGTGCTCCTGCCGGTCTGGGCGTCCGGCCATTTCATACCCACGCTCGAGGCCGGCAAGCGCCTCGTCGCGGCCCTTGGCACCGGCTTCTCGCTCACCGTGCTCGTCATGGGCCTGCCGACGCGCAAGTCCGTTCTGGAGGTAGCAGCGCACGTCTCGCGAGAGGCCGCAACACCGCTGCCCGACGGCGGCGCGGTGAGCTTCCGTCACCTCCCCGCCGTGGAGCCACCCACGGACTGCGCCACCGTCGAGTTCACATCCACGACCATGCTCGACGTCGCCCGTCAGCTCGGCCTGCCGGCGTACGTGTACTTCGCGTCGTCCGCTGCCATGCTCGCGGTCATGTTGCGGCTGCCGGCGCTCCACGAGGAGGCGCGCGCGGATTTCGGGGAGATGGAAGGGCAGCCGGTGCACGTGCCCGGCCTGCCGCCCGTGCCGGCCTCGTGCATGCCGGCGTCCGTGATGAGGAGAAAGAGTCCTAGCTACGCGGACACCATGTACCATGGTGGCCGCCTTGCGTCGGCCACGGGCATCATCGTGAACACGGAGGCCGAGCTGGAACCGGCGGTGGTGGCGGCGGTCGCGGAGGGGCGGTGCACGCCCGGAGTCCCAGCGCCCCCTTTGTACTCCATCGGACCGGTGATCCCATTAGCAGCTGCTGCTCCCAGCGATCACGAGTGCCTCCGGTGGCTCGACGCGCAGCCGCGGGCCTCGGTGGTCTTCCTCTGTTTCGGCAGCCTGGGGTTCCTCGGCGCGGCGCAGGTGAGGGAGGCCGCCGTCGGACTCGAGCGAAGCGGGCACCGCTTCCTGTGGGTCCTACGGACGACGCAGCTGGCCGCCAACATCCTGGAGGAGAAGCAGCTCCCGCATGGGTTCTTGTCGCGGACGAGGGGGAGAGGTCTCGTGTGGGGTGAGCGCGCGCGACGTGTTCGATAAAATGTCTATTCATAATTTGTACTACAGGGCGAATAGATGTGAAGGAAAAAAATACAGGGTGCACTTTGTAAAAAACCAGACTGCCACGTCACCGACTTAACGTCCATTTCGACGAAGTGACTAACATGGCTCTACCACGCAACTAAGTGACCATGATTTGGCGTTTTTTCAGTCGGTGACCAATGTGCTCGCTCGCGGCAACTTCGTGACCGCATAGGCGTTTTACTCTTTAGAATATTGAGCTCATCTGAGACTACATTCCACTCCAACACCAGGTACAAACAATGGCATGTACCCACGGTAGGTCAGGCAAAGCAATGCAGCATGACAATCAAGTAAACCGAAAATTTCAGTGGTCTTGTACAGTGCCACGGTGTCCCGACCTGCAGAACGTAGAACACGTACCTTGCCTGTGCACACGCCGTGCATCGGGAACTCGTCGATATCTTGGCAAGTTGGCATCCGCCAGCGAGGTACGTGTCATCCTGGTACCCGTCCTGGCACTGGCCCACGTAGCTTGCCGGTGGCGTTGCAGCAGGAGCTGAGGCTACCGGTTTTCTCGAGCAGGTTGGCTGGGATGTTGCTCCCGGTGACCACGACCTGGTTGCGGGTCTCCGCCATAAACGGGCCGGCGCCGAGGCCGCCCCAAGTGCTATTGCCGTCGAGGATACCATGGGTGGTGATATTCAAGGCGCCCGCGATGTCCATGATGGCATGATGCGCACCAAGGAGTTGGCCAGCGAGATCCCAAGACCTTGAGCGCCGCTGCCGCCGCCGATGAGCAGCGGGCCGGGGCCTCGCATAAGATCACATGTGAGGTTAAAGCTCGGCCAGTAGCACTCTTCTCCGAGGCCGAACAGCAAGGCATGCTCACGCCGCAGCAGCTGGTCTGGCAGACTGTCGGCGAACCTGCTGCAACTCCTGTTGTTGCATGAGTCGTTGCCGCCGGCCCGCCGCCGCCATGAAGCAGAGTAGAAAGCAGGCGCCGGAATCATCATCGCTGATATGCGATCACAGAGATTAGTTGATCATGAGGGCGAGGCATGCGAACGGGAGGTGCACACCTGTGCATCAGTCGATTCGGTCGTCAAGGAGGCTCCGCATCGGTGGAATGGAATGGCGACGTTGCGTAGGTGACCGGTGGCATCGCGGCTCAGTTGCCGGCGCTTAGAACGGCGGCATCGCGTGCAGAGGAGGCGGCGGGGCAGAGGAATCGATGGAAAATGATAGGGCGAACCTGATTTGGGTCCGTTTCCGTCGGTGACAGCCCGTAATTTTGGGTATGTAGAACGGGTGGATTTAAACCGTTTGATCCATATGTATGGACGTTTCAGATAAGATTTTCCTACCAACTTTGCTCGTTTAAAAGTAGTTGTGTAGAAAGCGTAGAAGTGTGGATACCACGCATGCGCTCGCCTAATGTGGTGGGTGTACAAGTGTCGATACCACGCATGCGCTCGCCTAATGTGGTGGACGACTTAGAGCATCTTCAGTTGAGGCGCCCAAATGGCCGCCCAAAGGCCTTTCGGACAGGCCCTTTGGGCGCTATCCGGAAGGCCTGGCGCATTTGGGCGCCGTCGCTTTTTACTTGCGTCGCCCAAATCAATAAAATTTAAATTTAAACTTCGACGGATTTCATTCAAATACGATTTTTTCATACGAAAGATCTTACATTTTATTGAAATTCATTAAGAACAAACACAATTCATTTAAATTCAAATCTAAACCTAGATCTAGTACAAGGGATAGCACGCCGGGCACCAGCAGTTGGGGCACTCGCCGGCCCTAGCGGCGGCGAGCACAGGACCTCGGCGGCAGCCGGAGCAGAGGCAGTAGAGGTAGCCGCCGGTCGGGACTGGAGGCTGGGCGGCGGAGGTGTGTGGCAGTGGAGGTGGAGGTGGCGGTGGCGGCTATGTCGGCCTGGATGGCGAGCTGCATGTGGCCGGGATCCCACTCGGGCATCGGGGGCCAGCTGAAGTCGGAGCCGCCATCATCACCATCAGCCTTCTCCGCCGCTTGTTCGTCAGGTTGCGGCGACGGAGGTTGCGCGCAGCGTTGATCTGCTATTGCGCACCGAGCCTGCTCCATCTCCTCGTAGCGAGCCCTCTCCCTCTCCATGCTCGCCGCGAAGCTCTCGTCGGAGGCGTTGGTGAGGACGTCGGAGTCGGAGTCGAACCAGTCCGCAGGCGGCTTGTCGGCGAAGAAGGAGTTCCAGCGGTATTGGTACTCGAGCTCGATTTGCTCATCCCAGTACGCCGAGTTCGGCTCGAACCTGGCGTCGTCGTGCATCTCCGGCAGCATGGCTTGCATGCACAAAGCGACGTAGTCGGCGCGCGTCTGGCCGGCGAGCCTTGGTGCGACCGGTACGTGGACAGGGTTCGTTTCCCAGCCCTCGGGGAGGCGGCTGTTCGCCGGCACGGGCGTGTTAGTGCGGATGAGCTCGCGCGCCTCGGCCTCCGTGAGCAAGTTAGCCGCTGGTGGAGGTGGTGGCGGAGGCGGAGCAGATGACCTCGCATCGCGGTTGATCGAACTCCTCAGCTGCTCGCGCATGCGCGCAAGGTCGCGGCGGGGCCGGCGTGCCGCTGTCTGTTCCTCCGCGGAGCGTCCAGCAGGGGCCATGGCGAGTTTTGGGGGGGAGGGGGGGGGTGGAGATCGCCTCTTCCCCGGTGGTTTTTCGGTGGAGATGTTTGTGCTGAAGACGGCGAGGTACCCGCTCTATATAGCGGCCCGGGAGGCGAACGGATGAGATCGCCTTAACTCCGGCCGGCCAACGGCTCGCCTGCCGCACCATTAACGCCGACGCTTCAAAAAGAGCGCCTGGCACTGATGCCGCCGTGGCGCAGACGCTTCGTCGCCGCAGGTGAAGAGACGCGTCGCTGCGCATGGCTAGGAAACCGAGACGCCGCCCGCCATTAATAGATGACCACAAGTTAGGTCGCCCGCCGCTTCGTGGCGTGTCTCACTGCCAAGCGTGGCCCACGCGTCGGAGGCAACCGTTTCGTAGTGTCCGGGGCCGCCTCAAGCCTCCCCAAGTTGAGGGCGTGGGCTGGGCGTGCCGGACACAAAACTGGGCCGCGCCGGATCGAAATCAGATTTAGGCGGCGCGAGTGGGGAGAAAAAAAGTCTGGCACGCCTCAAAGGCCTTTGGGCGCCCGACTGGAGATGGTCTTAAAATACGAGTGTACTCGCGCCAGTTTTAAATGTGAGATGTTTTAGCGGTTTCACATACTGTTTAGACCCATAATAAAAGGAGTGAACACACACATTAATAGTCTAGATACATTTGTATACATGTATCTTGATAAATGATAAAACATTTTATATTTTAAAAGGAGAGAGTATATCATAAATCACCACGTTGTGCGAATTGTTGACAAACTTGGGTCGCCCGACGTAGCCCACTTTGCGGTGCTCATTAGATTATCTTCAGCCGGATGTGCAAATTTCGCCCCAATCTGTTTATTGATATGTTCGTGGATAGACACCGGACATACGCCAAATGTTGTGTCCTTAGATCATAGCCCATAAATTATTCCTCAAACCCATGCATATGTTCTTTTGCACATCGCAACAAAGCGATGGTCAAACGTCTATAACGTTCACCTCTCCAAGAGCTTGCAAACGTACGTCCATCAAAGTCCACCAGTGCTTACCGTGCCAGGGTTAAAAGCTACTGGTGTACGTATAGTGGGGAGAATCCCAAATCTTACGTCTAATTTGCATGTCTCCAAAAGACGTAGGGGTAGGGTTTATATAGGAGGCCCAAGCGGTAGGGTGACTTAGACAAGGAGTAGGTTTACTCCCTCCCCAAGCCGTTGCCGCCTTGGGGTGGGCCCGCCCTGGCCAAATAGACCTCGGGCGGGGCCCGCCCTAGGCGCATCGACCTAAGGCGGGTGGATTCCACCTGGACTGGCCGCCTCTCGGCTTCCCTCCGCCGCCGCCGCCTCCCCCATGGTCCCGACTCCCGAGGCCCATTAGGGTTTCGGCATGGAGGGGAGGCTCCCTCCTAGCGACTTGGTCCACCACAGGTGCGGCTACCACGTGGGCCCCTAGCACTACCAAAATAGTCTGATCCACGAAGTTTTGGCGACGACGTTCTTATAACGTCACGTGTTTCCGTCGCGGTGGGCCGAAAAGTTGATTTTGCTCTCGACGTTTTGGGTTTTCTGATAATGGGCGGGTGCGCGCGACTTTTTCTATATGTTTCGTTGCGAATTTTCATCCCGTGGCCCAGTAGCCCTGTTACGTTCGACAAAACTTGCCAGAACGTCGCGGATGTTGATTCTAAAATAATGTATTCGGACTATGCTAGACTTACATAAGTTTTTATTACGGGAAAGAGATGACGTGGAATAAACACGACAAATACATTAAATTACATATATATTACTTGATCTTCAACACGGAAGAATTACAAAACCTAGATACATAAACCTTTTGGAAATCTAGCTAGTTCCAATTGCTGAAACATAAACATATACGATGGAAAACTATGCATCTGATGGCCCTGGGATCTCCACTGACTTTGCGATCAGAGCTTCCTTGTACGCGAGCGCTAACTCATTTTGCAGTTTCCCAACCTGCCTCGTCAGGTCGAGGTTGCTGGCCATCATCTTCTTCACATCTTCCGGCAACAAAAGGATTGCTTGGTTAGCCGCTTCTCCCTTCTGCGCCAACTCCTTTCTGGCTTCAATCACCTTGTCGACATTGGCGCAAGCGAGTTTCAGGGCCGCTTCAATCTCAGCTTCTAGGAAAGTTACCCTCTTTGCCAGAAACTCGAAGGTGACTGTCTCCTCGGATGCAAGTGCCCTGTACATACATGAAGTGATCGGAAGTTGATGTTAACATAAAGACGACCTAAGAAAGATGAAAGCAGGAGGAATTCAGAAACGGATCAGAAGCCCATGAACGGAAATGGAAATTCCCATATCTACCTCGAGGAAGCAGAGCGCTTCGACGCTAGAGCCATGGTCGCCGTTTTTTTACAACAGGTTGAAGTGAATAGTAATGGACGTATGTATGCCCTAGATCTATTTATAGAAAGGCGGTGGTTATTGAACCGGGGCGCGCATGCACGGGTGGGCGAGTGGAGCGGAAATGCAGAGGCACATTTCAACTTCACGTGCACGGCGAGTGGAGTTGAACTGCAACTTCACGTGTGCACGTTTCACCATCGCGTGGTGCGTGGTCAGTTAAAAAAACTGTGGTGTGCACGTGTGGTACAAACTGTGGTGTGAACGTACACCGGCAAAGTGACGGGACGGGACGCGTCGCATTAACGCTGGCGTCTGCGCAGCGACCAGCCTTCTCGCCTTCCAAAGCTACGACTTCGTCTGCGGCGGAGGCGTGTCTCACCGGGCCTTTTGTTAGCGCAGTGTCCAGCCTTCTCGTCCCTCCAAGGCTCTGTGTGGCGCGGTAGAGAGTTGTCTGCATTAAAACTCTCACCCACCCGTCTGTGCCGTCCCCCCGTGCCCTCCCAGCGCCACCGTATCCCGTCTCCAGTTCACTCGACCGGCCGGCTATAAAAGAGACACACATCATCAGCTCGCAGGAACCCACTCCGCCTGCTCGCAGTAGCCCATACACTACCACCCGTCGTCACCGTCCAGTCGGACGCGCTATTCCTCGTTGCGCCGTAGTCACCACCAAGCTACGAGGATGAACACCGGTGTCAGGGTTGGAGGCGACCGTGTACGCCGCCGGGACGAGCCGGCTGCGTTGGTCGTCGTCGCACCAACAAACGCCGACGTCGCGCCAACGGCCGCCGCCGCCGCCGCGCAGGCGAAGCTCACCACTGTGTACGCGGAGATTGACCAGCTCTACGAGGACGCCACTGTGGAGAACATGACCTACCGGCCATTCTATGAGACGACAGCGGCGATGAATCGGGACACCCCCTGTTCTAAAACTAGATTGAGTTACTAGTTTGAGTGGCTTGGGTTAATCTCCGGTGGTTACTTGATTGATATAATAGATTGAGTAACTAGTTTGAGTGGCTTGGGTTAATCTCTGGTAGTTACTAGATTGTTTTTCTAGATTGAGTTACATATATTTGCTTGCTTTAATCCAAATTTTTTTTGTAGGAACCCGACGATCGCGGGATGCGTACTGATGACGAGGGGGCGATGCATGCTAAAGCCCGGCATGTGCTTAGGAAACTGCGGGCCAGAGAATTCCAGTACCAAGTCGGTCCCAGATGGATCTGCCCGTTCTGCAGCCAGAAGCTTGCTGCTGACCGCTCCAGTGTCCAGCAGCATGCAGACGGCCGCAGTTCGTTTGGCTCGACAAAGAAACCAGCCTGCTATAAGGCGAAGCACACTGCATTCAGTTTCTTTCTTCGGGAACTGCCTTAAGTTGGTGTCGAATGTGGCATCGTGCAGCCTCCAAATAAGGAAGAACTAGAGGAGAAACTGGTGTTGCTGATGGTCCTTTTCCTAGCTAGCTGTGTTGTTTTTATCTTGGTGAAGCTGTATGCCGCAACATTGTAATGAACCTGTTCGTATCTACTAATCTAGTGTGTTGTTTTTATCTTGGTGAAGCTGTATGCCGCAGCATTGTAATGAACCTGTTAGTATCTACCTAATCTAGTGTTGAAAGTTGTTGAATGATTATCGTGTCTTTGAACTTTCAATCAAATTAGTTTTCTCTTATGTCGGTTCTTGTACTATTAACTAAGTTGTTTGCCTTGTTTTTAAAGCTGGGAGAACAATTGCACCAACCTACTGATACGTCTCCAACGTATCTATAATTTCTGATGTTCCATGCTTATCTCTACTATATTAAAGCGGAGCCGGTGGTGTCCGTGTTCGATGGTACGTCGCTGCCCCTGCATCGCATCCCGCGAAAACTAGACACGCGCCTACCAGTTCATCGCCCGCCGCTCCCGCTCCGCACGAAGAAAAACCGCCCACGCTCGTTCTCCATCCTTTTCCCCACGATCTTATCTCCATACCCGTTCTCACCGAAACCGGAAACCATCCCATCGTCTCCTCAGCAGTCAGCCCGCACGCTAGGGCTCTACGCAATGCCGCCGCAGCAGCAATCGCTGCCCTCACGGCCTCAGCCGGGCCGCGGGCCTCTTCTCGCTGCTGTTTTCCTCCCACAACCCGGCCGCCTCAACCCCGTCATGCGCCGCCTTCCTGCCCTCGGCGCCGGCGGAGTGTCGCCACTCGTCCGTGCGCGCTACGACGGTGATGCCGTCGCGCATGTCTCCGACAGCGTTCTGCGCGTGGCGCGCCGACCTGCCCGCAGCCGTGCCGCGGCTCCCCGTCTCTGTCTGCCTCTGCCTCCGACAGACTATGTCGCCGCCCCTATCTCCCCGCCGCTCGCCGACCGCGCCTCGCGCCGGCCGTCGCCTTTCTCCTCCCTCTACCGGCCACCGCATGAGCGCCGCTGTCCTGCCCCTCCATTCTCTGAATTTGTGACAGTCTGAATTTCTTGTGTTTACGGGTTCATGTGAGCTGAACTTTGGAAGAGTACCTACCAGTTGGTCTACTTCTAGGAATGGAAAAATATGGTAGCTAATTCATTTAAATATGTATAGTGTGATGCATCTTTTCTCTGATATGATTGAAATACTTGGAAAAAGATCTGACAATTTTGTTGGAGTAATCCTGTGCATCTGACCTCACCCTCTACACAGTTCTAGAAAAATCTACCTGTAGCTAAGCTAGTAGCTAGCTGTAGTTTCTAGAATACATATGAGTTGTACCTAGTGGTACTCTCTAGAATACACATGAGGTGTAACCTGTAGAAGACACAAGAAGCTAGTAGTAAATATCTCCTAGATAGGTCGGTTGTGAAGTCCTATAAATAGGGCATGAACCCATCGTTGTAAAGTAAGTAGAAACACAAGCATTCAGTTTCAGTGTACGTGACCAGTCTCCTCTACTACTCGATCCACTTCAGTGTGTGTTCGTGTGAGCCAAACTAGCTAGCTGATAGAGCATCAGCCCGAGACAACAATTGGTATCAGAGCCATGTCCAAGGCTGCAACGGAGGTCGGCGAGAAGGGTGAACGCAGCGGGTACAAGACGCCACTGCCGGTCGCAAGGCGACGCCATTCCACATCTCCAATGGCTCGACGGGGCAGCAGCCCGACACGCCGCGGTGGCGGCGAGCTGGTAGTGCGCGAGCGTGTCGTGAGGGAGAGCACCAGCTCTGCCCAATATCCGATGCTAACCCGCTCAAACTATGCTGAGTGGGCGATGGTGATGCGCGTCCAGCTCCAGGCTCAGCACTTGTGGGATGTCATCGAGTTTGGCGCCGATGACGAGCATGACGATCGAGCAGCGCTGGCAGCATTGCTCCGTGCCGTCCCGCCGGAGCTGGTGCGTACGCTGGCGGCAAAGGACAACGCAAAGGCAGCGTGGGAGACGCTCAAGACGATGCGCCTCGGCTCTGAGCGCATACGGGAGGCAAAGGCGCAGACCAGACGTCGCGAGTTCGAAGAACTTCGTTTCCGCCCAGGTGAGTCGATCGAAGATTTCTCGATCCGACTAACAAACATCGTCAGTGATCTCGAGCTCCTCGGCGACCCCATAAGCGAGTACAAGGCAGTGCTCAAGTTCCTGCGCGTGGTGCCGCGCAAGTACCGACCGGTGGTGATGGCCATCGAGCAAGTTGTCAACCTCCAGGAGTTGACAATCGAGGAGTTGTGTGGTCGCCTTATCACGGCAGAGGAGGCGTACGACCTAGACGATGCCACCAACGGCGTCAACAAGCTTCTCCTCACAGAGGAGGAATGGGCGAGCCGTCAACGACAACGTGGAAAGGGCGTATCTGGCGGCAGCGACGTCAACAAGCTCCTCCTCACTGAGGAGGAATGGGCAAGCCGTCAACGACAACATGGAAAGGGCGACGGCGACAGTAGCGGCAAGCCGGCTCCCAGGCGGAAGCAGCAAGGTGCGCAAGGAGGTGGCAGTGGCTCAGGTGAGCGTCGTAGAGGGAGTTGTCGGTACTGCGGTAAGCTTGGACACTGGGCTAAGGAGTGCCGAAAAGCCAAGCGAGACCGTGAGCAGCGCGGCGAGGCGGCTAACCTTGTGCAGGCTGAAGACGAGGACAATGCGCTGCTGATGGCAACCCATACCGAGGTGGCAGTGGCTATGCCCGCTGAGGATACGACGAACTCCTCTACACCAACACCGGGGGAGCAAGTCTTCCTCAACGAGGAACGTGCACATGTCGAGCTTCGCAAGTCCGAGAGTGACACCGACACGGCATGGTACCTGGACACAGGCGCTTCAAACCACATGACCGGAGAAGCATCCGTCTTCGCAGAGCTCAACAAGAAGGTCTCCGGCACGGTACGTTTCGGTGACGGCTCTCTTGTCGACATATGTGGGCGTGGCACGGTGATGTTCGCTATGGACGGCGGGCGACACCGGGCGTTGACGAACGTCTACTGGATCCCGCGGATCAAGACAAACATCATCAGCATTGGGCAGCTCGACGAGATTGGGTGCCCGACGTACGTCAAAATGGAATGATGACCATCCGCGACCGGCAGAAGAAGCTCATCGCCAAGGCTCCTCGCATGCGGAATCGGCTGTACATGGTGCATCTCCAGATCGAGAAGCCAATGCCTCGCTGCTCACATGGGCGAGGACGCGTGGATATGGCACGCACGCTTCGGCCACCAGAGTTTTGAAAGTCTTGAGAAGCTTGCTCGGAAGGACATGGTGCGCGGACTTCCAATGATCAACCACGTGGAGCAGCTCTGCGAGGCGTGCCTCGCCGGCAAACACCGCCGCGCCCCGTTTCCTCAGGTGGCGAAGTACCACGCTACCAAACCGCTCGAGCTCGTGCATGGTGACTTGTGCGGCCCTATCTCGCCGCCTACGCCAGGAGGTAAGCGTTACTTCCTTCTCCTCGTCGACGACTACAGCCGGTACATGTGGATCGTCCTCCTACGTACGAAGGACGAGGCACCGGAGGCCATCCGTCGCTTCCAAGCTGGCGCAGAGGTGGAGTCACGACACACTCTGCGCGTCTTCCGCACCGACAGAGGAGGCGAGTTCACCGCAACAGAGTTCGCAGACTGGTGCGCTGATCAAGGCATCCAGCGGCACCTCACTGCTCCGTACTCGCCCCAACAGAACGGGGTGGTGGAACGGCGCAACCAGACAGTCGTCGGCACCGCACGTTGCATGTTGAAAGGCAGCGGCATGCCAGCACAGTTTTGGGGGGAGGCGGTCACCACGGCCGTTTTCGTCCTCAACCGTTCATTCACGAGGAGCGTGGACGGGCGTACTCCGTATGAGGCGTGGCACGGTACGAAGCCAAATGTACACTTCCTTCGTGTCTTTGGTTGCAGGGCTCACGCCAAGATCACCACGCCAAACCTGAAGAAGTTGGATGACCGAAGGAAGCCCATGGTGATGCTCGGGTACGAACCTGGCGGTAAGGCGTACCGCCTCTATGACCCGGCGACAAAGCGCGTCCACGTCTCCCGCGACGTCATCTTTGACGAGAGTGCTGGTTGGGACTGGAGCAACGACAACATGGCGGAAGAATATGGCGGAGGAGAGTTCACCATCGAGTACTCCTACGCGCCTGCACCGGCGACATTGCCCACTTCGCCAAACCAGTCCACCACAGCCACTCCTGCCCCGATGGAGATTCAGCCCGAAAACAATTCGGAAGTAAAGTCTGTAGACACGGCGGCCACAGAACAAACCCCAGTAGGCACTGCAGAACAAGTGAGGTTTGCCACACCTCCGTCTGCACCAGACCCGGAGCTCTTCGACGACAGCAACGATCCAGATGATCCACATCGCTACCATCGAGTCCTCGACATGGTGGAGCCCGATGCACCGGTGCCAGGCCAGGCTGAGCGCCTGCTACTCACACCCTCTGGTGAGCCATCAACGTATGCTGAGGCAGAGCACGACGAGGACTGGCGCACCGCCATGCAGGAGGAACTAAGGTCCATTGAGGAGAACAAGACGTGGACCCTCACTGACTTGCCTGCTGGTCACAAGTCAATTGGTCTCAAATGGGTCTTCAAGCTCAAGCGAGACGCCAACGGCAACGTGCTGAAGCACAAGGCGCGCCTGGTGGCAAAGGGGTACATGCAGCATCCGGGGATCGACTTTGACGAAGTCTTTGCTCCGGTGTCACGTCTGGACTCTGTTCGTCTACTTCTCGCCGTCGCTGCGCAGAAAAGGTGGGAGGTGCATCACATGGACGTGAAGACCGCATTCTTGAATGGGGAGCTCGGCGAGGAAGTATATGTGACGCAACCACCGGGCTTCACAAACTCCGCCACGTCAAGCAAGGTACTACGCCTCCACAAGGCGTTGTATGGTCTTCGTCAAGCACCCAGAGCATGGAACACCAAGCTGGACAGCGTGCTGGTGTCACTCGGGTTCACTCGCAGCCCATCAGAGCATGCCGTGTACACCCGCGGCAAGGATGGTGAGCGTCTTCTCCTAGGAGTCTACGTCGACGACTTGATCCTTACAGGCGCAAGCACCAAGACTATCTCCAAGTTCAAAGAGGAGATGAGCAGGAAATTCTGCATGAGCGACCTTGGATTGTTGACGCTCTATCTTGGCATAGAGGTCAAGCAGTCACCGGGGAGATCACCCTCAAGCAGTCCACGTTTGCGAGCAAGCTATTGGAGAAGGCGGGCATGGCAGATTGCAACGCCGTGCATGTTCCCATGGAGCCACGTCTGAAGCTATCCAAGGTGAGCACTAATCCACTTGTGGACGTCACTTTGTATAGGAGCATCATTGGCAGCCTCCGCTACCTCGTACATACACGGCCAGACATCTCCTTCGCCGTCGGTTACGTCAGCCGCTTCATGGAAAAGCCAACAACGGAGCACATGAGCGCCGTAAAGCATATTCTCAGGTACGTTGCAGGGACACTCCACTATGGCTGCATCTACAGTTCCAACGGCAACGACAACGCATGCCTGGTTGGCTACAGTGATTCCGACCATGCCGGAGACGTTGACGACAGGAAGAGCACGACAGGGAATCTCTTCTTCCTCGGTCAGTGCCCAATCACTTGGCAGTCCCAGAAGCAAAGGGTGGTCTCCTTATCATCCTGCCAAGCAGAGTACATTGCCGCCGCTACCGCAGCATGCCAGGCCATCTGGCTCGGACGGCTCATAGGCGATCTCTTCGCCACAGATCCCATGGTCCCTAAAGTTCTCGTGGACAACAAGTCGGCAATCCAACTGTGCAAAAATCCGGTTTTTCACGACCGGAGCAAGCACATTGAGACACGCTATCACTTCATACGGGAGAACGTCGAAAGCGGCCAGATTGTTGTTGACTACATCAACACCGACGATCAACTGGCGGACATCCTGACCAAACCACTTGGTCAGACCAAGTTTCAGACTCTACGCAAGAAGATTGGCATCATCGAGATCAAGTGAATGCATCAGGATTAGGGGGGAGATTGTTGGAGTAATCCTGTGCATCTGACCTCACCCTCTACACAGTTCTAGAAAAATCTACCTGTAGCTAAGCTAGTAGCTAGCTGTAGTTTCTAGAATACATATGAGTTGTACCTAGTGGTACTCTCTAGAATACACATGAGGTGTAACCTGTAGAAGACACTAGAAGCTAGTAGTAAATATCTCCTAGATAGGTCGGTTGTGAAGTCCTATAAATAGGGCATGAACCCATCGTTGTAAAGTAAGTAGAAACACAAGCATTCAGTTTCAGTGTACGTGACCAGTCTCCTCTACTACTCGATCCACTTCAGTGTGTGTTCGTGTGAGCCAAACTAGCTAGCTGATAGAGCATCAGCCCGAGACAACAAATTTATGTTCCCATTATAGCTGTTCAAGTTCATACATGGTTGGAGGATAAGATACAGTTTGATGGATGAACCAGGAAGATGATTCAGAGGTTTGCATGCACCCACATATTATTCAATCCAGGGACGCGTACAATTTGGATTTTCTTCACTGACTAATAATCTGTATTTCTGTTGACAGAAGATGATATTGGTCTGTCCCTGGTACGAGGCTCTATCGGTTCTGCACATGATGGCGATTATGCGTCTGTCTCAAGCAAATTCCTTGCTCTTCCACAAGACGTCAGTTCGGGGGTACAACACTAAAGTATATGAAGGTCCGTATTTCCACCATATATAACCAGGATGCATTAATACACACTCCTTTCGTGCTGCAGAATCGTGAAGAAGATATCGGCTACATTTTTCTTAAAATATTCAGAGAAACAAACGAGCATTGGTTCAGGTATTCCTCAAGGTGGCCGGGTACCTGGAGTGTCCTACGCAGCATATCCTTCCGAGGATGTGGCCTGAGAATAGGTGGTATACCTATTCTCACATCGGCAGCTTCAGTTTTGCTACCTGCATGCAAGCCCTTGGCTAGGTACAGATCAAAGGCTAACTCACCTGGTGGTGGACGCCTGGCACCTGCCTTCGGGCTCCCCTGTGACTATTCCCCCACTCCTGTAACTTGTAACATACAAACTCATCTGGGGTCTGCCCCTCTTTTTTGAAATATATATTCAGGCGAGGACTTTGCTCTCCCCCGGTGAAAATTCAAAAAAAAAAGGCTAACTCACCAGTGAAAGGAGGCTGGCATGTGGGATGGTCAAGTGTTGGCAGCAGGTAGGTATGAGTATTGTTGATCAATTTTTACGAATTCCTGGCTATTTTATTCTTCTATTAGGAAAACATATACATGTCAGAGTTCCTTCCCTACAAAATGGTCCCTTTGACCGTTTATCTTTTTTGGCATCTGTTGTATTCCTCCTCTCTAGAAATAACAAATTTTGTTTAACAGCAGAATTTGTACAACTGAAATAGAAATCAGTAGTGGTTCTTCAAAGATTATGGCAAGCAAATATGCAATGTGTATGATTAATGTTTTGGTTCCCACACAATACCAGATGTCATGTCTAATGTAAAGTCCAGAAACGAGATATTTTCATTGGTCTTGACATGATCTACAAAAAAATAAATAAACATAGTTTACTTGCTATGTTCACTTGTAAATTGTCGGGAGGCACTGTCTGCAGCTCTTGCTAAGGAATGGCGAACGTCAGTGCAAGGCAGCAGTAGCGAATAGACGGTAGCTTTCTTAAGTTCTTTTGGTTGTAATTTGGATGTTTTTTCTTAAATGCTTAGGTGGCATACCATAATATTCAAGTATATGTTATCTATGTGGCCAAGTATATGTGTAACAGTTTTATTGAGGAGCAAATTTTACGATCTAGCAACCACATTGTCAATGAAATCAACTATAGATCTGAGATGGTTTATGCCTGTTGGAGCATGTTTAATGCATGCTTGATTTTTAGAAAGATAGTTCTTCAACTTAGATTCTTATTCCAAGCTAAGTGTCATAATGATGAGAAAGGAGTATTAATGTTGAACACTATTTTTAATATTTAGTGTTTTTCCGCAAATCGTGTAGACTCGTGATTTTCCCTAGAGATTTGCTTTCATCTGTTTCCTGTGAACAAAAATAATGAAGGAGTGTTATCTTGATAGAACCGGTGTTTATGCCCAGCCTTGTAAACCTTTATTGTATGATTTGAAGCTATTTCATTAAATATATATTCAGTTATCAATATTCCTCTTCAAAACCATAAGTATTCATGGAGTACAGTCTAACTTCACCCAAAAACGAACTGTATGTCAGTTCTCTTTCTCCTGTATATCATTTCAGCCAGATGCATAATCCATTTCGACCTTTACTTCTAAATAAAGAAACAATTTTAACTAAAAGAAGTAGAAAAACTGTTGAAGTGTAAATTAAGAAGCCTGCTACTTACGGAGTATTTTGTAATCTACAGTTTCATTGAACTCTTCTGGCTTCTTCGGGGAGTACTCCAAATGGTCATTTGTCAGGTAACACGTTGTATGGTGTGTACATGAAGAACAATGGTATCTCACACGTAATCATGTTTAGTATGTTTCAAGAGATGACAAGATCGGACTTAATAGTAGTATAGAAGAGGACATGTAGTAGCATTGCATGCAGGAGGCACTTAAAATGGATCCGACTTAATAGTAAATGTATTATAAAGGTGTACACTGGAGTTGTTAATTGTTGCTATAAGGACCGGTCTTCCGGATGTTATTAGGAAAATTAGAAGCATTGCTACAACCGATTTAGTTTGACAATTTTCTGAACTTGAAATTCCACATTCTATCATGCCAAAGAATTTCTACCAGTGTTTGATTGTGACTGTAAAATTTGTCAACGGGAGACTGTTTCCGACTTTCTGTACTTCTTGCGTGTGCATGGTTTGGTTGAAGTTTGACATGGTATCTAATACATGTAGCTGGGTTGGTTGTGATCTATGGCTTCATTTGTGCCGTACAGATTTTGTCGTACGCCACTCTATTATTTGTAAGGATCGGAGGGGCAGGGGTTGTGGTTCTAGGGCATATGCCACTAACGAGGGGAACTTTTTAACATGTGGTAAGCAAAGGAAGATGGATGCTCCAATAAGAAAGCTTCAGTGTCCAAAGAATCTTCTCTTCAAGTGATGATCTAAAACAGAGGTTATTTCTAAACTTGAGGCACAATTGTCTCACAGAACCATAATACGTTTCTATACATAACACTATGTTTATATGTGGGGGCAAATAAAAAGTTTTAACCGCCGTGGCAACGCACGGGCACTCAACTAGTATTATACCAATTGCTACATGTTTTATATAAACTTTGTATCACTTTTATGCATTTTTTGGGACTAACCTATTAACAAGATGCCACAGTGCTAGTTCCTGTTTTCTACTGTTTTTGGTTCCAGAAAAGTTGTTCTGCGAATATTCTCGGAATTACACGAAACAAGAACCGAAGTCCTTATTTTTCCAATACGTACACGGAGTCTGAAGGAGAGACGAAGGGGGGACGTGGGCCGCCCTCACCACCTCACGGTGCGGGTGGGCCCACAGTCGCGCCACCAGGTGGTGAGGCCGCCTTGTGCCTCCACCGACGCCACCCTTTTGCCTATATATTCGTCTTTTCAGGAAAACCCTAAGTACCCGAGCCAATATTCCAGAAAACATCCGCCGCCGCCGTCGTCAACCCTAACTCAGGAGGGTTCTGAAGCTCTCCCCGGCACCCTGCCGGAGAGGGGAATCATCACCGGAGGGCTCTACATCGCCATGCCTGCCTCCGGAGTGATGTGTGAGTAGTTCATCCCTGGACTATGGGTCCATAGCAGTAGCTAGATAGTTGTCTTCTCTACTTGTGCCATCATGTTTAGATCTTGTGAGCTGCCTATCATGATCAAGATCATCTTATTGTAATGCTACATGTTGTGTTTGCTGGGATCCGATGAATATTGATACTATGTCAAGTTGAATATTGTATTATCATGTCTATGTCTTTTATGATCTTGCATGCTCTTCATTACTTGTTGAAACTCTGGCCAAGTGAATGCTTGTGACTCCCATATGGAGTATTTATGCTAGATAGTTGGGTTCAGCCTCCATTGAATATGGGGGAGTGACAACAACCTCTAAGGTTGTGGATGTGATGTTGCCACTAGGGGTAAAATATCAATGCTTTGTCTAAGGATGAATGTGTTGTTTACATTATGCACTTTACTTAATGCAATTGTCTGTTGCTTGCAACTTAATACTGGAAGGGGTACGAATGTTAACCTGAAGCTGGACTATTTAGGCACAGATGCATGCTGGATAGCGGTCTGTGTACTTTATCGTAATGCCCAAATGAATCATCATAATAGACACTACAACTTGCACATGCATATTATGCACTTATCAATTTTGTCAATTGCCCAGCTGTAATTTGTTTACCCAGCATGTTAGTTATCTTTATGGAGAGACACCACTAGTGAACTGTGGGCCCTGGTCCATTCTTTTACATCTGAAATACAACCTACTGCAATCATTGTTCTCTTTCATTTCTGCAAGCAAACATCATTTTCCACACTATTCATTTAATCCTTTGTTTTCAGCAAGCCGGTGGGATTGACACCCTCACTGACTCGTCGGGGCAAAGTATTTTGATTGTCTTGTGTGCAGGTTCCACGTCAACTGTCAAGACTTTGCGCCAAGTTTTCTGGCACCGTTGACACCTTCAGAGCATCACGATTTCCTACTGGTTCGATAAACCTTGGTTTCATACTGAGGGAAGACTTGCCACTACACTCATCAAACCTTACACTTGAGGTCTCCTGACGAACGTGTGCTTCACACGCATCAAGCAAGTTTTTTGGCGCCGTTGCGGGGATCTCGAGTTGCTCTTGCAAGGGGAGTCTCTCATTTCCAATATCTTTACTTTGTTATTAGTTTTGCTTAGTTTATTTTTATTTAGTCTTGTTTGCTCTCTTTATCAAAAACACAAAAAAATTAGTTACTTGTTTTATCTTTTTCAATTCGGCCTGCTTTTGTTTTGAAAAATGAGTACTCCTGAGAACACCAAGTTGTGTGACTTCACTAGCACAAATAATAATGATTTCATATGCACTCCTATTGCTCCACCTGCTTCTAAAGCAGACTTTTATGAAATTAAACCTGCTCTATTAAATCTTGTTATGAAAGAGCAATTTTCTGGTGTTAGTACTGATGATGCTGCTGCCCATCTTAATAATTTTGTTGAACTTTGTGAGATGCAAAAGTATAAGGATATGGATGGGGATATTATAAAACTGAAATTATTTCATTTCTCTTTGAGAGGAAGAGCTAAAGAATGGTTGCTATCTTTGCCTAGAAATAATATTGATTCATGGACAAAATGCAAAGATGCTTTCATGGAAAATATTATCCTCCTGCTAAGATTATATCCTTGAGAAGTAGCATTATGAATTTCAAGGAATTTGATAATGAACATGTTGCCAAGCATGGGAGAGAATGAAATCTTTGGTAAAGAATTGTCCCACCCATGGACTGACTACTTGGATGATCATCCAAACCTTTTATGCAGGATTAAATTTTTCTTCAAAAAACTTGTTGGATTCTGCCTCTGGAGGTACCTTCATGTCCATCACTTTGGGTGCTGCAACAAAGCTACTAGATGATATGATGATTAACTATTCCGAATGGCACACTGAAAGGGCTCCTCAAGGTAAGAAGGTAAATTCTGTTGAAGAAACCTCCTCTTTGAGTGAAAAGATTGATGTCATTATGTCTATGCTTGTGAATGGTAAATCTCATGTTGATCCTAATAATGTTCCTCTAGCTTCATTGGTTGCTCAAGAAGAGCATGTTGATGTAAATTTCATTAAAAACAACAACTTCAACAACAATGCTTATAGGAATAATTTTGGTAGCAATAATTATAAGCCTTATCCTTCAATGGTTATGGCAATTCTTATGGTAATTCCTACAGCAACAATAGAAGTGTACCCTCTGATCTTGAAGCTATGCTTAAAGAATTTATTAGTACACAAAATGCTTTTAATAAATCTGTTGAGGAAAAGCTTGGTAAAATTGATGTTCTTGCTTCTAAGGTTGATAGTCTTGCTCTTGATGTTGATCTTTTGAAACTGAAAGTTATGCCTAATGAAGTTAAAGATACTAAGTCTTTTGCTACAGCAAATGCCATCCAAGTTCGAATTGATAAGAATATTAGGATGTTGGCTGAATTGCATGCTAGGTGGGAAAGAGAGGATAAAATTGATAAAGAAAATAGTATAGCTAGAGTTTGTACTATTACCACCACTAGTAATGCTAATTTTTCACATGCTAGTAAGCCTCCTACTATCAATGGTAATGTTATTGGTGTTGGCAATGTCTCTACTACTTCTGCAAAGCGTTTAAAATTGCCTAAAACTGCTGAAACTATTTCTGATAAGAGTGCTGAAATTTTTCGAACTATGGGAGACAATGGTTCCATTACCATTGACCATAATGATTTTGATTTTGATGATTGTAATATTTCTGAAGTTATTATGTTCTTGCAAAAGCTAGCTAGAAGTCCTAATGCTAGTGCTATTAATTTGGCTTTTACAAAACATATTACAAATGCTCTTATACAAGCTAGGGAAGAGAAGTTGAAACATGAAGCTTCTATCCCTAGGAAGTTAGAAGATGGTTGGGAGCCCATCATTAAGATTAAGGTGAATGATTTTAATTGCAATGTTTTATGTGATCTTGGTGCTAGTATTTCTGTCATGCCCAAGAAACTTTATGATATGCTTGATTTGCCACCTTTGGAACATTGTTATTTGGATGTTTATCTTGCTGATAATGCTATGAAGAAACCTTTGGGGAGAATTGACGATGTTCTTATTATGGTTAACAATAACCTTGTCCCTGTTGATTTTGTTGTTATGGATATTGAATGCAATGCATCTTGTCCTATTGTTTTGGGAAGGCCTTTTCTTAGAACTGTTGGTGCCATCATTGATATGAAAGAAGGTAACATTAGGTACCAATTCCCACTCAAGAAAGGTATGGAACACTTCCCTAGAAAGAGAATGAAGTTGCCTTTTGACTCTATTGTTAGAGCAAGTTATGATGTTGATGCTTCTTCTCTTGGTAACACTTGATTTTAACTTTCTGCGCCTAGCTGAAAAGCGTTAATGAAAAGCGCTTATGGGAGACAACCCATGATTTTTATTTCTGTTATGTTGCTTTTTTAGGTGTTGCTTACTTCTGTAACAACTCCTTTGTATCTTTATTTTATTGTATTGTTGTGCCAAGTAAATTCTTTAATTGAAAGTTGATGCTAGATTTGGATTTCTGCACAGAGACAGATTTTTGCTATCACGGTTTTGAGCTTTATTCCCTGCAGAAAAATCGAAATATTCTGCGAAAAATCATGCATCATCCTCAGATATTTACGCAACTTTCATTAATTTGGACTTGTTCCATCTGAGCAACTTAAGTGTCTCGAAAAAATTCGTCTTTACAGACTAGTCTGTTTTTGACAGATTCTGCATTTTGTTTTGCATTCTCTCTTTTACTATGTTTGAGTGGATTTCTTTGCTCCACAAAACATCAGTGGATGTAGCTAATGTCCAGAGGCTTTGATTATGATTGTTTCATCACAGAATATGAGAATTTTTGATTATGCACTAACCCTCTAATGAGAACTATTTCAAGTTTGGTGTGAAGGAAGTTTTCAAGGATCAAGAGAGAAGGGTGATATTATATGATCAAGAAGAGTGAAAAGCTTAACCTTGGGGATGCCCCCATGGTGCATCGCAGCATATTTCAAGAAGACTCAAGCGTCTAAGCTTGGGGATGCCCAAGGCATCCCCTTCTTCATCAACAACTTATCAGGTCATCTCTAGTGAAACTATATTTTAATTTTTTCACGTCTTATGTGCTTTACTTGGAGCGTCTGTGTGCTTTTATTTTTGCTTTATTTTTTTTATTTTCTGAATAATTTGGATCCTAGCATCCTTGTGTGGGAGAGAGACACGCTCCGATTTTTCATGTGAATACTCATTTTCTTCACTTATATTTGTTGAGTATTCTTAACTAGCTACTGCAATGCCTTTAGCTCCTGTTTTGCATGCATCTCTTGTTCATAGCTGTTAGTTCTTTAGAGAAGTACTCTCTTGTTGCATTGTAGTATTATTTGGAGAGTTTTATGTTGAAATAAATTGATTGGTACTTGGTTGGAAACAGAAAATGGTACTTGTGGTAGTTGGTATTGGAAAAGACATATTCATTCTTGTAGATCATTGTCTTGTTTCGATTTGACACTTTGCAATTATTTTGAGCTCTCAAGTAGATCATGTTTAAGCTCTTGCATCATGTAGTTAAAGCCTATTAGTGGAGAACTACCGTAGAGCTTGTTGAAACTTGGTTTGCATGTTTGTTATCTCTAAGGTCTAGATATTTTCTGGTAAAATATTTGAGCAACAAGGAAGACAGTGTAGAGTCTTATAATACTTGCAATATGTTTTTATGTGAGTCTTGCTATACCGGTTTATACTTGTGTTTGTTTCAAACAACCTTGCTAGCCTAAACTCTGTACTGAGAGGGAATGCTTCTCGTGCATCCAAACCTTGAGCCAAAACCCATGCCATTTGTGTCCACCATAACTACCTATTATATGGTATTTCCTGTCATTCCAAGTAAATACTTTATGTGCTACCTTTAAACTATTCAAAACTTTATTACTCCTTATTTGTGTCAATGTTTTATAGCTCATGAGGAAGTTATGTGACATTTTCTCTATCACCTTGTCATTTACTCATGACAGACTTTCACCAATGGACTAGTTTCATATACACCGCTTATCCAATAACTTGCAAAAAGAGCTAGCAAATGGGGTGCCAGTCCCAATTAATTACAACTTTAACCATTTGACTCTCTTCACATGTTTGCCAATGATTTATCAGAAGCAATTTTCAAATTGTTACACTTTATCAAATAGGCACTCCTCTTTATCACATGATTGTTGGAAGGCACCCGAGGATTCTGTTAGCCATGGCTTGTGTAAGCAAGGTTGGGAGGAGTGTCATACCAATCTACAAAATACATGTGTAAACAAAAGAGAAGAGGGATGATCTACCTTTGGGTAGAAATAATGACGAGGGGTGTCCTCGGCAAGTCCCATGGTTAGGTACCTAGGGTTGATTGTGTGGTAGAGAACGCGTAGTGTTAGTAGAATCGACGGCTGACAAGCGGGGTTTACCCAGGTTCAGGGCCCTCGAGTGAGGTAACACCCCTACTTCCTGCCTGTCTGTATTTGATGTGTGAATATGATGGTTACAATGGTCCGGCGAGTTGATAATCTCGTCGGGGTTCTGATGGCTATGGATTGGTTACCTCGATCGGTTGCCCTCCCAGCCTTTATATAGGATGCTGGGTCTCGGGATACGTAACCGACTAGGTTTACAGTTATGGAAAGCCTCAACCGACTATAACGTATTCTATCTTGGAAAGCACTCCTCGTCGTGGGCCTTCCTTCGTGGGCTTCAATCAATCTTGGGCTTCTTTTAATCATCACGTGCACCAGGTATCCATACGCTGGGGTACCGACAGAATATATCCTCGTCATTAGCCCCCGAGTGCTTGCTGGACTTGAAGAATCGAGCATGTAATCCCTTCATCGTGCACGTCGTAATATTCACTTTTTGTACCTCTGACATAACCTTTTGGTCTTGCACCATTACGGCCATACGTATGTGTAAGCCAAGGGATTATAATTTGTCACTAAACTTATTGTGTTGCAATCTCATATGTCAACTCTAGTGTTCCATTGTTTATCACTGTATTAAAGAGATAGTGCATTTGTGAAACCATGAACCCCGGTCCATTTTTAATCATAAGAAACACCTTCCCAACAACTTTTATCCATTTTCATTTTTTGCCATTTAAAAATCCGAAAATACAAAAACACTTTTTACATCTTGCATTAATCATATAAAACCCAAAATATCATTTATCATTGTTATCACCATCCTTGCATATTTATTTACCACCATTGCATATTTTATTCTTGTTTGTATTGCATATTATCTTGATATCATTCTCACACCTTGTGCTTGACAACCACTAGGTGAAGTTGAAGACCAAACATTTTCTTTGTTTTGTAGGTAACCAAAAGAATGATAGGAAGATAAATCTTTCACTACTGATTCCCCGAGAGTTCGATATTAAACCCTCGAGTCACCCCTCGTGGGCAAAACACGTCTTCCACTTACTACACACTCTGCACTTGGAGTCTCAACCTCACCCATTTACTTTTCACACAGGTAACTACGTGAAGGGCCATCAACATGTTAAAGCAATTATACACAAGTCTCACGCAAGTGTCACGCCTCAAATTATTACACTAGTTTCACCCCTCAAATTTGGATAGCAATCGTTCATACAAGTTTTTTCATTGCTCTCGATTTTCTCTTCTTCGTACCACTTGATTGTGCCAGCACACAACCCTCATGCTCTTGGTATTCTTCGTCTTCAGATGACACCTCAACGGACGACTGATTCTGTTCTAGAACAGTGATACGTCTCCAACGTATCTATAATTTCTGATGTTCCATGCTTATATTATACCAATTGCTACATGTTTTATATACACTCTATATCATTTTATGCATTTTCCGGGACTAACCTATTAACAAGATGCCATAGTGCCAGTTCCTGTTTTCTGCTGTTTTTGGTTCCAGAAAAGTTGTTCTGCGAATATTCTCGGAATTGCACGATACAAAGACCGAAGTCCCTATTTTTCCAACACGTACACGGAGTCCGAAGGAGAGACGAAGGGGGCACCGAGGTGACCACACCGCCTCCTCGCGCGGGTGGGCCCTTGGGCGCGCCGCCAGGGGGTGTGGAGCCCTCGGCCTCCACTGACGCCGCCCCTTCGCCTATATATTCTTATTTTCGGGAAAACCCTAGAGACCCGAGCCATTGATACGCCTCCAACGTATCTATAATTTCTGATGTTCCATGCTTATATTATACCAATTGCTACATGTTTTATATACACTTAATATCATTTTTATGCATTTTCCGGGACTAACCTATTATTTCCGGGACTAACCTATTAACAAGATGCCATAGTGCCAGTTCCTGTTTTCTGCTTTTTTTGGTTCCAGAAAAGTTGTTCTGCGAATATTCTCGGAATTGCACGAAACAAGAACCGAAGTCCCTATTTTTCCAACACGTACACGGAGTCCGAAGGAGAAGGGGGCACCGATGTGCCCACATTCCCTCCTCACGCGGGTGGGCCCTTGGGCGCACCGCCAGGGGGTGTGGAGCCCTCGAGCCTCCACCGACCATCGTACTTCGGCCTATATATTGCCCCGACGCGAAAACCCTAAAAATACCAGTCATATTCCGCCAAGGATTCCGCAGCGCCGCCGCCATCGACGACAAGTTTCGGTGGACAGAAGTCTCTGTTCCGGCATGCCGCCGGGACGGGGAAGTGCCCCCGGAGTCATCTCCATCGACACCGCGGCCATCTTCATCGCCGCTGCTGACTCCTATGATGAGGAGGGAGTAGTTCTCCCCGGGGCTGAGGGCTCTACCGGTAGCTATGTGGTTTACCTCTCTCTCCCATGGTGTGATCTTTATGTGATCATGAGTATTGTTAGTATCGCTAAATTCATATGTAATGTTTATGCTACTCAAGTGATTTTATCTAGTTCCCGGAGTCATTGTGACAACACGGTATCCTTGTGGTGACTCTATGAATAATTTAGATATTTATCATGGCTTATTCTTGGAAATTGTGGTGTTTGTTTACTCAGACTTTGAGGAGTCCTTTTGCAGCCCTACGCATAGTACTCTTGTGTCACCAAGAAGGAGAATAATCCCGAGTAGTACTTACTTGTGTTCAGTTGTGCTAACATATTGAGAGATACCACTAGTGAAAGTATGATCCCTAGGCCTTGTTTCTAAGCATTGAAACACCGTTTACAACAAGTTCTGCTACATGTTTGCTTGCTGCCATTTTTATTCCAGATTGCAATTACTACTTATATCATCCATATTACTTGTATTTCACTATCTGTCGGGGGAATACTTTCTGGATTAACCCGCGGCCCAGTGCGACTTACTTTACTCGCACGGACAAAGGCCCACTTGGGAGCAAGCCCAATATTGAACCGCCATAAGGGGAAAGTTCTAGAAGACATATCCCAGAGGACGTGAAGACCAAGTAGTCTCCGAGTAGGCCTCTGTGGACATATTCCTTGTGGGGAAGTTTCCTTTGTAACCTAGCGAGCCTCTGTGTATATAAAGAGGACTCGCAGGACTTAGAACGGGTCAAGCTATCAAGCCCTAAACCCTAGCTCATACGGCGAGTACCAGATCGGATCGCCTCCATTGTAACACCTCGATTATCATATCAATACCAATCTAGGGTAGGCAGGAAGTAGGTCTTTTACCTCACATTGAGGGGGCCGAACCTGGGTAAATCTGTGTTGATCTTTGTTCCTGCGATCCCAAGCTCGGAGATGCTTGACTCGCATAATCCCACACCTACGAAGTCATCTATGACACCTGACGTGACAAACCCACGACAGTTGGCGCCCACCGTGGGGCCTGCGGTCAAAAGCGTCACGTTCCGCGCAGGATCGAAATCAGGCTTCAAGGACATCGCCATCGGCCAAGTTGAAGACATCAATGGGGTCCCCTTCATCGACGACTCAGAGTGGGGACCCGAGGCAGATCGCATCGAGTTCGGATACATCGTTCCCATCGGATCAGTAAAAGTTTTCGTCGGATCCGTCAGTCGCAGATCTATGGACGCGACTCAAGGAAGCGAATCGGTGAAGGAGCTGCGGCCGGTCAGGGTCCGCGTGTTGGAGGAGCTACAACAAGCTACGGCAAGATTGCCCATCCCCGTCCCACCAAGACCTGTTTGGGGATCTCTACCAAATCAGGAAGGAGACCTCAAGATTGAAGAGATTGAAGCTATCAGGACGGAGCTCTGTGAAGAGGCACAAAGACTCGCGGCTGAGCGCGAAAAACTCCAAGAAGAAGGCCGACGACTCCGCCGCTGCCAGCCGAAGCACCAGGCGGTGCGAACCAAGGCGACATCTGAGCGCAAGAAACTCCAGAAGAAGAGTGGCGACTCCGTCGTTGGCAGCAAAAACATCAGATCAAGATGAGAGAGGAGAGATGAAATCACAGTTCCACGGCGACCCAGAGAGCAACGTGCACGCCGCGATAGGGATATTGTCAAAGATAGCACCGGTTGGAGACACGCGAGCTGATAAGGAAGCTCGCTATGCGATCGACCTACTGCAAACTGCTGCTTTACAACAAGCAAATATGTATGGAGTCACGCCCAATGAGCCGCAAAACGAGGTATCATGGGGAGGAGAAAGTACAGCGTCGAAGAAGTGGTCAACCAGTTAGCAGGTTTGCAGGTATCATTGGAAAAAGAAAAGAAGATAGAAGGCGAGTCGCGGATGACCGGAGCGACTCAGCCATCCCAGATTGAAACTGATTCAGATGAAGATTCAGCGCCAGTAAACTCCTATTCATTATTGAAAGGACCAGCATGTTTTGGAGAGGAAATACGGCTCACTCGTTTCCCCCCGAACTTCGTGAGTCGCAGCGAGTCACCACCTATGCGTGACCAAGACCCTGCCTTATGGATAGAAGATATGAGGCAAACATGGGGATGATGTACTCAGAAATACGTGCGAAATACTTCCACTTGGCAATACAGGGAGAAGCTAGGGATTGGCTGTTAAGGCTGCCATCAAATCAATAAGCACATGGGAAGACTTGAAGGACAAGTTCATCAACAGATTCCAAACAGAAGACATGAAAAACCTTAGACAATGCATTCAAAAGAGGACGAATCAAGCGGCGACTGGATCAAGAGAATCGCGGAGATCCTTGGCTCCGCCAAAAACTTAACAGTACAAGCTGCAATACAAGCTATGAGAAAGAACTGTAGATTTGAGCCGTTGGTGCACAAGTCGCGCAGCACAAGATTGATAGTTTCGACCAGCTTTTGGCAGTAGCTGACAAGTACGCAAAGACAGATAAAGGGGCAGGCGGCTTATCACAGAACCCAACAGGGAAATTACAAGCCGCGGAGATTGAACGTCGCACGCCAGATACAGGAGCAAGAGAGTGATAAGGCCTTATCCCTAATAACTGCAAGGGGATCTTCGACGTGCCTTGCGACTTACATCGCAGAAGAGATGGCAGGCCAGCGGGTCACACAAAGGCGCAATGTCACTATTACCGGGTGGAAAGAAGGCGACACGCCAGACACGGCTCGCAGCGGATCGATGCAGCACAAGAACCAATCTAGCTCTCGTCAAGGGCCTGACGTTTTACCTAGAAGAAACATAGGACAGTTTCATACAGTGGAAGTACAAACAACGGACGGAAGCCGGAAGAGCGGTCAGATTTCAACGCCGAAAGGTATCGTCGCTGGACAGAGCAATCGGTTATTTGGAGTCGCGGCGATCACCCCCCAGAAGTAAGAGATCCAGGACAGCCAGCTCTGGTGGTCACGCCAGAAGTCGCGGGATACAAGTTAAGTAAGGTTAATGGACGGAGGAGGAAGAGTAAACATCCTATATCAAGACACGCTCCGAAGAATGAATATACCCGAGACAAGGCTGCGACCATCCAGGAAAGAAATTCAAGGCATAATCCCAGGAGCTGTTACGCGACCAATCGGAAAGATAACACTTGAAGTTAGCTTTGGAACAGAGCGGAACTTCCGCACAGAGCTCCTAGACTTTGAGGTTGTAGCAGTCAAAAGCTCATATCATGCGATCTTTGGAAGAGAAGCCTATGTCAAATTTACCGCTCGCCCCTGCTACGTCTACCTACAGTTAAAGATACCAGGACCAAACGGTGTTATTACAATATATGGAGACAGACAGAGAGCGTTAGAATGCGAGAACGCAGGCTCAGTACTCGCAGAAGAAGCTTGTATCGCCAACTCTTCACATGGGTATCAGTCGCAGATCGGGATCGCAGCTCAAAACGAGTCGCGTTGGAGGTACCGCGGAAGCGGCCAACAGGATGCAGCCACCGGATGGTAAATACCCACCGAGAAGTCGCGCATCAGCAAGATAATGCCCCAGAGGTCGCCTTGATACAAAAAGAAGACAAGAAATGGCGCATGTGCATAGACCCAGCCTCGATCAACAACCCAGCCAAAGGGGCTCAGTTATCGTGAGACCTTACAAAGCAAACTCAACTCAACATAAGTCGCAGCTCAGTGCGGCTGATCGCCCAACACAGTGCTTTCTACTTCAACATGAGACATACATCGGAGCTATCATGCTCGACCCGAGTCGCTTTTAGCGACTCAAAATTGAACCAATCAGGTGTTCAACCCACTCCGTTAGGAGTATTAATTCGCAACTAAGTGCGATGAGTATCAAGTATGCATGGCCTGCGGGGAATAGAAAACCCGCATTAAAGGGCCTGCATCATCATGTAACACCCTGTAAAACATCGAGTGATTATGAAATAAAGCCGGCACCCTTGACATTCAAGGGTTTGTCGTTTCGCCTCAACTATCATTGAGTCGCTGAGTCTTTTGAATTTCATATATCACTGACCCTTGAGGGCTCCTTACGAGCATCGCGAGTACCAATCGCACCTCAAATTTTGCCAAACTAGTGGCAATCCTTAAGCTAGAAGCGTCTTGCATTATGCGACCAAAGTACTGGGGTGTGGCGTCAATCGAGCTTGATTGCCTATCATGGCCGCTCTCGACCCTGAACACACATGTTCCTAGGAAATACTGAGCCGCGCGAGCGTCTACTTAATGGAATTATCAAGAAAAGAACCTGCTTATAGGTCACAAAAATACTGTTTATAATACATGAATATCTTACAGACTAACGGGCATGTCCCACATTATTTATTTTTCCTCTTCCGAGCAACAGGAGTGGGAATTGGCGCGGCTTGTCTCGCAGTTGCAGTCGCAGGTGTCCTAATAATCAGGGCGCCGCCAGACGAAGCAGAAGGGCCACCAGATACTGTTGCTGGAGTGGCAGCCCGAGATGACTCAGCTCCTGAGGACTTTTCCTTGACACCTTGCTCCCATCAAGATTGAATTTATCGATAAGTGCCCAAGTCTAAGTTATCAACAAATTTTGTGGCATACCCGCGCATCCCTTTCCAGATATCGAAGTACTCGCTTATTGGCAGTTCAGTATCATCTGCGCTCATCGCCAGGCCGTGGCGAGCAACCTTGCCAACATCTATCTCTGGATAATATGCTCGAAGCAATGTCAAGACATGCGCGGCTCCGGCGCGAGCAGAGGATCGTTTCCAATCAGAGACATAATGTGGAGCCTTGAGCAGTTTATTTATCCAATACTCGCAAGATGTTGGGCCATCAGTCGCAGGAGTGATTACCGTCATAACTTCCTTGGTAACCTTTAAGAAGCGCTGGCTGAGGTCAGACAGATATACCAGTTGATCCTTCAAATTGGAGCGGGACACTGGGGCCTCAGGTCCTATGTCAAGAAAGAAAAGGCAAGAAACAAGTCAGAGACTAACGTTGGTTACCCAAAATATGTATGATTAAAGGAATACAAGACCAACCAGCAAGCTGCAGGACGGCTGATTTGACCATGGAGCCAAAACCCTCAAAGGCTTTGAGCAGCGAGTTATATTTTTCATCTCGCGCGGCGAGTTCCTTTGCGTGGTCCCCTTCAGGCGATCAATCAATTCAGATTTAAGAGCCAGCCCTTCTCGCAAAGATCTAATGACCTCGTCTTTCTCCATGAGTCGCTGCTGCATATCAGCTTCAAGTTCTTTAAATTGCTCTTCGCAGGAGTCGAGTTGACCTTTGAGAGATTTTATTTCCTGATCTTGGTCCCTAATGACCTCATTATGCTGCTCCAGGCGAGACTGCATCATTTCAGGATGGTCTATGGAAATGCCTTTACCCTTTATTGAGCCAGAAGCATCAAGCAAGGACAGTTCACGCTGAAAACAAACAGAGCAAAACGCATAGGTAAATTATCCAGGAATTTGGGGGCTCGAGATTTGAAGCCAGGAAAAGAATCAACACCCCGTGCGATGACACAAGGTTTTGATCCTTGGGGGCTACGGTATATGTACCTGGCGACTTGAAGAAAATTGCTCAACTAAGCCGCGCAGCAGAGCAGCATGCTTGTCTCCAGCAGAAATTATGGCATCTGCGATTGACTTAGAACTATTTCCTGGAGCTGGAATTCTATTTTCAGTAAATATCCTACCAGCAGCGGGAGTTGTGGATGGAGCCGGACTGGAGTCGCGGCAGGAGCCGCATCTGCAATACCTTCCTCCAGGGAGGCCTTGGATGAGTCGCACATTACTGTTTCCCACGTTTCATCAACAGCATCATCCTCGCTCATAGCTTGCTGAGAAGAAGCGGGGTGAGAATTAGACTTGGTACCCTCTTCAGACATGGCCTGCAAAACATTGATGGGTTAATAAGCTGACCTAGCAGAGCCGCAACATTGAAAGGAAGGCGAACCATACCCAGAGGCGCACGGATACTTTTCATCAGGCAACCAGAGGAAGGAGAAGATAAACCTTGCAAATCTGAACCTACAGAGTATGAAAAGAAGTGGTGTCAGCAAATATGCAATCACGAAAGAAAAGGAGAGAGTCGCAAACAATTACCCGAGCTTATTGAAAGCAATCCTTTGCTACAGCTTCGGAAGAAAGCAGCTTTGTTGGGATCAGTAAGTTTTAAAGATTTGGCAGCTCTTGTTTCTACCAGTAGCGCCAAGGCTTTGCGCGTTTTTCGGGCTGCGTGGGTCTTCTGAGCTCTGGCATAAAATACGTTTCGAGGACCTGCGAGGCACCTCAGGAAGTTCCAGGAAAGGTGTATTTGGAGTCGAGGACAAAAGAGCGTCGGCCATTTGTTGTTCCTCTTCAGAAGCACTACCCTCGTGCATAACTGTATCTTCGCCAAAGGCTGCGGCTTGTTGACGACTCAGCCGCGGTTCCTTGGTTCAAGTCGACGTCCTCTGAAGGAAGAACCCAGAAATAGGGATCGATCTGAAAAGGAGCTCAGGTCAGAAATAATCAATTTTGGGAAAGGAATTTTCGAGGAAACAAGTGACAAGTAAACATTACCACAAAAGGCTTGTGCTCAGCCCAGAAGGGAGCAAGTCCGACGTTGTCATACGAGTCAATATCCTCGTCCGTCACTCGGCGAATGAAATTTATCCACTCCCCTTTGTCCCAATCTTCAGGGCAAGTACGATCGACGTCATTTGCATGACAAGTGAAATCCATCATAAGTCGCAAGCGGCGACTCACAGGTTGAATCCGCCACTTAGTCCAACAAGATATAAGGTCCAATCCGGTGAGACCATGGAGTGTCAGCGCCCTCACCTTATCCAAGAGGGATTCGATAAAGGGCAACGAAGAAGGATCAGGTTTAGAAGACAGAGCATCGGTAGCCTTGAAGGGAAGAGGAGACCAAAGAGGAAAGGAATTTCACCCTCAGGAGAAGTGTTTTTACAATAGAAGAATGTCCTTTGCCACTCCTTGATTTTCTTGGCAAGAGTTAGTTTTGGGAAGATACTACCCCTACGGCGTTGGAAGGAAATGGCGCCGCATTGGAGAAAAGGACCATCTGTGGTTTCCCTTTGACTATTGCAATTGAAAAGAGCAAGCCAGAAATCTATTGAAGGCGGGATACCCAGATAATCTTCGCAGAGGACGTGGAAGTTGCTAACTTGCAACATTGAATTAGGGCCAATATCATGAAGCGGAGACCTAACCGCTGCATCAAGGAACGGAAGAAGAGAGAGCCCGGGGGCTTGAACCCGCGCTCAACATGCTCCGCAAAAATCACTATCTCTCCTGGTTGAGGATTGGGGATTACCTCCTCACCGGCCGCTCGCCATTCGCATTGATCTTTTGGCGGAAGAAGGCCCCGTGCAGATAGGGATTCCAGGAAATCTTCGTCGACCCACGAGCCTTCCCAGTTGCATTTGCGGCGAGACATTTTTCTCAGATCGATGGAGATATCCACCGAAGGATTGTGAGTACGAGAAGCGAGATTGGAGGCGGCGGAAAGGACTTGATGCAGAGACGCTGGGGAAAACGATGAGTCAAGATAAATAACCCAGACACGGAAGACGTTTAGATCTGAAAATCAACCGTCAAGACAGGATAAGTCGCGTTCTTGAGCCGCCAAGAAAAGTTATAAGCCGCAGATTGGAAACAAGGAAAAGCACGGCCTAAGCATTCAGATCAAGAAGTACTATGAAGTTCAGGCCATGCTTGGGGGCTAATGTCGGGGGAATACTTTCTGGATTAACCCGCGGCCCAGTGCGACTTACTTTACTCGCATGGACAAAGGCCCACTTGGGAGCAAGCCCAATATTGAACCGCCATAAGGGGAAAGTTCTAGAAGACATATCCCGGAGGACGTGAAGACCAAGTAGTCTCCGAGTAGGCCTCTGTGGACATATTCCTTATGGGGAAAGTTTCCTTTGTAACCTAGCGAGCCTCTGTGTATATAAAGAGGACTCGCAGGACTTAGAACGGGTCAAGCTATCAAGCCCTAAACCCTAGCTCATACGGCGAGTACCAGATCAATACCAATCTAGGGTAGGCAGGAAGTAGGTCTTTTACCTCACATTGAGGGGGCCGAACCTGGGTAAATCTGTGTTGATCTTTGTTCCTGCGATCCCAAGCTCGGAGATGCTTGACTCGCATAATCCCACACCTACGAAGTCATCTATGACACCTGATGTGACAAACCCACGACACTATCTCTTCGCTGAACTAGTGCACCTATATATCTGACAAGTGTATTAGGTGTGTTGGGGACACAAGAGACTTCTTGTATCTTAATTGCAGGATTGCTTGAGAGGGATATCTTTGACCTCTACCTCCCTGAGTTCGATAAACCTTGGGTGATTTACTTAAGGGAAACTTGCTGCTGTTCTACAAACCTCTGCTCTTGGAGGCCCAACACTGTCTATAAGAATATAAGCGTGCGTAGACATCAAGCTATTTTTTGGTGCCGTTGCCGGGGAGGTAAGGTAAAAGGTATTCGCATCCTCTGGCTACTAAGCTATTTTCTAGTACTGTTGCTAGTGTGTGAGTGCTCGAAGGTATTTCCTTTAGATTCTGCAATTATATCTTTTTGTTTCTTGTTTTTATTTCACTAGTTAGGCTTAATGGAAAACAACAACAAAATTAGAGATCTTTATGAACTTTATATTGAATTAGGACATGATGCTTTTGAAGAGAAAATTAAGAAACCGATGGAAGTTTGTCTGCATAATAGTGGTAGTAATGTTATTAGCATGAATTCCTTGAACACCATTATTGCTAATCCTATGGAAAAGTCTAAGCTTGGAGATGCTAGTTTTTATGAAAATGATCTTTTTAGTTCCCCAGCTTTAGAGGAATTTTTTTGCTCTGATGATATTTTGTCTCCCATATGTGATAATTCGAATGATGCTTGTGATATTCCAAATCCACCAGTTGAAAGAATTTCTTTTAAAATACCTATGAAAATTATTGAAAGGGTTATGAATGATCTGTATGCAGAGGATGGATCAGTCCATCCAAGTGCTCACTTGTTGAAACTTACAGAACTTTGTGAGTTATTTAAGATTGCAGGTTTATCAAGAGAAAATGTCATGATGAAACTATTTCCATTTTCACTTAAGGACAAAGCAAAGGAATGGTATAGGCTGCTAGATGAACAACCTTCGAATTGGAAACAACTTGAATCTCTCTTTTACTCTAAATTTTACCCTCTTCATGAAGTGCATCTAGATAGGAATTACATTTATAATTTTTACCCTCATGATGGAGAAAGCATTGCTCAAGCTTGGGGAAGGCTGAAAACATTAATACTCAAATGTCCTAACCATGAGCTTTCTGAGGAATTAATTGTTACTAATTTTTATGCAAGGCTTTCAGGTCATTACAAGGATTATCTAGATGCATGTTCACATGGTTCTTTCACAAGTAAGAAGGTTGAAGCTAGATGGGATCTTCTTGAAAGAATTCAAAGCAATACTGAAGATTGGGAGAACGACAAAGGTAAAGGAGCAGGTATAAACTATGAATATGAATGCATTAAGTCTTTCGTTGAAACTGCTGGTTTTCAAAAGCTTAGTGCTAATTATGGTCTTGATTCTCAAATTATTGTTGATTGTTGTAGAACCTTTGCTTCTCATATTAATGTTCCTAAAGAAAGTTGGGACATGTATCATGAACCTTACAAAGACACTTGCATGGAAAATGAAATTGTTATTAATGATTGCAATAAACATGCTCAAACATTTGAAAATGCTATTTCTTATAAGCATGTTAATTTTTGTGGAGTACTTAGACCTTGTGAAAAGACTAATAATGAAGAAAAATATTGTATCCATCATAGGAATGAAAAAACTAGAACGTGGGACAAGGCTCTAAATGATCTTGCTGAAAAAGTTTGTGCCCTCTATCCTTTTATTTGTGAACTTTGCTATGAAGTGGGTCATTTCAATTTTCAATGTTCAGGTCATGATGATAGTATTTCGAATTTAATGAGTACTGCAAGTTTGTATTGTGATAACATGATCACCCCTAGTCATCATGATGAACTTACATTATTCTTGGGGTGTGAAGAGTTATCAAGAAAAACTTCTTTAGGTCTCCTGACGAACGTGAGGTCTCCTGACGAACGTGTACTTCACACACATCAAACAGCTTCAACTTCAGCTTCAGTTTGCACCGCAGCATGAAAAACTGAATCAGTTTGCACCACATCATCCAAAACTGAATCACATGGCACCACATCATTCAGAGCTGATTCAGATGGCACCATATCATTCAGAACTGATTCAGATGGCACACTTCTCTTTCTTCGGCCATTTTGTCTTGCCTTTTTTGTTGTCCATAAATTTTCAACAACAAGGGGCTCACCTCCACGCTTTACTCTGAAAAAATAAAACAGAGAATGAAAACAGAGTACAATTACAGGTGAATTTAAATAAATGATCAAATACTTGAACTTACTTTGGTTTTGGACGAGGGTACCGACATTTGGATGATCCAACTCGGTGACCAAGTACCTCACACTCCTTGCATCTATTTGGGTTACCTTTCTGAGGCTGTTTTGGTTTGTCATCTTTTTTCGCCCTCTTACTACAACCTCCTTTATCAAACCAGGCCTTGAATCTGCTCATTTTAGGTCAGCTAGCCTTTATTTTGGCAAGGGGGGGGGGACACATATCAAAATCAAATGGCACTTCAGGCCACTGCGACTGATCTGTAAGTACTGGTATTGGAGCTGCATACGCAGCCTTGAATCTTGCTACTGGATAATATTCATGCAGATAAGGGTGCATGTTTACCCTCGGTTTTCTAGCCAAGAAGAGTATGGCACGCTCACATGGTTTTCCAGTGTGTTGCCACTCGAGGCAAGTGCAGTCATGCTTTACAGTGTCAACCACATGTAAGGATGGCAATGGGTAGGGTATGGGGCGGGTAGACCAATACCATACCCATACCCGCGTAGTCAATGGGTACAAAATCCTGCCCATACCCGTACTCGTGGGTATAAAACTTTACCCGCACCCATAGCCGGCGGAGACCCATACCCATTGGGTACCCGATGGGTAGATCAAATAATAAAAAGTTACTCAAATATTACATTCATGGTAATTTTTTGATAAAAGAAAAGCATTTATCTCAACTTAATAACATATATTTGAGTATGTGACAATTATGCTAACTCAAATTAATAGTTGATGACAGCTTCACATAGATTCATAAACTCATGATAATGAATATTGGACCTCCACGGGTAAGGTATATAAACGGGCATGGGTAAAATTGCCATCCTTAACCACATGCCTTCTTCCAATCTTGGTATCTCTCACTTCAGCTCCCCACAATGAAGAATTCTCAACTGCCAAATGTGTAAGACTTCTGCTCCTGTTAACCACCTGTTGTACCATCACCTAATCTTCTTCTCAATTCCACAACTGCATGATCATGATCCTGATTTGGTCAACCATGCCATGCACAGGCAAGTCTTTCAACTCTTTCACCCTGTTGTTAAAACTTTCTGCTAGATTGTTGTTGATATGATCACACTTGATGGTTGTATTAAATCCTGACCTATACCACAAAAGAGAATGGTATGCTTCCAGCAATGCTGAAACTCAGGATCTGCTGCAATAACCTTCGTAAGGTGATAAGCATGTGTCGTTTTCGACTAAGATCTTGCTGCTGGTCACAGTCGCCCAAAATCTTCTCCTCTATGTTTCTGATCACATTTCCACATATGCCCAAAGCACTCCCTCTGCTCAGCATGTGGAAATACGGCCTTGACAACATTTTTTAGCCCTTTACAAGCATCAATGTGTATAGCCAAAGGTGTCACTCGCCCACTGCATCTTTTCAACTACATCATGAACCATGTCCATGAAGGATCTGTCTCTGATTGAAACATGCCAATAGCAATAGGAAACATCCAGTTGTGTCCATCTAGAGCATTGCATGCTGCCAATTGACCATTCCACTTTCCAGTCAAAAAGCTGAGTCTATGCTAATATGGCCGACACCGTGCTTTGAAGCCATCAATGCAAGGCTTGAAAGCCATAAAAATTTGGAGAAAAATACCTTGCCATCAGGTGCAACCTCGGTATCTATCTCCACAACACTGCCAGGTGACCTCTTCTCCACCTCTGCCTTGAAACTATACAACATCCTGAAGGTATTTGCCCAATCACCATATAGTTCTTTCATTGCCTTCTATTTTGCCTTCCATAATGTGGTATATTTCAGCTTAATTGGGTATTGTGCTTCCATGTCTAATTTCAGTCTCTTTGCAGTAGTGTTCGGTGTTTTGTTTAAAATAGGAGTGATCTTTTGTGCAACCCAGGCCTGTGATGTCATGGTCGAGGGATTCTGTGAACTAGTAATAAAAGTATGTTTATTGGGGATTTGATTAATTCTGACTGTACTGCCGTCAGGTTGGCGTCTAGCAGAAATGTACCACTTGCAAGGATCGGCATTCCCATCAAAGCCTTTGCAGTTCGCATAAAATTTCTTTGTACCGGTTCACAGAGTCTTGTTGTCAAACCGCCTCTTCACTGCATAAGTCCTGTAACACATCCTAAACTCAGCCATGGTTGGAAAAAACTATCCTACTTCAGTTACAGGGTTATCTTTGTCATATACGTTTACCATCTCATCATGATTGTCATCATCTGCATCATCAGCAACTTCCTTCATCAACTCTGGATCCAAAACTCCAGAACCAGCTGCCGCATTAGCCGCATCCCTCTTCTTCTTCTCCTTGTCTTTATCATCGACTAGAATTCCAAAAAGGTCTGCCATCTCAGTGTCATCCAAGGGTGCAATGAACAAATCACTAAGCTCTTTCATCTCTACTATATTCCAGTCAACAACAGCTGGGCCCGTAACAGCCACCCCATTAGCAGCACCATCACGGGCTGGCTCTTGTGCATCATCAGCTAACACTGTCAATTCAGTTACAATGAGAGTTATCTGTCTAGTTGCAGCCCACTCATCATCTGCAATCTGCATATCCAACTTTGATGGCACATATCCTACCCTAGAATCTGATTTCAGATCAATCAGATCGGCAAGAAGTGTAGCATGTTTCTTTTCAAAGCCCTCTTGTTTATCGATTTCATCAAGAACCGCTTCGCCATCCTCCATTCTTACATACTCTTCCTTCCAATATTCGTACCGTAGAAATGCCACTTCTTGCTCTGGACCCCAAGGAATACTCTCCCCTGTTTTCTCCACAATATCTCTCACTGCTTTCTCTTGTTGGTTCACTAGTTCTTGTGGATCGATGTAGTGAAACGAAAGCTCCCAACTAACTAATGTGTCATCATCTATGGTCCTCACGCTACTATCAGCTAGCTTCGCCTGAGATAGCATAAATTTGACAACCAATTCGAAAGTTGTTCGGGCATCTCCACGGTTTTGACAATGAGGCCGGAATGTGACGACTTGAGTTGAATTTGACGACTTGGAAGTGAACGAGCTCAAATTGAAAGCAGAATGAGCACGAAAGTGAAGGATTACCTCGAATTTGACTCTGTCGGCTCCACGGAGCTTGCCATCTACCTCCTTCTTCCGGGCTGCTTGCCCCGCCTCCAATACGCTGGCCGCGAGCAAAAACGGTAGGGAATGTGTCAGATTTGGGGCTGAATTAAGAAGGGAAGGCCACGCGCGTTCGATTTGACTAACCCCAGATGTCGGCGACAACGAATTCGACGCCCAGGAGTGGATAGCTCCGCCGCCGGAGTGGGAGCTACGACACACACCGTCGGGCTCAGATGGCGCGCTAGGGCAAGGTCGGTCCGTGCGGTCGCTCGAATCGGTTGAGTTGACCCGGTGCAACTGAGTGGGTCCCACATCCGCTAAACCTAATTCCACACTCTTTAACTAGCACAAGTGACACAGCCGTTTCATCACAATGGTTGGGTCGTGGCTATTTTGCTGCTCTCATCCGCCGTACCCTAGCTATTATCTCCAACTATGTCGCATCGCAGCCAATTTCATGAAAAAAACGTAGTACCTGAGCTATTCGCCCCGAGAAATGACATCATATTAAAATGTTGATAGTCTCACGCTGGCTTACCGTTACCTTGTTTGTTGGGGCACCATCAACAGGTCTTTTTTTTTACTCACACCATCAACAGGTCCTTGTTGTCAGCATCGTTATGAACTTTGTCCTTTAGACTGAGCTACTTGTCTCACTTGCAAGTTGTCCGAGTCCGAACATCATTTCCACAGGTTCTCAAAAAAAAAAAAAAAACAATGCTATTCTTTCATGTGTCGTTTTAAGCGCACTCGCTCTGTACCAATAACTGAAGCGCTTCTCATTGCTTACCAGAAATAAGAAAGCATGAACATTCACGGAACAAAAAGTCCTAGTGCAACAGTACAAAAAATATATCTAACATTCCATAAAAAAGGGAAAAGGCAATGCATCCCAAAGGCATTTAAAGACTCTCACATCTGAATTTTATCGTTGGTATATAGTAATGCAAAAGACAAGCATGATGTAGAAATTATTTATATCTAAACATTCATAGCCTTGTGATGAAGATGAAGATACCAATCTTTACTATTAAAGGAGAGAGCGTGGTATGGTGTCACACTTCCTACTAATTACATCACATATACCACCGCAGTCAACCAACATGGTCGACCTCCACACGTGTTTCCTCCAAATAAAACGCAGATCAGTTGGAGATCCGTTTTGGTCTGTCTTACCGAACTGTTGAAAAGAAAGGGGGAAATTCCTTATAACCCCCAGTCACTTAAAACCCCACATGTCATAGACAGCGGGGAGGGGCCTGTGGGCGATGCCCGCGCCACGTGGGGGGGTTATCGGCAATTACCCCGAAAAGAAAAAGCTGCTCTGCTTCTAGGTATGATTCCGTGCAAATCCTTCCGTAAGTCCAGGATTGCCGCTCCCCGAGTCCCCCGTTCGTTTCCGTAGCCTGCGCCGCCAGCCCGCCACCCGTTTCTCTCGCCAGGAAGAGGAGCTCCAGGAAGAACTCGGAGACTGGGAGACCCGTCCTGAGATGTCACCGGAGCAAGGAGCCGATGGCCACTATGACCAGCAGCAGCAGAGCCGTGTTCTTCCCTGCGTACATCCGCGCCTTCTCCCTCCGGTCGTCGGCCGCAGCCGTCCGTGGAAACCACCAGCCCCGGGTGCCGTATACATGTATATCTCTTTGTAATCACGTTTCAGATTTAATATCGTTCTTCCTTTCTTACGTCTCTCTCCAATAGTTTGTCCAATCGAAATAGGTGTAGAATGCATGCTCTGCATTCACGTAGTCCCGATTGGTTCTCCATTTAATTTTAATTTGATCTTCTTGTACAATTACAGATTTTTTTTTTTGAGGACCCAGCAGCCGTTTGCCATTCGATTAGATAGAAATAGAGTGTTTATATACAGCCACAAATCCAGTCTCCTAAGAGACCAAGACCTGAGGTAAACCATAAAAAAGAGAGAAACTAGCTATCTCCAGGATTATGTGTGTGCGCAAAAGCCCTTTGCGCCATCTCCTCTCTCACCAACGCCGCGACGGCGTCCGGTTGAAGCGCCACATTCTGGAAGACCCGTCTGTTCCGCTCCTTCCAGACTCCCCAAAGTGAGTACATGATCACCCCACTCGCTTCCGCCGCTTGTCCTTTGGGAGGACGGCCAAAGCCTTGTCCCACCAAGCGTTGAGGCTGCCCCCATTCGTCGGAGGAGCCGCCCCAATCTGCCCATGCGTCAAGAAGACGCGCTCTCGCACCATGGTCGAGAAACTGCAGTCAAGAGTGAGATGTTGCACCGTCTCCGGATGAATTCTGCAAAGCTCTCGAGACCCTGGGATTCGGCCCTCGATGGCGGAGATGGATTTGCCTCCTCCTCTCCACGGCCACGTCCCGGGTGGCGTTGAATGGGAAGCCAGGCCCACGCATTTCTGTCGCCGATGCTGTTCATCTTGGCCATTGACCCCATCAACCATCTGTTCCGGGTTGCAGCGGAGAGAGGGTTGCTTCTTCCTTTCAGGGCCGTGCCGGTGCGCTTTGCGGTCTCGCTCTATGCCGATGACGCCGGGGTTTTTGTTGGGCCGGAGGCGGCGGATATGACGGTGGTCTGTACGGTTCTCCGAGTGTTCGGGGAAGCCTCGGGGTTGAACACCAACATGAGTAAATCAGAGGCTTTTCCGATTGGCTGCACCGAGGAGCAAGTTGCAGCGGCGCTGTTGATTTTCCCAGCTAGACGTGGGTCTTTTCCGTGCACCTACTTGGGGCTGCCGTTGCATCACTCCAAGTTGAAGATTGTGCACTTTCAGCCGCTCATTGACAAGATCGGAGCTAGACTGGCTGGGTGGTGGGGCAAGCACTTCACAAGGGCGGGAAGGGTGGTACTTTGCCGATCCGTGCTCACCTCCATGGTCCTCTACCACCTAGCAGTTTTCAAGCTCCCCAAGTGGGTGATAAAGAGAATTGATAAGATAAAAAGAAACTTCCAGTGGATGAAAACAGGGGCTGTTCTGGGTTCTCGTCCGCCCTCGTTGGTTAACTGGAAGACTGTTTGCAGGCCTAAGGAGCTAGGAGGTCTCGGCGTGCTTGATTTGGACCGGTTTGGGAGGGCAATGAGGCTCGTTGGTTGTGGCTAGAGTGGACGGACCAGGCGAGACCATGGCGAGGGATGCAAACGCCGTGCGACGAGATCGATAGAGATCTGTTCCGTGCATACACGGAGATCACGCTTGGGGACGGGGCGAGGTGCAGCTTTTGGCGGGACACTTGGGCGCATGGGGGACCCTTGTGCCAGCAGTTCCTGGACCTCTTCGCTATTGCTTCAAGAAAGCGAAGATCGGTGAAGAAGGAGATGGAAAATAACAATTGGATCCGCTCTCTTGCAAAGATCTCCACAGCAAGGCAACTCGACCAATACACAAGGTTGTGGGATCTCATCCAGGGGGTGCAGCTGCTCCTAGTGCCGGACTCGATCCATTGGCGTTGGATGGAGTCGGGGGAATATTCGGCGGCCACGGCCTACCGCTGCCAGTTTGCGGGTTCTTCCGCTCCTTTCTGCCCGGCCAAGTTTTGGAAGGGCCATGCGGAGGCCAAATGCCGCTTCTTTGCATGGATGGCTCTCCATGGCAAGATCCTCACGGCCGACAACCTTGCCATCCGTGGATGGCCACAATTACAGGTTTTAGAACATGTGGGAAAAAGATTGATGCATATGGTCTCTTCCTAGCTATTTCATATGCACTGGTATACTACATAGTGATGAGTGGATAGATGGTCAAATCCTTGCCTCCTCACACTTAGCTTTGATCTATATCTTTCTTCCCTAGGTTGTACTTGAGATAGAGCATTGTGTTAAGCACTACCGGAGATGTTGTGTGGATATGCTGGTAGAGCTGGAGAAGCAAGCTAAGGTGATTCCACCCACTGATTTATTCCTTGGTTTTGCCATTAATCGTGGTATGTTTTTTTAGATTAGTGGTATGCTTTTCTATACCAGCAACCTCATGGTTTGCTCATATTTTGGTGTAGGTGGTACGATTTTCCCGTCAATTATTTAAAAAAATGCAGCACAAAGGATGTAATTGGTAAACCATTCCTTAGGCTATTTCAATTTCCAATAGAACTCATTTTTTCTATTTGGAAGATGTTGTCGAGTTGTACTTGTAAATAGTCAGATCCCACAAGTGTCCGCAGACCTTTTATGCACCATCCCATCCCATGAAGCTCTCACATGTTTAATACGTTGCCACAAAAAATCTTGATATGCATAACACTGAATAATATGGTGCAGTTGGTGGACAAATACTCAATTCTTTTTTCTATTGATTGTTGATATTCCTGCTCACAGGAAATCGAGTAGTGCAACATACATTATTTATGGAGACTAAACGTATCAATAGTTGTGGTGTGGATGATTCGCCCGACCGCTTGATTTTCTAATCAGATAGTTACTGTTCACATACTAGGAAAATGCTCTTATGTTTTTAGTGCGATTTAGATGAAATATTTCTCTCTCGCTTCGTGACATTTTGGTAAGAAATGGTTCTATCATTTAGTGATTATGGCTTATTCTCAAGTAGCCTATTATTGGTAGGCTTTTCTGAAATAGAGTGGTTAATGAACTGGCCATTTAGCTTCAACTTTATTTCTCTTCTCATTGCAGGTTACCTTGCCCTTCACAACAATGATGGTTTTGTTCTGGTACCACCTGCCTAATCAGTGACTCCATACATATAGATAGTGATGCCACTTTATATTAGCAAATCATGTATGGTCTATTCAAGTGTGGACCTGATAGATAACAAGGAAAAACCTCATTAAGGTTATATGCTCTTCATTATCACTTACAGAAAGCATCTTCTTCATGTTAATTCACTAGGATTATTGCTTCTTATTTTTCAAAAGTTTGATGTTTCTCATCCGCTCGAACCATGGAGTAAATGGTTATAGATTTTTCCTGGGGTTGTTATCCATCTTGGTGATGTTTTCTTGCTTTCAAAAGTTTGATTATTTTTCAAAAGTTTGATGTTTTTTAGGGGTTGTTGTCCATCTTGGTGATATGCTCGAACCATGGAGTAAATGTATTTTTAGGTTGTCAATATGTCTTTTATAGTAAGTTTATAGTTACCGTTTTCTGATATCGTGCTCCCAAAGTGAACTGTGTAATCAGGGTAACTTCTGTTACATAAATGGTTTGCTTTGTTCAGTTATTATTGTTTTTGACTTATTTCAATCATTTCCGCAGTTGCAGGTCAACTTTAGATTTTAGTTGAGCTAACCATCTTTATGAACCCCTAATCAACGAGTGTCTTTTTTATGAGATGAGCTTGTCTTTGGAGTCCTAATTAATATATTTCTCTTTTCGTTCTTCTAATATAGGTTTCCTGCAAGGCGTATATACAAATTGATCCTCCTGCCGAGGAACGTTTTTTGGAACATGGAAATGCGTGTTTTCTCCAGCTCACTTTCAAATGATTGTGAAGGAACTTGGCTTTCAATCAACTGCTAACGGATCATCAGGTGCTACTCCAGAATCCCAATCCCAGCGTCCATCCCACATCATTAATGTTTAACCCAAATTATTTGGAAGCAAGAAAACAACCCCGGCAAGAAAATAAGGCAAGCCATATATGATGTCGACAATTTCGGTAGATGTAATCATGCACTGCTATGATTGATGGAAAAATGCGAACAGTCTCATTTATCTTGTGAAAATACGCCCCAAGTATAATGTTGTATCTACTGTTTTTTCACGTGCAAAGATATGAGAAAGTGCAAGCTTACAGGCGACTGGCATTGGTCTCGATCTTCTTGAGTTCCATTTCGCTCAAGCTATCTGCAGTGTGATGATCCAAGCTTATGCAGACTTAACAATAATACAGCCCGCAAATGTTTTATTGATCATGAAATATAGGTGTTGTGGAGATCATAGATGGTAATAAGTAAGTAATTAAATCTTGGACTAGGTATTGTTCAATTCCATGGTACCCACACACCATACTTCAAGGAAGTTAGACGTCGAAACTGAATCTGGACCATGCACCCTTCATATGAGGTCACCCTACGGGAAGCAATGATCAATTTGAATCTGATTTTGAGACATTGCATAGAAGTATCTCCAAATGATAAATATAGTGTTCAAAACTCTTTTTAAAGAGGCCTTCCGATGATTTGTAAATGATTTTTCTCTTGTTTAACAAAGATAACAAAACATATGTAGTTAAACATTACCATTGAGTTAAACGATTAATAATGTTTGGTTACATCTCTGAACATTGGTGCATTTGTTTGTACTATTTTTCACTATGTATGCTGGTATGAGTAATACATGACAAACAATTATTGATTAACCAATGTCCAGTGAAGGAATTGGCGTGACCTATTATGATCTAATCTTTAAATATGTAGACTGTCTATTCATGCAATATTTTCTATTTCTGAACCCATTGTGATGTTTATCTAGGGCATTTTTTTTTGAATTGGATCATCCTCAGCGAGCGTACAACACAGGATTACAAGGAGAGGAACAAACGCACGCCGAAGAACAAAGATGAAACACCCAGAACAACAGCAACAAGGCCAAGAACACGAAGAACCTGGAACCTTGATCGCTGCACCACCGCAACACCTGCTAGCATCCTCTTCGTCGCCGGAGAGGAAGCAACCAGGCCGCCGCCACGCCCCGGAGAGAGAGCACCCCCACTCTTGTAGAAGACCGCATGAGCCATCTGCCGCAGGCGACGGATCCGAGCACGTTGAACACGCACGCCATGGCGCTTCCTCCCCGCATCCACCCATCTTCCAGCAACCCTGCCCTGAGCACGATCTCCTCCTTGCCGGAACCGTCGCCAAGAAGCCAAGCACGACGAAGCAAAGCCTTCAGAAAACAGAGCGATCTGCACCAGCCACTCCTCCTGTGATCTGCTCGGTTTCCGTGTTTGTCACTGTGGTTGTAAGGTCAGATTCTTCTAATCAATGGTTCTCATCTTTGGCGATGTTTGCTAATCTGGTGTATTGGCCCTTTGGGATGTTAGCACGACGACTTACCATATGTTTACTAAAACAAGCTATTCTACGACAAGCTTTGCCCGACTCCGATGAGTGAGGGGCGAGGACAACGGCACGCTTTCGGTTTGTATCAGTGTTCGTAGTCATCGCTAGGTGGTCCATGGACCTAGTTGTATTTTTTATTATTTTAGTTTTTTTTTGTATTGTTGTGGATGATTATTAATAGATCAGCGGATTTTTCGCAAAAACATGATATGTATGGTTACCCACAAACAAAATGACTTGTATCGTTAACACAGGTCTCACAATTACTTCATTATTTTATTTCTAAATTAAAAGTTTAGTTTTGAAACACAATAAAGGTACTCGTAAATGGGCCGTTTTGTTTTTCTTGACATGTACATGGGCCGTTGTTACCGACGTTGCTAGTGAAAAGCGCAGACGCAGGTACTCGTATTTATTCCGGAATCGGAGATCACCGACCGACTACGAGAAGGAGACCAAACCGACTAGGTCTTACACACCCTCTCGATGGTCTACATATACTACCGCCACCGCCGAAGCAATCGATCCCATCGTCGCAAGCAAAGCACAGGCCCGTGCTGTAGTGCTATCGAAGAGTGGATTGGAGGCGGCCGGTGATTTCGTTTGGGGAAGGAGGAGAGGGGACATGGCGTCGTCTCCGCTCGAGTTTGAGGATCTGTCGCAGACATGCCGGAGGGACCGCTACTGCCAGCTTTGCTTTCGCGCCTTCTGCTCCCACTGCTGCCGCTCTCATCATAGGCATGGGCCCGGAATCGTCATCCCCGTCGACATAGACGCCGCTGGCCGGCTCGTCTTCTCCACCACGTGGGAGTTCGGGGACTCGCCGGAATCGGCACGCCTGCGCCATGGTGTCATCAGCGACATAGCCGCAGAGGATTATACCACACGGTTACCCAGGGACTCATACTGCATGATGTGCAAGAAGATCTTCTGCGCTGGCGCCTGCCCGCACCATGGGCACGACATGTGCGGCCCTGGCGCCGTTCTCCGCGTCGAGGAGCGTGATGGAAGGTACTGTGTCCGCTGCACGGGCTCCGAGCCATGGTTCCCCTACATAGAGAGCATCCTCGGCGACCCGGTTGGCGAGGATGTGGACCGACATGGGAGGTACCAGCTGCTTCTGCCGGTGATGAGGAGGGCGCCGGGCAGGTGCGTGCACTGCGGTGGCCAGGTACAGCGGGATTTCAAGCAGCACTGCTCGGAGACCTGTGCCACCGGCCACGGCCGGGAGGTCGCTCTGCGGAGGGAGCGTCGGGAGGCCTGGACTGCAGCAAGGGAACTCTCCGAGCTACAGATCCATTAAGAAATTCGCTGAAGAGAGAAGTTCAATATTTGCAATAAACTATTTTATTATTTCAACCTTGTTTCTACCTATGTCATACTAATATTATCTTAGTTTGATGAACATGTATATTTTAGCCTAAGTTTTGTTTATGTTCGTGATTTCTCTGCTCAGATGTCGACGAGTACGTGTGTGAAAACTCAGAGAAATGACATCATATTAAAATGTTAATAGTCTCACGCTGGCATACCGTTACCTTGTTTTTTTTTCTGTTTTTTCTTTTATCTATACTACTAGCTAAAATGCACGTGCGTTGCAACGGGAGAAAAAGTGGATGAATAAATGCGAGAGTGTAACATCCCAAGTTTTTCAAAAGGTTGAAAAATCAGAAAAATTTAAAACTTTGAAAACTATTATGTATTTTACTTTAAAAAGAAAAATCATGCATACATTCATCTGCATATTGTATTGTTGCATTTGTATGTTTCAAAAGTTGGAATATTATTTCCACTTGAAAACCTATGTATGAAAAATATATATATTAAAAGGACTAACTATGTCCAATATATTATTGGGAAGTATTGTGGTATACTCCTGTGAGTATAAGTTTGGTTGTGAATTGTTTGTATGTATTGGAAGTTATTCTTGATTTTGAATGAAAATATTTATTTGGATTTTAATTTGAGTGGTGATTATCAAACTCCTTTATAAACAAAATGATTTAGTGCACAATTATCTTATTGAGTGATATGGAATATTATTACTCATATTTTGGTATGGATTTTAAATTTAAGTTCAAAAAGAATTTTATAAAATCCTATTTATAAAATTTAACATAAAGGTCTAATTAAATCTTTATGTAATGTTTGAATTTTCAAATTTTGAAAAGTTGGAAAATGAACTTTGAAAGTTTTAGCACAAAGGATTTGATTTTACAAAACTATAGATTTTGGTTTGAATCCATTTGGAATTATAGATCAAAAGATATAAAAGTTGTCGGTTTTGGAAAAAGTTTTGAACAAAAAAAAAATGAACGCATCTATCCGTCGCCCGAGCAACGCGCAACCAGCCCATCAGCAGCCCGAGGCCCAACTCCTCTCTCGCTCTCACTGACGGGTGGGACCCACCTGTCAGCGTTCCCCTCAGCACATCGTGGCCGTCCTCGACGTCCGTGCTCGACACGGAGCTCCCGCCGCGCGCTGCTACCCTAGCCCCTTCTCCACGTTGACTGCCCCATATAAACCACCCCCTCGACGTCCGTGCGCGGCCCCAAAAACCCTAACCCTAGACACGCCGCCGCCTCAACCGATCTCGCCGAGATCCGCCGCCGCCATTAGAGCCTCGTGAGCTCGACGCCGCCGCCCCGTGCTTCGAGAGGAGCCGTCGCTAGGAGGAGGAGGTTCACCGCGAGGAGGGGAGCTCGCCGCTGCCTTCGCCACGCTCGGGAAGCGACTCCAGCACCGCCGCCATCCACCGCACGCGGTCAACGCCACCGTCCCCGTCAACTCCAGCGAACCGCATCACCGTGGTAAGCTCACCCCACCCTCCACCGTCCGATCTGCTGTAGACGGCTAGGATTAGTTTGTTAGGTGAATCGGTCGGGACGTTGTCAACCGTTAGATCTAGAATCAGCGATCCAGATCCAGTCAAGCCAGTCTACGCCACATCAGCCGCCAACTCAGCAGCCAGTCAGCGCTCCGTCATCGCCTAGTCAGCAGGACAACGCCAAATCAGCAGTCAAAGCCAGCAGTCAACCGAAGACTGGCAATTTTGCAGAAAAGACCCTGAAGATTAGATTCATTATAACTTTTTACTGCCTCGGCCAATTTTTGCAAACTTTATATTTCTGGAAATCTTATGACACGTAGAAACTTTTGGCATAATTAGTTTTATGTTTTGTCAAACTTATTTTGGTTCAATTTTAAAAATGGTTATTTAGGTAAATTTGACTTAACTTAAATTTAAAAATTGATTTTTGGGCAAATCCAATTGCTTAAACTTTGTTTAATTAACACTTGGCCGTAGGAATACTCTACTATTTTTGTAAAAGTATTTTCTATGATTTTTGTAATTAATATTGATTAAATGATTTTTAGGTGTTATTTTAATAATTAAAATGGATTAAAATTATTTTTCTTCATCTATTCGACTAATAAAATGACTTAGTCATATTTTGATCACTTTAGTTACAAAAAGTACTTAGAAATATTTTGCCTCTCCAAACAAAGTATTTTTTCCTTAGAAAATATTTGATAATTATTTTGACAACATTATTTCCTTAGAAAAATTTCAACACCTTAAAAGTGCTAAATCTTCTACTTAGAAAAATATAGCATCTTGAAAACTTAGTTGTTTTAGTATATATTTTCCTAAGTGTTTTATCAACTATTGTTTTTCATACCTTTTTCCTTAGCAAAATCTAGCACCTCTTAATTGGTTTACTTTTCCTTAGAATTATTTTAATTAGTTGTCTTAACTTCTATTTCCTTAGTGGAAATTCGAATCTTATGTTGTGACCTTGGTCCTTAGTCTTTTGGGTCATCTTTCTTGTTTGCATTCCTTGGAGCATTTTTCATAAGCATGGCATGCATGTTAAGTCCTTAGCATTATTTGTGTACATCTGACATGACATTCCTCCTTAGAAAAATTGAGGATGCATGTTAACCCTTTTGACTCTCCTAGTCAAAAACCACTAAGTTAGAATTAGTGAGAATTAACGAAGGACTTAGCCAAGGAAACAAGACTCCAGAAGCATCTCCAAGAAGACAGGACTTAGAAGAAATCAAGAGGAGGATCATGAAGACCATCCAGCTACACTTTCTGAAGTCTTCCTTCCCTTCCTCTCTTTTCTTCCTTCTTCTCTTAAACTTCTTGGTGAATATTATACAAGCAAGACCAACCTTGATGCTACCAACAATCAAGTCTGTAGAACCATCAAGTCCACATGTTTCAATGGAGTCAGCACACCAAGAAGAAAATCAACAAAGAAGTTGAAGATGCCTAGAAGACCAACTACTCCATTCTTTCTATCTTTTCTTCTTTCTACTTTCTATCTCACACCTTGGACAAAGATCAGTGAAGGTCATGGAAGATCAATGATGCTTCCAAGGAGTTGAAGATTATTTAAAGACCAAAATTATGAAGACTTCGAATACCCTACAACTTCGCAAGTTGTGGTTTTATCAAGTTTATTTGCTTAGCCTTGACCTTGCCTTAGCCAAATGGGATATTGTTATTTTATGTCTTTCCCTAAATTTGTTTTGTATGTCTTTCATGCCATAATTCTTTGTATCATTCTGCATCTCATGCATGTCATATTTTTCTAAGTGTTGCATTTATGATTGTATGTTTATTGTGAATTGTTTGCTGTGTTAGAAATTTCGAAGAGAGACGAAGGTGGTTGCAACTGTTACTACTACACTCCCTGTTGACAAGGCAAGTGGCACACCCCATAAATTTCCTAAGTATTTTTCTATGCATGACTTAGTGTATTTCTTTATATGCATGTGTTGGATAGTATTTATGCTAAAACTACTATTCCCTTTACACTAGTTGTGTCTAGAATCCTATTGATAACTTAGTAGAATTATTGATGCTATGCAAAAGTGTTTCATTGTAAAGTTAATTTCTACTAAGTTAATTAAACACCTGGGTGGATTTGGGCTTGCAAGGCTGAAAGAGTTGAGTGTTTATTCACTTGTGGATTGCCACCCAGGAATAAAGGGACCAATGTTTTGTCTAAGTAAAGATGCTTCCAGTGCAGCCACTTGGTATTATGGCTCTGCCTTGACTAAGTAAGTTCTAGGAACCTGATTCCGGCACGTCTCAGTAGATGAATATCTTTGGGTTTGCCCAGAGGAACAGGGGACTGTTTCCCAAAAGTCTCGTCTCAACTCTCTCCTTTTCCTTAGCACAAATTGAGTGCTTGAGGATAGTTTGGGTTTGTTGGGTCTCGTGGTGAAAGTGCACAACCTCTTGAGAGTTAAAATCTAAGTACTTAGCCATGTCCCCGGTTACGGACAATTTGAGCAGCTGATCAAGGGTGACAACGGAGGCTCCCAACATTCCAATTTCTGAAATAAAAGTGTGAAGGTTGAACAAAAGTAGACAAGAGGATGGTATTCATGCCATACTTGTTTTTGACAAAAGAAAAGTGTTTTATAAAAGATAGGAAAAACTTGCTTTTATGCAAATCAGCCTTGAAACTCCACCAGCCAAATATGCATATAGGCTATAGAGTTATTCCATTAAGTGTCCACATAGTGTCACTTGCCAGATCCATTTTTAATGGTTCTGACCCACTCTGTTGCAAAATTTTATTTGTTGCAGATTATTCAGTTGACGAGTGAGTTTACGTTAAGGGTTTTCGAGTCTGCAACCAACATGTTTTCGCCTGTGGCACATGCTAAGGATGAGGACTCCATGAAGATTATATTCCGCTGCTTTACTCTTTCAAGCTAGCTATATGCTATGCAAGTTGTAATGAATATTTTACCAAGTCTGGATCATTCGATGTAATAATGATACTTTGTTGTGATACTAGATCTTAAACTGTGTGTGCAAATGAAACGATCCAGGGGTTTGCACTATACACAGGTACCTCGCCATATTTTAAGTGCAGGTACGCTACAGATGGTATCAGAGCACTGTGTTGCATGTAGGTTCGAAACCTAAGTCTGGTTAGAAATAAGAAAGCCCATAGGATAAAACTTTATTTGTTTTTTTGTCTAAAAACTTTTGATATCATTCTTGTAACTTCTTAACTATTCGTGTTCTAAATGCCTTCTCTTAATTATAGATGTCCCGCCTCCTGGAATCACTCAAGAAGGGTCCAACCATGACCATGACCTTGGAATGCGAGACCGAGTTTCCAAAAGCTTTGAAGGACCTCATGTTGAGCATGGGATTTGAAGGAGCAGCCGTCTACAAAGGTTTTCCATTCATGGGTGAAGGCCAAGAGTACTGGTGGGTGCAACTCCATCTATACAAGAACAATGATGATGACCACAAGACCGAAGGTTGCTACATGTTCACAAACCCAATAATTCGAACATCATTCTTTGATTCAGCCAGAAGTGCAGCTTGGGAGGCCATCGAACACCTTGGAAGAAGACTTCGATTCAGACTCCAGAACACCCAGAAGTACATTGATGAACCGAAGGAAATAGAGGAAGAACTCGATGCACTCAAGAAGAAGATAGAATAGAATCCCTTAATTTTAGAATAAAGAAACCATGTTGATGTATTGACCTATCAAACTTGTGGTATGGCAGTACTATCATATGTTTTCCCCATATCCTAGGTGTACTTCGATCCAAAAACGACTAGTTGGTTTTCTCAAAAATTTGTGAGTGTTTATCATGTGTGATTGTTTGTGTCAAATTGATTGTATGGGTAGGAATAATTCTCCTAGACTGTCTATCTTTTACTCATCTCTGTTAAACCCAAACAGATGCCTCACCAGAGCCCCAACGTTGATGTGAAGACAATGACAAATCAATAATAGAAGCACAGAATCAGTTGAGCTTGTTAATGAACCAAAACCAAGAAGACACCAAGGACATTCCAGCACCACCCCCATCTCAAGAGGATATGCTAACCAAATTCTTGAAGCTTAGACCAAAGAAATTCTCAAGTACTACTAAACCTATTTTGGCTGATGATTGGCTACGTTCAGTAAATAAGGATTTAGTCACAATTGGATGCACAGATGCTGAGAAGGTTAGATTCATGGCATATCTACTGGAAGGACCTGCAGCAAACTGGTGGGACAACTACCAGATCACTTACCCATTGAAGGATGACATGGGAATTGTTCCAAGAAGGATTTCGTGCTGAACATATTTCATCAGGAGTGATGAAACTGAAGAGGGAGGAATTTCTCGACATTCGACTAGGCAACCGAACTATAGATGAATACCTGAATGAGTTCAACAATCTAGCATGCTATGCACCGGATGATGTTGATACAGATGATAAAAGGAGGAAGAGATTTCTAAATGGTCTGGATGGCAAATTATCCATTTATTTAACAACTTCCCATGCCCCTGACTACCAGTCACTGGTTAACCAAGCTATAGTCCTAGAAAGTAAACTAAAGCAATATGCAAACAAGAAGAGAAAGCAGAAATTGGAAAACCATCGCTCAGCATCACAACATGAATGGAGCACTTCACATAAGGAACATGTTCGTTTTGAGTTCAACCACCATGAAGACCATAACCACCATTGTCGTAATATTAATGAACACGACGTGCATGGAGAGGATGACCACCACCTCAACCATGGACACCATAGCCCCGCTCATATTGAAGAAGTTTATGACCTCGAAGATGAGCACCTTATGGGAGAAAACAGTAGTCAGAACCTCCTCCCAAAACCCAATAAGAAGGACCTCAGTCAGGTAGAGTGTTTCAAATGCAAAAAAAGGGGACACTAATCCCGAAGCTGTCCAGAAAAGAAGACCGGCAGTGGGACTAAGCCAATTCAGTTCAGAAAGGGACATGTGTTTTCTATAAGCATAGAGAGAGTTCTCAAGAAACCAGACCCAGTTATCGAAGGGTTGATGATCAACTCTTATCCTGCCTTAGTACTCTTTGATATTGAAGCAACGGATTCATTCATATCAAAAGACTTTGTGAGTAAAAATAAGATCCCCAATCGAGGACTTAGGCGACCCATCCGGGTAAGCTCTACAGAAGGAAAAATGCCAGCAAACACTGTATGCCAAAACATGATCTTGGGAATTGAGACACATAACTTCCCAAGTGAGTTGTTTGTGCTGGACCTGCAAGGCTTTGATATAATCATAGGCAAGGACTGGATATCCAAATATGATGGTCAGATTGATCAAGCCAACAAAGCGGTCACGCTCACCACACCAGATAAAAGGCGGATCAGATATCAATGTAAAACCAGAAATGAAGACACCCAGAGAAACTTCACGAGGAGATTAGCCAAGTAGGACCAGACTCAATGTAATGGTGATAAGGTTGTAATATTTGCCATTGGAATTTTAATACCAACACAGATCCCTTTTAAGGGTGGTAGCCACCGAGTTATCCCAGTCACAACCTTTTGCTAGCCTTCCCGAATCTCGGGACGAGATTCCTTTTAAGGGTGGTAGTCTGTAACATCCCAAGTTTTTCAAAAGGTTGAAAAATCAGAAAAATTTAAAACTTTGAAAACTATTATGTATTTTACTTTAAAAAGAAAAATCATGCATGCATTCATCTGCATATTATATTGTTGCATTTGTATGTTTCAAAAGTTGGAATATTATTCCCACTTGAAAACCTATGTATGAAAAATATATATATTAAAAGGACTAACTATGTCCAATATATTATTGGGAAGTATTGTGGTATACTCCTGTGAGTATAAGTTTGGTTGTGAATTGTTTGTATGTATTGGAAGTTATTCTTGATTTTGAATGAAAATATTTATTTGGATTTTAATTTGAGTGGTGATTATCAAACTCCTTTATAAACAAAATGATTTAGTGCACAATTATCTTATTGAGTGATATGGAATATTATTACTCATATTTTGGTATGGATTTTAAATTTAAGTTCAAAAAGAATTTTATAAAATCCTATTTATAAAATTTAACATAAAGGTCTAATTAAATCTTTATGTAATGTTTGAATTTTCAAAATTTGAAAAGTTGGAAAATGAACTTTGAAAGTTTTAGCACAAAGGATTTGATTTTACAAAACTATAGATTTTGGTTTGAATCCATTTGGAATTATAGATCAAAAGATATAAAAGTTGTCGGTTTTGGAAAAAGTTTTGAACAAAAAAAAAATGAACGCAGCTATCCGTCGCCGAGCAACACGCAACCAGCCCATCAGCAGCCCGAGGCCCAACTCCTCTCTCGCTCTCACTGACGGGTGGGACCCACCTGTCAGCGTTCCCCTCAGCACATCGTGGCCGTCCTCGACGTCCGTGCTCGACACGGAGCTCCCGCGCGCGCTGCTACCCTAGCCCCTTCTCCACGTTGACTGCCCCATATAAACCACCCCCTCGACGTCCGTGCGCGGCCCCAAAAACCCTAACCCTAGACACGCCGCTGCCTCAACCGATCTCGCCGAGATCCGCCGCCGCCATTAGAGCCTCGTGAGCTCGACGCCGCGCCCCCGTGCTTCGAGAGGAGCCGTCTCTAGGAGGAGGAGGTTCACCGCAAGGAGGGGAGCTTGCCGTCGCCTTCGCCACGCTCGGGAAGCGACTCCAGCACCGCCGCCATCCACCGCACGCGGTCAACGCCACCGTCCCCGTCAACTCCGGCGAACCGCATCACCGTGGTAAGCTCACCCCACCCTCCACCATCCGATCTGCTGTAGACGGCTAGGATTAGTTTGTTAGGTGAATCGGTCGGACGTTGTCAACCGTTAGATCTAGAATCAGCGATCCAGATCCAGTCAAGCCAGTCTACGCCACATCAGCCGCCAACTCAGCAGCCAGTCAGCGCTCCGTCATCGCCTAGTCAGTAGGACAACGCCAAATCAGCAGTCAAAGCCAGCAGTCAACCGAAGACTGGCAATTTTGCAGAAAAGACCCTGAAGATTAGATTCATTATAACTTTTTACTGGCTCGGCCATTTTTGCAAACTTTATATTTCTGGAAATCTTATGACACGTAGAAACTTTTGGCATAATTAGTTTTATGTTTTGTCAAACTTATTTTGGTTCAATTTTAAAAATGGTTGTTTAAGTAAATTTGACTTAACTTAAATTTAAAAATTGATTTTGGGCAAATCCAATTGCTTAAACTTTGTTTAATTAACACTTGGTCGTAGGAATACTCTACTATTTTTGTAAAAGTATTTTCTATGATTTTTGTAATTAATATTGATTAAATGCTTTTTAGGTGTTATTTTAATAATTAAAATGGATTAAAATTATTTTTCTTCATCTATTCGACTAATAAAATGACTTAGTCATATTTTGATCACTTTAGTTACAAAAAGTACTTAGAAATATTTTGCCTCTCCAAACAAAGTATTTTTTCCTTAGAAAATATTTGATAATTATTTTGACAACATTATTTCCTTAGAAAAATTTCAACACCTTAAAAGTGCTAAATCTTCTACTTAGAAAAATATAGCATCTTGAAAACTTAGTTGTTTTAGTATATATTTTCCTAAGTGTTTTATCAACTATTGTTTTTCATACCTTTTTCCTTAGCAAAATCTAGCACCTCTTAATTGGTTTACTTTTCTTTAGAATTATTTTAATTAGTTGTCTTAAATTCTATTTCCTTAGTGGAAATTCGAATCTTATGTTGTGACCTTGGTCCTTAGTCTTTTGGGTCATCTTTCTTGTTTGCATTCCTTGGAGCATTTTTCATAAGCATGGCATGCATGTTAAGTCCTTAGCATTATTTGTGTACATCTGACATGACATTCCTCCTTAGAAAAATTGAGGATGCATGTTAACCCTTTTGACTCTCCTAGTCAAAAACCACTAAGTTAGAATTAGTGAGAATTAACGAAGGACTTAGCCAAGGAAACAAGACTCCAGAAGCATCTCCAAGAAGAAAGGACTTAGAAGAAATCAAGAGGAGGATCATGAAGACCATCCAGCTACACTTTCTGAAGTCTTCCTTCCCTTCCTCTCTTTTCTTCCTTCTTCTCTTAAACTTCTTGGTGAATATTATACAATCAAGACCAACCTTGATGCTACCAACAATCAAGTCTGTAGAACCATCAAGTCCACATGTTTCAATGGAGTCAGCACACCAAGAAGAAAATCAACAAAGAAGTTGAAGATGCCTAGAAGACCAACTACTCCATTCTTTCTATCTTTTCTTCTTTCTACTTTCTATCTCACACCTTGGACAAAGATCAGTGAAGGTCATGGAAGATCAATGATGCTTCCAAGGAGTTGAAGATTATTTGAAGACCAAAATTATGAAGACTTCGAATACCCCTACAACTTCGCAAGTTGTGGTTTTATCAAGTTTATTTGCTTAGCCTTGACCTTGCCTTAGCCAAATGGGATATTGTTATTTTATGTCTTTCCCTAAATTTGTTTTGTATGTCTTTCATGCCATAATTCTTTCTATCATTCTGCATCTCATGCATGTCATATTTTTCTAAGTGTTGCATTTATGATTGTATGTTTATTGTGAATTGTTTGCTGTGTTAGAAATTTCGGAGAGAGACGAAGGTGGTTGCAACTGTTACTACTACACTCCTTGTTGACAAGGCAATTTCCTAAGTATTTTTCTATGCATGACTTAGTGTATTTCTTTATATGCATGTGTTGGATAGTATTTATGCTAAAACTACTATTCCCTTTACACTAGTTGTGTCTAGAATCCTATTGATAACTTAGTAGAATTATTGATGCTATGCAAAAGTGTTTCATTGTAAAGTTAATTTCTACTAAGTTAATTAAACACCTGGGTGGATTTGGGCTTGCAAGGCTGAAAGAGTTGAGTGTTTATTCACTTGTGGATTGCCACCCAGGAATAAAGGGACCAATGTTTTGTCTAAGTAAAGATGCTTCCAGTGCAGCCACTTGATATTATGGCTCTGCCTTGACTAAGTAAGTTCTAGGAACCTGATTCCGGCACGTCTCAGTAGATGAATATCTTTGGGTTTGCCCAGAGGAACAGGGGACTGTTTCCCAAAAGTCTCGTCTCAACTCTCTCCTTTTCCTTAGCACAAATTGAGTGCTTGAGGATAGTTTGGGTTTGTTGGGTCTCGTGGTGAAAGTGCACAACCCTCGAGAGTTAAAATCTAAGTACTTAGCCATGTCCCCGGTTACGGACAATTTGAGCAGCTGATCAAGGATGACAACGGAGGCTCCCAACATTCCAATTTCTGAAATAAAAGTGTGAAGGTTGAACAAAAGTAGACAAGAGGATGGTATTCATGCCATACTTGTTTTTGACAAAACAAAAGTGTTTTATAAAAGATAGGAAAAACTTGCTTTTATGCAAATCAGCCTTGAAACTCCACCAGCCAAATATGCATATAGGCTATAGAGTTATTCCATTAAGTGTCCACATAGTGTCACTTGCCAGATCCATTTTTAATGGTTCTGACCCACTCTGTTGCAAAATTTTATTTGTTGCAGATTGTTCAGTTGACGAGTGAGTTTACGTTAAGGGTTTTCGAGTCTGCAACCAACATGTTTTCGCCTGTGGCACATGCTAAGGATGAGGACTCCATGAAGATTATATTCCGCTGCTTTACTCTTTCAAGCTAGCTATATGCTATGCAAGTTGTAATGAATATTTTACCAAGTCTGGATCATTCGATGTAATAATGATACTTTGTTGTGATACTACATCTTAAACTGTGTGTGCAAATGAAACGATCCAGGGGTTTGCACTATACACAGGTACCTCGCCATATTTTAAGTGCAGGTACGCTACAGAGAGCGGAGCAAATTGTTCCCAAGGTCTATCAACTGTCGTCAGCCGATTGCCAATTTAGAGAGACCGAAAATATAGACACAACTATTTGTCATGAAGATAAAAAAGTGCACTATCCATCTAGCATTGTCATCGTTTGAAAAGCTTATCGTCCCGCCTTAACATTATTTTGCCACCTTTTTAAAACTTAAGCAAATCAACGGGAGACGATGGTATATAGTATCTGATTAATAAACTGAACAATTTCAACCATAAGCTCAGATGTTGCAAAGCAATTCAGCAAATACTCCATATGGCCTTGTAGATTTGAGTTCAGAAACAAGCATTTCTTGGCAGTAGCTAACAAGCAAAAGCTAACAGTGAATAACTCAAGCATGATCATTTAAACAAGGACAGCTGCACCTTTTCTGTATACTGAATTCTTTCTAAATGGATCATGAACAGTTACCTGAACAAGTGCAACAATTAATAACGAGGCAACAATGAAGAACAGTGGACCCTGAACATTCTGGATTGATATCCTACAAATCATCCCCGTATCTCAACACTACATCGTGTAAATACTTGGTCACTATATTGAAGAAGCTACTGCATTGGTAAGTTATTCTCCAACTGCTTCCTACAGACGGCCATACCAATTTGGACAGCCAGCAACTTAATCGAAAGCTAACTAATCAGCTACGGCAACCACACATACTCCATTTACAAATTTCAGGTTCAGATTTCAGTGTACAACCAAGAAAATTTAGGTTCAGATTTCAGTGCAGACATAGGAGAAACATGGCATATTATCAAGAAAAAGATACATATATGCAGAGAAAAAAAGGCTACAAAATGGCCTCACACTATGGAAGCAAAAAATCACACAAGTGAGTACAGCTTGCCAAAGATGCACAACATCTCAAGTGAGACAAAAGACTAACATCTGAATAATGTTAGCAGATCATGTGTTCACCAATCACTATTGCAATCTTCTGTATACGGCCATAGCAACTTGGACAGCCAGCAACTTGTGATGTTCGTACAGAGGAGGTACGCGTGAGCGGCAGGAGAGGCCCGAGCATCAGGAGCAAGCGCTTGCAGCCATGGCGTTCATGGTGACCAGAAGAGAGCACAAGCTCGCGTCGGCTACGAGAAGAATTAGAGATGGGAGACAGAGAGAATCGGACGAGCATCTCACTGGGATGGTCTTGATGTAGCCGTTCATGCTTGGGGAAGCCCATCGTTGACGGAATCGAAGATCTCCCGCCGGTGGTCGTACGAGTGCTTGTGGCCGTGGTACGTGCACCCGTGCTTGGCCACGCACCCGTGCTTGGCCTGGCACGCCTTGGACTGGAGCTGCTCCGCCATGGCCGGTATCCGGTCCGCCTCACCATCTCAATCACCCACTGCCGCGCCGTCGGCCGCCGGCCGCCATGGGGGACAAATTGTGGAAGTTTTGATAGGTTGCTCCGACAGAATCCCGGATTCATTCGTCGCGAATCCACCGATTCCTCGCTGCCTCACCTCACCTACTTCCGCCCTACTCCTCCCAACGAACATAGCCGGACTCCGGCAGCTCGTCCGTCATCGCCGCCCACAAATCCGGGAAAATTTGACCTTGCCCACACATTTGTGCCCTTGCTGCCGCCTGCGACGGAGAGAAAAGGCATGGAAACGAGCCGGCAATCGGAGCGAGAGGATATGCGCGTGGAGTTGCCGGAGTGTGGAGAACGGAGACGCTGGCGTGTGGGGGATAGAGACGCCGGCGTCGGCGACGGGAGGGGAATCAAGAGCGAAGAGATGAGAGAGGAGTGCGGGTTGTGTATCAAAAACAATAAGGGGGTTTTCGTAAATAGTCTGTCGCGTCAAGTAAATCCGAACGGAGGGGGTACGTTTTACTTGGCGGCGGCAAGGTCTGTAATATTGCCAAACACGCGAGGATAAAATCGGAAATTGGAAAAAACGTACCATGACCATCAACACCTCTAGGCATATTCTAGACTCTCTTCTAGAATAAGTATTCTGGTCAACTTTCGAAACTTCTGTTTAAATGATATGTTAACTTCGGTCGGAACTAGCAGATTCTATGTTTTTATGGAGAGTGTTCCGATCACGATTTTTAAACCGTTTATCGGAATGACGCATGTGATATACCGCTGGATAGATATGGAAATTTCGCATCTGTTTCGTTATAGAAAATCTCAAATTAGGAAAGGTTTTAAAATAATTTTAAATATACTCAACTCCGTCTTTCGCGTATTTCACCATTTTTTTCAGTATTTTGGACGCCATTTCTAGACCGTTTATCGGATATATTGCAAATAATACGCTGTTGGAAAGATATGAAAAATGCGCAACTTCTACATCTCTCAAATGTTCGAAATTGCTTACAGTTTCGGAGCAGATTCGAAAATTACCATCTCTGGTTTCTGAACTTATATGTCCAGCGGACGGTATTTTGGCAATTACTTTCGAACCGCTTTTGGTCTGTTAGAGCAGGAGTAGTGGGACAAGCTCGTGCTTGAGATTGAGGGACAAGAACCAGGCGAGCAGCGCGACAGTGTGTCGTGGCCCCTAGAACCTTCTGGGATCTTCTCCACTCACTCGCTTTACTCTAAGTTGTGTGAAAACCCTATGATGCCAGAGGTGGCAGAAATCAGGGACACACAAGCACCGCTCAAGGTGAGAATTTTTCTCTGGCAGTTGGCTAGGGAACGGCTGCCGTCCAATGATCAGATCAAGCTTCGTTATGGTCCGTCCGACGGTTCGTGCGCCCTGTGTGGGATGCCGGAGGACGCGTCTCACATCTTCTTCGGATGTGTCCTTCCCACCTTTGTGTGGTGTGGAATTAGAGAGATGCTGCAGGTATCGTGGAACCCAAAGTGTTATGCAGATCTTGCAGGGCACACGGGCAGATCTAGAGCTGCGTTCAAAGTGCTGTTCGCGGCGACTTGTTGGGGCTTGTGGCTTATTAGAAATTCTTACTCTATCAAACACAAGTTTCCCTGACAACCGGCTGATTGTATTTTCAAAATCTTTTTGTTATTGCAGCTCTGGCGTCCATGCTCAAGGCCGTGGACGCGCCGCTGGTGGAGGAGCTGATTAGCTCGCTCAAGCACATCTTCTCCAAGACGAACTCGCCGGCACCACATGCAGCTTCGTCTAGGGCGTTGGCTAATGTACCCAGAATTGTTTTTGTGTTGGTGCTGCTCTTTTCGCACCCTTGAACTTAGGCGTGTTGCCTCCTATGGTTGTGTGGAATGTTTTGTAATCGTATTGGTGCTGGCTCGCAGCCGTTGTTACTCTGGCCGTGCGGCTTTATTAATTTAAAGCAGGGCGCGTTAAGCCTTCTATCTAAAAAAAACTAATCTCTCCACTGCTACCTGCCCTCGCCGCCGCATTCTGGACGGAAAGATCTCTTGCACAGACCCTCGCCGGCCAGTACGTGGCGTGATCCCCTATCGAAATTCAGTAGTTGCTGTCTCGGTGTCCAAGGCGGTGGATTGGGACTTAACATTTATTGATGCAATATGAAATCAGAAGTTTCTACCGTCTTCTTTGTACAGTACTTTGCTGATGACAGAGTGATAGTAAACTGAAATTATGCAAATCAATGTTCATGATTTTTAGAGAAACAGTAGGCCAGTATGTGGCGTGATCCCCTATCGAAGTTCAATAGTTCGGTCTCGGTGTCCAAGGTGGTGGATTGGCACTTAACATTTATTTTTTTTTGCGAAGGAAGAACAAGATTACAGCAACCAAGCATATAGAGAAACCCAGAAACAAGGAGAAAAAGCATATAGGACCTTCTGAGCTCTGGTGCCCTCCTGCTCGCACGGCACGCTCCGCCGGCGAATCCCGCCGCCGCACCTCCATGACGTTGGACTGGGAGGAGCCCTCAGGCGACAAGGAAGTCGACGATCCTCGGCGCTATGCCTCCATCCCGCGCGATGAGCAGCAACATCTTGGTCAACTTCATCTTCTTCGTCCAGATCTTCAAACTCCAGCGACGCCAACACGCACGCCGGCTTGAGGGAAGGCGCATCGAAGCTCCGGGAAGCCGCAACGACGCCGCGGACGGCAGATCTGCCCCGAGACTCCCGCAGAAGGCTCAGAACCGAGAAGAAAACCTGCATCCACAAAAGCTTCTCCGGCGACACCATCTTCTCCACTGCGCCGCCGGCAAGCGCCCTGCAACTACCTACACTATATACACGCCGGGATCTACCGATTCCCCGACCTCCCGCCGCCGGAGCGGCCGACGGAGGCGAGGAATCGAGTAGATCGCCGGCGGCGAGGTGGTGGAAGCGGGGAGGCGAAAAAAGATCTCCTTTCACTGTAGTTGGGGAAAGGGGAGCGGTCCGACCTCGCTCTCTTGCGGCACTTAACATTTATTGATGCAATATGAAATCAGAAGTTTCAACTGTCTTCTTTGTACAGTACTTTGCTGATGACAGAGTGATAGTAAACTGAAATTATGCAAATCAATGTTCATGATTTTTAGAGAAACAGTAGGCAATTGGATTACTGCAATTTTTGGTTTTTGAGGGTAACTACGGCGAGCAAAAGCCGAAATGAACCTTTTAATATTTGAAAAAACTAGCAAGGTGTCCAAAAGAAAAAGCTTGCAACAACGTAAATAAAGCCAACTGTTAACAGCTAACCTTGAACCTATTACAAAAGGAAGAAAATATTACTCCCTCCGTTCGGAAAAGGATGTCACAAAAATGGTCTATCTATAGTTCATTTTTGTGACATCCTTTTCCGAACGGAGGGAGTACAAGTTTTAGAGTGGTTGGCATTTTTAATAACCGGAGGGTTCCGCGTACCGAAAAATGTGTGGGACTACTTAAAAAAATATGTGGGACCAGTTACCAAAACTGTGGGGTACCGAATTATGTGGGAGCATATTTCATTTTAATTATTAGTAGTTAGTTCACCGGTTGCTCACTCTCTCTCAACCTAATCTCCTCACGCAGCCACGTTTCTCCACCGGACTTCCCTCTCCATTACTGAGGAGGTCGCGTACGCAGTGCAGCAGGTCAAGAGGCACACCGTCCGCCCAGTCTCGGAACTCCGACGATGTTGCATCCGTCCCCATCTCGCCGGGAATCCAATCTTGCTTGCGATGCTGTGCCACCTAGTAATACGTAAGAAACTTAACACGAGAGACGAGGACTCAGCTGAACTGATCGTACCTGACTAAACTAGGTAGGAGTCTAGGACATGGACAATTGCAAACTTTTGGAATGGCGTCTGTATCCAAGACTTCTTTTTAAACCGAAATATTCAAGAGTGTAAGGCTGGTTTATTAAGTTATGTTAAAAAACACGGTTAGTTAGATGGTCAATTTTACGTGTGAAAAACTTGTAACGAAAGTTTAATTTAATTTATGTCACGGACCTTTTTCTTCAATCCAAATCTACCACACTCGTAGCGCCGGGCTGCATCTAAACAAACTAACTCGTCGTTTGTCTCGACACGAATTCATTGCATTACATTAATCCACACTAACATAAAAGTTAATTGCAAAGCATTCTTTCAGTTTCATTCCGGTTATTATCCGGTTTGTTTTTTAATGAGTGTGTTGTTTGCCCCAGCAGTGAACCTGCGGTTGTATCGGTTGGTTGCTATATTAATATAGCAGGGCGCGAGACTGTTTCATGTTTTTTAAGGGAATGTCTCGATATTTAGGCATTCCAGTGTTCTGTTCCAAATTTTCATGCAATGTATAATTTTGCAAATATAAATGATCAAATAAACAACGAAACATAGATAAGTGTTTTGGTTTTTTGAGAGACCCAAAACATATATAAGCAAGAATAAATAAGCCAGAAATAAACGATTTGCATGTTTGTTTGGGCCTGACAAGTCTTTGGCCCGTCTAAGGCCAGCACAGATTTGTCCTAATATAAGGTCACACTACTAGAAAATCGCGATTCGCCGGGTGGGGAAAACACCCGGCGACAGCCCAAATTGGCCTCGGCGACACCTTCGCCGAGCACGGCACTCGGCAGAGCCATCCCGGCGAAAATCGCCTCGGCGACGACCCTTCGCCGGGTGCTTTTTGTCGGGGATGCACGGCGAAACCTTCGCCGAGTCTTTTTACGCGACACCCGGCGAAGAAAAGGAGATCTGGATCGTCCCTTGTCAGATGGGCCTCAGACGTGTGTCAGAACTTCGCCGAGTATATCACCGCAGGAACTCGGCGAAGTTTGAACACAGGGATGGCGCCACGTGTCCTCCAGCTTGGTGCCGGCGAACATCTTCGCCATGATGTGCTTCGCCGAGTGCCAAGCTGTTTTCGCCGGGTAAAAGTTCGCTGAGTGACGTCGTTTCATTCCGCCGAACTTTCGCCGGGTGTATGTTCGCCGGGTGCCAGCCTCAATTTCGTCGAGATCTTTCGCATCGCCGAGTGCCACGGTATAGGCTCGGACTCGGCGAAGGTCGGGCCAAATGGTCACCGTTGACCTCCTTCGCCGAGACAAACTCTCGGCAAACCATACTATCCCGGCGAAGTGTGCTCCCAGGTGACCATTTGGCATCACTTCGCCGAGTGGTGCACTCGGCAAACCATACTATCCGGCGAAGTGTGCTCCCAGGTGACCAAATGGCAACTGGAGGGTGCCTTCGCCGAGTGCCTTTCCCGGCGAAGCAGGCTTCGCCGAGTGTTTTACTCGGCGAATATACCATTTGGTGTAGAATTTTTCTGATTTTTGCGAATCCCTACATTTGCAAAAAACAGTAGCATATATATATTTGAATTCAATCACTGGATCACTCCCAACACATCATTAAAATGCACATATGACAAAATATAGCACACATGGTCCAAAAGTTCACAAAATACAGTCCACAAGTGTGACACCCCTCCCTGGCACATATTACCAGAGAGGCGGTCGTCCCGTGCGCCATCACAAGATAACTGGCCGCACGTCACAACAGTGTAACATAATGGAAATTATTACACAATCAGGCACATCAGTGCTACAAATGGTTTACAAGGCCATCAAGGAATGACAAAATATCAATCCCAGCATGGCACGATACAGAGTTTTAACTGGCAGCGGAAGACATATGAGAGGCTACGGCTTGGAGCGGCTCCACTCCACAGGTTCTGGCTGGTCTATTGATCCTAGCACGCTCTTGCTTCAAATCCTTACTAAGTGAAGATGAATCCTCGACAAAACCTGGCCACAATCACAAGGCCCGTGAGTACATTATTATGCACTCAGCAAGTATCGCCACTTACTACAAACAATCTAACAATCATGCAACAAGGTATATACTGGAAATAAAATCCTACAACATGTCAAGGTGTATTCTAGATACATGACATAAAAGTAGCATGGCATTGACAACCAAACATGTCATAAGCAAGCAACGGGGGTATCACCAGTACAGAGTCCAAGCCAGGTGGGGTTGGATCGTGTACCACAATCATACAAGGGGCTTACCTGTACGAGTAAACGGTGTGTACAAGTAGGTACCAAATAATACACAACATCACCTGTGATCACTGCTAGGCCACTGGCCTCATCATTTCACTCTGGGCATGCACGGTTGATGTGGGCTCTGGCCTAACTATAGGCTTCCCAACGCATCACACCGCCATCCCCAAATCATGGTAGCCATCAACAGCTCACGACAATATTCCCTGCATCATCTTATTTGTTCATTAGTGTACTCAGGTCGTTCATTAATTATTTCAAACAAATCTTAAGTTCAACCTCCGGACACGACGAGGACACACAGTGTGACTGACACTGAACTGTTATTCCATAACCTTGGAACGAGGCTAGACATCTAGATTTGACACTCTCGAGAGGTTGCAGATACCACCCACCTAAGTGCACCACACTGAGCCGGTACTTTAGGACAACATCCTCAAGCGAACTCAGCAAGATACACTCACCTGACCGTTCACGCTACCAAGACACTCCCTGTATAGCCACCGACATAACTCTATGCCTTATGCAGAAGTGAATCCGGCACGTCCCCAACCTATGAGCGACGCCTAGCTCCGGAACTTCGCAAGACTAGCCCCGACCACAAAGGTAACCGACTAGACTTGCCAAAATGGTGGCATCAAAGGAGGCTCAATAGGATTACGTAGGTCAAGGCCCGCCCATGTGAGCGACAGTGGTAGTGCGTTCGATGTTCAGATTAGTGGCACTATGGACTGACCTATCGATGTTTGGAGGGGTGTTTCATTTAATCAAGTTTTATCATAACAAGTTCAAACAACAGAGGATTAGTCCAGCATAATAATCACGATATCAATATCATATATCAACAACAAGGCATTAGCAACATAATACTTGCATGCATAGATAACAACATAACAATAATAATAATACCCGGGTGACTGTGGCGGGCAACCCGGCCGGTGTCACTCGGGGTTAGTGTTCACAGAATAATAGCATATATTTCAACGATGACGGTGGCGGGCAACCCGGCCGGTGTCACCGTAAAGAATGAACTGAAAAGCACTCATGAAAATGAGAGAGCATCCATTCCACTCGAGGGTTACCCCGACGTGGTGTCAGCAATCTCGGCAATAAGAACCAAATGGAAAGGCAGCTCCCAAGCGTCGCAGTCCGGGTGGTCTATGCCAACCATATTTGACGGAGGGACAAGGCAACTAACTCTTTTGGCGAATGCCCCCAACTCCGAGGATCATAAGACGACATTCGTCCGCTCCTCACCTCGGCGAAGAAGAAAGAAGCAAACAAAGCCCCGCAAGCGCGAGACGCATAGTTGTAATAATTCCCTCATTCCTTTGACTGAGGCGGAAGACCCGGCCATTGTCTCGGGAATGTGAGTGATACACAGATAAGCAGTTATATAATAGTGCAATAATTACAATGCAACATGATAGAATACAACAATACAAGGCTCATATCAGATATGGACAACAAACAGACATTCAACAATAATAGTAGACATACATAACAATCGAACAGGAGACAGACATAAAATATAACAGTAGAGACATAACACACGGCATGACATTAAGCAAACAAACAAACATAGCGGGACTGATCGCAGCAAGGGTTTAGCTTGCCTGCGAAGACGGGGATCCATTGGGCTTGGAGGGTCACGGACACGTCACGGTTAGGGTCTCGGGTTGCCGGTACCGCGGATACACCTATACATGCACACAAGGGTGCTGAGTATACAAGTATTTACAAAAGGGTAAAACTGATACTACTGGACAGAGCTCTTCAAACTAAGAATTTACAAATTTGAATCACCTCAATCGGAGCTGTGGTTTGGGAGAAAATGGCGTGCGAAGTTTAGCTATCTGCTGCACAGGGCGGCAGATAACAGGCTCGGGTTGACAGTGCTGACCAGGGTGGCGTACTTCTGGAAATACGTGTTCGCTCTAAGAAAGCAGGTTCCTTGGAAATAGGCTTCTGTGCAGGGACAGCGTAAACCATTGAACTGCGCTTTAGCTTGAAGAAAGCGTAAAGATGGAAATACGCTGATCAGTTAACTGTTATACCTTCATCTAGCTAGCTTCTACGTACGGGAGAGCTTCAGGGACGCTCGGGAAATGGCCAACGCGGCGACGGGCGGCCTGCCTGAGCAAGACGCGGACGGAGATGAGGTCACCACACCCCGCGCTCCGGGAGAGCTTCTTGCTGGCGGGGGCAGCCTCTGCGCACGGCGCCCGCGAGCTCGCGGTACGGCCATGGCGGCCGAAACTTGGGGAGCTCCAGACGATACGTTCCTCGACGAACTGGGCCGGGGAGTGGGGACGGCAGCGGCGCACCGTAGCCAGGGGAGGCGGCCTTGGCGTCGGGGACAGCCCCTGCGCGTCGTCTTCTTCCTCTGCTTCGTGCGCGGCACGCACGGGACGGCACGGGAGGTGGCCGGCCCCGGCGACAGGCGGCTCGGCGAGCCAGCCAGCGACCGAGGCGAGGTCGCCGACCTCCACCGCGTCCGGGGAGAGCTCAGCAAGGAGGGGGAGGGCCACGGGTGCGTGCTGCCGTGAGCCTGGAGCTTCGGCCATTGCCGAGCTAGAGAGCTCATGCGAGCTCGTTCCTTCGAGGAGCTCGAGAGTGGGAGGTCTGGGGGGGCTGAGTGAGCTGAGCTGTGCTTCGGATGGGAGGGTCTGGGGTCCTTTTAAGGGCAGGGGAGGGGAGAGGTAGGTGGTGGACGGTGCGGCCATTGATGGCGTTGAGGTCATGGGTGACGTCTCCTTGCCACAGGGAGGAGATAAGAAGGAGGGGGAAGCCGTGCTGGGGGTGCAATGGCGCACGTGGTGGTACTGCTGTGAGGGATAAGGCAGAGGGGCTGGGTTTGCACAGTACCATGCCGACATCGGCATGGCCAGAGCGTGACGCGGGCGGCGTGGTTCGCGTCCCGATGATACAGGGCACTAAAAAGAAAATGGGTCACGTCACTTGGTTCCACTACTGCCACAAACAATACACAACAAGCAAAACATCAAATTGGGACAAAAGCCAGAGCAAAGTTTTGAAAACTTCAAATGCCCTCAAGGTGTTCGATGCAAAGAAAAGGACTTCCTCTATGCCAATGGAGCTGGGATATTTGCTGGTGGTGTTATACTGGTAGGGGAGCAATGTGGTCCAGTTTCACTCAATTTTGGAGAAAGTTCATGTGTAAACATTTTCGGGTTTCGGAAAGGGCAGAAGGTGTTCGATGGGTGTCCTACAAGAAAATTTTGATCCAAATGATCCCAAATTTCTTGGGGTGGCTTATAATGGGATATGAAACACTTCCTCAGGTGGACAAGATTTATGGTGGAGTGGAAGTAGGATTTTTGGATTAAATGGCCCGGTAGTGGCAGATTTGGTAATTTCCTCAATCTAAAAAGTTGCATAGGTCATGGCGATGTTTATGCATATATGGGATATACATGATGATAGGTGTCTCTGGGATTTTTGGCGGAATTTTCTAAGCAAGATAAAGGAGGGTTGCTTTGGAGAGGCGAGATATGCTTTATAATTCCTAAAGAAAAGGAATTAAGGTTTATATAGAAAACCCTGATAAATGAAATCAAAGGGGATCAGAAACATTTGGAGAATATTCCCGGGGTTGGGACATAGAGAGATACATCAATCACCAAAAGTTCAAATGAGTTTTGATAAAACCCAGAGAAATCCAAGTTAAAAGGTTTTCGAAAAAATTTAGTTCACCCCTTTTCAAAAAAACCGGTTAGTGAAAATCGGGGTGTTACAACAAGTTTCAACATGTCCAAAAATACAGCACTAGTTCAGAATACATATCCAACAAGATCAAAGTTTAGAAATGCATCCAGTAGCACAAGTCCACAAGTCAGTAGCCACCGAAGGCCTCGTGGATGCAATCCTACAAGTTTGAAAACTCTAAGCATTAGTTTCAAGACATGAGTGTGGAAATGTGGGTAGATATGTATTTGGGACTTGAGCTTAATTACCTAGAGTTGCTCGGGTTGTTGGAGGCCGTTGGCGCCGATGATGGCTTGCAGCTCCGCCTCCACCATTCCCTCCGTCGTCTTGACCATCCGTGGGAGTGTGGGATCCAGCCGACCGATGCTCCTATAAAGATTCACATTAGACGAGTAAGCAAACAAAAGATAAAATTTTGCCTACCTAGTCCCAAGAGCACTTACCAAGAGGAGGACGGGGGGAACTAGTGGAGGTACAGGAGGTAAAGGAGGAAGCGTCGAAGCCGCGGGCATCGTCTGCAAACCGAAGAGGAGGGTTAGTTTGCAAAGTTGAAGCACATGCTTTAGTTGAAAGAAAAAGTTAAAGCACTTACCGCCATAAGGGCCTGGAGGCATGCTTGTTGGTGGGCCATATGTGCATGCAGTTGCTTGTTGTTCTCCTCTGCAGCCTGCGCCCTCGCAGTAGCCTCCGCCGCCTCGTTCCTATTTTTCTCAACTTCAGCCTAGAGGATTGCAACATGTAGAAGATGCGGTCATGGCGATGCAAACATGTACAATAGTGGAAAAGATGGTTGAAAAACGACAAGTACCTCCATTGCAGCAAGCTTATCAAGTCCGACCCTTGGGCGGCGCTCGATCTCGGGGGCTGAGCTCGTACGCCTAGCACGAATCTCGGCAAGTGTTGGGAGGCCCGATGAACTGAAGGAAGCACCGCCAATATAAGGCCGGCCATTCAGCTTGCCTTGTCCCGCGAGCATAGCAACATGGGGGTCGAAATCCGATGTCAAAGGATCGCACTCGTCGCCGTGGACCTCCTTGAACTTGGAGCAGTAGTTGTCATGTTGTTTCTCCGCGGTGTCGGTGATCCACTGCTTGTCCGCGGGTTTCTTCGGATCCACCTTCTTTGGCCTCCGGGTCTCAACGAACACTTGCATCTTCGTCTTTTTCACTCCCTCCTTTAACTCCTACAAGTAATTGACACCAAAAAGAAGCTTGCAAGTGAGGTCAAAAGAGGTTATCAAAATATTATGGGACAGAAATAAAAACTTGAATGGAAAGGAAAAAAATGATTTCTTACCTTGTGTGCCACGAGGCCGTCGAGTGTGAGGGGGCCTTGACGGTGGACTCCACGGCCTACCATATTCCGCGCTCCGTGCCATCTTGTTTTGCGCCTGGAACCCAAGTGACACCCACCTCTGTACAAGCTTCTTGTAGCAAGGCTTATGGCGGCTAGCCATGCCGGAATCACCTATTTAACACAAGACAGATCCATATGAGTTGAACTTTTCATCAGTCATGTGGAGAATAGTATGAAAATATATGTGGTTACCTTCATGTACTGGTCTTTCGACATGTGTACGGGACTAGCGTCCTCTTTGGTGATTGTCCTGTGCATATATTCTGCATAGAACTGGATAACAGCGGCGATACGGGCCTCGTAAATCTGGTCGGGGATGAGCTTCTTCGCCATCTTAATCAGCGCCTTTTGAGCCGCATCGTCTTTACCTTCACCCTCATGAGAGTGAAAAAGTCCTACAAACATTGAGCAAAGGATAAAGGGGTTACCACGACGAAATCCAAATTGTTGGTATTTTTTAGTAGTAAAGTTATAGAAACTACTAACCCAGAACTCGGCGAGCAGCCGGAAGCCGAGGTGGCCGTGGACGCTGTCCTCAACCATCGTGAAGTGGGCCCAAGACCTCGCAGGCCCCTTTTCACCGGTGGGGATTCCATCCTTCTTGTAGTCCACCATGCCAGGGTAAAGCTTCTTGATAAGAAGGCCAAGGACGCCTGAAGGTAAGCGCTCCCACTTTGGGCCCACCCACGTGAATGTCCTGCACATACCAAAAACATAAGTTAGATGCTTGTGAGAAAGGTAACTAAAGTACAAGGTAACAACATTTTAATAAACCACTTACGCATCTGAGGTGACATCAAGTAAGCCATGTGACCTGCGCTCTGGAAAGCCCGAAGGCCCTCGCAAGTACACCTTACCCTCGCGCACGCCGAGCAAATCTAGTGATGAGTTGTCAAGAGATCCTCATCCGCCACGGCATCCTCCTCATCCTCACTCTCCTCACCCTCCCGGTCCTGGTAGTCATCGTCACTAGGCACGGCATCCTCCTCCTCTAAGGGCTCCTCGGCCTGCTCCTCCTCCTCCATGGGCTCCTCAGCCTGCTCCTCCTCCTCTGACTCGGAAGACGAAACCGACGGCAAAGGACTACTCAAGCGAGCAGGAGGCCTACCCCGGGGCCCTTGTGGGCAACCACCTGTCTACCACGCCGTGTAGAAGTATCCACCGTAGCGTGCCGGTCACGCTTCCTTTCAATGACCACGCTAGTCCCTTGAGCATCCTGCGCGTATAGCTTAGACACATTGCCAAGCTTGAGTGACCGCTTCTCCTTGCCCGCCACCTTGTTCTTGCCGAGGTTGTCCTTGGCAATACTCCTCCTCGCCACGAGCTGCTTCTCCTTGAGACCCGGCTTCCCCTTGGAGACCGGCTTCTCCTTCCCCCTGCCATGTCTCAATCACCTGTCATCACAAAGAATGAGTTGATTAGTACAAGTAAGAACACAATAGTAATGGATAGGCGAAAAAAAACTCATAAGAAGAAATTGCCAAAACTCATAAGAATACAACAAAAATGGTTCATAGAGAATATTACATCACAAATGGTTCATAGAAAATTTACATCACAAATGGTTCATAGAAAATATTACATCACAAATGGTTCATAGAAAATATTACTTAAGAAATTCTAATCGACGAGTACAAAGCTTCAGAAGCCCGTGTCTACATTGTTTGGATCATAACTTGGACCAGGATCATCATCATCATCACTATCGATTGTACCACCAATCTGGAACTTGGTCTAGAGGTGGCTCCTCTACATCGGGTAGGTGCATCTGTTCAAGAAGCTCCATGTCTCTCTGGTTGACAACCAGCTCAGCGGCGTCATCTTCCTCATGGTCGACTCCAATGACATCGTCGTCTTCTTCCATCTCATCGACACTAGGCAAGTTCAAGTTCAATTGGCGTGACAGCCCATCTTCTTGATAGAACTCACCCTGGTAGGTGTTCGGGTTTAGGTGTTCGGGTTTAGGCGTTGGTGGTAGTCGTCATCGTTAGGGGTTGGTACTTTATTACGTGGCGGTACTGTGATCACTACATCCCAGCCTATTAGACGTTTCACAATTTTGCATGGGTACGGGAGATAAAAAACTTGGATGGCTTGGTGTGCTAATATAGACATCATCTCCCGTGTAGACGGAATCTCGCTCAACTTCGACCAACCCAATTTCAGGTCTTTGTCTCACTCTCTTTGGATTGAACCAATGGCATTTGAAGACAACATGGTTCTTCTGTTTGCCGAATTCACAATCCAGTTTAATTATTTCCATGACTATTCCAAAGTAATCAAGGCCGTCCTTCCCTTGGCATAAGACCCCAGAATTTCTTGTCCTCGGGTTTGGCCGAGTTTTCTCATGATGATCGGTATGGAAGAGAAACCTGTTCACGTCATGACTTGTAGGTCTTGACGACATAGGGCCATGAGGTAAGTTTCTTCAACTCGGGCCTCATATTCGGGTCAGATATTCCCTACAAGTGCAATAGGAAGAAGTATGATATGTTAGTGTTGACGAAACGTCTTACACAAACATGGAACGAAACAAGGGGATATTCCCTACTTTTTCTTTGAACCACGGAATGAAACCGCCGCCGCCTTCACCCCCCTTTTTCAAAAGAACCAACTTGTCATTGTCGGTACATAGTCTTCGATGTTTCCAGGTTTCCCTCTCGAATGACCTATGAACGGCAACGATCAAGAAACGGAGTTAGTCCACAAACTAGGAAATGGAAGTGTGCCGAATAATACACCATAAATTGAGCACTTACTCAATGTAGGGATCTACTTCTGTCGTGTTCTTCAAGACATAAGATGTAATGTTCGTCCACTCATCAAATGATATTTTCTTCTTCTTGCTGCCACTTGATTTGCCACCGACCCCGATGAAAATGCTAAGTTCAGGTAGATCTTCCGGGTTGGCCGTGTTGAGACGAGGCACTCGATTATGAACAGTGGTAAGATTGTCACTATAGAACTTAGTGGTGAAGTTTGACACCTCCTCGTTCAGTGTTGCCTCAGCTATGGATGCTTCGATTCTGTTTTTGTTCGTGCCTTTCAGTTGAAGGTCCTTCTGCTCTCTCTCAGTTGCAAACATCCAACGTGTATGCACAGGACCCCCCAATCTTGCCTCGGTCACGAGATGCACCACAAATGTTGCATGGGATTGAACATGCCTGGTGGAAAGACAGCCTCTAGCTCGCAAATCAACTTGGGCGTCTCTTCCTCTAACTGGTCAATCACCTTGATATCTAATTCTTTAGCACAAAGTCGGCGGAAAGAAATAGCTCAACTTTGCCAACACTACCCAATGGGCTCATCGACATAGCCTCGAAACATGGCCGGCATTATCCGCTCGATCCATACGTGATAGTCATTACTCTTGAGCCCACCTATCTTCAACCCAACCAAATTCACTCCCTCATTATGTTAGCTGCGTAGCCATCAGGGAAGATAGGTGGTCTAGGACCCACTGGATAATTTCTTTCCTTTGGGCCCTTGTTGGAGTGAAACGGGCCTTTGGTTTGGACCATCTTGTTTTACTGTGCCGGGAGGGTCCATGTTCATGTCTGGCCTATCACATAGCAGCTGCTGATCGGCTCTAGCCTTGACATTATCCTTCGACTTCTCGAGGTCCATTAGTGTGTGCCAAAGGCATCGCGATATTCTTCTCAGTGTGCATTACATCAATGTTATGAGGAAGAAGGAGATCCTTAAAGTAAGGGAGCTTCCAGAAGCATGGAATGTGTGTCCACTGGTGTGTGTCTCCATAACCCACAAAGCCAGTCCCATCTGCATTGGGCACAAGAGCTTCTAGCTGAGCCTTAGTGGCGACACCATCCATGGTAGGTATTGGTACATGAGCATCAACAACTACATCTTTCAAGAACTTCTTTTTGTCTCTCTTGAATCTATGACCAGGTTTAAGGTACTGTCGATGCTTATCAAAACAAGAATACTTACCGCCTTCTTCAGCCAAACGAAAGTCATAGCCTGCATGCAGATTGGGCAAGGCCACTTCCCATGAGTACACCATCCGCAGAATATCGCGCGTGCCGGCAAGTCATGCAGGGACGTGTGGTACCAGACATGCATAGTGAAGTGCTGCTTTGCTACGGCGTCGTACGTCCGTACCCCTTCTTCCCAGGTAAGCAACAAATCATCCACCAACGGCTCCATGTACACACTCATATTCTTCCCCGGATATTCAGGCCCTGGAATTATCAGCGACAAGAACATGTTTTGTCGTTGCATGACGACGCCAGGGGGAAGATTCAGCGGAATGACAAACATCGGCCAACAACTATAGTTGCAAGAAGACATACCATATGGGTTGAACCCATCTGTTGATAAGGCAACTGCTACACTCCTGTTATTGCCGGCTTTTGTGGGATACTTCTTAATGAATTCCTGCCATGCAACACCATCAGACGGATGTACCATCTTCTCAGGATGATACCTTTTCCCATCTATCGGCCATCTCATTTGTTGGGCAGATTCGTTGGTCATAAAAAGCCGTTGGATTCTCGGTATGAATGGAAGATACCGAAGGATCTTTTGGCTACTGTGAGCTGCGTCTTCTGACCCTCACCGTTGTCGACCTCCATATACCTAGAGGACTTGCACTTGAGACAGTAATTTTCATTGATGTGTTCTTTTCTAAATAACATACATCCCTTTGGACAAGCATCTATCGGCGTATAATCCATCTTAAGTGATTTGAGGATTTTCTTCGACTCGTACATGTTCTTTGGCAGAATATGTGACTCCGGTAGAAGAGAGGCAATAACATGCAGGAATGCATCGAAGCAATTAATGCTTACATGATACTGGGACTTTACAGCCATTAGGCGACTTATGGAATCAAGTTGAGAAACTTTGGTATGGGCGTGGAGGGTTTTTGGCGAGGCAAACAAAGCATCATAGAACTCCTTTGTGCTCTTTTCCCCCTCCCCATCTGCATGTTCGGTTGGAATTTCCAGTGCACATGCATCAACGAATTGATCTAGCATTCTATCAGCCCCAGTATCAAAAGTTGTTGATGCTCCTCGGTGCGCTGTCGCGCAACCTTCTTCCCTCAAGATGCACGCTCTCATGCAAAGTCCAACGATGGTAGTTTGGCATATTCCCAGACTTGGCAAGGTGAAAACCCATCTCCCCCTTTGTTTGGCGACGACCGTTTTTGCAACATTTGCAAGGGCACCAAGTTGACGCAGGGTTTTGTCTAAATGCAAACTCCAGAAACTCTTCTGTCTTACTCAGCCATTCATCAGACATCTGACTCACACCGGCTCGGCCACTATACATCCAATCACGATCCTCCATCTCCAAACTGATTAATGCAGACATATATATTTAACAAAAGATCCATGCATCACTAATTTAATTATTCACAAAACTATAGATTTTACGCATTGAATGCACTCACCTATATCTACTAGGTAAAGCTAAGGCTATCCCACCCGAGTATGTGTAGCTTGTGTTCGTTTCCATGTCCTACTCCTATCCAAGACAGAATTTCGGCAGCACCTCCCCGCTGCTCTCCCAATACACGTCTCGACAAAGTTTCGAGAGATTGTGTATCCGGAGAACAACATGGGAGGCGCGACCGAAATTCTGTCTCGGATAGGAGTAGAACATGGAAACGAACACAAGCTACACATACTCGGGCTGTCAAAAACGTGGACAATTCGAAACGGCCACGGTTATAAAAGATATAGCTCTTTGTATATAAACATATACCCTGGACAAGGTGTATACATAAATATATACAAACAACTCTTTATATATAAACATATACCCTTGACAAGGTGTATACATAAATATATATAAAGAGTTTCATCTTTATAACGATAACCCTTCTGAACGGGAGACTCCTAGGGTTACGCGACTTGTTTGGTGAGCAAGAGGAGCTACAAAATAATGCAACATAGCAAGAGGAGCGGAAAAGCATCGTTACCCTCGCAGCGTGACCGACAAAAAGACAGGGGAAGTAGCTCCTGCCCAAACCCTGCCCTACAACGACGCTCCCGTCGTCAACCTCGCTGCATACCCTGCACACATAATCACAAATACAATTAATAACTAACTAATTAACTACTGACCAAAAACAAGTCAAAATCTACCTAACTCAATACTGGAACAGAGGCAGCAATAAAATGAAATGGACAGAAACAAACATATCAAGATTTGAGCTTCACCTTGCTAACTACTAACCCTAACAACAAAGTAAAAATGGAATGGACAGATTTGAGCTTCACCTTGCTAACCTTGCTAACTACTAACCCTACTAACCTTGCTAACTACTAACCCTAACAACAAAGATTTGAGCTTCACCTTGCTAACAATCCAATAAATCTGTACTACTGACTCTAAAACAGTTAACCTAACTAACTACTAACCCTAACAACAAAGTAAAAAAAAGGAAGATCCTCACCTTGCGGAGCAACAGCAGCTCGCGTGGATCAGCGGCGACGCGGAGGCAGCGGCGACGCGGAGGGGAGCTGCACGCCGAACCTCGTGGCAGAGGTGGAGGAGCGGCACGTGGTCGCGACAGCGGCAGCGGGGCTGAGGAGGCGGCAGCGGGTTGGAGAGGCGCAGGTCGCGGTGGGGGTAGGGTTTGGGCGGTGGAGATGGGCTGCGGGGTGGCGCAGATGTGGACGGCGACGGTGGCGGTACAGCGGCGTGGAGGGGAGCGGTGGTGGCGGCGGGGATGGCTACGGCGGTAGCGGGTTTAGAGGAGGCGCAGGTCGATGGGCGGGGATGTGGTGGGGGTAGAGTTTGGGCGGCGGAAATGGGGGCTGCGGGGCGGCGCAGATGTGGACGGCGACGGTGGCGGTACAGCGGCGTGGAGGGGAGCGGTGGTGGCGGCGGGGATGGCTACGGCGGCGGGACAGGGGCGTGGAGGGAGCGGCGGCGGCGGGGCAAGCTAGGGCGCGTGGGCGAAAGGGGATTTTTTTGGTCGATTTTCGGACCGAAACTGTCCTAAGTGCCCGCCGATTTTTTGCCGAGCATAAACCTTCGCCGGGTGTCTTGCTCGGTGAAGCTCTTCGCCGAGTGCTCTTCTCGGCGAAGTCTCTTTTATAATTTAACATTTTCTTTTATATAATTTCTTTTTGTTAGCTTTTTTTATAATTCAATTTTATAATGTGTAAGACCAACAATTATACATATATTAGGGCACCACCTATGTTTGGTGAGGTTCCGACACCCCGAAGCCCTCGGTTCCGTCGAAACACCCCCACAGTAGACCGGAAGTCGACCGTGTCGTCTACTCCTTCGACGGGCGTCGAAAGTGGGTAGCTCCAAGGACTTTTATACTTGGTTGTGTTTGGGTGAGCCATGTGAACATAATTAACCTGATTTGGCCTCATGTCATCACATGGTTCCATCCGCCGCACCGAAATGGTGGTTTCCACATAGAAGAGCATAACCTTCGAGGGGGATAAGTGCGGTTCGTGAGGGCGGTCATACCTCGGAGCCTCGATATGTCCATAGCAACATACCACCACTACCTAATGCATATATTAGGGCATCACCTAGTTTTGGTGAGGTTCCGACACGCCGAAGCCCCCGGTTCCGTCGAAACCCCCCCACAGTAGACCGGAAGTCGACGTGTCGTCTACCCCTTCGACGGGCGTCGAAAGTGGGTAGCTCCAAGGACTTTTATATTTGGTTGTGTTTGGGTGGACCATGTGAACATAATTAACCTGATTTGGCCTCATGTTATCACATGGTTCCATCCGCCGCACCCGAAATGGTGGTTTCCACATAGAAGAGCATAACCTTCGAGGGGATAAGTGCGGTTCGTGAGGGCGGTCACACCTCGGAGCCTCGATATGTCCATAGCAACATACCACCACAACCTAATGCATATATTAGGGCACCACTTATGTTTTGGTGAGGTTCCGACACCCCGAAGCCCCCGGTTCCGTCGAAACCCCCCCACAGTAGACCGGAAGTCGGCCGTGTTGTCTACCCCTTCGACGGGCGTCGAAAGGGGGTAGCTCCAAGAACTTTTATACTTGGTTGTGTTTGGGTGGGCCATGTGAACATAATTAGCCTGATTTGGCCTCATGTTATCACATGGTTCCATCCGCCGCACCCGAAATGGTGGTTTCCACATAGAAGAGCATAACCTTCGAGGGGATAAGTGCGGTTCGTGAGGGCGGTTGTTGGGGGGATAATAACCCGGTATATTCATGACCAAGGAATAATCAGTCGGACGGCCCAAGGCCTGGTCCGGGTGAAGTGTACAAGATATGGGCCGGGTTATAGTTGGGCTAGTGCGCTAGTATGACTCGTCCCTAGAAGGAAGGACCTAGAAGAACTGGAGTCCAAAGGAAGGAAGGAACCGGGTGACTTGGAGGCTACGGAAGGTCAAGAAGAACCTAGAGTAGGACTCCGGGCTCGTATGTAACTCGCATTCATTGTAAGTTCGGGAGACCCGTTCTATATAACGGGCTCCCAGAACGTAGATAGGAGAGTAGAAGTTGAAGTTCTAGAGTAGAAGTCTTAGCCCTAGTTCGATATCACCGCTATCAAGCGAAACCCTTGTAACCTGTCTCGTAACCCGGCTCTGTTGTCGTAGCCGAGTTATCGAGACCTCGAGATCAATAACATAGAAGCAGGAAGTAGGTCTTTATCTCCAATGGAGAGGCTGAACCTGGGTAAACCCTTTTTCCCCAACGAGCGTGACAATCTCCTGAAGGACCAAGGCGCCTTGCCCCAATCATCAAGTTACCCTATGGTAACATCTGCCGTGTTAACCCCACGACAGTTGGCGCCCACCGTGGGGCCTGCGACCAAAGCTGTCCTCATCAAGGGAGAAGCTCTGCGAGGGATGGAGAACCTCGCGATCGGCGAAGTCAGGATGGATCAGCACGGAAACCGCATCGTCGACGATTCCGGCTGGAAAGAAGAAGCAGATCTGCTGGATACCGGCCGGGTGATCCCGTTCGGTCGGATCCACGTCTTCGTAGGTATGGTTAATGCAATTCAGCAAATTGATGACGAGGTTATGTGCGACTCCGTTTCAGGGGCAGCCACCATCGTCCAATCTGATGGAGAAGAATCAGTCGGAACAGGAGGTTTCGAACATCAGTCGGACATCCAGGCTTGCGAGCCGGAGTACCGACGAGGAAGATTTGGATACAGATACTGATCGATTTACCGTTGTTTGACGAGAGATTTGGGTACGTGGCTGATGAGGAAGATTATGAGTCGGAGCCAAGGACCATGAAGCATGCGATGGTGTATACTCTGAGGAATCACAATGATGGACAGAAACTTCAGTAAGCGAGGACGATGCCACGCGCGGCCAGAGAAAACAGAGAAAGAATTCAGCGTCTCACGACTTTCAACCGGGTGAAGGCTCGGGACAGCCGGTTGTGATGGAAATCCCACCAGTTTTTAGGCCCTTGGACTTTGACGCGCAATAGTTACCACCCCAATCACACCAGATAACGCAGCAACCCGGGCGCAGCAATTGGATACGTTACGAATCACGCTGGAGAATCAACAGAAGGCTTTATTGGCGGAGCAGCAGCGCATGTTGATGAGCAACAAGAGATAGAACGGGATCGAGCCCGTGTGGAGCAAGAAAGGATAACAGTGCAGAATCGCCATGAAGATCTTACAGCAGTACATCAGAGGAGAAACCCGGGTGATGCCAGGCATGACTTTAGATCCAACAGATTGAACTTTGCATCACCAAACGGAGCTCCCAATGTCACTCGGCCTGAGCCAGCCGGTTGGAATTGGGCATGGAATCATGGTTAGAGCAAATCAGGGAGGAAACGGGGTGCCACCCAACACTCGGGCTGGAGCTCAGCAAAATCAGAACACAGCAGCTGCGGGTGGTATGCCACCACCAGCAGATCGGTTCCACACGCCCAGTGGTCACTACTCAAATCCGGCTGATAACGTGTACGCAGCAACATTAGCATTATGCCGCATGCCGATTGATCAATCGCCAGAGGGAGAAGAAGCACGCAGGGCAATTGAGATGTTGAAAACTGCGATCACGCAGCAGGGAAACATGCCGGATAAGAGTGGAGCGTTACATTCAACACCATACAATAGCCGAGCTAACCGGAGTCATCACGGAGAAACACCAAGGCCAGCCGGATCAGGCGTCAGGAACGGACAGCAGAATCAAGGTCACCCGGCGCCGCAGCCTCACGTTCGGGACATCAGCAGAGGCCAGCCAGAATCAGCCGGCGCCGAGGCCGCATCAGCCGGCCCCGGCCCAGTCTGTGGCCCAAGCAATTGTCAACAGTTCAAGAGCACGGCGTGCGGCGAGCGCAAACCCGGCTTTAGGTGTCGCCGGAGGAGCCGGAGGACAACCTGAAGCAGGAGTGATGGGCCACGCACCAAATACCGGGTCAGGTTTGCCGTTAGTTTCTTCATTACTTAACCCGGTTGGAACTAAATGTCTTTCAGATGCTATTAAGAGCGAACCTTTTCCTGAGAAGTTTAAAGAGCCAAGCAAGGTGACGAATTATGACCCCAGCATGGATCCAGAAACATGGCTCAGCAGTTACGAGATGGCGATGAGTATTCGCAATGCCACGCCAACTTGTGCGCGAGATACATGTACCTGATGATGAGTGAAGGAGCAGCAAAGTTATGGTTCAATGGATTACCCGAGAAATCTATCAATTCTTGGGATGAGTTGAAGGCATTATTTGTCAAGAATTTCAAGGGCACGTGTGAGAAGTTGTTCACTATAGAGATTTGGAGCGATGTTTCCAGAAGAAAGGCGAGTCAGCGCGTCACTGGATGCGCCGGTTACAGCCATCATTCACTCATCAAAGGGAATTACACCAGCTGCGGCCGTGTCGTCGATGGAGAAAACCTGCAGATATGACCCGGTAATTCAGAAGATGGGTCGACTGAGGGCCACTGGCGAAGCAGAAACCATCACCATGGGACAGCTGATGGAAGCGGCTCATAAGCACGCATCCACAGACAAGACCCGGGATGATGATGAAGATAAGGGAAAAGGAAACGTCAACAACGGAGGAAAGAACCACAACAACAACGGTAACAACAACAATGGGAACAATAATCACAATGGTAACAATGGGAATAACTCCAAAAGGCAGCATGATGGTGGTTCAGACTTGGTGGCAAACACAAACACCGGGTATAACAAGTTTCAGCGGCGAGATGATAATTATCGAGGCAATAACAACAATGGCAATTACAGGGGAAATTTCCGAGGACCGGCTAACCCCCAGGAAGCATTCAACATGCCGTGTCCACGTCATAGTAGGAACGGTAAACCGGCAAATCACTCTTTGGCCCAGTGTGTTGATCTTCAGAGATGGAAGAACGAGGAGTTTGCCAGGATGAACATGGGAGGAAACGGCCGAGGCCGGGTAATGGAAATAACCCGGCCCACGGACCACAAGCTGGAGGAAATAATGGAGGACCACCCGGCCCGATAATGGACCAGCCGGGTTAGGTTTCCAGCAAAACCCCAAAGAGTTAAATCGAGGACAGTATCATATTACAGTTTCCAGCACTTGTCGGAGAGATCAGAAATTAAAAAGAGCTGTCAACGCCGTTCTTCCCGCGGTTCCGAGATATTTGAAGTGGTCCGAGTATCCGATCACTTGGTCTAGAGAGGATCACCCGGCCGAGTAGATGCACCTGGAGCGTTGGCTTTAGTTGTTGCACCTCAGGTTTCGGGTTATATTTTACACAAGGTTCTTATGGATGGAGGTAGTAGCATCAACATTCTGTATTGGGATACATTCATCCGGATGGGTTTCACAGCCAAGCAGCTTCACCCTTCTGTACTATCTTTCATGGTATTGTCCTGGAAAGTCAGCAAGACCAGAGGGAACAATAACATTGGAGGTCGCGTTTGGAGAATCAAAGGATAATTTCAGGTCTGAGATGATTTGTTTTGAGGTGGTCAAATTGAAGAGCCCTATCATGCTCTCTTTGGCCGTAACGTTTTTGCTAGATTCATGGCGAGGCCGTGTTATGTGTACTTAAAGATGAAGATGCCAGGTCCAAAGGTATTATCACAGTCAATGGCAGTCGTGAGTTGGCGTTACAATGTGAGCAAGGTGATGCTGTTATGGCAGAACAAGCCTGTGCGGAAGAGGAGTTGAATTACTACAAAGCTACCACAAATCCGGATGATGGGACAATTTTGAAGAAACCAATGACCGAAGAGAGGGCGAAATTCAAAGCGGCTCAGGATACCAAGATGATTGACTTCGTGCCGGGTGATTCGTCCAAGCAGTTCTCTATCGGGTCAAATCTGACTGACAAATAGGAAAGCGCGCTCATCGAATTCATCCGTGAGAATCGGGATGTCTTTGCATGGAAACCTAGTGACATGCCAGGCATACCGACTGAATTCGCTGAGCACCGCTTACATGTTGATCCTAAAGCAAGACCGATTAAACAGGGATTGCGCAGATTGAATGAGGAAAGAAGAAGGATTGTAGGAGAAGAGATAGCTCGTTTACTCGCCGCAGGATTCATTATGGAAGTGTTACATCCAAAGTGGTTGGCTAACCCGGTTTTAGTGTTGAAAAAGAACAATGAGTGGAGGATGTGTATTGATTTCACAAGTTTGAACAAGCATTGTCCGAAGGATCCGTTTGCGTTACCAAGGATTGATCAAATCATAGATGCTGTGGCAGGTAGTGATCTTTTGTGTTTCCTGGATGCATATTCAGGATACCATCAAATCAAGCTTGCAGAGGAAGATTGGGAGAAGACATCATTTATCACCCCATTTGGAGCTTTTTGTTACAAGAACATGACATTTGGACTGAAGAATGCTGGAGCAACTTATCAGAGGTGCATCCAGAGTTGTTTTGAGAAGCAGATAGATCGGAACGTGCATGCGTATGTTGATGATGTGGTGATCAAGACAAAGAAGGCTGAGACATTTATCGATGATTTGAGAGAAACTTTTGCTAACTTAAGGAGGTTTCAGATGAAGCTTAACCCAAAAAAGTGTGTGTTTGGAGTTCCATCAGGAAATTACTCGGCTTTATTGTGTCCGAGCGTGGGATTGAAGCAAACCCGGAAAAGATAGCAGCAATCAATAGGTTGGGAAAGCCGACTGAATTGAAGGAAGTCCAGAAGATCACGGGCTGCGTGGCTGCGTTGAGTAGGTTCATATCCCGACTGGGAGAGAAAGCAATTCCTTATACCGACTCTTGAGGAAGTCAGATAAATTTGTTTGGGATGAGGAAGCTGATAAAGCCCTGGAGGCATTGAAGGAAACATTATCGAAAGCACCAATCTTAGCTGCTCCAGCTCCAAAGGAGCCCATGCTGTTGTACATAGCTGAATTCCCGAGCAGTTAGTGTAGTTATTGTGGTAGAGCGAAAGGAAGAAGGAAAGGAGCATCTGGTTCAAAGGCCGGTTTATTATGTCAGTGAGGTTTTGACTCCGGCTAAACAGAGGTATCCCAGTGGCAGAAGTTAGTTTTTGGCGTTTTCATGGCCAGTCGGAAATTGAAGCATTACTTTCAAGAACACCCCATTACAGTGGTAAGTGGAGCACCATTGGCAGACATTGTGTGCAATACTGAAGCTACTGGAAGAATTGCCAAGTGGGCGATTGAGATGGGTGATTATCACATCAAGTATGAGCCTCGCACAGCGATTAAGTCACAAGCCTTGATTGATTTTGTCAATGATTGGACCGAGTTAAGCACGGCACCACCCAAGGCGCCGAGTTATAAGTCATGGGTTATGCATTTTGATGGATCCAAGCAGTATGAGGGATCAGGAGCAGGAGTGGTTCTCACTTCACCCAAAGGGGATAAGATGAGTTATGTTCTTCAGATTCACTTCGATTGCACCAATAATATTGCTGAGTATGAAGCTTTGTTACATGGTTTGCGCATTGCCAAGGAGATGAACATCAAAAGGATCATGTGTTTTGGTGACTCGGATCTTGTAGCGCAGCAAGTTTCTGGGACTTGGGACAGGAAAGATGAGAAGATGGCGGCTTACAGAAGGGCTGTTGATGAAGCAGCTGGATTCTTTTCAGGATTCCAGGTGGATCATATTGATAGAAGGAAAAACGAGGCAGCAGATGCTTTGTCAAGATTGGGATCACGTAGAGAGCCAGTTCCACCAAATGTGTTCCTGGACGAGTTATGGAAGCCATCAGTCCAACTTCCGGGTGAAGAGGAAGATGAAAGTCCAGATCAAGATTCCGAGTTAGTAGCAGCGTTGCATGAGATTCCTGAGTGGACTGAACCATATCTGGATTATATGATAAGGAAGATTTTGCCGAGTAATGAAGTTATGGCGCGACAAATTGTCAGAAGATCACTCGGTATGCAGTAATTGATGGTGAGTTGTACAAGCGCAGTGTTTCTGGAGTTTATCAGCGATGTGTTTCATCAGTCGAAGGAAGGCAAATTTTGCAAGAGATACATGCTGGGGACTGTGGTCATCATGCTTCATCTAGGTCTCTGGTGGCCAAGGCATTTAGGCATGGATTCTTTTGGCTCACAGCTTTCAAGGATGCAGAGCAGATTGTTAGGGCATGTGATGGATGTCAAAGATATGCAAGACAGGAGCATGTGCCAGCTCAGGAATTGAGGACAATACCAATCACTTGGCCGTTTGCAGTTTGGGGTCTTGATATGATGGGGCCCTTTCAGATGACATCGTGCAAGAAAACTCATCTCTTGGTGGCTGTTGATAAGTTCACTAAGTGGGTTGAAGTGGAGCCAGTTACAAGTTGTGATGCTTCCAAAGTTGTCACGTTTCTGAAGAAAATTATCAGTCGGTTTGGTTATCCTCACAGTATCATCACAGATAATGGGACCAACATGTCACTCGGTGAAACAGAGATATTCTGCAAAGAGAAGGGAATCAGATTAGACCTTGCTTCGGTGGCACATCCACAGGCCAACGGGCAGGTAGAAAGGAGTAATCAGGAAATATTGAAAGGAATCAAACCAAGACTTCGAGTTCCGATTGAAAAGGCGTATGGAGCTTGGGTGAAAGAGTTACCCGCAGTGGTTTGGGGGATCAATACAACCCCGAATAGATCAACCAAACGTACACCGTTCTTTCTGGTGTATGGAGCAGAAGCAGTGTTACCGAGTGATATAGTCCATGACTCGCCAAGAGTGGCGGCGTATGTGGAGTCAAGCAATGCAATTGCAAGGGAGGATTCGATTGATGCCCTTGAAGAGGAGCGTGAGTTAGCATTGGAACGGTCCGCAGTTTATCAGCAGGATTTGCGGCGTTATCATAGTCGCCGAGTAAGATCAAGAACTTTCCAGGAAGGAGATTTAGTTTTACGGCTCAGACAGAATCAGTCAGGGATGCACAAGCTAACTCCTCCATGGGAAGGGCCGTTCCTTATCAGTCGGAAATTGCACAATGGTTCATATTATCTGATAGATGTGAGAGAGAAAGGTGAAGAGAACAACACGGACCATGCTATCCTTCCTATGGAAGAGACGAAGCGGCCGTGGAACATTGCTCATCTTCGCCCATATTATACCTAGTGAACATGAACCTAGGCCGAGTTATGTAACACACGATGTAACCCCCAGCAGGTTTCAGACGCGCTCTTTTCCTTACCAGGGTACCTAAGGGGACTGGAAGGTTTTTAATGAGGCGGCTTGCTGGTGTATCTTTAATAAAGAAGAGTATTGAGAAGAAATCTTTTCTACTGTTTTACTTTTTATGCATAGTTTATGTTTATAAAGCTTTGCCCAAAGGAGTGCTTAGCAAAAAGTCCTATAGCTGTTGCCCAAGAGAGCACGCATAGAGATGTTTGAGATCAATGGGGTAATGATGCATAGTTTAAGCCTTTACTTGTAAACATTGATCCAGGGCTTGGGGACTTATGAATTATAAGTTCATAAGTTTTAATCCTAAGACCCGGCTTTTAAGCCTTAATTTTGTTCTTGGTTAAACTTGCCTATCAGTTTGATGTTACTCACAATTTTATGACCAGATTGCTTACTTGTTAATTCAATCAACTATGATGCCCATGCTGGGACTTAGTTTGACCCTGTTTTAGCAAAGGAAAAAGTAGCAACTGAGAAAGTCATGTGAAAGCCGACTGATAAGAAGCTAAAGATAAACCAAAAGGGTCATCTAAACCATAAAAAGTATAAGTTATTACAAAATATTGAGTATTTCATATAGTGCACAGACGCACCATCAAATAAAAGGCAAAGTATTTCAGAGCATATTACAATGCCCATTGGCCGAATAATTGTTTTGCAGGAAAAGGTAAGCATGAAAACTGGCTCAGATAGCCGGGTTATCGGTTGAGGTTCCCTTGGCAGCTTCAGCTTCGGCAGAAGCCGGGTTATCTTCAGGAGCTTTGGCCTGGGACTTAGCTTGTGCAGTGCCTTGATCTTCTGCAGTTCCTTAGCAACATCAGCCGGCTTTTCCATGATTGGCGTGGTAGGGCACGGCTGGGTGCAGGGACAACTGGAGTAGAGACTTGGCGCTGCAGCTTTCTTCATCTTTGCAATGGAGTCTCTCAGCTTGGCCAATAGATCAAAATGCTTGGGTTCAGGAGTGGGGATTGGAGTGTTGTTCTCATCCACTGCATCTTGGAAAACCGACAGATTGAGGCCTCAGCTATTTTGCAAGCAATAGGCCGGGTTTGGGCAGAAATTTCCTTGAATCTTTTCCCCAAACTTGGTGCCATCAGCGTTGTACTGAGGGAATCCTTTGACAAAAGGAGCCGGGTTAAGGCGTGGGTTGTAAGCTTTGGCAAGAGCTAAGCTGCGCATTGCGCCAACCCGGCATGCTGAGCGCGTCCAGAGGTCTAACCACTCGGGGATCGTGGAAAGCTGATGCAGGGACTCATATATCACTTGGGGAGGAGCACAGTTGCTCTTAACACGCTTCATAATCTCAGCAGTGCCAAACTGGAACTGCCGAATGATGGTGTTCAAGCAGTTCAACTTCTCTGGATAGGATCTCCTGATGGCAGCATTCTGTTCACCTGAAAAGTATGATGTGGGTTAGTATGTGAAAGCCGAGTAAAGAAGAAAAAGTGAAAAGAAGTGGTGCTTACCAATGAGTGGATTGAGGATATCCTTGATATGGTCTTTCAGGGTGTCCAAGTATTTCTGGACACTGACCATCTTGTCAAAGCAGACCTTGTACTTATCTCCAGCCTCTTCCAACTCCTTTTTCAGTTTGGTGTTCTCTGCAGTTAGAGATTCAATTGTTTTCTCCAAGTCTGAAGCATGAACTTCAGTTTCCTTGCGCAGCTTGGTTTCAACTTCAAGGAGTTGGTTGGTCTTGGCAAGTATTTGGTCATTATGGGACACATATCTCTGAAAAAAGAATAGCAAGTTAGAAACATGGGGCTGAATAATTTCAGTCGGCAATTGAAAGAAAGAATAGTTGACAGTAAATTATATGCAGGCAGAGTATTTATACAAGTTCCGAGTGACTGAAGAGCAGATCACCGGCACTTGGGGACTGGTATGTCTTTTAAGTTTTACAAGTTATTCAGTAGCACATCTTCAAAGTTCCAGATAAAATGTGAACATATTACCCGGAACTTGGGGGTTATGAGGATTTGAAAGTATTGTTATGTGAAAGGCAGAATTAATGAGGATTTGAAATCAGAAAGTAAAACAAGTTCCATGTTATCGTAGACTGATAACTCGGAACTTGGGGACTGGGATATTCTGAAGTTTTCAAAATGATGGCAGAGAGATATAATTTTCAAGTACCGAGTGACTGAGGACAGTTTACTCGATACTTGGGGACTGGTTTGGTATATAAGATATGAAGAGGAAAGATATGTACCTGATGTTCTTGGACAAGAGAATCCACAAGTTTGCCCTCAGCAAGTTTGTATGTGTTGTACTCAGTCAACAGATTTCAAAGTTTGTATGGCCATATTGTGGCACAGTGGAGCCTTCGCCTTTATCAGTCGGCTTCGACTTTTCTTCAGGGGCAACAAACTTGGTTGCAGTTTTGAGGGGAGAGATCTCAGTAAAGCAAGCTCCTGTGATCACGACTTCTGGATCAGTCGGTTTTTCAGCAGGAGGAGGAGAAACATTCCTTGGTCAGTTGTCTGCTCCTTATCAGTCGGCTCAGCATGTTTTTCAGGGGTATTCTCCAAGTTATCCTCTTCAGCAATGGGAGGGCTTGGATCGCCACTAAGAGTAGCTTTCGCCCTGAAATTGCAAGTATGAAAGTAATATAAGAAAGAGTAAAAGAAAGCAAAGTTGATAAGTACAAGTAATAGAAGGTTATATGTATTACCCGGTATTGACTTGAAAGTCACGGGGGAGGTCATTGCTGGAGCCTGAAGAAGCTGTAAGAGAGTATGACTTAGAAACTCGGATTTGACCAGCTAAAGGATAACTATCAGAGGGATGTTTTTGTGGTTCAAAGTTGGAAAAGGAAGTACCAGGACGGCGTGGAGATGGAATGTTTGGGATTCCCGGGTTAAGAGGATCCTCACCAGGGGAGGTCCGAGTAGCTCTCCTCTTGGTAGAGGGTTCAGCAGAACTCTGCGAAGATTTTTGAAGAAGAGTTTGGTTGAGTTTTTGCATAGCAAGATAAGAATATGGTTCTGTGGATATGCGAGAATATGGCACCTTGGCACAGATAGTGCGAGCCTTCCTTTTCCCGGTAGCAGCAGATTCAGTGGCTTCAGAGCTATGGCCGGGTGAAGGAGTGGCTGCCTTTTCAGCCGGTTCTGGTATTATAAAGTGGATCAGTGGATAAATTGGGTTGAGTTTCGTTCTCAATTAAGCTTATGAAGAAGTGGCCAAGGGAGTCAAGTTCACCTTCTTCTTCTTCCTTTTCTTTTTCTTCTTCTTCTTCTTCACTCGAGGACTGAGCCTCGTCATCATCATCTTCATCATCATCTGCCTCAGGAGTGGCAGGGGGAGTTTCAACTTGCCACCAGTCATCAGATTCCTAGTGAAAAAAAAGTAAAACAATCAGTATACAATTGAGAAAGAGTATGTTATTGAGATTTTATCAGTCGGTACTTACTGGTGGTGCCGGGTTATTCTTACTGAATGGCAGAAGGCCATTCTCTTTGATCGTCTCAACCTTTTCAGCAAGGAAGGCCTTGATAGCCTTGTTCAGAGCAGTGTTTGGGTAGGATTTCTCCGAGTAACGGAGGGAATCAGTCAGGTGACCGAGTAATCGCAAGAAGTTTTTGCGAATGCTGTTGGGTTGAATTCTCCAACCCATCCATGTCTTGATCAGATCGGTTCCACGGAGTCCGTGCTTGACCAGAACAGAGATTTTCTTGAGGAGAGGCTGGAGAGCTTCTCTCTCAGCGTTAGAGGCAAAAGAGTTCATGTTGCTGTTGAGGATGAGGGGCTCGACCGAATAACCCGGTAAAGGTTGTTCACCAGAAGGTATCTTGGCTTTAGAGTAAAAGTATGATTTTTGCCAATGCTTTACGTGGGTATGAAGCTCTAGGAAGGCATGGCAGAGCCTTTGCGGCGTTGATAGAAACACCGCCACAGACCAAGAGGGGGCCATTCTTGTGTTCACGCTGAGGTTTGCACAAGAACAGCTCCAGAAAAGAGCTAAGTTGGGAGGAATGCATAAGTACGATTCACAAAGAACTATATAGTTACTGATGTTCAAAACGGAGGGTGATATCGAAAACCCGGAGACCGTAGTGATGAAGAAGATCCCTGAAGAAAGGATGACCCGGTGGACGAAAACCCAGGTGACATGGTCAAGGAAACAGATAACTTCACCTTCCTAGGAAGGCCGAGTTCTTCTTTAGTCCCTCTCCAATCGATCTCCGACTGAAGAGGAAGAACACCGGCTTCAGCGAGTTGTTCAAGCTTGGACTGTGTGCCATGGATTTGGCCCAGTTAGCCGTAATCTTTGATTTGGGCTTGGTGGTCTTCTTGATCTTCTTCGAAGCCGAGGCGGTGGCGCCATCACCGACCTTGGCCTTGGCCTTGAGCTTCCTCGGATCCTTGGGTGCCATTAAATCTGAAGATCTGGAAAATAACAAGAAAAGAAATGAAAAGAACCGAGCTCAAGAACAGCTCAAGGATGAACAAAACAAGATCTAGATGGAAACCAAATACAGGAATGAAATACTTACCAGAGCTTGTGGAGATCTGGTGCGGAGCTGATTTCCCGGTGATTAGCTGCGGCAATGTGGGGTTCGAATGGCCGGCGGCGGCGCGGTGAGCTTGGAGGAACCCTAACCCTAGCTCGGGGAGAGAGAAGAACGGAGGTTGAAGAAGAGGGGCGCGGTGAATGGGGAAAAGTGAAATCGTTTTTTACTGCGGCCCACTATTTATAGCCCAGGATGAAACCCTAGGAGCGTGAAACGAGGAGATAAGATTCTGTTTTGATTAAGGGTCAAAGATACGAGAAAATGTGTCAGAGAATGTTCTCTGGTCGTTGACCAGAGGGATAAGTGTGAGAGGAAAGCCGGGTTATAAGAGAATTGCCAAAAGGAGCTGGTCTGAAACATAACCCGGCCATTCGTTGTTAATGATCTTTATTTTGTTTTCAGGAGTTTAACTTGCATAATCCCATCAGCAGCTACCCTCGAGTAATCAAATCAAGATCAAGATTATGAAGTGAAGCAACAGATGAGCTTATGCAAGTCAAACTTGGGGACTACTGTTGGGGGGATAATAACCCGGTATATTCATGACCAAGGAATAATCAGTTGGACGGCCCAAGCCCTGGTCCGGGTGAAGTGTACAAGATATGGGCCGGGTTATAGTTGGGCTAGTGCGCTTAGTATGACTCGTCCCTAGAAGGAAGGACCTAGAAGAACTGGAGTCCAAAGGAAGGAACCGGGTGACTTGGAGGCTACGGAAGGTCAAGAAGAACCTAGAGTAGGACTCCGGGCTCGTATGTAACTCGGCATTGATTGTATGTTTGGGAGACCCGATGTCTATATAAGCGGGCTCCCAGAACGTAGATAGGAGAGTTGGAGAAGTTGAAGTTCTAGAGGTAGAAGTCTTAGCCCTAGTTCGATATCACCGCTATCAAGCGAAACCCTTGTAACCTGTCTCGTAACCCGGCTCTGTTGTCGTAGCCGAGTTATCGAGACCTCGAGATCAATAACATAAAAGCAGGAAGTAGGTCTTTATCTCCAATGGAGAGGCTGAACCTGGGTAAACCCTTTTTCCCCAATGAGCGAGACAATCTCCTGATGGACCAAGGCGCCTTGCCCCAATCATCAAGTTACCCTATGGTAACATCTGCCGTGTTAACCCCACGACAGCGGTCACACCTCTGAGCCTCGATATGTCCATAGCAACATACCACCACAACCTAATGCATATATTAGGGCACCACCTATGTTTTGGTGAGGTTCCGACACCCCGAAGCCCCCGGTTCCGTCAAAACCCCCCCCCCACAGTAGACCAGAATTCGACCGTGTCGTCTACCCCTTCGACGGGTGTCGAAAGGGGGTAGCTCCAAGGACTTTTATACTTGGTTGTGTTTGGGTGGGCCATGTGAACATAATTAACCTGATTTGGCCTCATGTTAACACATGGTTCCATCCGCCGCACCCGAAATGGTGGTTTCCACATAGAAGAGCATAACATTCGAGGGGGATAAGTGCGGTTCGTGAGGGCGGTCACACCTCGGAGCCTCGATATGTCCATAGCAACATACCACCACAACCTAATGCATATATTAGGGCACCATCTATGTTTTGGTGAGGTTCCGACACCCCGAAGCCCCCGGTTCCGTCGAAACCCCCCCACCGTAGACCGGAAGTCGACTGTGTCGTCTACCCCTTCGACGGGCGTCGAAAGGGGGTAGCTCCAAGGACTTTTATACTTGGCTGTGTTTGGGTGGGCCATGTGAACATAATTAACCTGATTTGGCCTCATGTTATCACATGGTTCCATCCGCCGCACCCGAAATGGTGGTTTCCACATAGAAGAGCATAAACTTCGAGTGGGATAAGTGCGGTTCGTGAGGGCGGTCACACCTCGGAGCCTCGATATGTCCATAGCAACATACCACCACAACCTAATGCATATATTAGGGCACCACCTATGTTTTGGTGAGGTTCCGACACCCCTGGTTCCGTCGAAACCCCCCCCCCCCCACAGTAGACCGGAAGTCGACCGTGTCGTCTACCGCTTCGACGGGCGTCGAAAGGGGGTAGCTCCAAGGACTTTTATACTTGGTTGTGTTTAGGTGGGCCATGTGAACATAATTAACCTGATTTGGCCTCATGTTATCACATGGTTCCATCCGCCGCACCCGAAATGGTCGTTTCCACATAGAAGAGCATAACCTTCGAGGGGGATAAGTGCGGTTCGTGAGGGCGGTCACACCTCGGAGCCTCGATATGTCCATAGCAACATACCACCACAACCTAATGCATATATTAGGGCACCACCTATGTTTTGGTGAGGTTCCGACACCCCGAAGCCCCCGGTTCCGTCGAAACCCCCCCACAGAAGACCGGAAGTCGACCGTGTCGTCTACCCCTTCGACGGGCGTCGAAAGGGGGTAGCTCCAAGGACTTTTGTACTTGGTTGTGTTTGGGTGGGCCATGTGAACATAATTAACCTGATTTGGCCTCATGTTATCACATGGTTCCATCCGCCGCACCCGAAATGGTGGTTTCCACATAGAAGAGCATAACCTTCGAGGGGGATAAGTGCGGTTCGTGAGGGCGGTCACACCTCGGAGCCTCGATATGTCCATAGCAACATACCACCACAACCTAATGCATATATTAGGGCACCACCTATGTTTGGGTGAGGTTCCAACCCCCCGAAGCCCCCGGTTCCGTCGAAACCCCACCACAGTAGACCGGAAGTCGACTGTGTCGTCTACCCCTTCGACGGGCGTCGAAAGGGGGTAGCTCCAAGGACTTTTATACTTGGTTGTGTTTGGGTGGGCCATGTGAACATAATTAACCTGATTTGGCCTCATGTTATCACATGGTTCCATCCGCCGCACCCGAAATGGTGGTTTCCACATAGAAGAGCATAACCTTCGAGGGGGATAAGTGCGGTTCGTGAGGGCGGTCACACCTCGGAGCCACGATATGTCCATAGCAACATACCACCACAACCTAATGCATATATTAGGGCACCACCTATGTTTTGGTGAGGTTCCGACACCCCGAAGCCCCCGGTTACGTCGAAACCCCCCCACAGTAGACCGGAAGTCGACCGTGTCGTCTACCCCTTCGACGGGCGTCGAAAGAGGGTAGCTCCAAAGACTTTTATACTTGGTTGTGCTTTGGTGGGCCATGTGAACTTAATTAACCTGATTTGGCCTCATGTTACCACATGGTTCCATCCGCCGCACCCAAAATGGTGGTTTCCACATAGAAGAGCATAACCTTCGAGGGGGATAAGTGCGGTTCGTGAGGGCGGTCACACCTCGGAGCCTCGATATGTCCATAGCAACATACCACCACAACCTAATGCATATATTAGGGCACCACCTATGTTTTGGTGAGGTTCCGACACCCCGAAGCCCCCGGTTACGTCGAAACCCCCCCACAGTAGACCGGAAGTCGACTATGTCGTCTACCCCTTCGACGGGCGTCGAAAGGGGGTAGCTCCAAGGACTTTTATACTTGGTTGTGTTTGGGTAGGCCATGTGAACATAATTAACCTGATTTGGCCTCATGTTATCACATGGTTCCATCCGCCGCATCCGAAATTGTGGTTTCCACATAGAAGAGCATAACCTTCAAGGGGGATAAGTGCGGTTTGTGAGGGCGGTCACACCTCGGATCCCTCGATATGTCCATAGCAACATACCACCACAACCTAATGCATATATCAGGGCACCACCTATGTTTTGGTGAGGTTCCGACACCCCGAAGCCCCCGGTTCCGTCGAAACCCCCCACAGTAGACCGGAAGTCGACCGTGTCGTCTACCACTTCGACGGGCGTCGAAAGGGGGTAGCTCCAAGGACTTTTATACTTGGTTGTGTTTGGGTGGGCCATGTGAACATAATTAACCTGATTTGGCCTCATGTTATCACATATTTAATATCGATCGGGATAAGTTGGGTGTGGTTGAAGTCGGTCACACCTCGGAGTCTTGTGAGGATATCACATGTGAGTTTTATTTTATTTTCTCTTAATTAATTGCATTACAGTAGGTGTTTCACGCTTGGTAGGTGGCTGTCGGTGGAGTGGATAAGATCACATATTCCGGGTATGTGGTGACAAGAATACATTTAGTTAAGAAAACACACATTTAATATCGAACAGAGAATTTGATTTAACGTTAACACATAACGATCGAGCACATTCTGGAACCGCCGATACATAATTGACTAACAAATAAGTAAACATGCATGTAGAACAAATTACAACAATCACGAACAACTAACAAATAAAATAAAACCTACAATCTTCTCATCAAATATCTTCTCCTCCAGCCGGTCCCATGCCAGATGGACCTCCAAAGCAGTGGCCTCCCGTCCTGAATAACGGACCCGGGTCAACGACCTGCTCCACATGGATTAGGATAGTATGAACCAGCGACGGTTTTGTCGTGGTTGAGTAGGGGGCGTCAAACTCAGACGGTGGACCGCGAGGCCGGAGGAGGCATGGAGGACGCGAGTGCAGTCCTCGCTGAAGCGGAATCGCACGAAGAAGTCGAATGACGGCGCGCAAACCTCCACCTTGACGTGGCGAATTTGTGTGTAAAAGATCAGTGGCCGGGGGTGTCTTTTATAGCCTCCCCACCAGCTACCCCGCCCAAAATTTCCCGCCCAAAATTTCCCGCCAAAAAAAAAAACCCGCAAAAATTTCCCGGCAAAATTTTTACCACCCAATTTTTTTGCAAGTCGTGTAATAAAGAACATAAAATACTGTGCGACTAAACACATCGATGAACAAATCAAACGGTTTCCCCGAGCTACAGTCGCACACTGGCTGCGATATCACATGCAGTGTGCGACTGAGCTCGGGAATCCGGATGATTTGTGTTGGACGCCACGAATTAATCCGGATGAAAAATAAGTTGTATTGAAGACCTAAATATAGCTGAAACAAAACACACGGGTTTCCCTAGCTACAGCCCTACACTGATTCACGGTTGAATGTCGTTGCATTCAGTGTAGGGCATAGCTAGGGAACCCGAATGTTTTGTGTTTGAGCACAAGGTAGAATATATGAGTGAATAACCAGGGAAACAAAACACACGGTTTCCCCTAGCTACAGCCCTACAGTGATTCACGGTCGAATGTCATTGCATTCACTGTAGGACGTAGCTAGGGAACCCGAATGTTTTGTGTTTGAGCGCCACTTCGATCCAAGCAGCGGTAAGACGTCTCTGATGATCTACAACCGTCCGACAAGACATCTCTGATGATCTGCAACCGTTTGGAGCGGTCGCAGGTCATCAGAGACGTCTTGCCGCTGGTTGCCCAAAGATGCCTCTCCGAGTGACGCTGGAATGTTTTGTGTGAGTGAGTAACCTGTCTGAGGAGTGGCCAATTTATAGGCGTCGTTATATTTGCCGAGAGGGACACTCGGCGAAATTCACCACTCGGCGAAGGTTTGGCGTGGAACGAAATTATTTTTCCCGCCCACCATCTTTGCCGAGCAGGACACTCGGTGAAATATACCACCCGACGAAGAAATGGCGCGAAACGAAATTATTTTTCCCGCCCACCATCTTTGCCGAGGGAGACACTCGGCGAAGGCGACCACCCGGCGACGAAATGGCGCGGAGCGTAATTTCGTTTCCTGCCCTATTCTTTGCCGAGTGCTGGCCACCGACAAACTCGGCAATGGGGCTCCAATTTGCGCGGCAAACAAAAAAACTTTCGCGCAGTTTCTTCGCCGAGCGAGACACTCGGCAAAGAAATGTCCAATTATTTTATTGTTTTCGGTTACCTCTTCGCCGAGCGAGATGCTCGGCGAAGGCCAGCTCCCGTCATGGCGCCCGTGGGTCCGACTGTCAGGTGCCACATGGCCGTTCTTTTCGCCGAGACCTGAGCTTTGCCGAGTGTCTTTTCTGGTCGTTGCCGAGAAAATGGTCTTCACCGAGTGCTAGGCTCTTATTGTCTCGGCGAAGTGCGTTTTTGCCGAGTGGTCACCGCTTCGCCGAGTTTGGTTTGTTCTGCGTCGGCGTAGGTGTCTTCGCCAAGTTGCCCCCGCGTTTTAGCTCTCGGCAACGCCGAGACAACTCGGCGGAGAGTCATTTTCCAGTAGTGTCAGCACGGAAATGAACAGGCTTCGAACAGTTCCCCTTTTTGTCCAATCTTTTTTTACATCTAGATGCAAAATACATCACTTGGGACCGTGACGAAAAATCAAAATATATGTGCTCGCGACTCCTAACTGCCGCGTAATACTTTCCTGCCCGCGCCAGGTAGGTTCCGTCTCCATCGCCATCGGCGCCGCCGCTGCCCTTCCGCCGCTCCATCCCGACCTCCCAGAGCATTGCCACATACCGACGCCCGCCCGAGCCTCGATTGACATGTATCATGTCGATCGATTAGGCGATTCGCCGGCGCCACCGACCCTCCACCGTCTCCCTCCCCGGGCATCGTTGCCACCCGTCGGCGCCCACGGCCTTCTTGATGCCAGCTGGAGCCATTGAATTTGGCAGCATGTATGCTATAAATTTGATGAACCATGTATGGGGGTTGTTGATTCTTTTATTTTTATCTTACTGTTTTTCTTTTGAATTGATTTGGTATGATTGTTCGGTTTATGTTTGTATGCATTATTTAGGGTGGAGGCTGCCCTATTTTCGAGCAGCTATTGGAAAACTAATCCCTATACTGTAAAATATATCTGCTATTGGAGTTGGATCTTTTTGGTAATGTAAAAAAAAAACTTTTTAGTGATGTAATTTTACATTAGCTGTTATTGGTGCCCTATTGTCCATCACCTATTTGGTTGACATATGTCATGCCAATTCATATCACTAACCATATCATTTTACTGTTCAAAGGCATCATTTCATTTCTGTCGAATAAAAGAACATGATAGGTGCCAAACGAGCTAATGGATTTTTTGCACGTGCTAAAGTGCCTGTTGTTCTAGCGATTGTAATTTTGAACTGTAGAACACTTTTAAGTCCCAAAATTACGAGAATATGATAGAGTAAAATTTACGCACATAGAGAATACTCGTATATGTTTGACTCTAATTCTTTTCTCAGAATTTTTGAAATATTTAAATATTTTTATATAATCAAACCGGGCAGGTGCATTTGACCTGGGAGCCATTGTCAATTTCTGCTAAAGGTGCTTCATGAAAAATACTCCATCTATAGATGTACAGAATATTGATGGAGCACACGGATTTATATCTACCTATTATATTATTAAAACAACAAACAATCAACGGTGAAGATTTCTCACGTTAATATAGACGGTGCAGATTTACCACGCACGCGCATCCAATTTTAATTGGAAACCGATGCAATCTACCGTGCTATATCTAGACTCTATATCTGGACTCTTTCTAGGTTTGCCGATTCATGTACGAGTGCTATTTTTCTTTTTCAGTCTTGCCAAAAAACATACGACTGCTAGCAATCGATCGATGTATCACGGCTGGCGTTTCTTTTGCCCTAGCATAATCGCCCGCCGCACGACGTCGCCCGGCCAGGCAGCCCGACGAGACGAAGCGTGAGGATATGCCATCTCGCCCCACAGCACACGGCAGTCAGAGGAGACAAAGCGCGATGATCTGCCGTCTCGGCCCGCAGCACACATTGGATAGGAGGCCATCGGACAAGGAGCACTCGACCGGCAATGTCGCTCTGCAAAAGCCGAACACCACGCCGACGAGATGGAGAGCGGCGGCAGCCCGACGAGACAGACGAGACGAAACCCGACGATCTGCCATCTCGCCCCACAACACACGGCAGTTTGACGAGACAAAGCACGACGATCTGCCGTCTCGGCCCGCAGCACACATTGGATAGGAGTCCATCGGCAAGGAACACTAGACCAGCAATGTCGCTCTGCAAAAGCTGAAAGCCACGCCGACGAGGTGAATTGCATCAGGTTTGGATTTGTTGTCTCGTTAATGTGTTGAAACTATACATATTTGTAGCTGAGTTGCTAAAATATTTTGCATCGTCCGAGATGAATTTGACAAATATGCACAGATCGATGACTGCTATGTTGATGCTCTAGCGATGGTCACCTCCATCCTCCAACAATGGCGAAAGCGATCGCACATGCGATGACACTCGATCTGCTGCCGCAGCTAAGGTTGCTGCCTGATTTTCTCACTCACGTCTCGCACAGATCAAGCAGCTCAACAACAGCAAGTGTTGGATCGGACCTAGACAAAGTAATGATCGAGCTTGCTGTAGACGATGAGCTCGAAGCGACAATGTCGACCCCCTCTCATGAAGCTAGCTCGAGGAAGGATGACACCATCTCGCGCTAAGGATGCTAACGAACACACAAGGTACCCTGAATCTAGCACAAGCTCTTCGACGAGTCCATCTGGCAAATTGACGATATCAATCTGGTGTAAAGCCACGAATGATGAAGGCCACGGGCACGTGGATGATGGCGATACAATGAGGCAAACACAAGTGGGACGCCCTCAGCAGTAGAGGATTTGGTGATCGACCATGCTGTCCACAGTTTGCATCAGCTGGGCTGGATTTTTTTTCAGATCACGGACGTAGACTCGAGCTAGCGGTGCTGGACTCAAGTTTATTGTTGAGTTTTTTAATAAGAAATTTGTTTGGAGTCGATTACAATTTAATTATTTTGGTGCAGGATTCCGGTTAAATTGACTGCGTGCATGAAAGCTCAGTCGCCATGGTCACTTATGCGTGCAGTTTAGACCACCCACAGTATCGCACCGATTTCTGGGCAAGCTGCCATCTTTGGTAGTCATTGCTTGATCTAAACAGGGATGAATTTGAGTGCCCCATACAAGTTGTGGATTCCAAGTTGAGTCATCCGCTGGATGGTGTGCCGGCCATGCTGACGGTCAGATCGATCGATCTAATATTACTGGGAGTCATGACCTGTGCCAGATAGAAATGCGTTCGTGTATCGCTTGATGTCGGCGGCGATATGACAAGCTAAGGCAAGGAGCAGCGACTATATATTATGCACATATGCAGAATTGGAGATGCATCGAGGGCAATGATCGAGCATGCTGGAAGAAGCTGCAAGACAACCCAGCGTCCCTGCCACGATCTTGCCGACAAGGCGCAAAGAGTTTTCCAGGAGATGCACAAAAATTATATCTCATTAGGATACAACGTCGACCACGTACAGCTCCACGAGGGGTCACGCACGGTGCAGTCAGCACTGAACTTGACAGACGAGATGGCGAGATGCAGCAGCCTCGCCGGCAGCTTCAACAAGTATCACCTCCAAGAGAATGGCATAGCATAAATCGGATAAATGGGAATTTTACTGAGTACAGTCAATGGATTGGATACAGACGTCAAAGACAAGAAAACGGGTATTTTACTTTCCCAAATATAGATTGTGGACCCTGATACCCTAACCGTGATTTATCCTCAAATATGTAGTGGGAAGATCAATGGTTTGATAAAAAACAACTAACTGTATGGCAAAACGAATTCAGAATTGTCAATTGTAAAAATGAGGAAATTGAAGCAAGGAAGAGGAAGAATGACAAAACATGGATGGTTTCCTGATGCCAATGAGCAAAATATCACTAAGCAGGGAAGAGATAGGTAAAGAATCAATTGGATTGGTTAGTACTTTTGTAATCACCATGCATATTTGCTATAGATAAATGAGCACATAATGGGTTAGATACGGTGAAGAGGTGACATACCGAAGCATGGATACCATGTGCAAGACAGCAACGAACAACAACAGATTAGAAAACATGTGTCCTACTGAGTTCCTCAACACATTGAAGTTCCTAGGAATCCCAAATCATCAGCTAAAACTGAAGGTAGGTTTGCCGGTGATGGTCCTACGCAACTGCAACCTAGCTGCAGTTTTATGCACCGGCACGAGAATGATCATAACACAGCTTGGAAACAAATATATTGAGGCACAAATGATTACAGGAACGCACGTTAGCGAAAATGTATGCATACCTCAGATTATCATGTCACCCTGCGACTAAAAATATCCATTCATGGTGAAACGGAGACAATATCCATTATCAGCCTGCTTCGCAATGACCATAAATAGGATCCAAGGTGAGTCTTTCAGTAAGGTAGGAATATATCTTAAATAAGCAAGCATTCTTCCATGGGCAACTATATGTGGCATTGTCAAGAGTCACAAACAAAGAAGGACGAAGCTGCTAATCGATGACACTGAGTGTTCAAGTGAAGATAGCGCAAAGGATATTGTTTATAAGGAGATCTTATAAATTGCAAAGGAGTAGAAGGCATTTAAAGTAATTATTGATGGAGTGGAGAGAACCGACTAACACTAAAGAGAAATATAACGTTTGAGATCAGCACAGCATATTCCAGATTGCTTAACAAACGTCACAGGTACTTCATGCACGACATTATTTTTCCATAGCCAAATACATGTGTCGAGACAAAGTTCATATTTCCATTAAAAAATGCATACATGTGTTTTTATATATTTTCTCAAATCTACAATCAAAGGGATTTCCTGGAGATTGAATCACATATTTTTTATCATTGGGATGGCTTTTTTTTGATAAAGGGATCTTTATATTTGGATGGATATAGAATGATGGATATTCAAGTGCCTGCTTTTACAATCTAAAGGACACAAATACAATCATATATTTGGCTATATTGCTACTCTCTGTCACCAATGAAAATGCCATTGCAGCTGGAAGTATATCAAAACTAAAACAATTTACTAAATTATGGATCATCCTGTAATCCAAAATTGGGGAAAAAATTAAATGGGGAAGCAGCCGTGCATGGGGGACTGGAGCACCGAGGCATGCACCTTGCCTCTTGAATACGGGCCGCGGCTGCGACTTTTAATGAATACGGTCAATGGGTTGCATAAGGACGTATAGATTGAGGACCTTGATTTAACCTCAAATGTGTAGTCAGAAGAACAATGGTTGGATAAGATACAACTAATTGTATGCCAGAAAAATTACAGAATTGTCAATCGTGAAAATGAGGAAATTGAAGCAAAGAGGAGGAAGAATGACGCTACCATTCCTGCTGAAATTAGATCCACCGAGCTCGGATTGAAATAGCTGCGCGATCTACAGATCGGCCGGCCGGCTGCGCGTACGCTACAGGCGCCCCTGCCGAGCTGCTGCCCGCTGTGCCCTACATAGTGGTGACCAGAACTAAGAGGGCCTTTCCTACATAGCCAAATCGTCTATGACGAGATGCAGCATGACCTGGAAGATAATGGAATGGCAAGCTTTGAAGACTGAAGAGAAATGCAATGGAATGGGACTTTGGAGAGAGTCACACTCAGTTGTACATAATAGAAAGGTGAACCAAGAATATGTATACTGAATAAAGAAGTGAGAGAAAAATGGTTCAATAAAATATATCTATGAAAGTTTCCGTGAAAAAATTAACCGTAGTCATCTAAGAAAATTGGGTAAACAGATGTATTTAGAAAAAAGGTAAATACAAAAAAAAGTCGAGGAAAATAAGTCAATTAAAAAATGAAACTAAATATATATTGCAAAGATGTTTAAACCGCGGATTTAAATGAACATGACAATAAATCTAACAATCTAACCATGCAAATATGAAGTTTATGTAAAATAAAAAATTACAAGAATCAAGCATATATATAATTATAAGATATTTTGTATAAAAAACTAAAACTTTCGCGGCAACATATAACATCAAAAAATTGTATAACGTACGTAGAAAGTCTACCCGCACAACTGCGCGGGCCACCTTGCTAGTTTACATGTTATTCACAAGGATACATACATGGTCGATACGTGGTCATTTCACCTTCCAGAGGGGCGGCGGGAGCCTATGGATACTAGGTATAAGAGCATCTCCACTCGCGGCATCCAAATGGCCGCCCAAATGCCTTCCGGACAGGCCCTTTGGGCGCCTTCCGGACTGCCTGTCGTCTTCGGGCGCCCTCGCTCCCCACTCACGGCGCACAAAGGGGCCTCCGAAAGGTTTTATTATTTGAACTCCAATATTTTGTTAACGAAATATAACATTTATAAATGTTTAATAGTTGAAACACATAAAACAAAGTTTCACGTTATCGAAAAACAAAATAACAACTCAAACGTCTTGCCCTTCCTGGTCTGCCGCTACCATGCCCTGTCGCGCCCACAAATGCTTCATTTGATCAGTTTGGAGTGCATGATGAGTATTTTCATCACGAATTTTCAAATGCATTGAGAGATAATTGTCGAAATCTGTCGGCCCACTGTGATTAACCTGTGCATGAGGACGCTCAAAGTCATATGGCATATGATCATGCACTGGATTATGGCGCTCACTCTCGATGATCATGTTGTGCAGGATCACACAACAATTCATCACCTCCCACATCTGCTCATTCGACCATGTTAGAGCAGGTTACCGAACGATAACAAACCTTTGCCGCAGCACTCCAAATGCCCGCTCGACATCCTTCCTGGTATTCTCTTGTTCACCGGCAAAATGACAAGCTTTCTTCGCATGAGGGTTGGGGATGCTCTTCACAAATGTTGCCCACCTTAGATAGATGCTATCGGCTAGGTAGTACCCTTTGTTGTACTGGTGGCCATTGACCTCATAGTTGACAGGTGGGGCATGGCCTTCAACTAGCTTCGCGAACACAGGAGAGCGCTGCAATACATTGATATCGTTGTGTGATTCTGCCATGCCGAAAAATGTGTGCCAAATCCATAGTTCATGATCGGTCAACAACACTTCAATATCATTTGTTGCCTCCTTTGTACAATCATTGCCAAGAAAATGGAATGTTCTTTCAGCTACAATGCATGCAGTCTATACTTACAAGCATCCCAGGAAATACTCTTGTTGCATTCTGTTCCACCATACGAGCTGTTTCTTCTTCATTTGGTCCTCTCAAATAGTTTGGGCCAAACACACCAACCACCGCCCTGCAGAATTTGTACATCGACTTGATAATTGTGGACTCTGACATCCGTAGGTTGTCATCTACGAAATCAGCAGGTGCTCCATATGCAAGCACTCTCATGGCTGCAGTGTACTTCTGGATTGACGAGAAACCAATAGTTCCCACGGCGTCCTTCTTCAAGTTGAAACATGGACCATACTCACGCTTAGCTTGCACGATCTGGTTGAACAATCCACGGTTCATCTGAAAGCGTCAACGAAAGTCCTTGGCGGGTGGCGACCGGAGTCTCGGCAAATTAGTCAGAGACTAACATGCAATGGCCTTCCATTCTCTGCATCGGCTTGCTCATCTTCCTTTCGAACGACGAGCCTCCCCGTTTTGGTGCGGCATTGGCGTCCTCGTCGGCTTGAATTTGTAGAAGATAAGAGAGAATCGCTAAATTCTCATCTTCCTCCTCGGCGATGGCGGCTTCTTCTTCCAACAACATAGCGACCATCAACTCGTCGTCGCTGTCCATTTGCAATACATTTATCAGCTAGTATCAATTATGTCGAAAACCAGGTGTACCAGTAATTTCGCCGAACACCTTGCAGGCAGGTGATACGTCTCCAACGTATCTATAATTTCTGATGTTCCATGCTTATATTATACCAATTGCTACATGTTTTGTATACACTTTATATCATTTTTATGCATTTTCTGGGACTAACCTATTAACAAGATGCCACAGTGTCAGTTCCTGTTTTCTGCTATTTTGGTTTCAGAAAAGTTGTTCTGGGAATATTCTCGGAATTGCACGAAACAGGAGTCAAAGTCTCTATTTTTCCAACACGTACACGGAGTCCGAAGGAGAGACGAAGGGGGCCGTGGGCCGCCCTCACCACACCGTGGCGCGGCCCCACCTTCTGCCGCGCCGCCACATGGTGAGGAGGCCTCGGGCCTACACTGACGCCGCCCCTTCGCCTATATATTCATCTTTTCGGGAAAACCCTAAACACCCGAGCCAATATTCCAGAAGACAACCGCCGCCGCCGCCGTCGTCAACCCTAACTCGGGAGGGTTCTGAAGCTCTCCCCGGCACCCTGCCGGAGAGGGGAATCATCACCGGAGGGTTCTACATCGCCATGCCTGCCTCTGGAGTGATGTGTGAGTAGTTCATCTTTGGACTATGGGTTTATAGCAGTAGCTAGATGGTTGTCTTCTCCTCTTGTGCCATCATGTTTAGATCTTGTGAGCTGCCTATCATGATCAAGATCATCTTATTGTAATGCTACATGTTGTGTTTGTTGGGATCCGATGAATATTGATACTATGTCAAGTTGAATATTGAATTATCATGTCTATGTCTTTTATGATCTTGCATGCTCTCCGTTACTTGCAACAATGCTACACTTTAGCATCCATGGCCCAGCATAAGGCGTCTAATCGATGAGCTCAAAGCGACGTCGATCAAATTACGACGAAATCACGAACACAAGGTGCCCTTCGTCTACCTCAAGCTCTTCAACGAGTTCCTATGGCGAATTGGCTATATCAATCTGCTGTGAAGATACGACGGGTGAAAGCCAGGCAGGTTTGGATCAACAGCGGCACGAAGAGGCAAACACAGGTGGGTTGCCCAACAGCAGTACAGGATTTGGTGACCGACCATGCAACTCCAGTTTTCATCAGCTGGGCTAGATTATTTACAGATCACGCACGTGGACTAAGCAAGTGCATTGCCGAAGTGTACAATCTAGCCGTTCGCCTGTCTGCGACTTTGTCGTCGTCTCGCCGTTGTACGGACCACGCCGGATTAGTCGATGTTGCGTTCCACGGCCCTCGGTCCACCGGAGATGCACATAACGCAACGGAATTTTGGTGGAAGATGTCTGAATCTGATGCTTTATTTTATCTGATCATTGCTCAAATTCAATAACTATGGTTCTGACCAAGGGTGCGCGATAGGTTGATTTCGGTGGAAGATCTCTGATGGTTTTTTCATCTGATATTCTGAACAAAGGTGAGCCACATGTGAAGTTTGCCTGAAACGATTTCACGAGATTAATTAGGCGTGTTTTCCTGCTCTACTCTGTGATGGTTTTTGGTTTATGTTTATTACGCTATAATTTGGCTATCCCAGATCAGACCAGTCCAGGTCGCCGCCCAATCATGCCCGTATCAGAGGGATGACACTCTAGAACATGTTGGAGCTGACAGGTGCCAAATATGCTCGCAATTATGGATATAGACCGCAGAGCGCCGTTGGACCTGGCTTAGAGGCAGCCTATTGCAGCTGTTGCTCTGTCTCCGACGACGCCTCCTAGCATGCTGACCAGATTGTGTGCGCCGGCGGGAGCTATTCATATCAGAGGCAAGAGTCTTATTTTCTCTTGGCGTTTTTGTGTGTTTTAGCGGCTGACTGCTTAAGTAAGTCACGTTCTAATGCACCTAAAGTGGCCGTAGCAGCATCTACCAACCCCCTTGCTCTAATGGCACTGAAGCTCATCAGTTTCCAAGAGTGTGCCACTCAGCAGGCCAGCTGCTGAATGTATCTCACGATGGTTATTGCAGCTAGGAGGAGGTGTACTGAGTACTGACGACATGAAGCAGATTCGGTGGTGGCCGCAGTCCATGAGGGCCCTGACCGAAGCAACTAGGTATGATAGACACGGTTCATCTCCGTCACTCCTGCGCCCACCCGGCAGGCAAGTAACTCTGCTATTCTGATGTTAACTCTGTATTGTTGCAGGGAGCTTTCAGTTACAGGGTCTACCCATAACCCATCATCTTACAGATTTATTTGTTTGTGGTTACATCAGTTCAGTTTCTATGGTTTTATCTTTTTCAATGCATGAATTCAGATGAAGAGTCACCCGCTTGCTATAATTGATCAGAGATGGGAATGTAGTATGAGGCTTGAAGGATGGTATGCATGCTACCAGATTCAATAACTGGATGGTATTATTGATATTTTGTGTTTTTGTGCAGGCTACTCTTGGCTGTATTCTTGGCAGTTGAGACTTGGTCATGAGGATGGATAATTCATGTATAATATTTGCCAGTAGTAATTACTCTCAAAGCTAAAAAACTATGTTTGTTTTTTGTTTTTCTTTGGATTTACATTTTTATTGATGTCCAAATCATAGTATAACCAAATTTCAGATAATACTATTGTTGCAAAGTTCCGATAAGATCTGCAAGCATGGAAACATGCTCCAAATTTCAGATAATGATTTCTTTTTTGCAGTACCCAATGACACACTTTGGAGTGTAGATTTATCTTCTATGCACGCACAGATGTTTATGAATTTCTAGGATAACAGCTTTGAAAATATCCTCACGTAGCCTTCTGATTCATAAAAGATGTACCCAATAGAATTGCGTCCGTAATGAGCAAACTGCATCTTTGTTTCAAAATGTAGCTTGCAATTTCAGTTTCACTTATTTTTTAACATATTTCTGGGTAATTATTGGTAGGCACTCATAAGAAAAAGAGTGCAAATTAACTAGGCGGAAGTAAGTATGCATACAAGATCAGAGCATGCTGAAATGGTCTGATACTTTGCTTGGTAGGTCCAGTGTGAATCCTTCATTTTATTTCCATTTCCTTCCACAAAATCTTATGATTCTCTATATACCAAAATAGCTAAAACTTTATGTTCTTGATAAATACGTTACCATTATATTTGCTCAATTTCTCTCAATGCATATATGTAGCACTTTCTTTAATGCAACGCCAGGAGCATGAAAACATGTTGTTAGGGATATTTTTGCCATGTTTTTATTATAAGATTGTTTGTTTTCTTTCCTTACACCAAACATTATCCGAATGCATATTTGTAGTTGCATCCTTACTGCCACGTTCACGTCAATGTGATGCATTTACTAGCGAGTGTATCTTAAGAAGTAACCAACAATGTAATGTTCATGATACTCAATTTCTCTCAGTGCATATATGTAGCACTTTCTTTAATGCAACGCCGGGAGCATGAAAACATGCTGTTAGGGATATTTCTGCCATATTTTTATTATAAGATTGTTTGTTTTCTTTCCTTATACAAAACATTATCCGAATGCATATTTGTAGCTGCATCCTGCCATGTTCACGTCAATGTGATGCATTTACTAGCGAGTGTATCTTAAGAAGTAACCAACAATCGAATGTTCATGATACAAACCAACCTTAAATGTATCACGGTAACAAATCATGTCAAATATGTAATATGCCATCTAAGTTGTGTTGAAGAGTCACAATGAGAGCACATAATTAAAATTAGAGATAGTACATGTGTCCCTGTACCAGTCTGTGCTTTTTGTGATCTAATCATGAGCATGCCATACACGACAGGGTAGATTAGAGTAAGACTACAAACACATATGGAAGATTATGGATCGTTATGCCCATATTTGTGAGGTGGGATGAGAATTGAAAGGAAGGCTGATACAAATGAGGAATCAATATTTAATTTTAGTTTAGTGAAAAGGTATATGCAAAAGTAAGTTGTGAAAAATCTTTATAAAAACGTGTTACTCATTCGGGGTATCTGTGGAGCATCAATCATAAAGGCATAGATGACATTTTAGTTGTCAAAACTGTATCATAAAGATCGTGCTAAAATTAAAACTACTAGGAAATATGCCCGTGCGTTGCAACGGGGAGGAGAAGCAAAAATTACATGAACATTATCCGACATAAAAAATGAAAAAGTGGTATAAAATACTTAATAATCAACTAACTAAATCATACACCTTGTACTATGCAGAACGGTTGATGTAATACGAACCGAAAACTTGAATGCATATTTTCTTTCTTTTTTCTACAGAAAGTTGACTCTTCAAATTGTAAAGTTTATGGTGTAAAATAAAACCAACGTGAATGGATCATGTTTATTTACAAAAATTAAGGAGCTTTATCTCATCTAAGCTCTCGCCAAAATCTTTGTAGTTTTAAATATTTTAAGACAGACATAGTTTATTTAATTCCGATCGTGTGACTGTAGACTCTTGGGATCATAATTATTTAGCTGTCATCGCACCTAGCAAGTTGTGTCAGTTTTTCAAAACAATTAATTAAGTAGCAGCACCGTCAGAACTGCTCAACTGGGAAACATGACACAATAGCACCGTGGAATTGTGGCAGACCAGCTCTCGAGCGTGTGGCGGAGATGAGCCATCCCCTTGCAGCGGAGGTGGAGAGGGCGCAGCCCCACAGCTGGTGCACGCAAAGGCGCGCAAACGGCAGGAGAGCGCGGCGCCAGGTGACGTCCAGGAAACCCAGTAGCAGTTCGCCGATCTATCCTTCCTCGAGGAGATATGCATGTTCCAGCTCCATCGGCTGTCCAAGAAGCAGCTTGCAGGCGAGGTCCTCCTGCCTGTGGCCGCACGGTACCCCGCAGCCGGACGTGAGCTCGCCGCCACCGCTACTCCGAACGACGCCGCCGACCGCTCGTGACGCCGTTGGATCTCGAGCAAGGTCATGGCACCTCCTTTTTTTTTTGAACTGGGGATGGCAGAGTATGGCACTGGCACCTCCTCTGTGAGACAGAAGTGAAAAAGCCCAGAAAGGTGGCCCAGTTCGGTTCAACGAACAGTTATTTCACTTAAGCGGTGGCAAAGGTTGTAATTTCAATTGACAAATAGGGGCAATTCTAAGACAGACCATAATTTCGCAAGAAGCCTTAGTTCCTTTATTATTAAGTAAAGATATGCCTAATAGTATATATATATATAATCTAGCCGCGCAATTGCGCGGGCCACTCCGCTAGTTGTCCCTGATTTCAGCCTTTGTTGTGTAAGGATGAACATGTGTTTGACGCCAACTACACTGGATACATTCGCATTGGTACAGACTACTTGGTCGTTGTCGAGGTGATTAGTGGATGGATCGAGCGGGAACCTGAAAGCTGAGGTCGATTCAGGCGTAGCAAACTGGAGGGCCAATCAACCTGGAGGCGGCGGCGATCTGAGAGACACGGGGTGGGCGGGCTTGGTGGCATCGATCTTGAGCGCTTGGTCTCGTCGGCGGATATTGCTCGATGACGCTTGACGCATGATGCAGCTTGGGGTGGGAAATCGGTGGCCGGTGGCCGGTGGCCGGCGGTTCAGAAGGCAAGCGGCGCCACATGAGCTCAGTCGGGTGCGGACGGGGAAGAATAAAACCTAGACATGTGTTCGCTCGAGGAATGACGTGCGAGCGGGGCGAGGGCCGGTGGCGCTTCGCTGGGCTCGGCCCATATGTGTGCGATCTCGCGACGGAGATCCGGCAGAAAACGGCAGAAAATGGTTGACGTACCGACGTACAGACTGCCATTTGATAGTAAAGATCATTCTCACAAGCTGAAAATCATCTTGCATCCAAAATAATTATGCATTAGGAGCAGTTAGTTTTGGATTGACAAAATCTTCATGTGCATAATTTAATCTACTTACCAGGGATAGTCATGAAAATAAAAACAATAATACTATGTGACTCGTTGTGGGCGATGGGGCCTCCACTTTCTTCTGGACGGATAGGTGGTTGCATGGAGGGCTACGTCGGATAAGGGATGTGGCTCCAAGCCTCTTCCTGAAAGTGCCCAAGAGTGCCCGTTGCTCCCGTCGAGTGAGGGAAGGGCTCGCTGGCGGCTGGCTTGAGGACATACCGCCAGACTTGGACGCGTGTGAGATACACGAATTGCTGTCTCTAGCTGACAGCGTGGAGGGCTTCGCCCTGTCCGTCGGGACCGCAAATGAGTTTAGATGGAGCTTGGAGACCCACCACCAATACTCTCCTCGATCGGCCTACCGGGCATTCTTTGAGGGTAAGGTGGGTTTGGCAGGGGCGCAGCAAATTTGGCGCTCGCGAGCCCCCAACAAGTGCAAGTTCTTCCTGTGGCTAGCACTGAGGAAGAGGTGTTGGACGGCCGACCGCCTAGGGCGTCGATGGCTGCCCAGACTGGCAGCTTGCCCCTTCTGCGACCAAGTGGAGGAAGATATTGATCATCTGCTGCTCGGTTGTGTTCTTGCCAGGGACGTCTGGTCATCCTTCCTGACTAGATGGGGGAGAGTAGACTGGATTCCTGACCACGATGCCCGTCTAGAGGAGTGGCTGCCCCTAAAGACGCCTAGAGGCAATAAGGCGAAGGATTTGTGGACCGTGATCACTCTGATCTGCTGGAGTTTGTGGAGACACATGAACAATGTAGTCTTCGAGGGTCATAGACCTTCGGTGGAGGCTGCCACCAGGATGGTTAGGGCCGAGGCCGACTTGTGGCGATCGGCTAGGATGTTCAGGAGTAGCCTAGAACCCGTAGATAGGTGGAGGGTTGGCGAGTGATCCCCCTTTCTCCCTTTGATGGATGGTGTTTCAGGCGTTTGTGCCTAAACGCGTTGTAAACGGCCGCTTGGCCTCTTCTTCTTGAAACCGATACGTCTGCTCGGACGTATCCTTAAAAAAAATACTATGTGACTCGTCGCTTCGAGGCATTGAAATAGTGGTACCCAAGTATTGCCAGATGCAAATGGAGGTTCAGATATTTTAGTTCTTGTCTTTCTTCAAATTTCAACCTGATTTCATCCTCATATAGACTTGTACTTGCAATCTACAGAGCATCAAGCTTTAGCGTGTGAGGATGAAAAGGTATTTGACGCACCTTCGTACTGGTGCAAACATTTTTCGATGTCGAGGTGATGAGTGGAGGTGGGCAGCAAGCTGCAGGCCGAGGTCGATTATGTCGTTAACGTTGGTAGTGAACTGCAGGGCGAGTCAACCCGGACGCGGAGCCGCTCCTGGTATATCAAAAAGAGGATCGGGGAGAGGGCTTAGCACATACACTCAGTTATTGAATATGGTAAACTATGCTTTCTATGATATATATTCAGTCTCAGCAACAGGAAATTTCTCATCCAAAATAGTCATGCATCAGGAAAAGTATGGATTGTTTGGATTATCAAATTACATGCAAGAAATTCAGGAGCGAAATGAAACAATCAGCAGAACTACGTTATTCTTCCAGGGATTGAAATTTTGGTACCTCAAATAGTGTGAGATGCAAATGTGGTTCACGTACTGTTATTCTCTTCTTTTTTTCGAAATTGTCCCTGATTTCAGCCTTTGTTGTGTAAGGATGAACATGTGTTTGACGCCAACGACACTGGCTACATTCGCATTGGTACAGACTACTTGGTCGTTGTCGAGGTGATTAGTGGATGGATGCCAGCCCCCTCCCGCCAGCCCCCTCCGCTCCCTCCCGCCGGTAGCCGCTCCGGCGCCGGCGTCCACTCCCCTGTCGACGGCCGCTTGGCCTAGACGGCCACCTCTTCCCCCGTCCTGCTCCCTCCTCTGAGCATGGCGGGTCAGTCTGCTTCTGGCGGCCGCGTGCAGCTTTCGGCCTCAGATCTGAGTTCTCCCTCGCGTGGCTCGGCGGGAAGAACGGCGACGGCGGCGGCTCCTCCCTCCCCTGCGGCCCGACCTCGCCTGCGCTCAGTGGTGGTGGTTCCAGATGGAAGGCCGGGGTGGTCCAAGGTCGTCCTCAAGAAGACCATGGCCATCTCGAAGAAGCAGGAAAGGCGCCTGTTTGTTCCACTCCCGACGTCAAGGCCAAGCGACAAGGTGCTGCCTTCGCTATGGGGACGGTGCTACAACTGCGGCGAGAAGGGCCACGTCTCGGCCAAGTGCACCAACGAGACGTTCTGCGTCAAGTGCGGCGGCACCAAGCATGAGTCCCATAACTGCACCAAGCGGCCGCGCAGTCCGCCGGCGGCTGGCCCTTCGACGGCGCCGGCGCCCAACCGCAGGCGGCTTTTGCCGCAGGAGATCCCTGTCCCGGCTCCGGCGATGCCTTCGCCTCCTTCACAGCCTCCGGCCGAGGCCCTACCGACTCCCCCGCTCCCGGCTGCTGCAGCCTCCTCGGTCCGTTCGTGGAGCGATGTCGCGTGTCCGGCTTCGGTGCCGCTCTCTGCGTCGTTCCGGGTGCCTTTCGATGCGGAGGAGGCCGCCGTGGTGCGGGAGATGGATTTCCCCATGGACGAGGGCGACGAGGTGTGCGTGCTGGCACCTTCTGCGGGCATGGTGGCGTTGGAAGACGAGATGCAGCGCGCCTTTGTGGTCATGATCACTGGTGCGCGACCTGAGGTGGATCTGGCTGATGCGGCGGCGGCCATCCACGCGCAGATGAATCTGACGCCATACGACTTCTCCATCAGGGCCTACTACCCGGCGGATTTCCTCATTCTGTGCAACTCCGAGCAGGCTCGCAGCACGCTGGCGCGGGCGCCGACTATCGTTGGTCCGGGGTTCACGATGGCTCTCCGTCCATGGATTCGTCAAGATCAAGCCACCTTGCTGGAGGCGCCCTACCTGGCGACGGTGGACATGTACGGCATCCCTGGCCATGCGTGGGAGCTGCGCACGGCTCAAGCTCTGCTGCTGGGGTCTGGCTAGATCCAAGACGTGGCCCCGGCGACGGCCAAGCGGTTCGACATGTCAAAGTTCACGGTGCGTGTCTGGACGCGTTCTCCGGCGGCGGTCCCGGCTCGCAAATGGCTAGACGTCCTGGAGCCCGATGCTGGGTCACGGCTCACCATTCATCGGGGTGTGCTGGCAAGGGGGCACAAGAAAGCGCTGAGGTACGCCATTCGGTTCGTGGTCACGGAGGCGATTCGGCACGAGCCCAAGTCACCCTCGGCTCCACCGCCGCCGCCGTCTTCTAGTGATCATGGTGGTAGAGATGGTGGTGGTGGCGCTGGGCATCCTGATGTTGACCGTGGCGGTGGCGAGACGGTGCTGGTGGTAACAATGCAAGGCGGTTTGGTTCGGCGGATTCTGGTGGCCCGGCTCGCAGTGAAGATTCAGTGACGGGACCTCGCCGTGTTCAGCAACGGCAAGCAGGGTTCATGGGTCATGGCGGCGGTGGGCGTGACCAGCGGGCGGCCTTGTCTGGCGGCGTGGGCTCCAGGCAGCGTTCTGGGGCTACGGTGGTAGGAAGTTCGAGATCGCCGGCGGCAACTCCGGCGCGGTCAAGGCCGTCGGAGGTGAGCAGGGTGTGGCGGCCGGTGGCGTCGGTACGACCGGCGTCAGCAGAACTGGTGTGTGGCGGGACCCGCGAGGTCCTCCCGCGCAAGAAAGCAGCTGTTCAAACTCAAAATTGCAGCGCCCAACTGCTTTCCAAGGCCGTGCAGACCACTCCAGTCTCGCCGCGTGAGCCGCCAAAGCAGTCTTCTGTGAAAGCACCTGTGCTGGAGCCTGAAAAAGAACCTGTGCTGGAGCTATCCTCTGTCTCGGCTGCGCCAAAAGTAGGTCCTGCAGAGCAAGCAATGTTGGCGGTATATGGGAGACTGGCAGGTGATAGGGACCCGACAACCTTTGACCCGGCAGTGGAGGACCTATCATGTGGAACTTACAGTTGCGGATCCCAAGCTGATTCGGTGGAATATCCGGAAGCTTCTAGGTCGGCTGTCTCTCTCGACAGGCCTTCGCTGTTGGTGGTTCTTAGCTCGCCAGACACGGCCACAGCTGATGGGCCTCCATCCACACCAGTCCACAGGCCGAGTGGCCCATCGGGTGTGAAGAGGCAGCAAAAGCCCAAAGGCGCGGCTGCTGGCAGATTGAAGCCCACTGCGCTGAGTTTCAAAACCCCTTCTCCGGCCAAGGACACAAGCAGAGACCCAGAGCAGTTGCAGGAGCTGATCACGCAGATACGTGCTCACATCGCTTCACCGCTCCTTCCGCTTCCTGATGTGCAAACGGTCAGGCGCCGCAGATACAAGTTCGTGCCGGAGAGCGAGTGTAGGCGCAGTTCCAGGCTTGCTATCAAGGCGCGCACGAGACCTGCCTCGGCTGCCAAACGCTCGCAGCAACTGCTGATGGTGCAGCTGGGAATTGCGCCACCTGAAGAGACGATTACGGAGGAGCATCTTGCTCAGTATGCTGGGTTCTTCGATGGCACGCTGGCACCACCGCAGGTTCAGGCACTTGCGGCTTTGTTTGGCCTGACGGTGCCAACTGCGGACGAGGCGGCGGACATGGTTTAAACCATGTCCCTTGCTGTTTTTTGCAGAATGTTCCAAATGGATTGGGTCAATCATGTAATTGCGGTCTGGAATATCAGAGGTCTCAACGATAGAAATCGCCATTCGGTAGCTAGGGATTTTGCGGACGACTGCAGGGCGTCGGTCATCTGCCTTGTGGAAGCAAAACTGGAAGTTGTAGATCGTTTCCTAATAATGCAAATTCTTGGCCCGCGGTATGATGGTTTCCTTTTTTTGCCGGCGGTGGGCACTGCGGGGGGTATCATTGTGGCCTGGCAATCGAGCATGGTAACAGTGACCAATCCCCGCATAGACTCTTTCTCTCTTACTGCCTTTTTCTCATTTGCGGATGGTGGTGAGTGGTGGCATACCACGGTGTATGGACCAACGAATGATGAGCTAAAAGTAGAATTCCTTGATGAATTAAGAGAAATTAGAACCAGCTGCAATGGTATGTGGACAGTAGCCGGCGATTTCAATCTTATTGTCGACGCAGCTGACAAGAACCAGGGTAACATTAACCGCAGAATGTTGGGGCGGTTTAGACGCCTTCTAAATGATGTTGAGCTGTCAGAGGCACCGCTCATGGGACGCAGGTTTACCTGGTCGAATGAGCGCTCTTCTCCGACGTTGGTCAGGTTGGATAGATGGTTCCACTCTTCAGATTGGGATGCCAACTTCCCCAACAGCTTGCTCCAGGCGAGATCAACAAGCATCTCTGATCACTGTGCAATTCTGCTGTCCACAAATGTCTGTTTCCACACAAAGAGGCGGTTTCAATTTCAGAGTTTCTGGCCTACCCAACCAGGGTATGCAGAGGTGGTGGCGAGTGCCTGGGCAATGCCTACTGCTGACAGGGACCCTTTGCTCGTTTTGGATACGAAGTTGAGGGCTACTGGGCGAGCTTTAACCTCTTGGGGGCAAAAACGAGTGGGGAACATCAAGCATCAGCTGCTGCTGGCTACTGAAATTGTCTTTCAGTTAGACAGAGCACAAGAGAACAGGTCACTGTCATTTGAGGAAGGATGGCTGAGGAAGCAACTCAAAAAAAGAATTCTTGGGCTAGCTTCGCTGCAAAGAACAATGGCAAGGCAACGCTCCAGGCTCCTCTGGTTGCAAGAGGGTGATGCGAATACACAGTACTTTCATGTGCACGCAAGTGCTCGTCGAAGGAAAAATCACCTATTTAAATTGCGAAGAGGAGATGTGGAAGTGACCACGCAGAACGACATGAACGCATTGAGTTCTGATTTCTTCCAGCAGCTTATTGGGACACCTCAAGAGCGGCCGGCTGCGCTGAATTTAGGGAACCTTGCTTTCCCTGCTGTGGATCTTTCAGGCCTTGAGCTGGATTTTTCAGAGAAAGAAATTTGGGATGCTATTAAAGAGCTACCGCCTGATAAGTCACCGGGGCCTGACGGTTTCTCACTGCGGTTTTATCAGTCTTCCTGGGCTATAATAAAAGACGACTTCATGCAGGCAATTGAGCACCTAACCAAGCAGGACGGTCGAAGCTTTCGGTCGCTGAACAGTGCCTTTATCACTCTCCTGCCCAAAAAAGAAGGAGCCACTGATATCACAGACTTCAGACCAATTAGCCTCTTGCATAGTGTGGCAAAAATCTTTTCCAAGGCTTTAGCACTACGGTTGGCACCCAAGTTACAGGATCTGGTTGCAGCAAATCAAAGTGCTTACATCCGAGGGCGTACTATACAAGATAACTTCATGTTGGTTAGCCAATCCCTAAAAACCTTCCATCGCCGGAACACGTCTGCTTTGTTCCTGAAACTCGACATTGCACGGGCTTTTGATTCACTGTCATGGCCATTCTTGCTGGAAGTGCTTCGGTGAAGAGGTTTTGGCCCCAAATTCTGTTCATGGGTAGTGCTCATGCTGGCTACGGCCAACACCAGAATCCTAGTAAATGGCTTCCCTGGGGAGCAAATTTTCCATGCTAGGGGACTTCGGCAGGGAGACCCGGCGTCACCGCAATTCTTCATTCTGATCATGGATGTTCTGACGGCGGTTTTTAGCAAAGCGGAGGAGGCTGGGGTGTTTGAACCTCTCTGCCGATGGGGCATTCGTCATCGCCTATCGATTTACGCAGACGATGTTGCCATGTTTATTAGGCCGTGTGAAGAGGAGTTAACAGCGGCCAATGCACTGCTGCGATGTTTCGGGGATGCATCAGGTTTAGTGACCAACATGGCTAAAAGCGCTATCATGCCGATCAAATGCAGTGAAGAGAGGATCACGGAAATTCTGCCTGCTTTTCCGTGTCAATTAGCTCAATTTCCTTGTAAATACTTGGGGCTCCCACTGTCACCGAAAAATCTGAGGAAGATAGACTGGCAACCGTTGTTAGATGAGCTGGCCCGTCGTCTCTCAACTTGGCGCACTGCTTTGCTCACAGAGGGAGGGCGCCTGGTACTTGTTGCTTCGGTTCTGATGATGATCTCAATATACCATATGCTGTCGCTTGACTTGCCCCCATGGGTACTACAGACAATCAACAAGATCTGCAGGCGGTTCTTCTGGAAAGGTTCGGATGATGCTAGAGGAGGACACTGCAGGGTTGCCTGGGATCAGGTTTGTAAACCAAAGCTGCAAGGAGGGCTGGGGCTCCACAATCTGCAACTGCTGAATGATGCATTACGGATCAGATGGTACTGGATGGAAAAAGTCGGCCCCTTGCGTGCTTGGAATGGGTTAGACTTCAAGTTATCTGCTAATGCTGAAGCCATGTTCGTGGCAGCAACTGAATGTACAATTGGTGATGGCCGGCTGACAATTTTTTGGAGGGACCGCTGGATCAATGGTAAGAGTGCTAAAGAGATTGCACCAGACCTGATCCCCTTTGTAGCCCCACAGAATGCTTTGCGGATGACAGTTAACCATGCACTGGACAACGACAATTGGATCAAGAACATCAGGGGCATGCTCTCGGTGCAAGCCATTGTTCAGTTTGTCAATCTCTGGCAAGCCATACAAGCGGCTCCGGCGCTTTCGGAGGAACCAGATCAGTTCAGATGGCTGTTGACAGCTAATGGGATGTACTCGGCAAGATCTGCATATCAAGGTTTCTGCTTGGGTGCGGTGGATGCCGGCTATGCAGAGCTGATATGGGGCAGTGGGGCTCCTTTGAAAGAAAAGCTCTTCATGTGGCTTGCGGTCAGGAACCGCTGTTGGACAGGTGCTAGACTGAATGCAAAAGGTCTTCAGGGTCCTTCGCGCTGCTTATACTGCGATCAACTCCCAGAAACAATTGACCACCTGATGGTCCAATGTCCCCATGTCAGGACAATCTGGTTTCGGATTCTGACGGATATGGGGCTGGGTCAGTACACACCACAGCAAGACAGCCACCTCACGTCCTGGTGGTGTCAGTTAAGCCAATGACCAACCAAAGCTGCGAAGGAAAACCTTGACCACTACGGCTATTGCTTGCTGTAGGATCCTCTGGCTGGAAAGGAATAGTCGGCATTTCGATGGAAAATTCGAGACTGAAGAAAGAATCTGTAATAGAATAAGAGATGAGTTGCGGATGTGGCATTTGGCCATACGATCTGCAGAGAGAAGGGAGGAGTAGCCTCAGTCTAGAGGTAGTAGCAGTGGTGTTGCGGTGTGTGAATTGTAACAACTCTTTCTAATCTTAATGTCATGACATGCATGTCTTGCATGTTCTTGAAAAATTAGTGGATGGATCGAGCGGGAACCTGAAGGCTGAGGTCGATTCAGGCGTAGCAAACTGGAGGGCCAATCAACCTGGAGGCGGCGGCGATCTGAGAGACACGGGGTGGGCGGGCTTGGTGGCATCGATCTTGAGCGCTTGGTCTCGAACACATAAAAGCAACTACTATAAAAACCTCCAACACATTATATATGCAACCATATATAATGTATATCATGTTATACATCTCTTAATACACCCATTTAAAAAATACGAGCGGAAAAAAAGCCACAAAACCCAAGCCGAGGAGAAGAGATTCCTGCAATTGTTTATTAGCTAGCTACAATCTGAGGAGAGGTAACATCTTAATCGGTCTGCCATTGGATTTAGTTGTTTACCGAAGATAAAGAGGAGATCTTTGAAATATGTTTGCTAGATTTGATCTCTTTAAGACTATTACATGCTTCCGAATTTTTTATTGGGTCAGCGGGTACGAGATAAAGAAGATATCATCTTCCTCCCAGTAGTGTAGACCTTGTTTCCCAGCATTTGGCGGAAGTTGGCGCTATTGCCGGCACCAAGTTTGTGCATCCGACCACCCCAGCTAGGGATGGTTAACGCCCATTACTCTGCTCTGGAACCAGTGTTCTTAGACACGCAATGTATACTTACTCATGTACTCCTGTTTCAGATCCGAGTGCTCCTCTTGAACTGAAAAAGGTTGCATATTGTAGTAATACAGTAGTTTTAAGGTATCTTCTAATCAATTATTCATGGAACCGGTTCTTTGATTTACAGTTGGTATGGTGTCTATATCAGGTTAGTACATTGCATGATTATTCTGTGATGGTTAATTAATTCCTTTCTTACAGCTGGACTCATGATCCACGACTTACTGCCCTTTAGGAGTTGATTCCATGGAGTTATGTTCTCAAGTTTTACTATTATTTGTTTCTTTAGGTGCTCGATGAAATACCTAGCACAAAAAATCTACTTATGTTGTACCAGAGATACAATGTGGATTTAGATGAGAATTTATGCACCTGCATTGCATCCTTTACGTTCTAGAAATTATATGGAGCCCACTAACTTTTAATGATGTCTTTCAGGTATAGAACCGTGTGAAATCAAAAGATACAGCAGGTGAGCATCAAGTTGAGGGATGGCAAGCACATGTGATATGTACTTCTGTGCATTCACTGATTGCTAAGGTTCATAATTTGGTACTGAAAAAAATGGAAAAACACTATGATTTTTATATGCAGTATGTGTACTTTCAGATTTCAGGAGCTGTTATTGACATGAATTTTCTTTTGCTGGAGACACTGGTGCCAGATCTACATTAGAAGAAGTGCAAGTTAAGGATTGAGGTGGTGCGCTCTTTCTTATCGGTTTCTATAGTATGCTGATATATATACATGCAAACCATTATTCCATCTATTGACACTTATAATCGATTCATTAGTACAAGAAAATGATAAAAGAGATTAACTCAACAGATTTATGGAATTTTGTCGAGTTTTGTGTATAATATCAAGAAGAGAAAAAAACACTGAACATTTTTTCGGAAGGTTATGTCCATATTTTCATTCTGACCATGAGATATAGAGTAGGAGGAAGTTTTAAATAGTTGGAGATCCCGAGTTATAAGAGCATTCAGCCTGTAATCTTCTCTTGATATGTTAATATCATCAACACTTCGATGCCAGCAAATGCAGCAAATAGCAAACACACACAAAACCCTGATGTTTTCTCCCCATCAGTGATTTTTAAAAATCGTATTTAATTAGGATGACTGCGCCGTGGGGACTACAAGAATGAGGTAACCTTTTATCCGTGGTGCACATTCTCACGTAGGAGTTAATTTTGTAGGGAAGAAGGATGCATTACTGTTTTTTTTCTTCCAGCTTTGATTTTGAGCTGAAGCCTCAAGTCCTTGGTCAGCAATCCGTTGTAAATAAAAGGTAATATACATAATTCATGGAATAGTATAAGTCTGTAATCTTTATGTTGCATTCGTGGACTAAAGCTCACTAATCAGCTTGATTTTGCACGTCAGTACTTACTAGAAATGTATGCTTTCGATGTACTTTTTTTAAAATATTATTGATCTGTTGTCCCAGTGTTATAAGAAGTGAAATTAATCGTGGAATAATTTCAATTTAATTGAAATTGTGGACTTATAAGGTTTCTCAGTTTTTCATCGCATCACGAGAATATAGTTGGTTCTGTTTATTAAGGTTTAACTTATCATGGTCATTCGCATCTAATTAACCGACATACTCTGAACCAGTATGTTTTTTCAAATCTAATTATCATACTTCTTCTCTACTGCTAATTATTCACAGTTTATTTTGGAATTGCAGGAACATATTTGCATCTTGCCTCTTCTGAATCTAAATAATCTTCAAAGGGATGTTTATGTAAATCCATATCTAGATCAAATCTTGCATTGTCCTCTTTGTTGAATATCTTGCAGTTTTCTTTGAAACTGAACGAATCTTTGGAAAGTGCCTCAGCATGGTAATTTGATCGTGATTTCTTATTCCATATGCACTTTATATGATTATGTACACTTACAAAAAAATCTGATGATTTTAATTGTTTTCCTCACTATCATAAATTAGATGTAGGTGTTATTAGCATGACATGTAATACAAGAGAAATGGGATTTTCATATGGTTCGGTAATTGGATTGGGTATAATCGTCTTGGTACAGAAGAGAAATGGGATTTTACTTTCATGCTTTACTTTTTTATTATTGGAAATGCTGCGAATTTATTAGATCATGCGTGTGTAACGTGATGTACAAGCGCTGAAATTTGTATGTACTGAGAAAGTTAATGGATAATTAAATACAACAAACTGAATGAAATAACAGAGAAATATGTATTTAAAAAATATGTCAAGCGAACAAATAGGCTACACCTGACTTAACTAAAATAAAGTTTAATTCTAAATTGTCAATGGTCAAGGTTAATTCTAATGCAATGTTAAAATATATTGTTGGACATAATGACATAATAAAAATAAAACAAAGTGAAACTATAAGCCATGGCTAATTTATGTGAATTTGAGAAAAAAATGGAGAAACATTCTAAAAGCATATTAAACTTGAAATTAATTTACTGTTTAAAATTTTTAGAAAATATTCTTGAAGTATTAAATTTGTTTTTATTTTATAATATTTTTTAAATTTAAAATAATATTATAGCAAAGATATAACATGAAATAGATATGCTAGCCGCGCAAATGCGCGGGCCACCCAGCTAGTTATTGTAATGCTACATGTTGTGTTTGCTGGGATCCGATGAATATTGAATACTATGTCAAGTTGATTATCAATCTATCTTATATGTTATTTATGATCTTGCATGCTCTCCGTTACTAGTAGATGCTTTGGCCAAGTAGATGTTTTTAACTCCAAGAGGGAGTATTTATGCTAGATAGTGGGTTCAGTCTCCAGTAATCTGGGAGAGTGACAGCAACTTCTAAGGTTGTGGATGTGCTGTTGCCACTAGGGGTAAAACAACAATACTTTGTCTAAGGATAATTGTATTGTTTACATTACACACTTTACTTAATGCAATAATCTGTTGCTTGCAACTTAATACCAACGGGGAACACAGATGTCAACCTGAAGGTGGATTATTAGTCATAGATGCTGTTGGATAACGGTCTATGTATCATGTTGTAATGCCCAATTGAATATCATAGTAGTCATCTTGTCATATATATGCATTGTTATGCGCTCAATATTTTATCAATTGCCCAGCTGTAATTTGTTCACCCAGCATGTTAGTTATCTTTTATGGAGAGACACCACTAGTGAACTGTAGACCCTGGTCCATTCTTTTACACTGATAATACAACCAACTGCAATCATTGTTCCTTTTCATTCTCTGCAATTAAACACTATTTTCCACACCATACGTTTAATCTTTTGTTTTCAGCAAGCCGGTGAGATTGACAACCTCACTGTTTCGTTGGGGCAAAGTAGTTTGATTGTGTTATGTGCAGGTTACACGTCAGCGCGCCACTGACAACCTTCAGAAGTGATTTCTTACTCATACTGGATTGATAACCTTGGTATCTTACTGAGGGAAAACTTGCTGCTGCACTGCTTCATACCTTTCTCTTGGGGTCTCCCAACGAACGTGTGCTTTCACGTCATCAGTGCTCTCCCCAAAGGTAGCAAAGTTATCCCTCATCTATGTGAAATCATTACTTATGCTATTAAGAGTAGGAAAATCATTGAGGGTTTGGATACTCAATTTGATGAGAAATGTAAAATTGAGCGAGAGGATGCTATGAAAAAAGCATCTTTAGAGAATGCTCTTGAGGAAGAACAAGAGCTTCGAGTGTCTCTTGAAGAGAAACTTGAATCTCTTGATGAATCAAATAATCTTATTATTGCTAAAATCATTAAGAAAAGAGATCATGCTATTGCTAAATATAAAATGCTTAAAAATGTAAAGGTTGAATTTGAAGTTGGCAATGCTAGACTAAAACTCAATTGTGATATTTATTTTTAATGTTTCGCTTTGTTGATATTCGTTGTAAGTGCTACGATTTAGCTACGTAGTATAACTTCTGGAAGCCGAGAAGGCCAAAATATTCCCCTGCTACAGTTCGGGAGCTTCATTGCCTCCGCCGGGAACTCCACCACCTCCACCCCGCCGACCTCCACCTCATCCCCGCTGCAACCGCCGTCGCCGCCGTCGCCGATGGCGAACTATCCATGCGATTTCATCCCCCATCTGCCGCCGGGTGCTGGCTACATCCCCCCCCCAATGGACTCTGGCCGCAGCGTGGCCACGTCACGGTGGGCGGCAATCTGCCGCATGTCTGCGACGACTGGGCGATCATCGTCATCGAGCCGGAGCCATCAGCCGATGCGTTCTCAGGTACTGTCGCGATCATCAGCAACTTCTTCGAGCACCAGAGGGGTTCACCATTAGGGGTTATTCAAGGTCTGGATTAGGAGCTGCTCTGGTTAAGTTCCAGGATGTAATAGAGAGGGACAATGCTGTTATGAATAACCCCTATTTCATTGGAGACACTGTGATGAGAGTTATAGAGCATAACAAGGGTAGAAATCGCCGATCTGCTACTTTCACTCATGACGTCTGGCTTATGGTTATGAACTACCCAATTGAGTGCTGGGATGTGGATGTCATTGGTGCTAGCATGGCTCAATATGGTAGATTAATTGTCTGGAACAAGGATAATTCAAACAAGGCTAGAATCCTGGTTAAAATTAGAGCATATGATGTTGATAAGATACCACTGAGCCTGGTTGTGAGTCAGAATACTTCCGAGGAGGGTAATGGTGAATCCTGGTCCTGCCCCGCCATCATACTATCCCAGACTATGCTGGGTGATGGTGCTGCCGATGAAGATCCCCTCCCACCAGATGGTGAAAACCCACACCCTGTACCTATTGTTGTAGAAGACTTGCACTTTTGGCATGCAGAAAATGAGGGAGAAGTGCAACATAATAATTTGCCTGAAGGAGCAGATGCTGCACATGTTGGAGGTCATGTGGCTGATGATACTCCTGCTCTAAACACACCACCACAAAGTCCTGCTGCTGCTGAGATAGTGGTACATGTGAATCAGGTAGATGGGATAGCACCAGATGCTGATATGAATGGCAATGTTGTTGGGCCAGTGGAAGTACAGGAAGAGGCAGCATTGGCTGCTCATGCTGATGCTAATGATATTGATGTTATTGCTGAAGCCCCTGCGGCTGTGGTGGAAGATGCTCCTATTGCCGCTGCCGAGGCGGCAACTGAAGATGATGTTAATGCTGATGTTGATGCAGCAACTGATGAAGCTGTGGCTGAACATACTCTGCTGAACTTGGCACAACCTACTGTTGATGCTGAGATGATAGATGTAAATGCTCCACAAGGTTACAAGGGGAGATGAAAGCTTAGGCACCTTCTCATGTTTCTAAGGTGCGCCGCAGCAGCCGCATTGCCAGACTTGCTGCGGGTTACAAGGGGAATCCTCCCACCGAGCCGCTTGATGAGGATGAGGAGGAGGAGGAGGAAAATGATGGTGCAGCTAGGAACCTGGAAGCTGATTTTGAAGCCCATGTCATCGACACCTCTACTCTAGCACCACCACACCTTTCTGTCCCTGTGATCCAAGCTCTTGGTAGTGGACCATGCCAGATGGCATCTACGATGCTAACTGAAGCAGAGCTGAATTATGACAGCACCAATGATAGCATTGAAAGTGATTGAACTGGTGTCTTGGGTGTTCACACACAACACCTTTTTATCTGTTATTTTGTTTCAGTGTCAGTCAAACTATCAGAGTCCTTTTGTGAGCAGCTGTCAGTTTCAGTTGCCTGTCTTAATATGTCCTTATGATCAATATTTTGTACTCAGTCTGTGTTATCTGTACTGGGCTGTTAAACTTTGTGTGAAGATGAGACATATTTGTGCTACTTATCTGGCTTTCTCTGTGATGTCATTTGTTTATCTCTTGCTGATCTGTTTTGCCATTCAATATATCTGCTTTCTCTGTGCCATATGCTTTGCAATGTATCATGATATGATTATTCAATGGCTGTTACACCAATTAATGAACAGTATGTACCCTGGATTATCTATGATACTCCAGTTGCCTGACAAACCAACAGTTTCCAATGAATAGAGCTGGGTACATTGCAAACTGGAATACTAGAGGCATTAATTCCCAGTCCAGATGGGATGAGATCAGAGCCAAAACAGAAGAAAGCAATTGCCACATTTTATGCTTATAGGAAACTAAGAGAGATATTTTTGATCACAATTATATTAGAAATTTTGCACCTAGAAGAATTAACCAATTTGCTTATTCCCATCTGTTGGTAATTCTGGTGGCATTATCACTATGTGGAATGGTAATATGTTTTCTGGCACTGTTATTAGTAGCAGCAGATTCCAATTAACTGTCCAGCTGATATGTAATATGAGTGCTAGAGTTTTCTATATCACCAATATATATGCCCCAACGACTCATGATGAGAGAGAGGACTTTTTCAATTGGCTATATAATGTGGATACATCACTTATGGAATACTGGATGATTCTTGGGGACTTTAATCTAATCAGATCACCAGATGATAGGAACCGGCCAGGTGGCGATGTTAACAATATGCTTCGTTTTAAGGGATAATTGCTTTTGTGCCCTACCTACCTCAGTTTTATCTGTCTGTGCCACCCCAGCGTAGTTTCTCTCGTCCGTGCCCTGGCTGGGCCGCAAATGGCCGCGCACGGCCAAGACGGCCGTTTCCGTCTGGTCAACCTCGTTTGACCGTGACTTGGCCTGACTTGTGGGGTCGGCCTGGGGCACCGGCCTGACTGGTGGGGTCGGATTGCTGGGTCCTCCTCGTCCCATCCTTCTCCTCCTCCAAGTGGGACCGCTCAAGTGGGGACAGGAAGCGAGTCTCAAGTGGGGACAGGAAGGGACGAATCTGACGCCCAGGCTGGGTATCTCGGCCCCAATTAACACGTCGTTAACACCTAATTAACTGAACTAACACTGAATTAACTGAAGTAACTGACTATTCGTTGATTAGTACGTCATTATTTAGTGACAATTCGTTGATTCCAAAGTGGGGACAGGGAGCGAGTCCTTGTTAAGTGGGGACTGAAACTGAAACTGAAAACTGAAACTCGATTTATAACTGGAATTCATAATAGGATTCATAACTCGATTCATAACAGGATTCATAACTCGATTCATAATAGGATTCATAACAGGATTCATAACTCAATTCATAAATCGATTTGAAACTGAAACTTGATTTGAAACTGATATTCATATTACTATTAACACTGATTACAAAAGATTTCGGCGGTTTTACAAAAGATTAGACAATATTAGTAGTGCTTTATGCACTGCTACTACGCCGGTGGCGGCCTAAAACTACTACTAATCAGTAGCAGTGCAACTAATGCACTGCTACTGCTACTACGCCGGCCTCGGCTCCTACATGCGCCACCTCTGGGCTGGTGGTTCGTCGTCGTCGTCCTCGGAGTCGCCGGAGTCGTCGTCGGCGCCGTCGTGGCCGTCTTGGCCGTCGTCGCCGTCATGGCCGTCTTGGCCGTCGTGGCCGTCATGGCCGCCGTCTTGACTGTCCTCCACGTCCTCATTCTCCTCCTACTCCGCCTCCTCCTCCTCGTCGTCCTCCTTCTCCTCCTCGTCGTCGTCCTCCTCCTCCTCGTCGGAGTCGGAGCCGTTGCCGTCCTGCGGCTCCAACTCCGGGTCCGAGTCCTCCTCCTCGGACCCGTTGTTGTCGTCGGAGTCGGGGTCGGAGTCGGCGCCATCGCCGTCCTCCCCCTGGTCGTCCTCGTCGCCCTCGCCGTCGTTGTCGCTCGGCATGTTCTCCTGCCAATGCCCGTGGCCCTCGTCCCACCACGGGATCGGGTTCCCCTCGCCATCGGAGTCGCTCGGAATGGCTTCGTTCTGCCACCACGGATCCATTGGAGGGGAAGGGGTGGTTGGGGGTTTTTTGGGCTAGAGAGAAGAGAGAAAACTGCACTGCGCAATGTAGAAGAGAGAAGAACTGCACTGCAGCAATGCGCAATAGATTGGGGTTTTTATGTGTGAAGGATAGTGATGGATTCACTGCCTCCGGCGCATAGATCGATAACCGCTTGGGGCACTGAACAGGCGGCAGGCCGATCGCTTCGTTTCCTTGCCAACGCAGTGTGAATTGACAACACCATTTGCAGATTATATTCGCCATGATGACATCGTGTGACCGCTCTTCACGTCGCGTCGAACTGACATGCCTGTAAATGTTCACCACGTCATCTGGTGCCCCTTGACGCGTAGAGTACAAGTGTCGAATAGTTGATGTGCGTCGTCGTTCTGGTCAAATTGAATGCAGTTGGAGATGCTGTGAGACATCTACACGTAGCAGAAGCATTTTTTGCGAGGACTAACGCGATTAACTTTTTATTTACGTGCAAATATGCGTCGGTGCATCCATGTGAACACACCAAGCGCGATCTGGACACGAACTGGACGTGAACGGCACCCACAATGCGCGCTCTGTGTAGTTACGTGATCTGAACGTGTGTAGAGCTTGTTTATCAACTTGAATCATTAGTATATGACATAAGACGACTATGTGCGCAGGATTTTCCTTTTTGTGATTTTTTTTGAATATTTGAGGCTCATTTCAAAATTCGGCCAAATTTCGGTAAAACCTACATTAAACAAGTTTAAAACATGAAAATGAAAAACTAAGCACGGATCCTTCTTAGTCACTCCAAAATGAAACTTTGTGAGGTATTTGAACTTTTTATGTTGAAAAACCAAAATCCATTCTCTTCACCCTTGAAATCATAGGACATAGTCTCAGATATCACCTTCGATACATGCATTTCTCATACGAAATGTTTATATATGATGTTTATTAACTTGAATCGTTAGTATATGACATAAGACGACTATGTGCGCAGGATTTTTCTTTTTTTGATTTTTTTTGAATATTTGAGCCTCATTTGAACCTCGAGTTCATACGACATAGTTGGGGGATATCACTTAGATACATGCAGTTTTCATCTGAATGTGTATAGACATTGTTTATCAGCTTGAATCGTTAGTATATGACATAAGACGACTATGTGCGGAGGATTTTCAATTTTTTGAATTTTTGGGAATATTTGAAGCTCATTTCAAATTGAAGTCAACTTAACGTTGACCGACATTTAAACGAGTTTAAAACATGAAATTTGAAAAACGAAGCCTCGATCCTTCTTAGTCACTTCAAAATGAAACTTGGACACTTTATCAAACTTTGCAAAACCCCGTTGAGTGCCTCCAAACCCCATTTGAACAATGACCGTCGAACTAACCCTGGCGCTGAACTGCAGCCGTCCGATCGTTCCTCTAGAAGGAATCTGCAGGCAGACGGGGCGATCCGCGAGAAGCTCATTCTGCGATCTGATTGGACGCGCACGTAGGACTAGACACTGACGAGTGGACCCAATCGGGATTTTGGCTCGCCCACCCCCATTTGCCTCAGTGACACAATATGGGGATTTCGCCACACCAAATGGGGATTTTGGTTGTAACCCGTCAGCGTAGGACTTAAATGGGGATTTTGGCACACCAAATGCGGCTTTTGGCTGTAACCCCGTCATCGTAACTTAAATCTAGCTTGAATCCATGAGCTTGGTCAAATCTAGCTTGAATCCATATAAATTTTCGAATGAGCTTGGACTCGGAAAAATGTGTTTCAAATGAGCTCCAAAGGTAGGGTAAACGGCTCCATTTGTAAGCAAAAATGGTGGACTCGCTGAAAAATGTGTTTCAAACGAGCTCCAAAGGTAGGGTAAACGGCTCCATTTGTAAGCGAAAATGGTGGACTCGCTGAAAAATGTGTTTCAAACGAGCTCCAAAGGTAGGGTAAACGGCTCCATTTGTAAGCGAAAATGGTGGACTCGCTGAAAAATGTGTTTCAAATGAGCTCCAAAGGTAGGGTAAACGGCCCCATTTCTAAGCAAAATTTGCAAACTGAAATGGATTTTGGCACACCAAATGGGGATTTACACACACAATTGGAAACTTCAAGCACAAGGCCTTGCTAAAATTTCATGGTAGTACAAATTATAAAATAGATCAACAACTAATAACTAAATTGGCACTTGCCGCAACTAATAACTAAAATGGACTACCACTCGTCCTCGTCATCAGAAACCTCCACCGGCTCGGCCTTGCCCTTGCCCTTGCCCTTGGCATCGACCTCCATTGGGGCGTTGCTCTTCGACGACGACCACATGCCCTTCTTCTTCCCCTCGAGCCGTTGCTGCATGGCGGCGGAATGCTTGGCCAGCTCCGTGGCTTTATGGTCGGCCATGGCCTAGGCCATACCCGGGTCCAGGACCTCCGTGACCTGGTCCTTCCAGGCCATGGTCCAGTCCATACCCGGGTCCTCCTCGTCGTCCTCGTCGGACAGATGGATGAAGGGAATGGGATCGGGAGCAATGGCCCTGGCCCTGCCCCTGCGACTGCGCCTTGGAGACTCCCCGGATCGTGCAATCTCCATCCTTCAACGTATCCTACTCGAACTTGGAGGAGTACGCGCATGCCCAAGCCCACGCCCACGCCCCATGCCGCCCTCGCTCGCCTCAAGAAACCAAGGATAGCGGACGTGGCGGCGGCGGTTGGAGCTGAGAGTGGAGCTGCCATCACCACGAGCCATGGAGAGATAAGGGACTGGGCGAGGGTGTCTAGGAGAGGAAGAGGGGATTTGTGAGTACAATGGGCAAGGAGATGGCTTCTTTTAAAGCCACTAGCGACCGGGACTGGGCGAGGACGTTTGGACGGCGTCGCGGTCTAGACTGCAGTAATGGCGACCGGGCATTGATTCGGCTCCAGACTGCTCAGCTTGCAGCAGGACAGAGTAGGCAAGAGAGACGCGAGGACGGCGGAGCAGATGCGCGGCCGGGCCGGCAGTGTAGGCGGCGAGGCAGCTTTTTGCCGGCCAAGGGGGCACGCCATTGAAGGCGCGACGCAAATTTGGGGACAGCGAGCACAGGCATGGTCGCATGGATGCGCACGTACGGCTGCATGCAAGCACTCCTCCGCCACTGGCCCCACTTGTAAGCTTTAAGTGGAACGGGGTGCATGCACTTCGCTGGGCCCACATGTAACAGGTTTGTGAACGGTCAAAGGGCGAAAACGGCTGTCTTCGCCAGCCGCGGGCCATTTGCGGCCCAGCCATGGCATATACGAGAGAAACTACGCGGGGGTGGCACAGACAGATAAAACTGAGAGAACCAGGGCACAGAAGCAATTATCCCTCGTTTTAATGGAGCTATTCAACACCTGGATTTAGAGGAAATTCAGTTAAAGGGCAGAGCATTCACCTGGAGCAATATGCAGGATTCTCCTTTGTTGGAAAAATTAGACTGGATTTTCACATCAGCACAGTGGATATCAACTTTTCCTAACACAATGGCTACCCCACTGTCAGATCATTCATCTGATCATGTACCAATTCTGATCACCATTGGCTCTGACATCCCTAGATCACAGATTTTCAGATTTGAGGAATATTGGCTAGAATTTGAGGGATTAAATGATATTGTGGACAAATACTGGAATCATACTGGTCTATATAAAAATCCTATGCAGGACATTACTGCCAGGATGAAATCTCTGAGAAATGGCATCAAAAAGTGGAGTAATTTTTTTATCACAGCTCAATAAAGTTATTGAAAAATGCTATTATGTTCTGGCTCTCCTAGATGGCCTAGAAGAGCAAAGAAATCTCTCACTTCAAGAGAAGAATTTCAGGGCTAAACTGAAGCACACTTAGCCCAGTTACTTGAGGCCAAAAGGATTTATTGGAGAAACAGAGCAAAAATAAAATGGGCAAAACTAGGAGGTGAAAACACAAAAAAATTCCATGCTATTTGCTATCCAGAGTTTCAGGTGGAATTATATGGCTAGCATTACAACTGAAGATGATATGTTACTTCTTGATCATGATGCCAAAGCTGCTCACATATGGAGATCATTTAAAAGCAGGATTGGAATTTCTGATGTGCCTGACCAAAATCATCTGATAGCCACTTATGTACCTAGAAATACAGAGATTAATTTTGATCAACTGGAATCACCATTCACTGTTGAGGAAATGGATGGTATTGTGAAGCAAATGCCAACAGATAAATCACCTGGACCTGATGGGTTTACTGGTGTATTCATCAAGAAATACTGGAAGACCATCAAGCAACAATTCTACCAGTTGTGCCTAGGGTTCCATAACAGGACTGTGCCCCCGGATAGCATCAACACAGCTTTCATCACACTGATTCCTAAAATAACTGCACCATCTATGATTAATGATTACAGGCCAATTTCTCTTGTTAGCATGCCTCTAAAGTTCCTGACTAAGATTTTGGCTAACAGACTACAGAATATTATCATTCCGCTTATACACAAGAACCAATATGGTTTTATCAGAACCAGGAACATACAGGATTGTCTTGCATGGGCATTTGAATATATCCATTTATGCCACAAATCCAAGAAGGAGATAGTGATCTTTAAAATAGATTTTGAAAAGGCTTTTGATAAAATTGAGTACAGTGCTATACTTGAGATAGATGATATTCTACATACTGCCTCTGCATGTGTTCTATTGAATGGTGTGCCAGGGAAGAAAATCCACTGTAAAAAAGGAGTGCGACAAGGTGACCCCCTATCACCTCAATTATATGTAATGGCAGCTGAACTGCTATAGTACATGATAAATAAAGCCTGGAGAGATGGCATTCTAGAACTTCCTCTGGATTCAAGCTTTGGATTAGATTTTCCTATTATACAGTATGCTGACGATACTCTGATCATTATGCCTGCTAAATTGAGCTAGCTGCAAGCCCTCAAAGATATTTTGTCTGTGTTCACTTCCATTACTGGCCTGAGAGTGAATTTAAATAAGTCCTCTCTTGTACCAATAAACATCAGTGCCGCCAGTTGTACTGATTTGGAAAATGTGATGAATTGTAAACCTGAAAGTCTACCTTTCACATACCTAGGTCTGCCAATGGGGACTACCAAGCCAAGGATTGAGCACTTGATTAACATTATTGAACGTATAGACAGGAGATTAAGTGGTATCTCATCAATGCTCTCATATGATGGCACGCTCAAGGTTATTAAATCAATCATCTTATCAATACCTTTATTTGCTATGTGTACTATCAAGCTACCTTTTGGTCTTTTGGATCATGTGGAAGGATCCACTAGAGGATTTCTGTGGAGAGGAAAATATATTAATACAAAAGGAAACTGTTTGGTCAAATGGGAAAAGGTGTGCACATCGAAAAAGGCAGGTGGCCTTGGTGTTATGGACCTCAGAACCCAGAATAAAGCTCTGCTTATGAAGCACTTATATAAATTCATGAATAGATCAGATACTCCTTGGGTCAAGCTAATATGGGCTGCACACTACCAGAGCAATAAACTTCCCCAAGTCAGCTCACCTTGTGGTTCATTTTGGTGGAAGGATATCCTGGCCCTTTGGGATGAATTTAATACTATTACAAGCTGCACACCTGGTGATGGGAGATCAATCCGTTTCTGGAAAGATAACTGGACTGATCATACACTTGAGTTACAATTCCCACACCTGTTTTCTTTCTCCAAGAAACAAAATATTGCTCTGAATCATATGAGGGAGATTAATGAAACCAATATCCTCAGTCACTTTCATCTTCCTCTTTCCATGATTGCTTTCTAGCAGAGCCAGGAACTATCTGACATATTGAGGAACCAAGCAGCATCAGGCTCCACTAATAAATGGGAATTAACTGGTCAAGGCAAATTCACAGTTAAGAGGGTTTATAAATCACTGCGACCATATACAGCTGCACCTGCTCCTTTCAATTGGATTTGGAAATTATGTGCTCAACTTAAGCACAAGTTTTTCTTCTGGTTGTTGCTTCAGGATCGGCTAAATACCAGGGATCTATTGACAAGGAAAAACTTCCATATTGATGACAAATCATGTGCACTTTCAGTCAAATTTTCTGGTGGAAACTTAACCAGGAATGAAATTATGATCCGCCCTTAATGGATATGCTACTTGACGGCCGCTCAAGAGCAAACCACATCTGCTTCAAGAAGTACCTCAGTATTGGATGCTGGAGTTTGTGGAACCACAGGAATAAAGTCATATTTGAGGGTGACCAAATAAGTTTAGATGCATGTTTTAATTTGTTTATACAGTGCTTCACCCTCATTATGCATAGAGCAAAACCCTCTCTTAAAGAGGGGATGCAGCAGTGGCTAGATGCCATGTAATTTTATTTTTGAACTCTGGACACCACGTTTGTAAATATTTCAATTTATAAAAATCCGAAAGTGAAGCAGTAGGGGCTTTCCCTACTGTGTTCCGCCTAAAAAAACATCCACATAAAACTTCACAAAACTCATTGGTAGGGTTAGTACTCATTAAATAAAATCCACTCATGTTCAAGCATTGACAAATTACATAATATTTATCTAACATTAGCCACTATATATACCTAAGTTCTTATTATTTCCGTTGTCCGTCGAAAAACTAAGGAAATCAAGAGACCCTAAGTACAAAATCGAATAAACACAATAGAAATATGTCAAGACTGAACAGTCTCTAAAGATGACACTTAACGAGATAGTTATGTAGCTCAAATGAAAAAACTCAAAATTAATGAAATTTAGCTACGTATAGTAAACTATGGACCCTGGTCCATTCTTTTACACTGATAATACAACCAACTGCAAACACTGTTCATTTTTATTCTCTGCAATTTACTACTGTTTTCCACACCATACGTTTAATCCTTTGTTTTCAGCAAGCCGGTGAGATTGACAACCTCACTGTTTCGTTGGGGCAAAATAGTTTGATTGTGTTGTGTGCAGGCTCCACGTCAGCGCACCACTGACAACCTTCCGAAGTGATTTCTTGGTCCTACTGGTTCGATTAAACCTTGGTTTCATACTGAGGGAAAACTACTGCTATACTGCATCATACCTTCCTCTTGGGGTCTCCCAACGAACGTGTGATCCACGCAATCAAGCATATTTTCTGGCGACGTTGCCGGGGAGCAGAAGCACTTCGGTTCAGAAATCTCCTTGCTTCCCCTTCCACACGCCATATTTTCTGGCGCCGTTGCTGGGGAGCAAGAGGATTTCTGCAAGGGGAGTTTCACGCTTCCAATCTCTTTACTTTGTTATTGTCTTGTTTAGTTTATTTTTATCTTGTCTTGTTTGCTTTATTTATCAAAAACACAAAAAAATTAGTTTTCTGCATCTAGTTATTTCGGTTTGTTATTATGTCTAGTTGTTTACTTGATACCAATGGCTTCTCTCTTTGAAACAAAATCTTGTTGGCTAAGTGGGTTCACGGTGGAACAACAAAATTACTATAAGGAATACCGCTTGTCTCAAAAAGGGAAATATTTATGGGAACAAATAAGTAGATTGAATTATTTTGCTAAAAATGTGTGCTCTACTTATGATGAATCCTACTTCTTTAATGAATCTTTATGCTGTAGAAGGCATAAACACCTCCCTTTCCAATGTGATTATAATGATAATGAAACTTTGGCTTCTTATGCTAAAGGAAATTATGACTTTGGTAATCTTGAGCGAATTGAAGAATTTTTTGTTTTTAAGAGTGCCTATGAAATTGCTGGTTATATTCAAAATGATGATGCTCCTTGTAGAACTGAGAATTATGCTATACTTGGTTATTGCCTTGAATATTATAATGATAATCCTTATATCACTGAATTTCTCAAGAAAATTTATTCTCCAGAACAACTTGCTACCTTTCAGGAACCTGTGGGAGAAAAAACTGCTAAAACTGAAAGCTCATTGGATGAAAAAGAGGAAGAGAGTGATGAACAAAAGGAGGATCTACCTTCTAATGATAGTAATTCTTTAACTCTTACATTATATGATTACCCTTCATGCCTACCTAAGGAGGAAGAATGCTATATTGTTGAATGTCATGATTTTATTGAAATATCTCCTTTTGATAAATTTGAAGTAAACAAAACCTTGACTCAAATAAAGGAAATTGCAGAAAGTAAAAATGTGGTCCCTAATGTTATATATGATAATGCTCTTGATGATGGTCCCATATTGCCTAATGATATCAATTATACTATTATTGTCAAAAGTGGGTTTGAGAACCCCAATGTTTTTTAGCCTAATAAAAATTATGTGTTTAAAGATCATGAAAAACATGCTTTATGTGATAGTTATATTGTTGAGTTTATTCATGATGCTACTGAAAGCTATTATGAGAGAGTAAAATATGTTTGTAAAAGTTTTCAAGTCACTAAAACACCTCTCTTTATGTTGAAAGTTTTGAAGTTGTACTTGTTTAATCTTTCTATGCTAGTTGCTTTATGCTTCAATAATTTATTTTGTTACAAGATGCATTTGCATAGGAAGTGGGTTAGACTTAAATGTGTTTGATATTTGCTTCTTGATGTTCTCGTTTGTTTTTCAAGTCTTATTCTTATGAGAGCATCATTAAAATTTTCTAGCCTAGCTAAAAGGCATTAAAGAAAGCGTTTTTGGGAGGCAATCCATTATCTTTTGTTTTCAGTTTTTATTAGTCAAGGAGTTGTTTACTTCTGTAACAATCCAAGTACTACCAAAGGTGAAATCTATTACATTGACCGCTTGGTCTCATGCATCGCTCGGCTTAATCTAAAGATAAAATACTCATATAATGTTGTATCCGATATGAGTTTTTTTTTAGTTAATAATACTCATGTTTGTAGCATGTTTGCATAGTTTAATTTTATATTAAAGGATATATGCAATTTACGTGTTTGCATATCTATTAGTTGCGGGATTGAATACAAGTGTTAAGTGGGCTAGTCCCACTTAACACTTGTGCATTGTGATCTGCAGAGTAGGAAGGTACATGCATGCTCAACTCATCAAAGCTCTTGCCTTTCACAAGCTCTGTATTTCTCTTCCATTTTCTCCTTCGTCCTTCGAGTGGTTTCTCCGTCGATTTGAGTTGGGTGGAGGTAGGTGGAGGCTCAACTCAACAAGGCTCTGTCTTTCCCTTCCGTTTTCTCCATCCATTTGAGCTCGTGATCTACCTGTTGCAAGGCAGCAGGATGATGCAGGATGCTAGCAACGAGGGCAGCCCCAAGAAGGCCAGGCTGGATCTGCCCAACGGCCACGTGAAGGAAGAGGAGGTGGTCGCGCAGGAGGCCGCCGGAGGAGTAGGCGGCGCGGTCGGCGCGGCGGAGTACGACTCGGGGGTCGACTTGAGGCTCGACATGCGCCTGCTTCACTGCCCCCTGTGCGCCCGCCCCTTCAAGCCTCCCGTCCTCCAGGTTATTTCTTTCTTCCACACATGAAGATCGATTCTTTCCCGCCTCCTCGTTGCCGACTCGTGCGTGCGCTGTGTGCAGTGCAACGGCGGGCTCCTGGCGTGCGGCGTCTGCGTCGCCGCGCTCCCCGGCGGCATGTGCCCGGCGTGCGACAACGCCGACGGCGGCCGCGTCTTCGGCCCTTGCGTGGCGCTGGACGCGGTGATGTCGTCTGCGAGGGTCGCGTGCCCCCACGACGGGTGCGGGCAGTACGTCGTCTACCACGACGCCGGCCTGCACCAGAGCGCCTGCCCGCACGCGCCGTGCCGCTGCACGGAGCCCGGCTGCGCCGCCTTCGCGTGCTCGCCGGCGGCACTGGCGGGCCACCTCGCGACCGTCCATGCCGTGCCCATCCACAGCGTCAAGTACGGCAGAGCGAACCGGTTCCAGGTGCCGGCGTCGGTGCCGCGGCTGCTTCTCGTGGCCGAGGATGGCGCGCGCGTGTTCCTCCTGACCGTGGGCGCGCTCGGCGGCTCCGGCGCCTCCGCCGTGGCCGTGGTGTGCGTCGGGGCGGCGCGGCCAAGGCTCACGTGCAAGATGTGGGTGAACCTGGCGCCGCCGGAGAACGGCGACGGCCAGTCGGACATCGCCCTGGCGGAGATGCACATGCGGAGCAGCACGTCGCCCGGCGCGGTCGTCCCAGCGGACGAGCCGTCGTTCCTGGCGGTGCCGCGGACGTATCTGGTTCCAGGACCGGACGATTCCCCGTCCATGGAGGTGCTACTCAACGTCCGCATCGACGAAGTCTCTCCGTCCTGATCATGTAGGAGGTTTCATGCCTAACGATTATGCAGCAGTTCGTCGTGCTAGTGCATTGCAGATTCAGCCGTTAATTTCAGACTTAACTGTCGTTCTAGTTAATTTCAGACTTAATTGTAATTAAAACACAGGATAACCAATGGTTAGGATTAACCGAGTAGAAGCAACAATAAAAGAACGACTCAGATTTTACGAGAAATATAGAAAGGAAAGGAAGCGACGTACGCAGCCATATGGGACGGGCAACCACGATGCGATCAGGATACCATATGTAAAAGGAAACATTTAATAGGGGTGTAGGTTGAAACAAGAGTCCGCATCAAATAAGTATGGGCCAGGCAACATATTTGTTTATCTTTTCACGAAGAGAAACGCCAATGCTCGACCACGACTGCGGGACGGCGCACCGGCCGATGGCCGACGATCCCGATCGATTAGCTGCTGCCTCTCATCGTCATGCATGCAGACCAGCGTCTCATCAATTAACTGCAGGTCTGATGCATTCATCGACCAGTTTTTCATCAAACTGATTGTTGACCTGCTGTTCATCCGATCTAATATCAGGCAAATCTGCTGATGGGCTGTACGCCGGCGCTGGTCTCGGACGAGCTCGCCGTGAACTGCAAGGCGCAGACAACAATTAATAGCGCTGGTGACTACCGATCCTTGCCTCTGACATCTAATTTACTCATGTAAGTACGTACAGGCTATCTAATCTACTCATGCACGTACATAACTAGCCACAATTCTTCCTTTTGCCTCGCAAGGTAATGCTGAAGGCCATGGCGATATGGCACATAGCCATATACGATCCATGCCAGGAGTACAAGACTGATTGTGCCATGGAGTAGACCCGTTGAGTAATTCTGCCGGTTCTTACAGCTGCATAAAAAAGATAAGCCAAGTTGCAAAATAAGCAAGTAGAGGACGTTTCTTCGAAGCCGCGCATACGAGGCGGAGATGTGATAGCTCTCTGATGCAGTCTTTTCTAACTACAAGAGAGGCACAGCTAGGCGGCTGGCAGCGGCGGCCTCGCTCCGCTACATCCGGCACAGCCAGACCTCCACGAAAAGCCTAGATCAAACCTGCGATCAGGATCCGTGTGGCTGCAACAGAACCTTTTGACATCTGATTTGAATCGACGAGCTAGATTGGACTACAACTGTGGCATGTATGAATTATGACTACAAGTTTGGGGCACCATGTAAGATCAGATAATCGTACGCTCATGGCAGCAATGTTAGCCTGCAGCCAGCCAACCACTATTGGAAGTCCATCTACTGCATGCATCATACAAGGATTTATTCAGAGGTAATAAGCTGGACCAATTTCAATCGGCTATCATATATGCATGGTCATGTTATGATGCTCCATTCGGGAGAAGAATTGTAAAGGGCATTGTTTATTTATTTATTTTTCTTTTTTACAGGGATGACTACATATCTGTATGAAAGTGAAACTATAATTGAAGGCACATATGTTTATTATTTATTTCTCCCGGTATGTGTGTTGTTGTTTTACTGGCAAAAAAATATTGTGTCAGCTTTCTGTTCAGTAAGTTTGGTTAGTGTAAATTAAATGGATGTTATTTCAAAATCACTCCACTATTGGTGCCAATAAATTTCCTAATGATGGTATTATTTTCATTGTATGCTGCACCAAAGCATATCTGTCTGCAGGAAAATCCCTTCTATGAAATTTGGCTGAATGTCCACTACAGCCTATATTTTTGGCGAGAGAGCATAAAATTGTTGCTGCGTCTTCTTGCCATCTAATAAAGCATAGAACCTTGGTTCATGTAAAAACATTACAGCCTTTGTTTAGATATTTTATCAGTTCTTTTAGTTTTGTAGGTTTTATGCCCTTTTGGATTTTGGTTTGTGGAATACATGACAGTAGGATACAGTAAAATCTTGGGCGAATATGAGGTAGCTTTTACGTCTTGCGTGTTTGTGTTTTCTCAGTACAATGGTTCATATGTTCACATATTTTTAGGGGACTTCTAGGATCATGAACTGATGTAAAACAGTGTTGCTTCTCCTGGTATGTGTCACTGGTATTGTTAATCTCGATCTATTCTCAGTATAATTCCAAATATAATTGATTTGCAGTAGTTAACCAATAATATGCATGTTTATTGGTACTCAGCTCTCATGTAAACCCTAGAAAAGGGTCAGAGTGGAAAAAATGTTGACACTTTAATAAAATAAGCAGGCGAAGTGCATTATTGGACAAATATACCATTATATAATACTTATATCTCTTAACAATATGTGTGGTAATGCTTATCTCTTAACAACAAGGGTGGTATATTATGGAGTGGGAAAACATTTCATAAAGTGTACATACTCTTGAAATAATTTTGTAAGCTTTCTACTTTAACCTTTAGGGATGTGCAAATTTTACAAGGCGATGTAACTAAAAAAGGACACTGATGCTATTCATAAGTTAGGCAAAAGAGAGATACGTTTTGATAACACTTGCAAGGTTAAGATCTATGTAAGTGCTTCGAATTTAATATTGGAAGATATATGCTAAGATTTAAAGTGCGTTCATTGAGGTAGAACTTCATTCATTATTTCACGCATGATCAAGAATGAGCAAGCGAATCCTTATTCTGTTACTAAACATGGCAATATCACTCCACGGGCAATTAGACACAGATGATTGCTACAGCGGAATAGAGTACGAGAGCTAATTTAATGCTACAGTATGACCACTTCAATAAATAATAGAACTTTGAATCCTAAAAAATGAAGTTACTTGGAATTTGCATTTCTACATATGATTTATTACCTGAAGCGTGGAAGTATAGATAAAGCTCTACAAATTCAAGAATTGAGCCCAACTAACTTGGTTAGGGAAGTGGATGTACAACCCAGCCACCTAGATTCAAGTCCTCACGGACGCATATTTGGGTTCTTATTATTTCAAAAACAAAAAACGCTGTAGGGGCTTCCCCTACCGCATTCCTTTCAAAAAAAGCTCTACAAATTCAAAATCGTAGTACTTATATATATTTTGGCTTCTTTTTTCGCTTACATTACTAAAAAAAGAAATCAATTAGAAAAAGTTATATTAAATATTAAGATTCAAAATATGTATGTGTTAGCCGCGTAATTGCGCGGGCCACCCAGCTAGTTGTAAGGAAATCAGAGGAGCACATCCAAAGGTTCACCTCGCATCCCCAGTATTCAATCCATTTCATCCGAAATCAATTCCCTCAGTATTCGAATCACATCTTCCGATATTATTGCCGACGAAACGACGAAAATTACCCTGTTGTTGGCTGTTTAATCCTTCAACTTGTTTCCCGTCCCTCATTCCCCCATCTATTAAATTTTCCTTCCTTTTCTTTTGTTGCGAGGGACGGCGCCCTCGTAACTCAACTGTGCATGCAAATGCAATTGACCATGACATGTGTGCGGGCATGAACATTATGAATCAGGCGCTGCCGTCTCGCGTTCGTGCTTGTTAGGAGTGGTAGCACAGAACAACGGCAAAATGGCGGCGTCGCCGTGCCTGGCGTCCTCGCCGTTCAGCTCCAGGACAATCATGGTCTCCGGCGGCCCGCCACCATCGTCGCTGTTGAGGTCGGCCGGTCCGCTCGTCTCCCTCCCTTTGCCCCCAAAGCACCATGTACAACCCGGCGACAATGAGGGCAGAGCCAATAGCGCTGCAAGAGCATCGACTACAGCATGTAAAATTAGACAAACTGGAAAGGAAAAGGTGATCGATCGACAGTATAACACAGAGAGGTCGCTGGCTGTCTGTACGTACGTTCCAAGGTGTATCTTCTCCTCGAGGATGGCCCAGCCGACGATGGCGACGACGACGAGCATCAGCGGGCTGAACATGGACACGAACAGCGGTCCGCGAGACTGGATGCACCACGACATGGCCGCGAACGCGATCCCCGAGCCGACGATAGCCTGCAAGCCAATTTTCGTCAGAAAATGCCGTTGATCTGGGCACGCCATAGTTAAATCGGTCTCCTACGGTGGGTCTCGAACGGTGCTTACGATGTACAGCGCGGCGTATAGCCTGATGTCGAGCCCGACTTTCCACGCCGACAGGCTCCGGTCCATGACCGCGCTGATGCCCGCACACTGCACCCCGGCCATCAACGACATGATCGTCGTGCTTGTGTAGGGGGCCGAGAACCTCTTCGACATCTTACTCTGCAAATTAGCAAAAACAATCACTAAATACACCAACAGTGCTGTAACAGGACTGCGAGGACAGCCTCTCCTACGCACCTGGAGGATGAACCAGATGGCCCAGGCGACGCAGCTGAGAATTATGAGGACGTCGCCGACGATGGCGGCCTGCCCGCTGGCGGGTGCGGCGGCGTCGGTTGTGTGCTCCGCGTAGCGCCAGTGCATGGGGGATGCCCAGACCTTGAGGAGCGGGCCCTTGTAGAAGGGCATGATCATGGAGCCGCCGACGCAGACGGCCGTGCCGATTACCTTTGCCAGGCCGGAGGGCGTCGCGAGCCGCACCGTCTCCATCTTGAGTACCGCAGCCATGACGAAGGTCATCGCCGGGAGCGTGTTTTGTGAGCGCGCACGCCACCGTCGGGGTGGTGGACTTGAGCCCCACGAAGTACAACACCTGGTTCAGTGTCGCGCTGCATCCAGTGTACATGGTTGGGTTAATAATAACTTCATAAGTTGTGTTACTGATACTACCACGGCGCCCAAGAAAAAACATGCTTTCACCAGGAAAAAATAAGGGGAAAGAAAATGTGGAGAGCGAATGTGTGCCCGGGTGCACATGCACCCGTTTTTTTCGGGATTTTTTTGAAAATTCAAAACATGTCGAAAAATTCCGAAAACAATCACGCACATACTTGAGCATGTCACGCACCATCGTGTCAAATTTGGCGACGAAACGACATCGCGGCCGCCCTGTGCAAAAATGACAAATCTCAGATCTGAAAATTCAAAATTTTGGATCTATTTTCTGTCAGAATTTGTCATTTTTGCACAGGGCGGCCGTGATATCGTTTCGTCTCCAAATTTGACACGATGGTGCGTGACATGCTCAGGTATGTGCGTGAGTTTTTTTCGGAATTTTTCGACATGTTTTGAATTTTCAAAAAAATCCCGAAAAAAACGGGTGCATGTGCACCCGGGCACCAAATTGGATTTCTGAAAGAAAATCTCATAGTATCTGAATCATCTGAAAAGGCATTCGTTAACCTGCTAACTGAAAGTGGCAGCACACTCCATACTATTCAGTTGCCACTGGAAGGAGTACACTACATTTTTTACAACAGAGAACAGAGAATAAGGCATGTCCCCTGTTCCTGGAAGAATGAGGAACCTGTGTAATGCACAGATCCGGGAGCTAAACGCGAGAGGAAAACCGAAAGGGGGCTCCTAGTAATTGGGTTCCTTTCATATACCCAGAAAAGGACTTTGCAAGACAAGTACGTTTCCGTATGTAACACCATTACTGGATTGTTGCAGATCTTTCCAGCTATTTGCCTGTTCTTTGTTTGAAGGTGATGATTGCTGCAAGTTATATCGTTGCAACGTCCTAGTTGATGAACGAAGAATAGCTAGCTGTTGGAATTAATGAGAAGTTTGTTGTACGTACCCGAAAATGGACGAAAATAATATCTGGACAAGAACTTTCTTGGTGATTACCAGCCCACTCCTCCTGCATTAATACATGCATGCATGTAAGTTGAATTGATTAAGACCGCCACAAGTATCTATTTGTCTCAGGTAATTTATATTCTGAGTATAGCTGCCATACAGATCGATCTGGCGATCGACTGGAGCAATAAGACAATATGTGCGCTCCAAATGTGATACTACCCTTGAGCTGTCTTGCCAATGCAATTCCACTTGTGGTACTAGGTCTAAAGTGTCCAAAATTCGGCATCTACCCCCTCCGTTGCAAATTAATTACACAACTTTGTAAAGATATGGATGTATCTAAACATATTTATTGTGTAGATACATATGTATCTAGACAAAGTCGTGCCAACTAATTTCAAACGGAGCGAGCATAGGAAATAAAAATATATAAAATTATCAATGAACATATTTTTGAAACTGATGGACATTGTTGTAGAAATAAATTGAAAAGATCGCACCAAATCGTTTCCATGAAAAACTGATGTATGAACTGAATCTTGGATTGTTCGCAAGAAGGAAAACAAATCAATGGATCATATGGATCCGAACATAGTTCATCTGGCTTGCGGGGTTTGAATATATCATATGGATTGATTAAGGTGCTGGTGGTTCAGCTCCCTCAACACAAAGACACATACACAAATACATGCTTACATCGATTATTGCAGTAGATTCAGCTCCCTCAATACAATTAATTGAGGAGGAAGGCATAGATAGATGTATGCACGCACCTCTCGAAGTAGAAGGCGACGGGGGCGAGGAAGACGCCGGCGATGAGATTACGGTAGGCAATGAGCACGTAGGGGCTCATGCCGGTGTCCAAGGCGAGTTTGGACAGGACGTTCATGCCGGCGAAGCCTAACTGCACCAGCACCATTGTGATCGTGGGCAAGCACTCCCTCCCCATAGCTCCAAACCTTCTATCCTCTCTCTGGAAATTTCGATTGCAGGCTACGACACTGCAACGCTGTTCTTGGGAGAGATGGTAGAGTAGAGAGGCAGGGGGCGAAGAGTAGTGAATTGGGGGCGGTGTGCGGTGCAGGACGGAGCTGAATGGAATGTTTGTGTATATATAGGTGGCGAAGAGAGAGAGAGAGAGAGAGAGAGAGAGAGAGACGAAGAAGGTGGTGATGACTTGCTGCAGCGAAACGTGGCAATAACAGAAAGGGTACTCCACAAGCAAAAAAGCCTGAGCAATACAAGCCATGAAGTTAATGAAGGCAAGCAGACATACGCAAGCACACAATCGCAGCTAGCTGCCTGCAACTTCCCAAGCTTCCAGCAGCAAGCAGCTGAACGTGACGAGGACGGTCATCGTTGAGATCCTGGAGTAGGGCGATCCTGAAAAGTACACGCATATATTTACGTTGCGAGAAGAAGATCGGTGGATGTAGTATGCACGGCCGGGTGACGAATATGAGCTTCTAAAACTCATATGGCGCTGATTTTTGGGCGATTTCCTGCTAATTAACTGGATACTCCCTACTTCCTAATTATCAAGAATGGTAAGTATTTTGCCTCGTTTAAGAAAAAACTCATATGACGCACAACCCGTATCTCGGACGTATGTTTCCGCAATTGAACGTTCAATTAATATTTGCAGTGTAGCTTACTGGGAAGAACATATAGGTCTTTAGTGTGCTGTCATTTTCCGTGCTCGATATATGTATCTCAAATTTGCAGGAAGAAAGTTTTTGATTAATTTCTCAGAGCTCGCTAGCTAGGTTTCTTGTTGGGGTCTCCTACCGTGTCCGCCGCGTCCATACATATGTGCATGTGTGATGCATAAGAGTACGTGCGTGGCGATCACTTTTGTCATCCTCGATCGTTGTCTGCATGGCGAGATGAAACTGAAACCGTTTCGAAAGGTGCATGCCACCAATTGCATGTCGTTTGTTCCTCCATGTTATGCGCGGGAAAATCCACAACAGAAAATGCGGTAAGGTTACTTCCTGCAGAAACCACTCAATCGCGCGCTTGGATACAACGCACATAGCGGCTGGCTACCTCTGTCTCTAGGAGGTTACCTACGGTACGCTAGCTCTTGGCATTTGTAGCTGTTTTCCTCAGATAGCTTGGGCAAAACTGCATATGATAGATGGCTACGCAGATTCGCACTCGACCTCCTTCAAACTTGGACCCGAAGGAAAAACTGAAGCATCATGCATGATTCCTTCTTTTGCCCCAGCAAAAAATGGGGAGGTCAGGAACAGCTCAGCCTTAACGTACACATTTTCCCTTAATGCGGCTATATTCTTGCAAACTATGACCCTTGTCCCTTGATATAGAAAAAGGTGCTTAAATTTGTGTACGGAGCTAGTATATTTGTCAGTTAGTTCACGTTAATCCTCACGCCTAACCCTGCAATTGGATCAAAAGATGAACAACTGAGAGACCGAGATAACCTTTTCACCGCAATATTCCCAGCTACGCGTGGGTTTCATTATGTCGACCTCTGTAAAATTCGGTTCCACACTGCCCCACTCGATGTAGCCCTGGCCCTTATAAACAACCCATCTTCCTTCACATCATCTATCTCCAACACTCTAATGAGCTCTTGATGTCGCCGCAACAGACCAGTGCAGCCACTAACTTCTTTTTGTTTGTGCTCTCTTGATGTATCCGGTCATAGATCTTCTTCCCTTAGGTCTTGTTTAATAGGGTGTAATTTCATCACCAAGGGGATTGGGAAGGGAGAAAATTTGGTGAAATCCTTACTTTCACCCGATCCTCTCAAATCTGCACAAATACTTTTTCACTTTAATAGACTAGAATGGTGTAGTGCTTTCAATCTAGACAAAAACGGGGCTTTTTTTGGAGAGATATTGGAATTATCCCATCCAAAACCGGCGTGGTAAATAGACTATTGCGAATTTTACTAGATCTACTTCAAATCACCTAGAATACACTTCAAATACGTAAGAAGTAAATGAGGCCTTAGCCACTGGTCGTTCCTTTCTTCTGCGGCGTTTCGCAGCGGAGAAACCATTGGACACCATCTGTCCAAGTAGAGTTGATAGCGTAAAAGTACCACTTTAGTAGCTAAATTTACCGATTGGTACCGGTGGATGCCGCGATCTCATTTTGGTACCACATTTTGCCCACGTTGTCTCATTTTGGTCAAATCGTGCGCTGATTTAATTTAGACAGCCGTTCTGACAGAGCGGGCCCACCTGCAGGGTGACGTGGCAAGTAGGCCCCACATGTCAGTCCAACTAAAAATTTAAAAATCTAACTTGGTGAGGTGGAAGGTAGGCCCTACTTGTAGGTCTAATAAAAAATCAAAATATCTTCAAAAAATAAACAGTCAACAGAGACGACGCCCTACTTGCCACGTCATCCTACATGTGGACCTGCCATGTTAGAACGGCTGTCTAAATTGAATTAGCACTCCATTAGACCAAAATGAGACAATCTGGGCAAAATGTGGTACTAAAATGAGATTGTGGCATCCACTGGTACCAATCGGCAAATTTAGCTACAAAAGTGGTACTTTTACGCTATCAACTCGTCCAAGCACCACCAACTTGGGACAAGGAGAAACAACCATAAATGATTAATCTTATCAGTAAGGTTCGCACTATTTCCAGTTGATTTTTCTTAAAAACATTGAAAGCATTAAGCTCGAATTTCAATTAGTAAAGCCTCGAACAACCAAATTGTTACTAGGTACCTAGGAGAACATCTACCAAGAGAACACCCACGACAAGCAATCAGCAAGAAAAAAAACATGTAAAAAAAGAGAAACCAAATGACTTGCCTATAAACGCGGAGTTCTCGGAAAAGGGGGTGAATTTGCTTTATTTGTTTGTTGTTGTTGAGAAAACATTTTTTTACTAGATGCAACGACACTGAGGCAGAAAATAATAGAAAGGCTCAATATGTAAGGCCAGTATAAGGGTTTTCTGGCCCGATTCAGTAGGATGAGCCTAAGTTGGTCCACAGACCAGCAACCCGATCACCATGGGCCGGGCCATTTACCACCATTAGATGAAGTAACAAAATTAACGACGGTTCAGGAATGCTGGATTTTCCCTAAAAAAAAAGGAATGCTGGATTTATCTGAAACATGGCATGAGCCGAACGATCCCACTGAATTCCGCAAACATGAGATGGACCTAGGAGCTGCCAGGTTCCAAACAAGAACAGGCGCTATGTTGTCTTGTTGGAGAATTTGCCACCGGCCGTAAATTCAAAGGAGGTAACATCATCTTCATTACAGGCTGCGATATTAGAAGTATAGGTCCAAAGTGATAAGAAGTGGACCACATTGCGTCTACCAAAATACATTATATCCTTGGATGTTCAGGACGTAGCTGTTATTCGTTAAGTTGTCCTGAACCGATCTCTTACGAATGATGCCTACTGCCTAGCCGGACAACTGATGATAGTAAGGAGCGAAGGTCTGAATGTTAAGTTCGTTTATGGTACCCGTGTACTCTTCCCAGCTGAAATGGAAAACAAGGAAGAGATAAAAACTGCTGCATCCGATGCCCTTGGATATGATGAAATCTAAGTCTCTAAGCTTGCCAAAGGTAAGATCAGCCTTTTCTGCAACCGGAGCAATCGGGCACGGAGGGCAGGCATTGAGCAGGCGAAGATTGTTGAGGCCGAGGCCTCCCAAGTGCTTCTTCTGACAAACCTTAGGCCACGGGAATAGGTAATTGCCACCCTAATTGGACTTGCATCGTTTCCTGTAAGTTGCATCCGATGCTGCGAACTAGAATCCATAACCACTTTCTGACAACAAGAATACTATCAGAAGAACATTGCGCATTAGACCCTTCGGTTCATTAACTCCAGACAAGAACACCCTGACTCTCGCTCACAACAAATCGATCTTCTTTATGCTTCTCCTCCTCGCCCAGATTCTGTCCAGGGCGAATCCCCACTCACTTGTAAATGGTCCCTCCATTCACAATCATTGGTGAAATTTCTTGCTTGCTTCCAGTGGAAAAAGAGCTATATATGCAGCTGGGATATGGTCCTGCTCACAGCCTATTACATGCTGTTCGTGGTCTGAGTATATCTTTCCATTTTTCCAACAACGAAGCTCTGGTTCTAGCTCTGCTGCCGGCTTTGGGTCGTGCTTAGAGGAGGAGGGAGAGAAACTGCATGCAATGTTGATTCCTGCAGAAATAGGCTGTTCCTTGTTTTGTCAGAGTTTAGGTGCGGTTGCTGGCTTGCTGCCACCTTATCTTGTCAGAGTGCCCTTCTTACTGCTTTGTACTACCAGTGGAGGCCCGTACGTGAATGTCGGGACATGTGTGAAATGATGGTTCAGACCTTTTTTTTCGTTGTCTAATAATAGATTGTAGAAATAATTTGCATTTTTTATCAATTTAATCCAAATAATATGATAACAATCAAGGATGCGAAACCACTTGTGCTGGTTTTCATAGACCGGACCACTAGAGTGGTGCATCCAGAATCCGTGTGCGCTCTTTGTGCCTCTGAAAAAAAGAAAAGGGCATTCGTGGATCCAATGTGTAGTCAATAGAACCGGAACTAATAAAGCGCAAGCCCCAGACCGAATTTGTGTTTTGATTTTCTTTTCTACCCTCTGTTGTGTGTATCGAATATTATGTACGAGTTGGGTTAGGTTTGGACTTAGAGTTGTATTAGGTGTGGATAGATACGAGTAGTGTTCGAGTCGAACTCTTGTAACCTGGGCCTCCCATATCATGAGGGGAGCACCACACGTATAACCCTATGATGACTTGATAGCAACAGGCACGCAGGGGGAGCCGGCGGCTTGTGCCGGCGCCTAGGGCGGCCAGGGTTGCGGTATCAGTGGGGAGGAGCGCCCGTAGTCATGCCCCGCAGATGTAGGCGAGTTCGCCGAACTGCGTTACCAAATCTCGGTGTTGTCATCGTGCTGCGAATTGCTTGCGTTCTCGGTAGATCAATTTAGCGCCTACGACGTCATCAATTGGTATCAGAGCGAGATTGAATGCGGTGGATCGTTGATCTAGAGGCTGAAGCGGATGAGTTTTGGTTGCAAACAACCCGGCGGATCGGATCGTGATTACAAGGCTTCGCACTCAAATCATGGAGTTGAGACACGCTAGGTCTCGGCGAGTTCGCCGGGAAGACAATCGTGAAAAGCAGCTGGAAAGATTTGGGAGATCGGAAGCAGATTAAGAATCACGGATTCGGTCCAGCGGCGGCGTAGTCACGTTAGGCGACGGATCGAATCGTTGATCTGTGCGGCGGCGGCAGCGTAACGCGTGGGGCTTAGCTGGAAACCGCATCGGAACAAGCGACTCGGGTGCTGGGCCTGGGGCAGCAGGGCTGCAGGCAGCTCGCAGCCAGGAGGCCCATGCAGGAAGCCAGGAGACGTGCGGTGCTGGGTGACATCAACCAAACGGAAGCAGCCAGAGTGGGAGATTTGTTACGTGAAAAAAAAGAACGCGTCAAGGTATCGTGCTGTTTTCATCAGGAGCAAGACAAAAAGATAAAGAATTGATCTAGGAGCTTTGAGGCGCCACGTGAGGGTGTGGATGCATGGCGAGTCTGTTGGATTCACGGAATCATCCTTTGCTACGTGTGCATGGAAAGCACCAAAGATATTCCTTCTCTTTTCGTAGCTTGGAATACAGTTTGTGTATGGGATTGAAGTGGTGGCACGATACGGAAAGGCGCATAGTCGCAGGTTCACAGAAAGATTGACAAGGTTTTGGTCAATGTTATTTGATCTGAACATTGTATGGGCGACGCTCGATGATGTAGCATGTGGCCAAGTTGATCAAGATGAACTGGATGCGGCGATTGACGACGTGCCGAAGCGTGTCGTGACGATCATGCATACACAGGGTGCTGGACAGTACGCAGAAGGTAGACTGGGCACAGGGTAGAGCATGGGTGTAGTCGGATAAATTCGGCTGGGTTAGACTGGACAGTCTGACGGGACAGAAGACGGTGAAGATCGGCGACAACGACGTATGCGCGTGAGGGCTGATGGTGTCTGAATTCTGTGGCGTGAAAACACGTGGCGCATGGTTATGCGTGCTTCGACATGCGGCTGCGCAGGGCCGATTCAAGATGGAGCGCTTATGGGATCTTGAGGTAGGCGGGGCGCGGGGTGGACTGATCATCTACCATGGAGTCATGTTGAAGGTGGAGCTGAAGTCTCTGGCGGAGATTTCACTCGGCTGATGGAGGGGCTACGGCGTAAGTGCACGGAGAGGCGAAGCCTAGTCAGCGGGAAGGCGAGAGGCACGTGGTCTGGACTGGAGCTCAGGGTCCGGAGAGATGCGTGGAACTCGGCATCGATCGGGTATGACTGATGGTTGTCTGCAGTGGGGCCTGAGGTGGTGTGGGTGCGCGGCCCAGTAGATCTTGGCCAAGATTGCAGATGCTCGACGCGGTACTAGCGGCGAGGCGTGCGATAAGCACGGGACACGGCGACAGACCAGGGCACAGGCGGTCAGACATGTGGTCAGATAGGTGTGCAGGGGTGCTGAAGCAGTGTTGGCGAGTATCGGATTGAAGTTGGTGACTGGATCTATGGAGATTGACGTCAGGTGATAGACATGAGTCAACCATAGGGAATCTGAGAAAGTGTTGGAGAGTCTGAAATGTCGGAAGCGTGGAGAGTACATGGCCGTATATTCTGTGATGTTCAGTACACATGGCAAAGTGCGGGTGACTAGATACAGAAGGAGGCGAAGTGCTATAGCTGTGGGACATGAGAAGACTATCCAGGATGAGACGACTGTGAATTTGACTCAGGTTGACTAAAAGGCGACGGTGAAATTCTTTCAAGTTGGAAGCACTTTCACGTAGATCAGTAATCGGTATGTGATGATGTTGACATGGGAAGAAGGGACTACAGTTGCAGGTGGAGTCACGTGGAGTCTGGAAGTAGCAGTGTAGCTCATAAAGACAACTCAAGTCCGGAGTACATGGAGGTTTGACGCATTGACGAATTCAAGGTGGTGGACTATATTCGCCAAGGTGGAGTTTGTTGTGTGTGTGTCGAATATTATGTACGAGTTGGGTTAGGTTTGGACTTGGAGTTGTATTAGGTGTGGATAGGTACGAGTAGTGTTCGAGTCGAACTCTTGTAACCTGGGCCTCCCATATAATGAGGGGAGCACCACACGTGTCCCTATAATGACTTGATAGCAACAGGCACGCAGGGGAGCCAGCGGCTTGTGCCGGCGCCTAGGGCAGTCAAGGTTGCGGTATCAGTGGGGAGGAGCGCCCGTAGTTATGCCCCGCAGATGTAGGCGAGTTCGCCAAACTGCGTTACCAAATCTCGATATTGTCATCGTGCTGCGAATTGCTTGTATTCTCGGTAGATCAATTTAGCGCGTACGACGTCAACACCCTCATTCACCCAGCTTTCAAACATATTTGTGACATTTGGTTGGTTGGATGATAATAAAGAGAACTGGGCCACCTTCCGAACAAGGCGGAAATGGTTCAGGAAAATAAGTGATGGACTCCTTGAAATCATAAAAAAAAGATTTTTTTAATAATCACAATTTCGCTTGGCAAGATTATCTTTTGTTAGGTGACAACCGCAAACGATGACTCCATCACCGCACGCGATTTACTTACAACGATCATGTGCACTTATGGCACACAGTTTTGCGAATTATGTATGATTGACTACCCATGGTTCACCCATGTATGGCGACGGTTTGATAAAATTGCGTGAAATAGATTTGTAGCACGCAGTACCAGGACAAGCGGTCAATAGATGAATAATGTACAAAGCTGGTCGATTTGACTCCTCGATCAGGAGACTGAAAGCAATGACCCATGAAGGCAACACTGCAACTTGGCGGCACGCGCATGCCAAGCCACCCTCCATACGCGGGAGTGCGAAACTACGAAGGTCTCGAAGGAGCACTAGAAATTTTGATAACCTATATATTGCGAGAGAGGCAGAGGCAGCAGTGGGTGGGCTACTTGAGGCACTTTTGTTTTTGGACTCTGGGCAGTCGATTGACTTCAACCCATGCGAACGCACGGAGTGCAATTGGTGCAACTGCGCAAGACCACTACGAACTGGCCGGCTCCATGCGCAGCGAGCGTGACGGTCTCGATCGATCGATGGGCATGCATTTCAGGTGGCGCTAAGAGATTGCCTACACCCCAGGGTTTCTTTTATTTTGCCCTCTGCAACACATACTCCCTCCATTCCAAGCTATTTAGATACCACTACATACAGAGAAAAACAATAATACATTAAAATACGTTCATATATATATCCATTTGTTGTTTGTATAGGAATACCAACAATATCTTGTATTCTGAAATAGAAGGAGTACCACACGATGCGCCCTCGGCATATAGTTGCTTCATGCGCGCCCCAAGTTAGCTACATTTGTACATTGGAGATTTACGTTTGTGGGCAGCATAGATTTACCAAGCACTGCAGTATAAATTTATGCACTAGAACTCAGTATTACAGTTTGTTCTTCGAGTCAATTTTGGGATTTCAAAAGAAAAAAAAAACAATAGCAAAAACACACCCCTCCGACGAGTTTACATAGAAACCCCGACAACCTATGCTGAGTACTCGACAATTGGGAGACATGGTCTGGACTTTTTCAACAAAGTTTATGTCTACTTCAGTAAGGATGAACATATGTTTATAATTTATAATTATGAAGTATATAAACATATGTTTATTATTTAGAATTATGAAATGTATAAGATAAGGAGGAGTTAGTTATTGTCGTGTCTTCTTTTACAATGGACCGACAATATAGCTAGGTTAGGTCACCAACTCACCATGATGATGTGACCTATTTCGTGGTTGGAGCCTTCAGTGATCTACAACTTAGTGTACTGTTCTTCTAAATTTGTGGCTAAGAGCAAGATTAACAATCGGCTCTACATTGCGATCTAATGTCCCCTCATATATATAGTTAGTATATTTATATGTGTTGTTATTAATATGTTACCCACCTTATTCTCTAACAAAACGAGTCGGAGCTCATGGCTGGTTATAAGCTTACAACCATGTTTTCTTTTTTTCTAATCCTCTATCTCCTCAAACTAAGTCAAAATTTAATATGGCATCTTTTACAACCAGTCTACCATTTCTATTATATTGGCTCTACTAGCTCTTTGTCATCTCCAACATTTACTCAACGCCTCTCCTCCCACATTTCCGCAACCATGCATAAACGGAGGCCGGGTACTTGTGCATAACCTTAATAACAGTACCCTGCATATCTAGCTTGCTTTCCAACAAAACAAGTCCAGGTATGAACCCAATCATGGCATGCAAGCTGCAACTTCTTCCTCTAATTTTCTCAATCGAAGACTCGACCGAGACTACTACCCTAGTACCTTGCCTCCACCTCCCTCGATCTCCTTTGTCACATAGGTCATGCGCCCACAAGAACACTAACGATCACTTTACGACCTTTTGCGCTGCAAACGAACTTGTTAACTGGCAGATAGTTCTTGGGTGGTTAGGTGCATGTTTTATGCCCATCTCCACCACCGGAAAAACTTACTCCCTCCGATCCGTATAGCCGTGAAATAAAATTGTACGGGCTTAGTGTGTTTTCACGACAATCATTCCTGACCGGAGGTAGTACTAAACATAAACTTAATCTTTGACCAGAACCTTCAATGGCCGCATAGTTTACTTTGGATGCGCACTTTTTAAGTCGTCTAGAGTCGTCACACACTATTCTGTCACTCTGTTTTGTGGATGGCTTTATCAGGACAGAGAGTTATTAAGCATGCAATGCAGGGCCGTGAAAGTGTTTCCTTGCCTTTTGTGTTATGTTTCCTACCGCAATTCAGTGATACCTTTATTAATGGTACCTTTTGATATGCCACTTATTGTACCTTTACAATGTCTGAGATCTACAGCGCTGCCTTACCTCCACCTTGCGTGCTAAATTTCTTATAGTGTTCTTTGTGCATGGTAATGTAGTGCAGGATCGACATCTACTATGATGGTCCAAACCAATCAAAGGGCAAGCCAGCTAAGGTATCCGAAAAAAAGTCAAGAGTACGAAAAGAAGTTTGCCATGGACAAGTTTACTGACTCGAAATGCCAAACGATGTCTTCCATCTTGATTTAGAAACACCTAGTAAGATGCACACACACGCACTACAGGAATCACAGGCTATGCCGACGGCCTTTTCCCGTCGGCACAGACCCGTATGCCGTCGTCAAAGACCTATGCCGACGGCCCCCGTCGGCACAGGGTCGTCGACATAGGTGCCCGTAGGCACAGGTTAACTGACCGTCGGCATAGGTGATTTTCGTCGGCACAGGCTGTGCCGACGGCCAGAAAAGGACCGTCGGCACACAGTTCGTCGGCGTAGGTCAGGTGGGTCCCACGGCGGAAGAGCGCGCTGGCAGAACCTCTGCCGACGGCAATGCCGTCGGCATAGGTTGGACACGTCTTGTAAAAAAAATATCCCCGCCGTCCCTCGCTGGGGACAGGCTGGGGACATGCCGCGACTGGGGGCGGTCGACGCCGACGGAGCAGGGGCTGGAGCGCCACCGCTGTGAAACGCGGCGACGGCTGGGGACGGGGAAGACGAGGGCGGGGCGGCCACGACGGCACGAGGCCGTCGCCGTCCCTGACACGGACGAAGCAGGGGCGGCCGAGGGAGCCGCGGTTGATGCAGAGGAGAGGCCCGGCGAGCTCCGGGCCGTACCCGGCGCACCCATGCGGTCCGCGACGCCACGTTCGGAGGAGGGTGTTCTAGGGCGGAGGACGGCATTCCAGGGCGGAGGGCGGCACGGGAGAACGCCGACGCAAGGGGGAGGGCGGTCGGGGACGGAGGTCGTCGATGGCGAGGCGGAGGTTGACGGCAGGGCGGCCATGGCGAGGCAGAGGTCGACGGCAGGGAGGCCATGGCGCGGGCGGAGGTCGACAGCAGGGCGGCCATGGCGAGGCAGAGGTCGACGGCAGGGCGGCCATGGCGACGCGGGATCCCCGGCCGCGCCCCGGAGCTGGTGCCTTCACAGGAGTCGCCGCAGCGGCGCAGGAGGCCGCGCCAGGCTCGCCGTGCTGTACGCGAGGCTGAGGGAGTGCAGAGGGTGCCGTCGTGGTCTTCTCTGCACGGCATTGACTGAAAGAAGAAGAAAGAGAAAGAAAAGAAAGAAGAGGATATGTGCGCAGGACAGATGAGAGAGAAGATACGTGCGTGGGGACAGAGGAGAGAGAAGGACACGCCACGACATCAATCCACAACAACTAGTGCCAGCCAATGAGATTGCATCATTTAGAGTGACCCGAATTGTGTGTTTCTTCTTAATGGTTCAGATTTAATCGACGGTTGATAGGGGTCGAATTTTTCAAAACAATCGAAGGTTCTGTGATGTAACCACTAATTGTGTATCTTAAAATTATTTTTGTAAAAAATTCAGAGAAAACTATCACACACTTGTAGTTCAAATGTGTGTCATTTTTGGAAAATTGGCATAAAATCATTTAAATAGGTGAAATTAGGTAGAAACCGAGAAAATTCCTAATATTTCCAGATTATCTATCACATATGGTCTAATTTGTGTGGGAATTAGATGGGTGTCATACATAGGTCATTTGAGTCGAAACTTATACATGTTTTGACCGGCGTCTAAAGGGGTAGGTCAGTGGACGTTTTTCTTAGTTGTGTCATGTTAGTCCATGGGAACATGGGAAACCAACTTTTATCACAAATCAACAGAAGATTGCCCCCGTTTTGCCTGATGCGGGAGTTTTCACCTCTAAGTGTAGAAACTCGCTAGAGAGAAAGTGCGGTCGGTGAAGCCAGTCATACCCCAAAGCCAATGTCAAAGCCGACCACGATGAGCCAGAAGTGAAACGTGTGTTGTCGATTTTGTACTCTTATTAAATTAAATTGCCTAGCTCTAGTTTATACCATCTCTCTTAAATTGCCTAGCTCTAGTCTTCGAATAATACTTCATTCGTTTACAATGCCGATGATTAAAATGATGTGGCACACTACATGAATCCTAATAGTTTGTTGAACCTTGTATCATGCACACATACAAGTTCTGTGCCTCCTACTTTATCAGAATTCCTTGTGTGCTTCCAATAATATTCTAAGTATGAGGCATAATATTTTTTTGAATCTTGATTTCTCTAAGTCTTCCAATAATAATTCATTCTTTCACACAATGCCGATGATTAAAATGACGTGGCGCACTATGAATCCTGATAGTTTGTTGAACCTTGTATCATGCACACATACAAGTTCTGTGCCTCCTACTTGGTTCAACAAGGTTATCAGAATTCCTTGTGTGCTTCCCATAATATTCTAAGTATGAGGCATATTTTTTTTGAATCTTGTTTCGCCTAAGTCTTCCAGTTAATACTTCATTCTTTTACACAATGCCGATGATTAAAATGATGTGGCACCATGTGATGTAGAGGCGACGTGAGTGAAACCTGTGATATGCGAAAGGGGTACACCAGTGGACTTTTTTTTTTGCTTTGTTGTGTTAGGTTAGGACATATGAACATGGAAAACCAACCTTTATCACAACTTGTCACAATATTGCCCCCGTTTCGTCCGAATTGGGAGTTTTCAGGTATAAGTCCACACACTTAGTAGAGAGAAAGTGAAGCCGGTCACACACCAGACTAGATTCTTGGACATTTGAAACACCCAACACACTTTTGTACATGTGGTATGGAACCACCTAAGTTTTGGTGGGTTTCTGACGCTTCGGAGCACCGCTTCGGCGAAACCGTAGACCCGCTGGAAAAAAGTCAAAGTTCTCGTCTACCCCCTTTGAACGAAGTCGAAACGGGCAGCCCAGTGGACTTTTTTGCTTGTTCGCTTTGTTAGGTTAGGACATAGGAACAAAGAAAACCAATATACACTCCAACACTTGCAATAATATTTACACACATGCGATAGCACAAACCAAGATTCGCATATTCCGATAGACAAGATTCGCAACGTCATTTATATGTGGGTGGAGACCGGTATTTGGCGTAGCTACATACAAAGAAAATGAATAAAAACATATTAAACTTAATTGAGAGTAATAAATAAATACATAAAAATGAAGATTAGGTTAGAAAAACATGATGATTATTTTCGGCGAAACTATATACATATAGCTATTCGGTGTATCTATATACATAAAAATGAATAAAAAATATTTAAATATATTAAACTGAATTGAGAGTTATAATAAATACAAAAAAAATCTGAATTGGAGCATAATTAATCACCTCTATTTTTTTCAAGTGATCCCGACACATACTATTGCAGATTATTGACGAACCCTGATGATCCATACGGCGTGCGTCATCTACTCCTTGAGACCGGCGTCGAATGGGGTAGAGCAATTGGGTTTGCCCATTTACTGTGTAAGAGTTTAATGGTTGGCCATACAAACACGTTAGAATCTGAGTTGGAGCATTATTTATGGTAAAATACGTTGCGCATGGGAGAATATCCTTTTTCGGCACATATGTGAGCACAAAATTAATAGTATGTTGGACTTTATAGAAAATAGAAGTGCTTGTAAGGAATGCCTAATTTGGTCATAATATATTAGAAAAAAATAATGGGGAGTTATTTTGACTTCAGCCGAAAGACGTCGCACCCGACATTCATGCGCACACACCACCAGCATTGCACACACACGTGGGCGTCACGCGTCCTGGTCGTCACCAATATTCGTCGCTGTCGCGTGCCATCTAAAATCTGAAGTTTTCCGTCTAAAATTCAGTTAAGAGTAATGCTACAATTCACCTACGAACACTGAGTATGCAGCATATAAAGCAAAGCACGGTCCGGTTTTTCAGCTATGGAATCAGAACACACCCAATCAACGCAGGACAGGTCTGTCCGTAGCGTTTCGGTAAGCCAACCAGCCCGTAAGTCTAGCATTAATGTTCAGTTAATGTCTCCTAACAGTTTATATGTCCTTTGATTCTTTTCAACACATAACCTGAGCTGTAGTCGAATGGCTGTGATCCGTCTGTTGTGCCTGTGAGACCCAGGTTCAAGACCTAGCGGCAGCTTTTCTATTTACAATTTACCCTTTTATCCAAATATGCATAAATTGGACACCGCAATATGTGTCCCGTTGGGATAGGAGGGCTAGGGCGACAGGTCGGCATAGGTATTGGCCGTCGGCACAGCTGAGCATTCCTGTAGTGACTCACATTGTTGTGGAGAAAGAAGAGAATACATTTTTTTTCTTTTCAAATAGGAGCATGGCCCCGGCCCCCATGCACACCCTATTTTTACTGCAAGGTTTTAATAATAGCAGTTTACAACTCATTTAGCACACAAAGTGCCGAAAAAACCCTAAAACGCATCTTTGCGTCATGTATTCTAGTATAATCGAAGAGGATGCCACCATCCAGCCTGGTTGGAGATAGCCAGAACGATCACCATCAACCGAAAACATCATGTATCCAAAAAAACTCATCTGATTGGCAGGGGAGGAGGTAGAGTCACATGTGTATCCAGTAGGTATGTCTGTAGATTACATGCAAATACGTTGGAACACATGTTTTATTAATAACAACAACATTTTGGCAAGTTCATATTGCCTAAACAAAAGCACAAACTCCCACCCAAATTTGAGCCTTTACTTTGTTATTAATCACATTTAGCCAATTACAAAATATATTAGTAATGTTAGCAGGAGGAGATATTGAAGATAAAATGAACAACTTGCATACATATTTCGCAAAATGACAGTGCATAAAAAAATGAACAATAAATTCCGGTGAATCGCAAAGAAAAAACACATTTTTTACAACTCATCCAACGCCTTGTGGCAGTATTATATGTGTGGTAAGAAAAACTTTCCTGCTTAAGAACCACATAAAGACCTTTATCCTTAAAGGTACTTTTAACTTCCAAAGATATTTCGTAAATATCTTTCATGTCCATTCATTAACTCTTACACAGACTTAACCGAGAACAGAAGCACTTAAATTCCACAAAACATCTAGCTCATGTGATAAGGTAACCCTTGTTACTCTCTCAACCAAATGAAGCCACGCTTCCCATTTATCCCTAGTTAAATCACGTCTAAATTATATATTCAGTGGTGGTGCATTACTTAAACATCCTTAACGATAGTGTTTTGATGATGTACCAAATTATACAGGGATGTGCATTGAGAGGATAGAGGAGTCGTCCCCAACCACACTAGTAGGAAAATGCTTATAGGTGGAACCACTTTTTGTGGCGCACCAAAGAGCCATGCGCCACAGCAAATATTTCTGTGGCGCGTGGTTCTGCATGCGCCGCAGAATTTCGCATTTCTGTGGCGCACAAAAATTACATGCGCCATAGAAAGCCACAATTATGTGGCGCATGTAGGGGGTGCGCCACAGAAATGTGCTTTTTGTGGCGCATGTTGTATATGCGCCACATAAATTAAAAAAAATCCAGAAAAATCTAAAAAATCCAAAAAAAACTCAAAATATCCAAAAAAAAATAAAAATAAAAACCAAAATAAGTCAAAAAAAATCCAAACCATATATTTTTCTAAAAAAAGTTTTTTTGTTTTTTGAATTTGTTGATTTTTTGATTTTGTAGAAAAAACTTCTTTTTGAAATAACTTTTTACTATTTTCGAATTTCCCGAATCTGAGAACAGTTCAGCGGGTAAACTTCTTTTTTTATCAGGATTTTCTTGCATTTTTTTGATGTCGTACACAAAAGTTATGGACGTTTACTATTTTCTTCTGTTTTCCGCAAAAAGGTCAAAATTCATATTGCAAAATTTCTATACCAACTAGACACTAAAAGCTAACTATATTTCGAAGGATTTTATTTATTGAAATTTTTATCATTTTCTTCTCCTCTTTAGAAAACTGAAAAGGCAATCCACCAGGGGGTAGGCATGCATGGGAGGTAAAAAAACTTTGATTTTTTTATTTTTTGAATATTTTGGGATTTTTTGAAACTTCTGAATCTCCATTATTTAAAAAACTTTTGAAATTTGAAACACACGTATATAGCACATACCGCACATATACACGTACAAGGCTTAAGAGAGTTCATATGATGCATATATCAATAAGAACTTGTGTAGCATAAGGGTGGCTGGAATGAATAGAACTTAGAAGTTAAGCGTGCTTGCTTGCGTTGGAGCAATCCTAGGATGGGTGACCTAGCGGGAAGTCATCAGTTTGAAAAATTCATAAAATAAAAAAATCAATATTATGGAATTTCCAAATTATTGCATTTTCTGTTTTTCCCTGATTTTTTTGTTTTTTTCGATTTTTTTTTTGGGTTTTTTGAAAATTTTGAATTTTTTTTAGAATTCTGTGGCGCATATAGTGTGGGTGCGCCACAGAAATGTGAGAATTCTGTGGTCCACCCACTCATGCGCCACAGAAAAAAAATTAGTAGCGAGAATTCTGTGGCGCACCAAGCCATGCGCCATAGATTTTTTTTTGGTGCGCAACAGAATAGGTAGTTTCCTACTAGTGTCATGTCCTCCCAAAGACAAGTGCAAGCCCAATTGCCAACAAAAAAAACATATGGTCCATTGAAATTCGCTTAGTATTTAATTTGACCTCTTGCCATTATTTCCAAGTACAAAATTAAAGTGAAATTTTAAAATCTATGCTCTAACGGGCCTCCAACAATCTTTTGTACAGTAATTGTTTAGAATCTAGAAGATAACTATTGCACAAAAACCCTGAAAATAAACCTTACACAATTATCAATAAAATATTTAATGACATTGTCAAGATCAATAGGTATATTTCAATTATTATTATTATTAGAATTGCCGTAACTACTACCATAAGATTTGCAACATTTGAAGAATATGACATATAATTATATTTACATACATTCTTATTAAAACTATTTCCTAAAATAAACATCAACATGATCCTTATCTTGTTATACTCCCTTCATCTAGATTTATAAGTCACATTTCTAAATTCTCTGCGACCAAGGTAGAAACTGATTGGGAGGAGAAAGTAGCTAAAACACTCATTAATTCTCTTGTTAACTGTGACACTTTATTACGGGAGGGCAAAGAACAAGGTTAGGTCCACTTTCCAGTGTCCCTATTTTATTTGCATGCATCCATATGCAAACCGGTTTGCATGCTGAAAAGTTTTCACACACATGGATATCCGGGAGAAGATGGTTAAGAAGGCTATTAACACGTGCATTAATTGCTAATTGTGCCTTATGGAAGGAGAAAATATGGTTTTGGAGAAGTGACTTATAAACCTAAACGGAGGGAGTACTAAAGAAGTTAATGGAACATTATTATTATCAATTGTGGCAGCAGTGGAAGATGGGGTTCCCCTGATGCTGCCAAAGTGGTCCGCTACACGTGGGCCCAAGCGGAAGATGGACAAGGCCAAGGTACAAGGAAGGTTGGTGGGTACTCTCACCAACCCCCTGAAGACCAAACAAGGACTACGAAGATAGCCTACAGCTAAGGACTCAGGTCCGGGGAACCCTCCGGGTTCTCCCAGCCGTGCTGCACTGAAGACTAGGCCCTGAGAGCCCGAGTACGTACCCGGCAGGAATCTAGGGCTCCCTCTCGGGTAACCTTCCGTACAAGTAAGGATAGGCGCTCCAACAGGTGCTAGAAGACTCCAGATGACTTGGGAAGCAAGGAGAAAGAGGTGCTGCCGAGAACATGGCCAGTGGTGCTATCAGTCCTTGCCCGCCCCGCTTTACCTAAAGGTGGACGATCCCACCTAACCAATGAAGAATACTTGGAGGAGTAGAGGCCACGTCTCCTCCTAAAAGCCGATGGGGAGTTTTTCCTGCCTAAAATCCCCCACGCACATCGCGTGACCCCCATGTGAGGCCTCCTTAGCCTATAAAAGGAGGGTCATGGTCACGAACCAAGGGAAGCAATTCTTGAGCAAGACAAGACTAGATAAGGGCTGGGAAGGTAGAAGAGGACGGTGATCTCCTCAGGGTCAGGATCTGTCCTTCGTCTACCTCTGGTCAAACCCTTCCGAGTACCCTACTCGGGAGCCTCCTTGTAAGCTACACTATGAAGAACTCATCAATCTAGACATGCAGGAATAGGGCTGTTAGCCTCCGGGCGGCATGAACCTGGGTAGCTCCTTGTGTCCCTGTGATTGCTAATGCACCTAAAATGTATCTACTTTTCCAATCACTTTGCTTCATAATTTGTTCCGGAATCTTCCCATATTTGAATACAACTGCTGAATCTGACGATGTTTTTAGCAAAGTCTCATTTCTGGCTATTTTTGCAAGAAATAAAATCGGAGAAAAATACCACGTCATTTTTTATGGAAAAGGAGGACATCGAGCAAAAGATGGACACGAGGAAGCGCTCGAGGGCCAAAAGATTGGGCCCCACGCGGCCAGATTCCTTGGCCGCCTGGGCCCACCTAATTTGGGCCTCGGCCACCGCCTCTCCTTCGGTCTTTTGCGTACCCCCTCATATATACAAAAAAGTGGCTGCCCTAGGAGGAGGGGAGCTTTCGCGAAACAGAGCGCCGCCGCCACCACGATCTTCGTTTTCGGAGACAGATTGATCTGGTGGAGGGATCCGGAGACCGTCTTCACCGCTATCTTCACCACCTTCATCTCCATCGACCATGAGCTCCTTCACCATCACCATGTGTGAGTAGTCCGTTGTAGGCATATGAGGTGGATGGGGATTGGATGAGATTGATCATGTAATGATACCCGTGGTTCGAGATTTTAGGGGTTTATCTTGAGGATATTTTTGTATTGTGTTGATGCACTTATGCTATGTTTAATGCTTGCTATTAGGGCCCGAGTGGCATGATTTCATTACTGAACTTATTTTGCCTCATCATATAATTGAGTTTGGTATTTATCTGCAAAGTGTATCACCTGCTATTATGTTGAACCCGCGAATCCTAAAAGTGACATATAGGAAAAACAAGGTGGAGATATTTTAGTTTGAGGATTATGTGTGTTCATGAAGTGTTAATGCGTTGTTCTGGGCTATTCGAAAGGGTACACCTTAATTACCTGTAGTTCCAACTTGGCCCCGGTGAAATGGGCAGGTAGGACAATAGATGTTGTGCAAATTCTCTTGGTTTGTACGCACAACTATTTATGGAACACATACCTACATATATCGGAGTTAGAGATAAGTCCCATGGCTAGTTATATCTTATTATATGATCAATCTTATCCATGCAACACCCCGCTATCACCTCATGACTACGTTTTAAATCTCTGAGTTACACTTTCACTTATTCCGGTGAAAACTGGGAAACCCTTGTTCACTACTGTTGTTCTATTTGCTGCTTGAATCATACTATTGTCATCATTATCACTGCTGCAAGTTTATTGATATACAGATGTGGTTGAGAGTGACGCCTCAATTGACAAAGTCTTATTGATATTCTTGTGTTCCCATCGAGTCGAACTATAAATTTGGGTAATACTTTCCAACGAAGATTTCAACGATCCCCTATACTTGTGGGTATCAATTGCTTACTTTGATTGTCGAGAGGAGAGCTTGATCTAGATCACCCGAGAGAGACGATTCTCAGCCTTCTTCGCGCTCCGTGCCGAACTAAATAAAGGGGGGGGGGGGGTATCCTTTACTCTCGGTATCCGTCCGTCGAGACACGACATCAACAAAAACTTATCTGCAACTAATTATAGATATGATCATATCATGATTTCTTAAACCCAAGAATTCGGCAACAAATATCTTTGAATATGTAATCACCCGAATTTTTGAGAAATTAGGAAAGAGATTAGAGAGAGATTAGGCGAGAGTGCAGTGAACTTCTCAAAGGAAATTGAAATGAGGCTTGATCTCATGTTGAGATGCCTATGGAACTAGGGCATGAGGACAGGTTGCATAAAAAAGTCGTAGGCTCGTCTTGTCAACCAAAGGGTTTACATAAGAAAACAAATTAGGATTGAAATATTCCAAATTCCTCAAATATATATTCCACAAAAGGAAAATAGCGTTTTCACCATTATTTGGCAGCATCACTGGCACAATACCGTTCGATAAACATAAACTGACCTCCTTGAATACACACACGCGCCGTGAGGGGACAACTGCTAAATGTATGGAAGAACAATACTCTAACGTGTATATTCCAGTGATTTTCACCCAAATCATCTCAGTGATTCTCTCACAGATCATCTCTTACAATTAAAAATTTCCATCCTTCTATATATACATAGTAATTTATCCTTTACGAAATGCTTTGATTAGGCTACTTTTTCTGCACTAATGTAATATACTATATATACTTTCTTCTGTACTGATTGGTATCTCTAAGTTTTTCTTTGTTGCGAATTATCTGTAAGGAACTTGTGGCAGCCGGATGTGGAGCATCAGTAACACTTCAAACTGCTGGTGTCCTCCACGTTCCTAGGCACGCCCTCCATAAGGCACGCCACCGGAGGCACGGTGGGCGTGGTGGCGTTACCGTAGACGTTCCAGCAGAAGGGGTTGTCTATGGTGTTGCCGGAAGCTGGCAGCAGCTCGACGCCGGAGAGGGTGATGTTGGTGCATGGCACGGCGTCGCTGCAGCCGAAGTGGATGGGCGGGCCGCGCACGTCGTACGTGCCACGGATTCCCGCGTAGGTGATGTCGGAGACGAAGACCGCCGTGGTGGCGTTCTCTCAGCTCTTGGTGAGGCAGTAGTACTGGTCGATGATGATGGGGTTGCGGACGGCGTCCATGCGCACGTTATCGAAGGTCACCGCCGACACCGACCCGGATCCGCCCTGCCAGGTCTTGATCCTCACGCCGTTGTCCGAGTGCCGGATCACCGCGTTCCGCACCGTGATGTTGGAGACGCACGCCCGTGAACCTTGCTTCCCCAGGCTCCCGATGCTGATGCCGTGCCCGGGGCCGCAGGTGACGTTCTCGATGTGGACGTTGAGGGTGCCGGCGCCAATGGAGACGCAGTCGTCGCCGTTGGAGACGACGGTGTTGGCGATGAGGACGTCCTGGGTGTTCTCTACGTGGATGCCGTCGGTGTTGGGGCTCAGGGCGGGGGAGCTGATGGACAGGCCGTCGACGTGCACGCCGCGGCAGCTGTCGAACCGGAAGTGGAACTCCGGGCTGTCCTCCACCTTCAGTCCTCGGACTGTAACGTTGTTGCTCTCGAAGAACCTCAGCGCCTGGAGATCTATCAACGTCAGTTACACTGTACTAGTACAGGACAGGTAGTACTCTCTGGCGGTTAATACGGTTAAAATTAGGTCGTTGGGTTAGGCCACTCACCACTGGGCTGTCACAAGGTCCTTTTGTGTTTCCTCCCTGCCAAAAGAAGATAAACAGAGCAACTTAGAATCTTAAATGGGTGCTGCACTGAGCTCGTAGCTTAGCTTAGCCCGATGATGTATATCGGTTGCTGTTTCTTACCTTGTGAGGCTTGCAGGGGAGATCCCACCACTTCTGTCCCTTTCCGTCGATGAGCCCGGCTCCGGTCAGCGACACGCCGTAGGTCTTGTAGAACACGAGCCAATTGCGCTTGCTGTTCCCCGGCCACGTCTCAGGGTCGCTCGGTGCGACGATCGTGCCATCGATCTGCAAACACATTAGTTCGAAATTTAACAATGTGCCCGCACAATTGGAACGAATGAATTTCCTGTGTGGTGTGTTTGTAATTTACCTGCAGCGTGACGCTGCCCTGGCACGGGCCGGTGAAGGTGGTGGTGTGCACCAGGAACGAGTGCCCGGCGGCCGCAACGATGACGCCTTCGCCGTCGGCCTGGCATGCTGTGTCCCACGCGGTCTTTACCGCGTCGGTATCATCGGTCACGCCATCCCCGACCGCGCCGAAATCCTTCACGAGGTCGTAGACGTCGCTGTCGTCGTCCGCTGGTGCGGGTGCGGGCGCGACAGGCATTGGACGTGACGACGGCGCTCTGGCCGGCGGTGCAGGTGGAGATGCATGCCTTGGTGAAGGTGCCCGCCTCGGCCCGGGTGCCTGAGACGGCGGATGGGCAGAGCTGTGCTTGGGTCGCTTCGTGTGGTGGTGGTGGCGGCTATGGACGCCGTCGCAAAGGAAGCTCGTAGCGACCACGAGCGCGAGAAGCAGAGCAATGGTGGTCCTAGCGGCGACGACCTCCATTACAGCAAACTGTTTGCAGGTTGATGAACTTCGTGCTTGCCAACCTGACCTAAATGATGAGCTACTCTTGGATGAGAGCCTGCTAAAATGTAGACGCTCAGATGAGAAGGCCAGCCTAGACGCCAAGTGCAATGGCCGCTGTCCCGGGGATCTAGCCACTGGTAGCTTGGGTGCTGCTATAATGGAGTAGTAGTTGGGTTGAAGCGGCGCGAGTGCGCGGATTTAAAGCGAAGGGTTTACTAAGCGTGGTCGTGTGTTGTGGTGGTGCATGCACGGGCGGGCGCCGGAGGAGGAGGGAGGTGGTGGGAGGGCGGTAGTGGAGGCCTCATCAGAGGCCTGTTATGTGCCGCTCTCGGCCACCCCTGCCCACTTTCGTAATGGCGGCGACCGACCGCCCGCGATCGGCCGCTGTAGCGCGCGCGTGCGTGCGCCGGACGGCCGACGGTGCAAGAGCGCGGCAAAGGGAAGTGGAGGAGTGACGTCACGAGACGACGATTTCTATTTCGAGAAGTCGCAGCAGAGCATGCAAAGAGCTTTAGACTAACTTATTCTCCTCAACTTTGTTAGCCACCAAGCTGTAGCAATGAGTTCACGAGAGGCATGCATATGCATGCGTGAGGATGGATGAAAGTCATGGAACAGGATGCATGCTAGCTGATGCTTTTGCTCTCGTGGATGTTGATGTTGATGTTGCTCCTCTTCCACTCTCCTTCCTTGGTGCAATGCGAATGTATGTCTCTTATTCTCCTTGGGTTATCGCTTTCATGGCATGCATTGGATGGATCGGCCCAGATCTTCCTTCCTTCTTCTCTAGTTACTGCATTAGTGTAGCTTAATTCGATCGATGTCGAGGAGAATGGTCCAGGCGGAGATGAATCTCGCCATGGGATTGGTCGATCCCTCCTTTCTCCTTTGTTGTCATAGATTGCTGCTGCGAGATCGATGGAGTGAGAGCTACAGCATTGTATATTATGATTGTATATTACTACATCGTGATAAGGCCACCACTACTGGGGTCGGAGAGGGAGTGTAGGAGAAGACTAGCTAGGTGGAGTTGCGGCTTTTCCAAGTGGATTAACCCCAAGGCCGGTGTCCATCGATCCTCTTCACGTTGCGGTTTGTGCATCCATGCGCTCGCCAAACAGAAATAATTGAGTGTGGTAATTCGATGGTGGCCACAAGATTTGGTGTGGTGCTGGGGTGGTCCATTAATTTTGGCCAAATAATACACTATTTTGCATTACCATGATATAGTGTGGCATGGTGCCACTCGGGGTTGTGGTATGCACATACAGCCTGCAGCAGAACACAAGCATAGTACTGGCATACCAATATACTGTTACTTCTTGAGACGACAGAATGCGTGCAAGTTTTCTGTTTATTTTGCAATTAAACGAGAGCCTTCAATAATGGTGGTGGCGGCTACCATGGACGGATCTGCAGTGGTTCATGGGTGTGCAGCTGCACACCCAAATTTTTGTGCAAAAAAAATCATATGTATAGTGTATATGAACATATGTATAGCTAGTGGTAATTCTAAGCACGTATACATACGTTTTCTTGTCTTGTCCACTGGGCCCAAAGTTCGAATTAGCAGAGAGGAAGGCCCAACCAGCCTCTAGCCCAATCGGCAAAGGATATGCCTTCCTTGGTCGCACACGGACCAGCTCAAACAAGGCAGCGACCGTGTGTCAAAGAACAAAAAAGCCTAGCGACTAGCGAGCCAGGAGAACAAAAGGGCGTAGAGATGAGAGGTTTAAAAATCTCCAAAATATCATTCAGCTCTCTATTTTGCTTGTTGAAACAAGCAAGAATATGACCTATAACCTTGTTTAAAAGCTTCTCAAATTGGTGTTAACTCTACCCGTAGCAACAGTCAGTGTTGAGAGGATATTTTCATGAATGACTTTTGTGAAGAACAAGCTAAGAAACAAAATGGGGAACTAACTATTGAATGATCATTTGCTTACGTTTATTGAAAAGGATCGTATGGTCATATTGTAATTTTATTTACTCCCTCCGTTCCTGAATGTAAGGAGTATAGTTTTCTTGCATGGATATTAAGGTCTGAGTCATTTTGTATATGGTGGACTCATTTTCTCTTGAAAAAATCGGGAGAGAGAAGTCCCTAATAGCCACAAATTGAAAATAATCCTTTAAATCCCTTCTTTATATATCAAAACTCATTTGTAGATGGGTAAATTTATCCATAAATTGCAATACACCTTATATTTTGGATTTTTTCTAAAAAAATCTATACGCTAACGGAGAGAGTATTATTTTGTAAGTTTCTTGTCCTTTGAGATAATGTTGCTACGAAGGTCGATCTGTACTTTTATTGGCGTATAAATACTGGACCATTTTTTAGTTTTTCTCCTTCATGTTTTGTGTTGGTTGGATTTTGAACGCCCAAAGTAAAATTTCTGGATCCGTCCCTGGCGGCTACCATTCAGGTGCAGATCTGCTCACCAGGTGTGGTTGCTTGAACTCCTTGTTCTAGCCGTGCATCGTTGGAGGAGTTTAAATCACACGCGTTAGATCAGGATGGCTTATTTTAAAATTTCTGGTTCGAAGTTTGTGTTCTAGGGGATTTGAGTTGCATCTACAGCCTAGAGGACTAGATCTCCTACCAAAACCACACTATTCCATGCAGCCACAAGTGCCTGTGTACTGGGGATTTTTTTTTCTTCTCTTTTTGCGCCTCAGTGCATCCTATCACACATGTACAACTCAGTAATTGGACAATTTCTTGTGGAACTAGGACTCCTCATATCTATCTATATATCTGTAAGTTATACAGTGATCAACACGTATGCAATAAACCTGATGATCAAGATGGTACTCGGGTCATTCAGGCACCGAACTGTCACTGGCTTCATTTAGCTAAAGAACATAAAGGTACGTCAATTCATGTCACACATGCACAATAGAGATTTAGCAGCTGTGACACACTCAAGATTGAGAATTAGCAACCGAGTACTCATATCATACCACACAAAAAGTGGAATGAATATAATTGTGTAACACCTTAACAGTAACGAAATATGTAGGCGGTTGCAGCACACATATGTGCCATTTGTCTGCTTGGTTATGAAGAATTGGCAGAGGACCAAGTTCACCAGGACAGAGCAGAAAGTTATACAAGTATTTATCTTGCTTTGCAGAACGTGGTAGAAGCAGCACTTATGCAGTTGTATAACAAAAAATAGGACCCTTACACCCTATGCAATAATAATGCAGGCTACGCTGTTATACAGTTTCACAGTGGATTTCAAATGCTTGATGACGGTCCTAAGAAGCACATTGCTTCTTCGCATGGTGGGGTATCAACTTTAAAAGAAACTCCGACTGTACTCCCTTCAACTCTGTTCAAGTTTGATATGATGAATTAGAATCTAGTAATCGGACATTATGATTGGCGCAAGTGTATTATTTTCCATCTAAACTTACCGCGACTCTTGAAATTGAAGAGAGGGGGAAGGGGGCGGCCATTCGGTAAGCGGGTGTTTGAATCTCGCAGTTCATGAAAGAAGGGATGAACTAGCGCCTCCAACTGGAAAGATTAAAAACCCAAAATATGTAATCAGTGGACTACAATAAGCACATAAGAGTGACCGCCAAAAGCTCATTAATACATACCGCAGTTAACCGGAGGTTTGGTGAGTACTGCAGAAGCCTAGAAACAAGATCTACAGCTTCAGATGGCATTCTTTTATTGAAGATCTGGTGAAACATGCACAGTTATATTTCAACATTAAAACAAATGTAGGACCATAACTTGAAAGTAAGAAAGGGGGATTTGAAGATATGGAGGCATCTACCTTGTGCCATGGGTGAGCTTTGATATTTGGGAACTTAAACTCAGTGTAGTTCGGGTTCATACGTTTTATTTCTTCCCGTGTCGGAGTACCCAAAACCTGAAAGAAAGACAAGTCACCTGCCTGGGTTAGCTGGAAAAAGGGAGAATGCTAGGTACCAGATCTCTAATTTAAGTTAGTTGCTATTACCTTGATAATTTCAACAAGCTGATCGACACCACTGTCCCCGGGGAAAACAGGCTACCCAGAAACAAATAATTATGAAAGTTGCAACAAGAAGCTGGATGATATATCATTAGAACTTTATTGATCTCTTACCTGCCCTAGAAGGAGCTCAGCAAAAACACAACCAGCAGACCACACGTCAATAGCTGTTGTGTACTCTGTAGCACCAAATATGAGTTCTGGAGCTCTGTAGTATCTAGAGCAGATGTATGAAATATTTGGTTCCCCTTTCACCTATCAGCATCAGACAATGTAATTTAGAATTTTAGGTCACACGACATATGTGATGTTTCATATGAAGTTCAGGTAATATCAGAACTTCTGAATTGTACCAAAACTTTTGCGCTGCCAAAGTCGCACAACTTCAGTTGATGAGTATGTGGGTTCACCTGTCACAAGAATGGACTGATATCAAATCATGTCATTTGGTTAGAATGTCTAATAAAAAATTGGAAGGTTTAAGTAAACATCAGACAAATGTCAAACAAAACACAGACCAGAATATTTTGAGGCTTTATGTCTCTGTGGCATACTCCTATGCAGTTATGAAGGTATGCCAAAGCTCTACATATCTGCAAATATAATTGAACGAAATGAAATTTACAAAGAGTTTCAGTTAATAACAGTATCTGGAAAGAGACAATGCCAAGAGATACACATAACATTTACCTGGTACATATAAAGTTTAACATATAGCAACGGCATGCGTTGATTCATCTTATTGTAATGCCTAATAACACGATGAACAGTTTCCGGCACATATTCAAGCACCAAATTAAGGTATTGCTCCTCTTTCTCAGTCGTTGAGCAAAAGTAATGCTTCAAGCATACAACATTTGGATGATCAAGAAGTTGCATTGTTTGCAGCTCACGGTTCTTATACCTCGCATCTTGAAGAACTTTCTTTATAGCTATTCTCACGCCAGTTTCTAGACACTTTGCCTGCAAAAGATAATTTGAATAAACAAAATGGCAGTTATATTTCAAACAAAAAGATATTACATGACAATATCATAGAAGATAACACGTAAGTTTATATACATAAATGAAAACTAAATCTGTCTTGTTTTCCTACCTGAAAGACAACTCCAAATGAACCCTGCCCTACCACACGCTCAGTCATGTAGCTAAGCTTCTGCAATTAAAAAAAACAGTAATATGAGCCACCAGAAATCCTTCATGTGGATTAATAATGTTAAAGATTAGTGACACATGACATAACAGACGTTTTCTATCATGCTGAAAGCAGATATGGCTCCACCCTTGCTACATGAAGCCATGTCACATAAATCACTAGGGTTACTGATGCTACTTATGGTTGTTCCATTACCTGCTTTGGCTGCCCATTTCTTCCACCGACAGCTATCACGATAATATGACCAGTGTCCATCCCACTACCATTCATTACCACAACTTCAACTTCCTGACAATGTTTACACACAAGAGATTAAGAAGAGGTATTTTAAGGAAAGAGTAATATCACGCTTCTAGCACAAATTTACTTTATCATCTCTTATGTTCATCTCGGTCATCTCCTCTGGTAGTCGATCATTGGCTCCACTAGTACTTGTTTCCTCGAAACCTGATGAAGGATTTACCAGACCTACTGACGTCATATTATCTGACCAGTGTTCTACTTTCCTTCCCTATGCCTATACTGGATTGACCTGCAAAGTGTATAATTTATTAATTCAAGAAACATAACCTAGGCACTTACTGCAAGGACATGATCATACAAATTAATTTAAGAAGCACACTAAAAACCATATACTATCTGGTATCTGCACCTTTATGATTAACAAAAACCTTTTTTAGGTTTCCTATTCCTACATTTTTCCTATCCTATGAATCAAAAGAGCCTTAAAAGTTGGATGTTCAGGTTGCCAGGACGGAAAAAACTGTAGCATTTGGCTGGCTGTCTTATGCTCAATTCAGCACCTACCAATTTGATAACATATGAAGAAGCTCAACTTCAGCACGAACAGATCCGCAATAGCGTTCCGTAAAGATATCCATCGATGTACCGAACAAGTTATTTCTCTTATTTTGGAGAAATTCATATATTGACCCTTGGAAAACTGTGACCTTTATCCAGAACATCAAATGTTGGGCCGCATAGACTAATTCACATGTCCTTACTCCTTGGCGACCATATAAGGAAGCAAACTGCTAACTAAAATAACCAGATTGGGGAGCAACTCACGATGTCAATTAAGCAGCAGCAATAGGCAACCGAGCTCCAAAGCCTTTTGATCAAATTACATCACAAGGAGAATTCGAAGAGCTAAAATCAAGAACCCGCCAGCTCCCGAGACCTGGCTCTCTCTCGCAAGTCGCAGCAACGACACGAACTGGAGCATGCAAGTGCCCCCCAGAAATTACACCACTATGATCTCGGCAGCTACAACTAGCATCGCTGAGAATAGATGGAGCCCGAGCTTCCGCGCAAGGAACTCCTAGATTCCCAAGTCCAACCCTAACAGAGGATCCCATGAAAGGAGCAGAGCAGGGAAAAGCTACAGAAATTACCAGATCAGGAAGATTTCCGGACAGCGGAGCAGCCCTCCTCGGCGGGATCACGGCGAACTTAACTCCCGATTCATTCGGCTCGTCTTCTCCTCCTCCCACTCTCCGGGCGGTCGTGGGAATTGAAAGCGAGGAGGAGGGAGAGGAGAAGAACACAGCAGGAAAGGAGAGCGGAGGCGGCCGAGTTATAATAAGAACCGAGAAAGAGGGATAAAGGTAAAAGCAGAAGAAACGTTTCCCATAAAATCAGGTGTGTTCGTCCGTTCCCAAAAGAAATCAGGAATTGCTTTAGCCGTTTGATCGGCTTTTCCACTGCAGTTGTTTTATTTAGGGTATGTTTCGAAGTCCTTGCAGCATTTTTAGATCCAACTTCTAGATTTAAAAGTCTCACTTTGAGGAGCTTGGAATCGGGTCATTGTTCCTGTTGATGCTTGATGGTCCTCTGAAACCTTTTTTCGGGTAAGTAAGTTGATGGGGAAGCACATTTGTTGATGGAAGTTACTAGGCGTCTCCCGGGGGATCCGAGCTTCCCATCCTCGGGTCCCCCACCAACCACGTGTCCCCTTTTCTGTCTACAATCCCGTTTTTGTTACGGTAGCAAAAAAATATCCCGATTTTTGCTACATGTAGCAAAAACTTTTCGATCCAAAAAATAGTCCAAAAAATCCCGATTTTGCTACGGTAACAAAAAAGTCTCATTTTTTGCTACATGTAGCAAAAACTTTTCGGTCCGGAAAATAGCCCCAAAAATCCCGATTTTGCTACGGTAGCAAAAAAAATCTCGCCGGAGACCTCGTAGCAACAAATTTAACCTATTGTAGCAAAACATGTAAACGGTGGTAGCAGAAAAAATAAGCTAATGTAGCAAAAATAAGACCTCGCCAGAGAGTTTCACCGAAAAACCTGACCAGAGACATTGTAGCAAAAAAGATATATAATTATAGCGTTCCGGCAACAACTATTGTAGCAAAAAAATAAAGAGTATGTAGCAAATCAGTCCCGCGCTTCGCTCAAGGTAGCACACCATACACCCATGGTAGCAAAAAAATTCTTTGCATGGTGCAAAAACAAAATATTGTAGCACAGAAGTACATCGGGTAGCAAAATTCTCCTTATGATGCAGAACACAAGAACATGAAAGAAACATCAGTAGCAAAATTTCTCTTTCTTATGACGGAAAACAGAAGAACGACAGTAGCAACAATCTCCTTCCCATGATGCAAAAAAGTTTCTCATTATGATGCACGGTCCAACGGCGCCGCTGGACCGGCGTAGCACCGACGACCGGCGTCCGTGGCAACAGCGACCCGCGTCGATAGCAGTGGTGGCCTTCGTTGGTAGAAATAGGCTTCGCTGGACCGGCGTAGCACCCAGACCGGCATAGGTAGAAGTAGAGGCCTTCGTTGGTAGCAACCGGCGTCGCTGGACTGGCGTAGCACCGACGACCGGCGCCGGTAGCAGTGGTGGCTTTTGTTGGTAGCAACCGAGTGTGTGGCGCCGATGAGTAGCGTAGCACGGACTACCGGCGTCGGTAGCATCAGCAGTCGTCCTTGACAGCAGGGCGCGGCCTACCATCGCAGCAAGCGGCTATGGCGCTACACCCAGGGAGTGTGGGCGCCCAGCTATGGAAGACACCGCCGGTAGCACCGCTGCGCACCGCCCCCTCGCCGCTTGTAGAATTAGCACTGGAGCCATGCCTCGACCTCGCCTCGCAGCACCGGCGACCTGGATGGGCGAGCCCCTTCATGGAGACCGGCGCGAGGTCGACCTCGGGCGCCTCCTCGGACACAGGCTGCGACGCCTCGACCGCCGCGTCGGCCATGGCCACGTGCCCACGTCGGCCGGGGTTGCCCACGGTCGAGCCGACGCAGAGGAGCCGACCCGGCGGCGGCAGGTTAGCCGCCCGCGCGGCGGCGGCACTCACGGAAACTGGTCCGCGGCGGCGGCACTCGCGGAAAACCGGTTCGCGATGGCGGGGCGCGGAGAAGCCATCCCGACGGCGGCGGCATGCACGGGAGCCCTCCCGACGGCGGCGGCACGCAGGGAAGCCGGCTCGCTGTGGCTCGGCGCAGAGGAGCCGGCCCGACGGCGGTGGCACGCAGGGGGCCCTCCCCTACGGCGGCGCAGAGGAGCCGACCCGGCGGCGGCGAACGGCCCTGCGGCTTGGCCGGGAGGGAGACAAGCGGCACGGCGGAGCACCGGGAAGGAGCTGGCGTCGCCGGACCTGCTGCTGGCCAGTGGCCACGAGCAGGGGCTCTGGTGCCATGCCCCTCGCGTGAGAGGAAAAAGAAATTGAGGAGAGAGGAATATACGGAGAGAAAGGGATAAGGGAGAGAGAAAGGTAGACGTGGGCAGTGGGACGCGTGGCGCGTTGAGGATGCGGAGGATCGCAGCGTGCCGATCCCCGGATGATTACAACCCTTTCGCTTTGTTGATTGTGCGGCGATCTTACGGAAAGACTCTCTAGAATGGGGTACTGGATATTTTTTAGCAAAATCAGGTGTTTGTTCGGCCTTTTTCTTCATGGCTTTGCTATCCAGAGTTTGTAGCTCGGAGCGATGGAGATGGTTGTTGTTTCGCTCAAAAATATCATGGTGTTGGACCACCTTTTCCGTGTGCTGTCAATATGCAAAGAAGCTCCTTCTAGAAGGTGGCGTCTTGACTCCTTGTAGAAGGGAAGGTGGCGCTTCTTCTACTTCCATTTGAGAGGCACTCCGAAGGATTCGCGCTGGTGTTCCGTGTCCTTACTGCCCCAAGTGGTATCGTCCCCAATGGCGGTAGAGGTAGTTGTCGACCGTCGCCGAGCCCTAATTCCTATGGTGGAGTCGAAGGACGTTTCTTCGTGCCGTGTAGGGTGTTTCTTGTAAAATTTGAGAAATGCTGGGAAATTTTCTATTTCTCCATGTCCCGTTCAAAAAAAAATCGAGGAGAGGTATGAACGTAGACGAGTTTGGCAACCCGGCACGGTGCACGACGGACGTGTGCCGGTATCCCATCAGCGCACTGAACCTAGGGTACCGGCCGGCAGCGACCACCCGCCGGTCTGCCCTCTACTGCCGCCGTCCGTTCTTTTATCACCACGCGCGTAATAAATAGTAATTCCCTCCTAATTTCCGCCGTTTCGTCTCTTCTTTCGTTTCGGATTAGGAAACTCTCCGTGTGCGTGTGCGTGTGCGTCCCAGGAAAAGTTCAAGTCGCGTCTCTCGGATCATGGAAAGGCCACCAGACCCCTCCCAGAGAATCTTGGGTGATAATCGTCGGCCTGCTGTGTTTGAGATTTTTTTTCTGTGGTGCGAGCAGGAAGGGGACGGATCGGGAGAGTTCTTGGTGTGGAAAAGGCGAGAGATTCGGGAGGCTGTTGTGTGCCACACGCGTTGGGGAGGGATTCGATTGGTGAGGCGGAGATGGTTGCCGGGCCGGAGGTCATGAATCAGGTCGTTCCGATGTTGGAGCATCGCTGCCCCGTGAAGGGGGTCGAGGAGGTGGTGGTCGGGGAAGCGGTGTCGACGCCGCCGGCGGTAGTGGCGTCGCCGGAGGCTGATTCGCTGGGGGACCTCGAGGTGCCCGATCTGGTGAGTTCTTGGTTCTCACTGAACAAGGGTCTCCTTTGTTTTCTTCGGTTTTACTTTTATAGGAGGGCGAGTTGTATGTCAGAAATCTGGAGTGTTGTATTCTTTGTGACGTTGTTTGGTTCTTTAGATTATCAGGAGCGCTTCTTTCATGTGATTGAGCTGGAAAAATTCGTTGGTACGGAGTAGAAGATAATTTAATGATTTTCCCTGTAGAATTGGTTCTAGTCAGAGTGCTTTTGTGGAAGTGAGAAACCTACCTCCTTAAGAGTTCAAAGATTACCCTTTCTTCTTACTAGGAGTAGTTCCTAATCTCGGTCTATGATCTGTTCAAAGTAGTTGGGGATCTAGCGTGGGCGACGGTGAGGAGGGCCCTGCGCTGGAGACTGCCGACCTAACGCTGGGAGGCTCCGTGGCTCCTGCTCCGCCTTCCCGCTGCACCGAGTTGTGGCCGTGGCCTGCTGCCTGGGCCCCTGTTGTTGAAGATGTGGAAGAAGATGAAGAGGACTTGGCCCCCATGACGCCGCCTGATGCTCTCGCGAAGTCCTTCTGTGCTGCTTCCGGACCCATGGACTGGGGTTTCGGGATGCCCCGCTCTCCAGTGACTTCACCACCGCCACCCACCGTCAACTCTGCAGCTGTGGCTCCCTGCTGTCTGTCCGTCTGCTTCGTCGCTGGGAAGGAGATGCCCAAGCTCGGGTCGATCACGCTAGCTCCATCGACCACCTCTGTCGCTGCGCCCTTTCCGGCCAGGCAGCTCGACGCTGCTGCCATGGTGGCTTGCTCTTTGCCGCCGTCCCCTCCTGCAGGTCAGAGTCCAAGTGTTGCATCGTCGCCCCGTGCTTGTGAGAGTCCAAGTGCAGCTTATGGCAAAGGCAAGGATGATTGGGTGTTTGTGAGTCGGGGCCGTCGCCCTAGCCGTGGTCCTCCTCTCGAGCCGTCTAGGGAAGGACTTGAGCGTTCTCTCGCCTTCAAGCGTTGGGCTCGAGGGAGGTGTTTTCGGTGCCTTGAGCGTGGCCACCAGGTCAGCACATGTCGAGGGCCCTTCAGATGCATCTGATGTCGTCGTCCTGGTCACCGGGAGCGTTTATGCCGTGCGCGCTCTCCCTGTGCTCGCTCTCGCTCTCCGGCTGCTCGGGCTCGTTCTGCGGACACTCGTGCTCCATGTCAGCGAAGCCGTTCTCCGTATGCTCCGCCTGGCCGTCCCTCGTCGCCTCATTGTGGGGCCGAGGATGCGGGCCTCTCGTCGTCGCGTGCTTTCGTGCAGCCGTGTTGCAAGGATTCCATTGCCAACGCCTTTTCAGTCTCTTCTGTGGAGTCCCAGTTTTCCCTACTTCGCATGGAGGTCCTCCAGAAGGTTGAGCTCCTTCGCTCTGAGGTCCACGACGCTCTTGCCAAGCTTCAGATTGCGTCGGTTGTGCCTCCGCCAACTGAGGTACAGATTGGTTCTGTTGATGAGGGGTCTGAATGCTGCTTTGTAGAATTTTCCCCTCGTGCTCTACATGCGTCGTCGTCTGTCCTTACGAGGGTTCTCGCCACCGAGGTTGCGGCTCCAGTTGTGGAGATCTTGCCTGAGCTGCAGGATCGTTGTGGGGAATCATCCGTCTCGCCCGGGTCCTTTGAGAGTGTGGTTCCTGTAGGTGGTGTGGATGCTACACCAGAGTCACCCTTGTGTGATGAGGTTGGCTCTTTGGAGCCTCTGGCGCTGGACATGGCGCCATCCCCTCCTCCGTCTGAGTCCTACGAGTTGCCCTCCTCTGTGGATCTCTTTGACCGCGAAGCTTTTTTGGCACGTTTGGACGAGGTGGTCTTCGCGGAAAAACTTGGTCGTTTGCTCGCCTGCTTGGAGGCAGCTAGCCCTGGATCTGGCAAGGTGATTGCTTGCCTCATAGCAGAGGAGGCTTCTGCTGGCATAACCAAGAGGGTGAAGAAGGCTCTTAGGAGCATAGGCAAGAGGGGTGGCGCCTTTGGTAAGGCGCCCGTGACTGCTTAACGGCAGCTGCGTGGTCCTTGGGTAGCCGTCAGCGCCTGCGGTTGCTTAGCTAGAGTGCGGTTGTCGTTTTGGTAGTTGCTGGTTTTAGGTGTTGCCTTTTGTGGTTGTGTTGGCCCCCTCATGTTGTTGTTGTTGTTTGTTGTTTGGTTTTCGCCCGGTTTCTTCCACTAATAAACCGGGCACCTTCTTCTTAATAAATGGTTGGGGCAAAGCTTTTGCCCCACAGTTCAAAAAAAAAAGTAGTTGGGGAATTGGAATTACAAATGGATAGTGTAATCATTTGATTGATCTCTCTAACGTGCGGATAGTTTCATCGCTGTATTGCTGGGCGTTTTAGGTGTATAACATACAACTATGCGTACGTATTGCACACACTCTAGAAGATTTTTTTATTTTAGTATACCCAAAAAGAGTATTTTTGAGAGAAAATAGAGTACACCACCAAACATAAAGACATTTTCGGTAAAATACGCGACGCTATGGTGGACGCCGGCGGCAGAGATAAGAGAGAGAGCGTTGTCGGGTAGCACCAGTAGCTCTGGACTCACCGCATCTCCTTGTAAAAAATCGAAACGACGTGTTTAGTTTTCAAAATTTTGAAACAAAACATACAACTATACAACTATGTGTACGTATTGCGCACACTCTAGAAGATTTTTTTGTATTTTAGTCTACCTGAAAATAGTATTTTTTAGGGAAAATAGAGCTAATTTTCCTTTTTTTTTACAGCCACAATTTTGTTTTTTCATAGATGGGAATCCTTTTTATTTCACCAAAAATTTAGCCGATAAGTACAAACATATGTATATATCGAATATTTTTTTCAAACTTAATATAGAACTATTAACTATAAATAAATAATGTGAGCTATGTGGGGTCTACCATGATGTTGACATGTGGGAGAAGGAGAGGCCTCCAATCCTAGGGAGCTTAGTATTTAGAAAGATTCATTGTTTGCCTACTCAAGGTGCAATTGAACGTGACTAGTTTCAATTAATTCCCATAATAGGATAGTGGTAGCTTGGTTGGAGTACTTTCAATTGTTTGTGGATAATTTCGTTGCTATATTGCTGGGCTTGTTAGACTAGTCCCAATAGAAGTAACATCAGTGCCACGTAGGAAAAAAATCTGATGTGGTGGGTAATTAATGAGGAGAGAGATGATTGTGGTAACTAGCTATGTTACCGTAACATCACACATTTCGAGACAAGATCAATGTATAACTTATTAAATATGACAGTACAAACATATTACTCCCTCACTATGGAGGTAATAACCTAGAGTAGTAACATATGCATGTTATTAGTCTAAGTTACTCCCCATTGTAAGCAGCCTTAGGTGCACATTCGTTGTTTGCCTATGAAAAGTGTGATTCAACTTGACTGTTTCCATTCCTGCCCTTAATAGGATGGTGGTAGCTTGTTTGTGTACTTTGAGTTGTCTGTTGCTGGGATTCGCGGTGTGTACGCTTGACTAATTGTTTTGTTCATTCAGTATTAGCATGTTTGTTCAGTGACATCCATAACCATTTGAATTGATTTGTGAATGCATGGCCATGTGATGGTTGGCAACCCAAATGTCTCAATTTAACACTTGGAAGTTACCCTATCCCGAGATATAGTTTTGGTGGAGTGTGTCTTTGTTCACTGCATCATATTTATCATTCTGCGCTATGCAGGAGTTCAAGACACAGTTGCAGACTCTAAGTTTTGTCCCTAACATCCGATCTGGTAGCTTCGCTGATATTGGACCTAGGCGATACATGGAAGATGAACACATCAGAATTGATGATCTTTCTGGTCATCTTGGCTCACTGCTGGTGTGCCCAGTGCCTAATGCCTTCTACGGGGTATGCATGACCTTCTTTTATGTTTTTCAAACTATGATTCTTCTGTACTCTCTGAACTAATTGTGTTGTTTGTTAATAGGTTTTCGATGGCCATGGGGGTTCAGATGCAGCAGCCTACATGAAAAGGCATGCCATGAGGTTGTTCGTTGAGGATTCAGAATTCCCAAATGCAATACAAGAAGATGAAGTTTTTTCTGAATCTGTTGAGAACTCAATCCGCAAAGCGTTCTTGAGTGCAGACCTTGCTCTTGCAGACGATTCAGTCATCAGCCGATCTTGGGGAACAACAGCTCTTACAGCGTTGATCTTTGGAAGGTAAGAGGAGCATGCAGTACGTGATACACCCATTATGGGTACACCATGGTTGCATTTTGTGTGTGCATTCTAACTTTCATTTTTCTAACCATCTCTCAGGCAGTTATTGGTTGCAAATGCTGGGGACTGCCGAGCAGTACTGTGTAGGAAAGGCATTGCTATGGAGATGTCTTGTGATCACAGGCCAATTTATGATGCAGAACGTCAAAGGGTCACTGATTGTGGAGGATACATTGAAGATGGCTACCTCAACGGAGTACTCTCCGTGACTCGGGCTCTAGGGGATTGGGACATGAAAATGCCTCGAGGCTCACCGTCGCCGTTCATTGCTGAGCCAGAGTTCCGTCAGACGATCCTCACCGAGGATGATGAGTTCCTCATTATAGGCTGTGACGGGATATGGGATGTCATGACTAGCCAGCACGCGGTGACCCTAGTCCGCAAGGGGCTTATACGACACGATGACCCTGATAGGTGCGCGAGGGAGCTTGCCATGGAGGCGAAGAGGCTCCAAACCTTTGACAACCTCACGGTGATTGTCATTTGCTTTGCCTCTGAGCTCAGCGGGTGCTTGCTGCCTCAGGAACAGGGGCCATCAAGGCGGATAAGATCTTGTAAGAGCTTGTCTGCTGAAGCCATTTGCAACCTGAGGAGATTGCTAGAATCTGATCAGTAGATGATGCTCTAGGGCTTATTGAGATATTGCAAGAGCTTGACTGCTGAGGCCCTTTGCAACCTGAGGAGATTGATAGAATCTGATCAGTAGACGATGCTGTAGCCTGTAGGTTCCTATTTATCCTGGTGTTGTAGATGCCTCGTTACGGCTGTTACGCAGCCAGCAATTTTGTAGGGTATTTCAGGGTTTGTTGATTTTTTTTGTTCGCTGACTACTCGGTGTACATACTCAATTGGTTCATGTACCGTTGATCAGTTCGTTAGCGAAGCATTGTTATTTGGTCATGGAAACCTGCTACCTGGGCTTCCAGGATGGTGCTAAAGCAAGTTTACCCTATATCTCCACATTAGGGATCCCAACATCCGTCCCTAAATTTCTCCAGATGCAATGAGAGCTAAAAAAGGAGAAGGCGGCCAGACTGCCAGGATTGAGGACGCTGAAAATGGGAGGCAATCGGGTTATGGTGGAGATCAATGTTTATCGCTTTTCTCTCCTACAGTATATTTATGGTGCGTTTGGTAGCCAATATGATCCTGGCATGTAGCATGGATATTTCTCCCGAGACATGTTACACCCTAGACAGGCTGAGGACATACAACTGAGATGTGTTTGGTAGATTACGTCTGCTAAGGCATGCTGAACTAGGAACTTGTTTGTTTGCATGTACAGTATGTATGTATGTGTTGAGATATAGTAGTCCGCATGAGTTTGAATGTATGATCCCGTTACCTCCTCTCTACCAGCACAATTATAAAATGGCATCACCTTTTCTGCACACAAGTATCTGAACAACATTAGTAAGCAAAAGATATAATTGAAAAATATTTAACAATGCCTATGTTTGGCTAGACTAGCTTAGGTGATTCGTGCTGGTATTTAATAAAAGTGTGTTACACCACCAAATTTACAAATAGGAACCTCTAATAAGTTGAAAAAAAGAAATTACAAGCTGGTCCAACTATGTTAAACCAAAGACTTTGAATACAAAAAAATGCGTTGGGAATATCGAGTGAAATCAACCTACCAGGCATAACCTTAGAGTTAGGGTCTTATTTGGTGTCTACATTTACCACCCGCTTAGTAGAAACTACTCCCTCCTTACCATAATATAAAATGTTTTAGCTGTTTTAATAAGGACTACATACCTGACCTAACTTAGTGTGTAGATTTACTCATTTTTACTACATATGTAGTCCATGTTAAAATATAACATTTTATATTATGGTATTGAGGGAGTAATAGCTAGGGCGCGCCTCTTCATCGGTCGTTGTTGTCCAAGAACAACACAATTCAAGTCCTGGTCGTTTGCACAATTCCGGGTCAATCCTGCCCATTCTCTTGGGTGCTCTTTTGTAAGTCAATGTAAACACTCTCAACATGCGTATAAGCACTACATTTTGATTTACGCTTTTTGTAAATGTAAAGGTAATGTTAACAAGAGGATAGACCATCCTTAATATATTGCAAAAGGATAAATAATCGCAATTGCCTCAAGGGCCGGCCTTTGGTCATTTCATGCTTTGGCACACAGTAACATTTTGTTTTCAGTATGCACCTCAAATAATTGTAATCTACATATTTTCCAATGCAACCATGGAAATACGTAAAGTCCACAAAAATAAATAAAAGTCTCTTTGATTATCATTCATAAATCAAGATTACATACTTGTATAGTAACCAAATGAATTTGCAATGCATCAATCATCTGTGGCCCACATCAAAAAACCTTAACGGCTTACCATGTATTCAAGGGAAGTCAGTTGCGCAATTGTCCATGTTTAACCGGTACCAATTACAAATAGTGCAGTAAAAAAATAGAAGTGTCTCTATCTGTAAAAAGCACAGACCGCCTGCATTAAATTTTGCACTACGACCACACGGCAATCAGCAGAGAGTTATTTATCAACGTCTGAAGGAGTTGATCTGCAAAGACATTAAATTCCAACAATCCACTCTTCACGCGTTACATTGTTCACATAAAACTATATAAGACTAGCCATAACGGGGAGTATCTGTAACATCCCAAGTTTTTCAAAAAGTTGAAAAATCAGAAAAATTTAAAACTTTTGAAAACTATTATGTATTTTGCTTTGAAAAGAAAATTCATGCATGCATTCATCATCACATAGCTTTGTTTGCATTTTGATATTCAAAAGTGGGAATAATAATTCCACTCGAAAACATATTTAAGAAAATATATTAAAAGGACTATCTATGTCCATATATTATTTTGAAGTATTGTGGTATACTCCTTTGTGTTAAATTTTGGTTGTGAATTGTTTGTATGTTTTGGGAAATATTCTATTACTTACCTATTCTTTATTTTCAAGTTTTATAGTTTTGTTTTTGAAAGAAAATATTTATTTGGATTTTAAAAGAGTTTTGAATCCATTTTGATTTATCAAACTCTTTATAGACAAAATGATTTGGTGCAAAATTATCTTATTGAGTGATATGGGATCTTATTACCCATATTTTGTTATGGATTTTAAATCTAAGTTCAAAAGAATTTTATAAAATCCTATTTATAAAATTTAACATAAAGGTCTAATTAAACCTTTATGCAATATTTGAGTTTAAAAATTTGAAAAGTTTGGAAAATTGTTTTTGAAAGTTTTAATGGAAAAGTTTTAATTTTACAAAACTATAGAAATTGGTTTGACTCGATTCCGATTCCGAAATCAAAAGTTATAAAGAAAACTCGAAAAAGAATAACGAAAAAGAAGAAGAAAAAAAAACACGAAACCGCCCAACCGGCCGGCCCAACAAGCAGCGAAGCAGGCCGAGCCAGTCCAGCCGGACCGAGTCGAGCTAGTTCGTATCGAACCCGATGAAAGCTCAGGATTTTTCGAGATTTCCAAATCTTCCCCACTTAAACTCGTTTATCTCAACAAATATAACTCCAAATCTAGATCCGTTTGATCCTACGCGTTCATAACTTCGAGCCCAAGCTATTCTACCGACCCTTGGCCTATATAAACACCTGTAGCCACCGGCATATCTTTTCCCCTTTTCGTTCCACCGAAATCTTAACCAGCGAAATCGTATTTCGTTTATTTACCCACCAAAACGATCTCGAATCGCACCGGAGCCTGAAGCAATATTGTCGATCTGTTCAATATCTTTCCATCCCGAGAGGACTCAACTCTTTTCATCAACCGTGGAGGAAGAATTTCGAATCGCCATCCTTCAGATCTGAAGTCGTATTTCTTAGATCTCTTCGCACTCGGTTCTTCAAATCGAAATTCCTTTGGTGAGAAGTTAAATCTAACCCTTACCTAGAACTTTTCTATTGCACTCTTTTGATTTTGACGTACGGAATTCTCTGTACAATACAGATTGCTTTTGACGAATTTCGGAGGAGAAAACAATCTCAAAACTTCGGGCCGTAGTTACGAAAGTTGTTCCCCTGATCAAGACCCTTCTTTTGCCCCAAGCCTCACCTCTTTTGGTCAAGCGAGCTAGGATATTTTTGAATTTGAAGTTTCGGATCAGAAAGGTAATTTGTGATTTGTGCCCAATCTATTCATCCACTTAGGATATATTTGTGATAGTTAGAAAAGTACGCAATTCTCTACAACTTTCATTAAGCATGTTTTTCCATCCGAGCAACTTTATTTTTGGTCAAAATTCGTAGTCAACCGTAAAGTCAGCTCCAGTCAGCGCTTCGTCATCGCCACGTCAGCGGTCAGAGTCAACAGTCAACCGAAGACCGGCAGTTTTGCAGAAAAAACCTAATCTTAGATCTATCACTACTTTTTATTGGTTTGGCCAAATTTTACAAATAAAATATTTTTGGAAAGCTTATGACATGTAGAAACTTTTGGCATATTTATTTTTATGTTTTGTCAAACTTATTTTGGTTCAATTAAAAAAAATGGTTGTTTAAGTAAAATTGACTTAACATAAATTTAAAATTTGATTTTTGGGCAAATCCAATTGTTTTAACTTTTTTATTTAATACTTGGCCGTAGGAATATTCTACCAATTTTGTAAAAGTATTTTCTATGATTTTTGTAATTAATATTGATTAATTGCTTTTTAGGTGTTATTTTAATAATTAAAATTGATTAAAATTATTTTTCTTCATATTTTCGACTAATAAAATGACTTAGTCATATTTTGATCAACTTAAGTATTTCTTTATTCCTTAGAAATTTTTGATAAATAAATTTGGCAACACTTTTCCTTAGAAATTTTCAACATCTTATTAATACTAGATCTTGTCCTTAGGAAATTTTAGCATCTTGAAAATTTAGTTGTTTCCTTAGAAAATATCCTAAGTACGTGTTATGACAAAGGTTTGTCCTTAGAAAAATTATCAATTAATTGTTTTCATACTTTTCCTTAGAAATTATTTTGCACTTCTTATTTTTGTTTACTTTCCTTAGAAATTATTTGGACTTGATGCGTTAGCTTTAGTCCTTAGTTAAATTTCGACCCCAAGTGTTATGACCTTGGTCCTTAGTCATTTTTGGACCATCTTGCTTGCCTTGCATTAACTTAGAATAATTTCATGGCATGGCATGCATCTCTAGTCCTTAGAAATATTTTGCATTTCTTACATGACTTTCCTCCTTAGAATTTTGGAGGTGATGCTTGTTAGCCCTTTTGACCCTCCTAGTCAAAAACCACTAAGTTAGAAATTAGTGGAAACAATGAAGGGCCAATGAAGATTGCATTGTTATCCTTGGAGGATTCAACATGAAGTTAGAAGACCAATGAAGGACTCAGCAAGAAAACAAGACTCCAGAAGCATCTCCAAGTAGTAAAAGTACTTAGAAGAAAATCAAGAAGAAGTTCATGAAGACCAACCACCTACAATTTTCTAAGTCTTTCTTTCCTTTCTCTCTTTTCTTCCTACTTCATGGTGGCTAAGTTATATTCAAGACCAGCCTTGGTGCTGCCAACATCATCAAGTCTGCATAACCATCAAGTCCACAAATTTCAAAGAAGTCAACACACCAAGGAGAAAGCTACAATGAAGCAAGGAGAAGAATTTTGAAGACCAACTATTTATTTTCTTTCATCTTCTTTCTTTCTATTTTGTCTCACTTTGGACATAGACCAAGTCCTTGTGTTTAAGACTAAGTTCCTAGAGTGCTAATTGAAGACCATTGAAGATCAATGAAGCTACAAAGGAGTTGAAGATATTTTGAAGATCTAACATGTGAAGACTTGAACTAGCCTTACAACTTTTCAAGTTGTTATTTCTCAAGTTTACTTTGGCTCAACCTTGACCTTGCCTTAGCCTGGGATATTGTTATTTAGTCTTTCCCTATTTTGTTTGCATGTCTTTCATACCATATTTTGTGTCATCCTGCATCTCATGCATATCATATTTTTCTAAGTGTTGCATTTATGATTGTATGTTTATTGTGTTTGTTTGACTTGTTAGAAATTCGGAGAGAGACGAAAGTGGTTGCAACTGCTACTACTACACTCTGTTTGCCAAGGCAAGTGGCACACCCCCATAAATTTCCAAGTATTTTTCTATGCATGACTTAGTGTATTTCTTTATATGCATGTGTAGGATAGTATTGCTATGCTAAGACTACTATCTCCTTTACACTAGTTGTGTCTAGAATCCTATTGATAACTTGGTAGAATTATTGATGCTATGCAAATTTGTTTTATTCAAAGCTTAAATTCTACTAAGTTAATTTATCACCTGGGTGGATTTGGGATTGCATGGCTGCCAGAGTTGAGTGTTTATTCACTTGTGGATTGCCACCCAGGATTAAAGGGACCAATGTTTCTCTAAGTGAAGTTACTTACCGTGCAGCCATTAGTCATATGGGCTCTGGCTAGATGGATTAAGTTGCGTGGACTCGTCCCGACTTGACAGGTGGTGGTAGAATGGTTAGAATGGGAGCGCGTCAAGTCGGTATGGGATGGGAAAATGCTTCTGAAAAGTCTCGTCTCAACTCTCTCATTTTCCTTAGCACAATTTGAGTGCTTGAGGATAGTTTGGGTTTGTTGGGTCTAATGGTGAAAGTGCACAACCTCTGCAGAGTTAAAAACTAAGTACTTAGCCGTGTCCCCGGTTACGGACAATTGAAGCAGCTGATCAAGGATGTCAACGGAGGCTCCCAACATCTCAATTTCTCTAAGTAAAACTTGATGGGTGAACAAGGGTAGACGAGACTATGGATTTCATGCCATATTGTCTCAAACATTTGAAGAAAATGTTTTACAAAGTGTTAGGCAAAATTGGCTTTTATGCAAAACAGCCTTGAACTCCACCAGCCAAATATGCATATAGGCTATAGAGTTATTCCATTAAGTGTCCACATAGTGTCACTTGCCAGATCCATTTTTAATGATTCTGACCCACTCTGTTGCAAAATTTTATTCGTTGCAGATTGTTCTGACGAGTGAGTTTTACGTTAAGGATTTCGAGTCTACAACCAACATGTTTTCGCCTGTGGCACATGATGATGATGGAGACTCCATGAAGAATAATTTTCCGCTACTTTACTCTTTAAAAGCTAGCTTCGTGCTATGCAATTTGTAAAGGATGTTTTCCTAAGTACTGGATCCGCGTGTAATAATTGATACAATGTTGTGATATTTCATCTTAGACTGTGTGTGCAAATGAATCGATCCAGGGGTTTGCACTATACACAGGTACCTTGCCAATTTCTAAGTGCAGGTACGCTACAGATGGTATCAGAGCACTGTGTTGCATGTAGGTTCGAAACCCTAAGTCTGGTTAGAAATAAGAAAGCCCATAGGACAAAATCTATTTGCTCTTTGTCTAAAACTTTTTGATAGCATTCTTTTAATTTCTTAACTATTCGCGTTCTAAATGCCTTCTCTTATTTATAGATGTCCCGCCTCCTGGAATCACTCAAGAAAGGTCCAGCAATGACCATGACCTTGGAATGTGAGACTGAGTTTCCAAAAGCTTTGAAGGACCTCATGTTGAGCATGGGACTTGAAGGAGCAGCAGTCTACAAAGGATTTCCTTTCGTGGGTAAAGGTCAAGAGTACTGGTGGGTGCAACTCCATCTATACAAGAACAAAGACGATGACCACAAGACCAAAGGTTGCTACATGTTCACAAACCCAATAATTCGAACATCATTCTTTGATTCAGCAAGAAGTGCAGCATGGGAGGCCATCGAGAACCTTGGAAGAAGACTTCGATTTAGACTCCACAACACTCAGAAATACCTTGATGAACTCAACGGAATAGAGGAGGAACTCGATGCACTCAGGAAGGAGATAGAATAGACCCCCTTATATATTAGAATAAAGAAACCATGTTGATGTATTGACCTATCAAATTGTGGTATGGCAATACTTAGGCTTGTATTTTTCCAAATATCCGTTGTTACCTTTGTTTGAAGAAGAGAAAAGTTGAAAGTTTTAAAAGTTTGCGTTGAGCATGGTTGTGTTGTGATCTGTGAATGCTTGTATGGGTAGATATTTTTCCCTTAGATCTTTCCATCTTGTACTTATCTATTCCAGAACCCACAGATGTCTCCCCCGAGTGCACCTGAAGACAACAACAACGCCAACACTAACAACGTTGAAGCAATGTTGCAAAAGATGATGGCCACACAAACCCAGCTGATGACCATGATGACTCAGATCAAAGCAAATCAAAGTGAACCACCACCACCCCTAACCCATACGGATAGACTTGACAAATTTTTAAGTCTTGAACCCAATACGTTCCACCCTACAAATGATCCAATTGCGGCAACCGACTGGCTACGATCAATAGAAAAGGATCTGATACTTTGTGAGTGCACCGACACAGAGAAAGTGAGTTTTGCATCTTATTTCTTGGAAGGACTTGCTGCTAAATGGTGGGGAACTTATCATAGCACTCGCACATGTGATACTTTAACCTGGAAAGAGTTCAAGGAAGGGTTTTGTAGTGTTTATAGTTCCCCTGACATGTGGAACATGAAGCAAGAAGAGTTCCTAAACCTGAGGCAAGGGGACAGGACGCTCAAGGAGTATAGAGATGATTTCTATGCACTGTCTCGTTATGCCCCCGAAGGCATAAATATCGAGGAAGAGAGGGAGGAAATGTTTCTCAAGAGACTATGCGACGAGATGAAAGTCCCTTTCACAGTTACACACGCCTGGGAGTATCAGGCCTTATTGGACCAAGCAATCATACTGGAGGATAATATCAAGAAGACTGGAAATAGGAAGGGAAAGCTGATTATCGACAAACATCATTCTGAGCCTTCATTCAAAAGGCACTCTACACCTGATGTGAACCTTGGTCACAAACATGTGAATCACCATGGCGGAGGAAGTCACCACAAACATCTTGATCACAATGGTGGACTCAAGGGAAGCAATGGAAACCACAAGGGAAATGGACATGCTGGCCATAACCATAACAATGGACAACATCGCCCAAATCCCGAGCTCAAGAGAGATATCAGCCAAGTGCTTTGCTACAAGTGCAATAACAAGGGCCATTATGCCAATGAATGCCCAGAAAAGAAAAGGACAAAAGAAACAGCCTAGCCAAATCCTTTCGATAAAGGATACGTGAACCATATCCATATGGAAGGAAACTATAATGAGCCCAGTATGGTGAGCGGTACGTTCTCAATCAAGTATCCACTTCGAAGTTTTCACTACCAACAAAAATCCTTTTAAGGGTGGTAGCCATATAGTCACAACCTCTTGCTAGCCTTCCCGAATCTCGGGGACGAGATTTCTTTTAAGGGTGGTAGTATGTAACATCCCAAGTTTTTCAAAAAGTTGAAAAATCAGAAAAATTTAAAACTTTTGAAAACTATTATGTATTTTGCTTTGAAAAGAAAATTCATGCATGCATTCATCATCACATAGCTTTGTTTGCATTTTGATATTTCAAAAGTGGGAATAATAATTCCACTCGAAAACATATTTAAGAAAATATATTAAAAGGACTATCTATGTCCAATATATTATTTTGAAGTATTGTGGTATACTCCTTTGTGTTAAATTTTGGTTGTGAATTGTTTGTATGTTTTGGGAAATATTCTATTACTTACCTATTCTTTATTTTCAAGTTTTATAGTTTTGTTTTTGAAAGAAAATATTTATTTGGATTTTAAAAGAGTTTTGAATCCATTTTGATTTATCAAACTCTTTATAGACAAAATGATTTGGTGCAAAATTATCTTATTGAGTGATATGGGATCTTATTACCCATATTTTGTTATGGATTTTAAATCTAAGTTCAAAAGAATTTTTATAAAATCCTATTTATAAAATTTAACATAAAGGTCTAATTAAACCTTTATGCAATATTTGAGTTTAAAATTTTGAAAAGTTAGGAAAATTGTTTTTGAAAGTTTTAATGGAAAAGTTTTGATTTTACAAAACTATAGAAATTGGTTTGACTCGATTCCGATTCCGAAATCAAAAGTTATAAAGAAAACTCGAAAAAGAATAACGAAAAAGAAGAAGAAAAAAAAACACGAAACCGCCCAACCGGCCGGCCCAACAAGCAGCGAAGCAGGCCGAGCCAGTCCAGCCGGACCGAGTCGAGCTAGTTCGTATCGAACCCGATGAAAGCTCAGGATTTTTCGAGATTTCCAAATCTTCCCCACTTAAACTCGTTTATCTCAACAAATATAACTCCAAATCTAGATCCGTTTGATCCTACGCGTTCATAACTTCGAGCCCAAGCTATTCCACCGACCCTTGGCCTATATAAACACCTGTAGCCGCCGGCATCTCTTTTCCCCTTTTCGTTCCACCGAAACTAACCAGCGAAATCGTATTTCATTTATTTACCCACCAAAACGATCTCGAATCACCGGAGCCTGAAGCAATATTGTCGATCTGTTCAATATATTTCCATCCCGAGAGGACTCAACTCTTTTCATCAACCGTGGAGGAAGAATTTCGAATCGCCATCCTTCAGATCTGAAGTCGTATTTCTTAGATCTCTTCGCACTCGGTTCTTCAAATCGAAATTCCTTTGGTGAGAAGTTAAATCTAACCCTTACCTACAACTTTGCTATTGCACTCTTTTGATTTTGACGTACGGAATTCTCTGTACAATACAGATTGCTTTTGACGAATTTCGGAGGAGAAAACAATCTCAAAACTTCGGGCCGTAGTTACGAAAGTTGTTCCCCTGATCAAGACCCTTCTTTTGCCCCAAGCCTCACCTCTTTTGGTCAAGCGAGCTAGGAGATTTTCGAGTTTGAAGTTTCAGATCAGAAAGGTAATTTGCGATTTGTGCCCAATCTATTCATCCACTTAGGATATATTTGTGATAGTTAGAAAAGCACGCAATTCTCTACAACTTTCATTAAGCATGTTTTTCATCCGAGCAACTTTATTTTTGGTCAAAATTCGTAGTCAACCGTAAAGTCAGCTCCAGTCAGCGCTTCGTCATCGTCACGTCAGCGGTCAGAGTCAACAGTCAACCGAAGACCGGCAGTTTTGCAGAAAAACCCTAGATCTTAGATCTATCACTACTTTTTATTGGTTTGGCCAAATTTTACAAATAAAATATTTTTGGAAAGCTTATGACACGTAGAAACTTTTGGCATATTTATTTTTATGTTTTGACAAACTTATTTTGGTTCAATTTAAAAAAATGGTTGTTTAAGTAAAATTGACTTAACTTAAATTTAAAATTTGATTTTTGGGCAAATCCAATTGTTTTAACTTTGTTTATTTAATACTTGGCCGTAGGAATATTCTACCAATTTTGTAAAAGTATTTTCTATGATTTTTGTAATTAATATTGATTAATTGCTTTTTAGGTGTTATTTTAATAATTAAAATTGATTAAAATTATTTTTCTTCATATTTTCGACTAATAAAATGACTTAGTCATATTTTGATCAATTAAGTATTTCTTTCTTCCTTAGAAATTTTTGATAAATAAATTTGGCAACACTTTTCCTTAGAAATTTTCAACATCTTATTAATACTAGATCTTGTCCTTAGGAAATTTTAGCATCTTGAAAATTTAGTTGTTTCCTTAGAAAATATCCTAAGTACGTGTTATGACAAAGGTTTGTCCTTAGAAAAATTATCAATTAATTGTTTTCATACCTTTTCCTTAGAAATTATTTTGCACTTCTTATTTTTGTTTACTTTCCTTAGAAATTATTTGGACTTGATGCGTTAGCTTTAGTCCTTAGTTAAATTTCGACCCCAAGTGTTATGACCTTGGTCCTTAGTCATTTTTGGACCATCTTGCTTGCCTTGCATTAACTTAGAATAATTTCATGGCATGGCATGCATCTCTAGTCCTTAGAAATATTTTGCATTTCTTACATGACTTTCCTCCTTAGAATTTTGGAGGTGATGCTTGTTAGCCCTTTTGACCCTCCTAGTCAAAAACCACTAAGTTAGAAATTAGTGGAAACAATGAAGGGCCAATGAAGATTGCATTGTTATCCTTGGAGGATTCAACATGAAGTTAGAAGACCAATGAAGGACTCAGCAAGAAAACAAGACTCCAGAAGCATCTCCAAGTAGTAAAAGTACTTAGAAGAAAATCAAGAAGAAGTTCATGAAGACCAACCACCTACAATTTTCTAAGTCTTTCTTTCCTTTCTCTCTTTTCTTCCTACTTCATGGTGGCTAAGTTATATTCAAGACCAGCCTTGGTGCTGCCAACATCATCAAGTCTGCATAACCATCAAGTCCACAAATTTCAAAGAAGTCAACACACCAAGGAGAAAGCTACAATGAAGCAAGGAGAAGAATTTTGAAGACCAACTATTTATTTTCTTTCATCTTCTTTCTTTCTATTTTGTCTCACTTTGGACATAGACCAAGTCCTTGTGTTTAAGACTAAGTTCCTAGAGTGCTAATTGAAGACCATTGAAGATCAATGAAGCTACAAAGGAGTTGAAGATATTTTGAAGATCTAACATGTGAAGACTTGAACTAGCCTTACAACTTTTCAAGTTGTTATTTCTCAAGTTTACTTTGGCTCAACTTGACCTTGCCTTAGCCTGGGACATTGTTATTATGTCTTTCCCTATTTGTTTGCATGTCTTTCATACCATATTCTGTGTCATCTGCATCTCATGCATATCATATTTTTCTAAGTGTTGCATTTATGATTGTATGTTTATTGTGTTTGTTTGATTGTTAGAAATTTCGGAGAGAGACGAAGTGTTGCAACTGCTACTACTACACTCTGTTTGCCAAGGCAAGTGGCACACCCCATAAATTTCCAAAGTATTTTTCTATGCATGACTTAGTGTATTTCTTTATATGCATGTGTAGGATAGTATTGCTATGCTAAGACTACTATCTCCTTTACACTAGTTGTGTCTAGAATCCTATTGATAACTTGGTAGAATTATTGATGCTATGCAAATTTGTTTTATTCAAAGCTTAAATTCTACTAAGTTAATTTATCACCTGGGTGGATTTGGGATTGCATGGCTGCCAGAGTTGAGTGTTTATTCACTTGTGGATTGCCACCCAGGATTAAAGGGACCAATGTTTCTCTAAGTGAAGTTACTTACCGTGCAGCCATTAGTCATATGGGCTCTGGCTAGATGGATTAAGTTGCGTGGACTCATCCCGACTTGACAGGTGGTGGTAGAATAGTTAGAATGGGAGCGCGTCAAGTTGGTATGGGATGGGAAAATGCTTCTGAAAAGTCTCGTCTCAACTCTCTCATTTTCCTTAGCACAATTGAGTGCTTGAGGATAGTTTGGGTTTGTTGGGTCTAATGGTGAAAGTGCACAACCTCTGCAGAGTTAAAAACTAAGTACTTAGCCGTGTCCCCGGTTACGGACAATTGAAGCAGCTAATCAAGGATGTCAACGGAGGCTCCCAACATCTCAATTTCTCTAAGTAAAACTTGATGGGTGAACAAGGGTAGACGAGACTATGGATTTCATGCCATATTGTCTCGAACATTTGAAGAAAATGTTTTACAAAGTGTTAGGCAAAATTGGCTTTTATGCAAAACAGCCTTGAAACTCCACCAGCCAAATATGCATATAGGCTATAGAGTTATTCCATTAAGTGTCCACATAGTGTCACTTGTCAGATCCATTTTTAATGATTCTGACCCACTCTGTTGCAAAATTTTATTCGTTGCAGATTGTTCAGTTGACGAGTGAGTTTCGTTAAGGATTTCGAGTCTGCAACCAACATGTTTTCGCCTGTGGCACATGATGATGATGGAGACTCCATGAAGAATAATTTTCCGCTGCTTTACTCTTTAAAAGCTAGCTTCGTGCTATGCAATTTGTAAAGGATGTTTTCCTAAGTACTGGATCCGCGTGTAATAATTGATACAATGTTGTGATATTTCATCTTAAACTGTGTGTGCAAATGAATCGATCCAGGGATTTGCACTATACACAGGTACCTTGCCAATTTCTAAGTGCAGGTACGCTACAGTATCATAGAGTGGTATCATGCATATGATCACTAGTAGGGAAACCCCTACCGCTGGCGACCTTTTTTTGCCTACCGCTGGCGAATTCGGGTTCGCCAGTACAAAATGGCCAGTGGTACTTTCTACCGCTAGCCGTCCCCGTGTCGCCAGCGGTACGAAACTGTACCGCTGGCGAACACAGCTCCCGATCGCCAGAGGTAGTTCGCGCAGCGCTGGCGGTGCGCACGACCGCCAGCGGTACGTCCTCCACTTGCCAGCGGTACAGATGTGTGGGAGGACCTTAACCGCCAGCGGTAGTTTACAGGTTCGCCAGCGGTATATTTGCCGTTTTTTTTTGAAAATTGTATTCCAGCAGTATATACAGATATATATATTAGCAATATATGTACATATAGCAGAAACTGTATAGATACATGATTATAAGTACAAACCGAAAAATATACAAATGTTTGACCAAATATGTATCATACAAAAGAAAACCGTACATCACACGGTTGACACGGTGTTTAGTAGTCTTCGATATTACAATAAGTTAAACGCTAAGTTTGTGAGCAGCACACAAAGACAAAGATGACAAAGAGAGATCATGGTGAAGTATCCGGTCCTTCCTCCTCTCTTCCGACCGCTAGCTTCCGCCTCCTCCTTGCTCATTCTTCATCTCTATACAGATAAGACAAATAAAAACTTAGGCAACAAATAAAATTGAGTGCATGAAAGATTTAATTAGACACAAATAAAGTAGGACTTAGACACAAGATTCAAAAAAACTTATGCCTCATACGAGAATATATTGGAAACACACAAACAATCCCGAGAGCTTTGTTGAACCAAGTAAGAGGCACAAAACTTGTATGTGTGCATAATACAAGGTTCAACAAACTCTCAGGATTATATTGTGCGCCACATCATTTAATCATCGGCATGGTAAAAAAATGAAGAAGACCAACTCATACATGTCAACTCGAAAGAATGCCTCATATAATAGATTGGACACACAAATTCAGGGATGGTGTGAGCGAACCAGTATGATGCAGAAGATATGTTTTCTTGCATTATAGGGCTCACTCACAACACCCTTGAATAACATAGTGTCACCTCATTTTAATCATCGGCATAGTAAGACTTAGAGAGAAAACAAGATTCAAAAAATAGTATGCCTCATACTTCGAATATTATTGGAAGCACACAAGGATTCTGATAACCTTGTTGAACATCATTTCATCGACATTGAAAAAATGAGGTATAGGGACAAATGAAAAGCATGTCTCATACTTAATTAGATTTGGACACACAAATTCAGAGACAGCGTAAGTGAAATCCAGTGGGATGCAGAAAATGTGTATTCGTGCATATCACAGGTTTCACTCACGTCGCCTCCGGATCACATAGTGCCACAACAGTTTAATCATCGGCATTGTAAAAAATGAAGTAGGGTAAAAAACACACAAAAAAACATGCCTCATACTTAGATTCAGACACACAAATTCAGAGACGGCGTAAGCGAGATCCAGTGGGATGCAGAAAATATGTATTCGTGCATATCACAGTCTCACTCACGTCGCCTCCGAATCACATAGTGCCACAGCAGTTTAATCATCGGCATTGTAAAAAATGAAGTAGGGTAAAAAACACAAAAAAAAACATGCCTCATACTTAGATTGGGACACACAAATTCAAGGATGGCGTTAGCGAGATCCAGTGGGATGCAGAAAATGTGTATTCGTGCATATCACAAGTCTCGCTCACGTCCCCCTGGATCACATAGTGCCACAACAGTTTAATCATCGGCATTGTAAAACTCAAGTAGTATTACAAGGCTTATACAAAACAAACTCAAAGCATGCCTCATACTTAGATTACACACACAAATTCAGGATGGTGTGAGCGAAACTAGTTTAATCATCGGCATTATAAGACTTAGAGAGAAACAAGATTCAAAAATATGATGCCTCATACTTAGAATATTATTGGAAGCACACAAGGAATTCTGATAACCTTGTTGAACCAAGTACGACGTACAGAACTTGTATGTGTGCATGATACAAGGTTCAACAAACTATCAGGATTCATAGTGCGCACATCATTTTAATCATCAGCATTGAAAAAATGAGGTATAGGGACAAATTAATGCAAAGCATGCCTCATACTTAATTAGATTTGGACACACAAATTCAGAGATGGCGTCAGTGAAATCCAATGGGATGCAGAAAATGTGTATTCGTGCATATCACAGGTTTCACTCACGTCGCCTCCGGATCACATATTGCCACAATATTTTAATCATCGTCATTGTAAAAAAATGAAGTAGGATAAAAACACAAAAAAACATGCCTCATACTGAGATTGGGACACACAAATTCAGGGATGGCGTTAGCGAGATCCAGTGGGATGCAGAAAATGTGTATTCGTGCATATCACAAGTCTCGCTCACGTCACCCCTGGATCACATAGTGCCACAACAGTTTAATCATCGGCATGATCGAAAGACGGTAAAAAAGAGTTCTCACACATGTCACACAAGTTAATAAATTAGCGAGATCACGCACCGTTGTCATTTATGTTAATGAATTCGGGTACTCCATACGTCCCTTTTTAGCAAAGTCATGCCAAAATTCACGAAAAAATTCGGCATGACCTTTGCTATAAAAAGACGTATGGAGTACCCAAATTTGCCGGAACGGAAGTTAATCAACGTTCCGGCAATCTCAGGGCCTCTAGGGGTACCTGCAAACAATTCACATGCACTCACATCACACAAAAATTCATCGACTCACCACCACAACCACACATTATCCATCGAGATTATCGATTGCATTCCGACAACATTTCATACAAAAAATAGAAGTAGCTAAACTAAACATGGAGGTCTAAACATAAATCATAAAATCAATTTCATTAAACCTAAACACTACCTAAACTAAATCTATTAGTAGCTTTTCAAAAAAAATGAGTTGTGCATTTTCACAAGCACCGAAGGTGCAAGGAAGGAGAGGAGGGAGGGAGAGGACGGGGGGGCCGTACCTGTGGTGCTCTACGGCGAGGCGCTCGGGGCCAGGCCATGTGCAGGAGGAGACGGCGGCGCTCGGGGCCAGGCAGTGGAGAGAGAGGCGGCGGCGACAGGCGCTCGGGGCCAGGCCGTGTGCAGGAGGAGGCGGCGGCGCTCGGGGCCAGGCAGTGGAGGCGGAGGCGGCGGCGTGGGACGGCGGCGTAGGACGGCGGCGCGGGCCGCGGCGTGGGGTGGCGGCGAGGGACGGCGGCGCGGGACGGCGGCGTGGGCCATTTTGAATCGGGGGAGGCGCCGCGGCCGGGGAGAGGATAGAGTGGAGAGAGAGGCGCGTGGGCCCGCGCGTGTTTAAGCAGCTGATCCGTTAGGATAGAGTGGAGAGTTAGGGTTTTTTCCCATATAAAAGGGCAGGGACAGACCAGATCACAGTTTACCCATCCCTAGTTCGATCCGTGCCACCACTGCGCCGCCGCCGCCCTTGTCCGCAATGCTCGACGACCTCTCCGCGCCCGTGGCCTCCGCCGGCGCCCCTCGACACCTCCGTGGACGTCCCCTAGTCTGTCCCCATGCCAATGTACGCTACCCTATCTCCCTGATCCCCTCCTCCCCTACGTAGGTTGCATGCACCTTAGGTGTTTGATCAAATTCCCCACTATTTTTTTTCAGATCTCGGGCATATACGTCGGCGATGGCTGCGGCTGGACACCTGTTGGACAATAACGGCCCTGTGCGGGATTGGGCTCCGCCGGGCTGGCACTGGGAGGTGTTATCTTCCGAAACGCGTAGCTTGGTGAGAAATCCGGGCGACGTCGTCAACCCAGATCTTCTTTGGTGGAGGTCGCGTGGGCCAGGGAGGTTCCAGAGAGAGCCGGCCCCGAGGAGGTGGTACGTCGCCATATAAGGGAGGAGGATGCGCACGTCCGTCGCTACATGTATCTGTTGGATACGATGTATACTAATACATGGCAGGTAATGCAAAGGAATCCTTATCATGTGAGTATTGACCCTGTGATGGTTCCTACTCTTTGGGTGAGGAGCGCTCCCCGTGATGCACCCCGCTGCCTAGGACGAGGCAGAAGTTAGTTAAATAAAAATGGCATGGACTCCAGCTGTAACCGGATTAAATAAAGATGTAAGTGTGATACTTTTTGCATATTAATTTGATCAATGTTGCTTTTGTAAAGTGAGGAAAATAATGTTCCCTACTTTGAATTATTCTGCAATGCAAACACTGTTTCCGTACGTCTTTCGTTCCCTACCTCCCAATTAACCGTTTACGTGTTTCCGTCCACAGAATCGCCCAGTTCTCACAGTTCCCGTTGTGCTGGGCGTTGACGGGGCACGTTACGTCGTGTATCGTCCCGGTTAACCGTTTACGTGTTTCCGCCCGCAGAAACGTCCAGTTCTCACAATTCCCGACGTGTTGGGTGTTGTCAGGACACGTTACGTCGGTTATCGTCCCGCTTAACCGTTTACGCGTTTCCGCCCACAAATCGCCCAGTTCTAACAATTCCCGACGTGCTGGGCGTTGCCGGGACACGTTACGTCGGTTATCGTCCCGGTTAACCGTTTACGCGTTTCCGTCCACAGAATTGCCCAGTTCTCACAGTTCCCGTCGTGCTGGGCGTTGATGGGAGACGTTACGTCGGTTATCGTTCGGGTTAACCGTTTACGTGTTTCCGCCCACAAAATCGCCCAGTTCTCACAATTCCCGTCGTGCTGGGCGTTGACGGGAGACGTTACGTCGGTTATCGTCCTGGTTAACCGTTTACGTGTTTCTGTCCACAGAATCGCCCAGTTCTCATAGTTCCCGTCGTGTTGGGCGTTGACGGGAGACGTTACGTCGGTTATCGTCCCGGTTAACCGTTTACGTGTTTCCGTCCACAGAATCGCCCAGTTCTCACAGTTCCCGTCGTGCTGGGCGTTGACGGGAGACGTTACGTCGGTTATCGTCCCAGTTAACCATTTACGTGTTTCCGTCCACAGAATCGCCCAGTTCTCACAGTTCCCGACGTGCTGGGCGTTGCCGGGACACGTTACGTCGGTTATCGTCCCGGTTAACCGTTTACGTGTTTCTGTCCACAGAATCGCCTAGTTCTCACAGTTCCCGACGTGCTGGGCGTTGCCGGGACACGTTACGTCGGGTATCGTCCCGGTGAACCGTTTACGTGTTTCCGCCCACAGAATCGCCCAGTTCTCGCAGTTCCCATCGTGTTGGGCGTTGCCGGGACACGTTACGTCGGGTATCGTCCCGGTTAACCGTTTTCGTGTTTCCGCCCACAGAATCGCCCAGTTCTCACAATTCCCGTCGTGTTGGGCATTGCCGGGACACGTTACGTCGGGTATCGTCCCGGTTAGCCGTTTACGCGTTTCCGTCCACAAAATCGCCCAGTTCTCACAGTTCCCGACGTGTTGGGCGTTGCCGGGACACGTTACATCGGGTATCGTCCCGGTTAGCCGTTTACGCGTTTCCGCCCACAGAATCGCCCACTTCTCACAGCTCCCGTCGTGCTGGGCGTTGTCGGGACACGTTACGTCGGTTATCATCCCGGTTAGCCGTTTACGCGTTTCTGTCCACAGAATCCCCCAGTTCTCACAGTTCCCGTCGTGCTGGGCGTTGCCGGGACACGTTACGTCGGGTATCGTCCCGGTTAGCCGTTTACGCGTTTCCGTCCACAAAATCGCCCAGTTCTCACAGTTCCGTCGTGCTGGGCGTTGCCGGGACATGTTACGTCGGGTATCGTCCCGGTTAGCCGTTTTCTCGTTTCCGTCCACAGAAATCTCGATTTGCATTTTTGTTTGCAACAAAAGATCGATCAAACATTAATGCAAATATAAATTGACTGAAAATAGAAAACTCGATTGCAATATTACTCGATTGGATTACACGAACTAAACTCGATTGCGTCGACTGCTAGCGCTAAGTTGACGAGGGAATATCTCCCCGGCAACAGCGCCAGAAACTATGCTTGATGCGTGTAACGTCACACGTCAGTTGGGAACCCCAAGAGGAAGGTATGATGAGTGCAGCAGCAAGTTTTCCCTCAGTATGAAACCAAGGTTTATCGAACCAGTAGGAAAACGAGGTTGCTTCGAAGGTGTTGGTGAAGGAGTGTAGTGCGGCGCAACACCAGGGATTCCCGTGCCAACGTGGAACCTGCACAACACAATCAAATTACTTTGCCCCAACTTAACAGTGAGGTTGTCAATCTCACCGGCTTGCTGAAAACAAAGGGTTAAACGTATCGTATGGAAGATGATGTTTGTTTGCATAAAACAGTAGAGAACAATGATTGCAGTAGATTGTATTTCAGATGTAAAAGAATAGACCGGGGTCCACAGTTCACTAGTGGTGTCTCTCCAATAAGATAACTAACATGCTGGGTAAACAAATTACAGCTGGGCAATTGACAATTGATAAGTGCATATAACATGCATGTGCGAGTTGTGGTGTCTACTATGAGATTCATTTGGGCATTACGACAAAGTACATAGACCGCTATCCAGTATGCATCTATGACTAAATAGTCCACCTTCCGGTTAACATCCGTACCCCTTCCAGTATTAAGTTGCAAACAACAGACAATTGCATTAAGTAATGTGCGTAATGTAAACAATACATTCATTCTTAAATAAAGCATTGATGTTTTACCCCTAGTGCCAACAACACATCTACAACCTTAGAACTTGTTGTCACTATCCCAGGTTAAATAGAGGTTGAACCCAACTATCATGCATAAATACCCTCTCTTGGATTCACAAGTATTCACTTGGCCAAGGCTTCAATAAGTAACGGAGAGCATGCAAGATCACAAATGACATAGACATGATAATATAATATTCAGCTCCACATAGGTATCAATATAAGTCAGATCCCAACAAACACAACATGTAGCATTACAATAAGATGATCTTGATCATGATAGGCAGCTCACAAGATCTAAACATGATGGCACAAGTGGAGAAGACAACCATCTAGCTACCGCTATGGACCCATAGTCCAAGGATGAACTACTCACGCATCACTCCGGAGGCGGGCATGGCGATGTAGAGCCCTCCGGTGATGATTCCCCCTCCGGCAGGGTGCCGGGAAGAGCTTCAGAACCCCCCGAGTTAGGGTTGACGACGGCGGCGGCAGCGAATATGTTCTGGATGAAAGGCTCGGTGTTTTAGGGTTTTCACGTCGCGGGGAATAAATAGGCGAAGGGGCGATATCGGCGGACCCCCGAGGGGCCCAAACCACCAGGCGGCGCGGTGGGTTTGGCCACCTCGTGGCTCCCCTTCGTCTCTCTTCGGACTCTGTGTATGTGTTGGAAAAATAGGGACTTGGCCTTTTGTTTCGTGCAATTCCGAGAATATTTCCAGAAGTAACTTTCTGAAACCAAAAACAGCAGAAAAGAGGGAACTGGCACTGTGGCATCTTGTTAATAGGTTAGTCCCAGAAAATGCATAAAAGTGATATGAAGTGTATATAAAACATGTAGCAAATGGTATAATATAACCATGGAATAACAGAAATTATGGATACGTTGGAGACGTATCATCGACACACGAACTAATTAAACAGGAAATAAACTCGATTGAATCAACACACTCGCGATAAATTAAAACTAGCTAAACCTAATAATCTAGAACTCCTCGTCGGTGTCGGGGTCGGAGTAGAAGTCCGAATCCAAGTTGGTGTCGTCGGAGACGTCGTCCTGCAGCGCGCACCACATCTCGTGGCCGACGGGCCACCAAGCGCGGCCGCGCGCCAGCTCCCGCTCCGCCAGCGCCCTCTTCTGCCGCCTGTCCCGCCGGTCGTCGCGGCGCTCGGCCCGCTCCGCCGCCCTGGTGTTCCAGAGCTCAATCTCCCCGTCCCTCTCCTCCGGGTGGTCCCGGTACCACTGCTGCACGGCGAGGTGGTCGCGCTCTTCCACGAGGTCGACCGCCGCGCGAAGACGGAGGGCGGCGCGGTCCTGGGCGGTGACGAGGCGCGGCGCGGGAGCCATGTCCGCCGCCTCGCGCGCGTTGCGGCAGTCCGTGAAGTTCATCGTGCACGGGCTGCGCCGAGCCTCCACGCCGCCGCGTCGTAGGCGCGGGCGGCCGCCACCGCCGTCGCGTACGTCCCGAGCGGGACGCACGTGTCGCCGGAGCGGATCTCCGCGTAGTACGTCCCGTTGGGGCGCTCGCGGACGCCGCGGTAGCCGGAGATGCTCATGCGGCGCGGAGGCATGGCGGCGGCGGCGGAGTGCGGCGCTCGGCGGCGGAGAGAGAGCGGCGTGGCACGGACTGCGAGACACGCGTTCAACGCCTATTTTTATAGCGCGCGGGGGCGGCGGGAAATGTAGCGCCAATCGTCGGCAGCACACGCGAGTTTTCGCGGCTGGCGAAAAAAATTTGCCAGCGCTGCCAGTTCGGCGCGCGAAACACCGCTGGCGAATTTTTTTTCGCCATCGCTGCCAGGCCCTGCGTTCGCCAGCGCTAAGCGCACACCGCTGGCGAACACGTAATTTAGGTGGCCAGCGCTACTCTGTCCTGCTCCCCCCCCCCCCCCCACCCGCCTGCTCGTAGCGCTGGCCATCTCGGATTCTTGGTCGCCAGCGGTAGTTGAGGAAGCGCTGGCGACCAGCGTTCCTGGATCGCCAGCGGTAGTAGCACTGGCGAACACTAATATGTGTTCGCCAGTGGTAGGCTGGCGGTTGTAGGGGGTTCCCTACTAGTGGATACTTGTGTAAGATACTATCCTATAATGCATAGTATCATACAGTAGTATCATAGCCACACCATATTTATTGGTTTGTAGAATCTCAATACAAATATGTGTATAAGATTTACTTGCTATTAAAATACGTTGTTTTACGTGTCATGATACCGTAACATAGGTAGATACCACTACCATCTCTTTCCTTATTAATTATTGTGCCACATCAGATTTTTGCCAACATGGCTTGCATGATACTACCTATGATACCCCACTATGGCTAGTCTAAGCAACACCGATAGTACATATTTTCAACGTATGAGGGAACTAGCAATGATTGGTCTCTATACGAGTAACATCCTGCCTGATCATACAAATGCAGAGTGACTATTAACAAGTACAGCCGGAACCGCCAAGCGGCCGGAAACTACTATCCTGCGAAACACATCACGCAAAGTGTCATAATAATGGTTTGGAGAAATAAATTGTGTAAATAAGGCTAAACTAAATGAATGCACAAGATATATTTTATTTGAAATTTATTTTGCAGACAATTCTAAATAGCATGTTGAACAAAATAAAGTATATAGTAGGATATGTAACTCAAGTAAGAAATAATGACCTGTCCAATTATTTTGTGCAGATAAAAATAAGAGGGGTATGCAACAACGACAAGTATACTGGAGAGCATGACTTGAGTATGAATAAGTTGCTGCCATTTATCACTTAGCATGAACTATGGTTGCTAGTCTTGTAGGGTTGGAGTTAGTGTAGATAACCTTACCAGATAAGGGCTCTACAAAGAAATCAAACGAAATAAATTTTATTCTTGTCTCTCTGTTCAACAAGAGCCAACTCCGTCTGAATTGGTATACAACCTAGGTCTTGTGCTGCAAAAGGAATCATTACGAATATACCATGTCACCAAAATAATTATTTCCATGAAAAAGGGATGCACGGTTCCATTTTGTTTGTTTGGCAACTATACAGATGAAAACACTAAACTCCAAGAGGCTAAATCGTATGTCAATTTCATAGCAAGAGAAAATCAACTCATAAAACAAACATGCCACATATAGTTGAACTAAAACTGTATAAATTTGGATAATTCTTTTAATCCAAATTGGCAACAACGCAAGCCAAAAAAAAGAGCATCAATGTGCAAGACATCAGGGACCTTGAATTAACTACATCCTGATTGTCCAAGAAACAAAGAGTGTGCTAAGACTGTACCGAATATAAAAAAACTCGCTAAAATGATGTAGAGAGGAATCTTAGACATGCATCCATTTGAAAAGACATTGACCACATCAGGAGAGTAAACATGGGACACCTACTAGTCAATGTTCAATTTTTAAATCATTATCATGTTATATATAGTACCAAAATCATATTAACTATGTAGATTACTAGTAAACCTCTTCAGAAGGTGTATCCCTTGGCCAAACATATCTGGAAAAACCAAGCCAGTCCAAAGTCAATCCGCTACAGTTTTCACAACACATGTGAATCAAAAGAGGGTCTTCTTTTGATTCATGTCAATTATATTGAGCTCCTGCAAAAATTAGACGGGTACATGAGCGGCGACAACAATGATTGAACAAAATTAAAGACATCTTTCAATAGATGTAAGAACCAAACATATTGTCTTGTTCTACGGAAGGAACCAAGACCTATCAGTTGTAGGCTATGCTGATGTTGCGTACCTATTAGATCCGCACACTTCCCTATCTCACACTCGGTTTTTTTCCTTTATGGAGTGGAATTGCAGTTTCCAAAAATCATCTAAAAATATCCGGTGTCAACTTCGATGGACCACTTGGACATTATAACACTCTATGAAGCATCACGAGAGTGTCTATGACTTCAACAGACGACCAGCCACATTCAGGTGACATGCTGGCTGAACACCGGGCAAACCCAAACTATTATCGATGTAGATAATGATGTTTGTGTTGCACAAGTCTAGACGGGTTATGTGAAGAGAAATATGAGGAAGAATATCAACCTCAAATTCTTCTGTGCACATGAAGTGCGAAAGTTTAAGAAAGTAGAAATTTTGCATATTAAGTCATGGAAAATCTTGCTAATTATTCACTAAGCAAGTACCATCATCTTTTTTAAGAGATGTGTTCATGGAATTGGTACGATGAGGCTTAGGGTAATGCAAGATTCGTAGGGAGAATCTTCACAAACTCATCATTAAAATCTTGTCCCGGTGATTGAGTACATATTTTTTTTAGTTAAGTGAATTGTACTATTTTTTCTTTGATTGAGTTTTTTCTTAAGTTTCTCACATAAGATTTGAACGAGCCAATTGCGCAACACATCAGAAGTGTATAATCTATTTATTTTTCATATTTTTTCGACTAGATTTTCAAAGTTTTGAGGTGTGAATATACCGATATATATCCAAAGTACAACGTTGGGAAAGTTGGTCCCTCCAACGTAGCCCACTTTGATGGTGCATTTTATGGGCCAAGTCAATCCCCATATTTAACGTTAAGTGAGTACTTAATTATCCATCTATCTTTTACTGTCTGTATAAGCGATGACTCAAAAAATAATCTATGTTATGGGTTGATAGAAGGCTAATAATACTCGAAACGAAGCCTCGGTCAGGCGGGTGAGTATGTGTATATGTGAGTATAGACAGGGCCAAGCTTTTCAGATTCTTGCATGGGCATGTACGGATGTACCCACTAGAATTGTCAGTGTCCGGTGCATGGCTCCTCTGTATGGGAGGTTAACGGGTCCTACCTTGAAGGAATCTCAGTAACAACCCACGCTTCTGAAAAAGAGGCCGGGCAGCAATGCAGCTCTTGTTGTACAAGTGTCCCTACCGCTTTCTCCTACCCAATATCGATCCCCCCCCTTTTATATGTCCCCAGCTCTCCTCTCCCCCCACCTCCTCCTCCCATCAGCAGTTGAAGCTCTCTTCATCTCTAGCAACTACTAGCAGCAGCCACTCGAAACAAAAGCAGCCTAGATCTAGCCTCCAGCTCCTGCAATTACCTCTTGAAGATAGGTTCGCCTTTGTTTTTAATAATTCATTTCGTAGCATTTTGCGGAAATCTGCCCGGCCCTCACTCGGAGTTTAGGATATTTTTCGTGAATTGAAGTAATGCACCCCTAGCTGCACCTGCTTTCTCTTCTTGCTGTCCATGGTGGGACTGAACATTGATGTATCACTCCAAAAGATCGAAATTTTGTTTGCATGGCAACATGGGACAGTCATTTTGTGTGCAATACGATTACGAAGTTCCTAACAAATACCACATATATGTGCTTGTGTAGTTTCTCTCTTTGCATGTAAGAAGTTCGGAACATACTGACTCTTGTTGGGTGTGTTTCTGCAGGTTTTAATCCGCAAACCAAGATGTACCACCCTCAGTGCGAGCTCCTGCAGATGCCCCACGAGACCCTGGACATGGACGCCGGCCAGTCGCACCTCGCCTCCTCCGATGCCACGGCCATCCCAGCTGAGCTCAACTTCCACCTCCTCTCCTACGTCGACGCCGCGGCGGCGGCAGCAGCTGCTACTGCGGTCTCACCGCAGCCCACCGTGGAGTACTTCTTCGGCGGCACGGACCAGCAGCCACCTGTGCAGTTCGAACAGCTGGCCGCCACCAACCAGCAGGCGATGAGCATGCTGCGGGACTACTACGGCCAGTACCCCTCGGCCGCCGAGACGTACCTCCGCGGCGGGCCGAGGACTGGGTCGTCGTCCCTCGTATTCGGTGCCGCAGACGACGAGTCGGCCTACGTAGAGTTCGTTGGCCCCTTCGAGAGCTCCCTGAAGCCACGGGCCAGAGGTGGCAGGAAGCGGAGCCGCGGCACCGGCGGTGGGCCGACGGGTGGCGTCGAGAAGAAGGAGAAGCAGCGCCGACTGCGCCTAAGCGAGAAGTTCCTCGCCCTCATGCATCTCATACCCAACCGTACCAAGGTTTGGCAACTTCGTATTTCTTTTACCCTACGTCGTACACTCATGCCAATGATTGCTATTTAATTCTTCTAGCAGTCGATCCATTCGTCGATCTCATGTACTCACCTTTTGTTTTCTTTGTTCTCTTCTGTAGGAGGATCGGGCCACGATAATCCAGGACGCGATCGATTACATCCAGGAGCTGGGAGGACGGTGGAGGAGCTGTCGCTGCTGGTGGAGAAGAAGCGGCGCCGGGGCGAACACCAGATGGACGTGGTTGACGCAGCGCCGACGGCGTCGGCGGGAGAGGCGGAGAGCTCCGAGGGCGAGGTGGCGGCCACGGTGGTAGCTGCGCCGGCGCTTCAGCCGATCCGGAGCACGTACATCCAGCGGAAGAGCAAGGAGACGTTCGTGGACGTGCGGATCGTGGAGGACGAAGTGAACATCAAGCTCACCAAGCGCCGACGTGACGGTTGCCTCGCCGCCGCGTCCCGGGCGCTGGACCTTCTCCGCCTCGACATCGTCCACCTCTCCGGCGGCAAGATCGGTGACTGCCACATCTACATGTTCAACACTAAGGTAATAAGGTCACATCGTTATAGAGAACCAATCAATATAATCTCACTGGCTTTAATTTTGTGATGATTTCAACATAGGCAAATTTACGATTTTCGTTTCCATTTTTATCTCGATGCAGATTCATCAGGGATCTCCGGTGTTTGCAAGCGCAGTGGCAAGCAAGCTGATAGAAGTCGTGGATGAGTACTAGCTATCTTAGCCTACCGATGCAAGTTTCTCCACATTGCTAGCTAGCTAGCTAGGGTTCTTGGACATCTGCATGATTTAGTTCTTTGCTCCGTTTCATTTCTAGACTGTTTGATCCATGTTTGGTAATTAAAGACATAATATGTGCGAGTGTTTTGATATATCAGGGTCATCTTTAATAATATTGGAACTTTTCGGATTAATTTGTAATTCTCTGAATTATTCATGGGATAAGCACATAAGCATGCATGATGTGGGTAGGTTGCAGTTGCACTGGTTGCAACAGGCTGGTGTAGATCTGGATGAAAATGGGGTAGGTGAGGCTTTGTTCAGATGTGACTTACCTTATCAATACTATTGTGTGGTTCGTTAGGAACTTAATTACTCAATTTCAAAAGAAAAAAAGGAACTTAATTACTCAAAAAGACCATGGAGGAGTTGGGTACACATGAATCTGAAATCCAAAGCATCTCAAATATCGTATAAGAAGTTTCCGAAAAAATTAAAAAAATCACACGCGTACATATTGTCTTGATAGTTGTTATGCAAAATTTTACGGCAAAATTCGATCGTATGTGGCCTGCTATGAAAGAGAACCAAACTTTGTATTTTCTGCACATTAAAAATCCGGGTCATTGTACATAACCTTGGACACATGGTCTTTTAGCACAAGTTACATACTGTTCTATTTTATTTCAAACTTGACATGCGCATAATTGTTTATATTTTCTGCACACATGATTTATGCCGTATTTTTCTTTTGTTCAATCTACTGGGGTCACGTGTACACATGTCCATCAAATCGGTGTCGCTTAATTGTTGCTCTTTTTACAGAAGAACTACTTTTTTCTTCTGTAACTTAATTAGTTTTATAATCCAGTTTAGACTCAGCAGCCTAAGTATGTTGCAATTTGTAAGTTGGTGTAGTACACATTTATTCGATGCTGATATCTTTATTTGATAAAATAAGACAGCATAAATTTTCAGTACAAAAAGTAGTTCAGTACACTGACCTGGTGGGGGTTCACTGCAAGTTGTCGCACGCAAGCACATTCAGATATGCTTTTTTTTTTGTTCCCTGCTGCAGCCTGGGAAAGTTTTTGACTCGGTTTTGGTCGGTGCAATCTTTTGCTGTACGTGTAGCGTGCAGTCATCTTCTGCCACATACCACTCAACGGATATGCCTACATGCATGCAGATCTTAATATGAGGATTGTTAACAAAAATCTTAGAATGAGCCATGAGGATTGTTCAAACAGAATAAGAATTTTGAGATAAGTATTGGTTCAGAGAATTAACATGAGCAATTCATAATTTCACATACCAAGCTTGCACCTACCTCTTTTCTATTATTTTAGCTGGTGGCAGCAACTTCTTTACAATGTTATCTAAGGCAACATGAATCCTGTCTATATCCTGTATGTGCATCGCTTCATTTTCAGCTGCACGATCAAAATCTTGCGACGGTTTGGGTGTCGCTCAGCGGTTTTGTGACGATTTTCACCCGGTTTGCCGTTAATTAACTGGATAATTCTCTTCTGCTTAATTAATAGATGACGCTAATCTTTTGCCTCCGTTTTAAAAAAAAACATTTTGCAACTTAGCTTAGTCTGCAGCTGTTTTTCAGTAACACTCCTGCCCTCCATCCATACCAGCAATTGTAATTTTTGCTCCAATAGGCTGTTTTTCACCGATCGACGTCCACCAATAGGCGCCCAAGATATACATCAAAATTTCATGAACCTACTTTGCTCCAACACGATGGCCAATACTTTGCTCCAACACTAGTGCAACGCCACACCGTGCTCCAGTGATGAACAATAATGAGCGAGCAACAAGCTCCGTGGAATCTGTAACGATCAGCGACACCTTAAGTTTCAGTTACAACAAAAATATTCAGTCCTCGTGTATTCATATTTGGACAATCTTAACTTTGTAGCACCGTTTGCGGTCATATGGAGACAATCAACAACATGCAAATCCATATGCATGAGACAAGTTTAATACAGCCAAAAGGTCCACAAATATATAGTTGGTTAATTGTATGACATTTGAAGGAGTCAAAGGCCGTGGATGAGTTACAAATGATATGGGCATCACGTTGGTTTTGGAGTTTGTGTAGCAGGGAAGAATTCAGGTCCAAAAATAGTGATTCGATCTTCGCTCCATTCAAGAAAAGGTGTTTCATGATAATAGCAATTGTCCAACCAAAAAAAAGTCAAGGAAAAAGGGGCGTGATTGTGCAAGACATGCTTCATGATACAAAAAAATGTCCAAGCAAAATAAAATGAGGTTTTCTATTTTTATTATTTACACTTTATGGACTGAAGTTATTCAATGGATGTAAATTCTCATTATTTCAAATTAAATTTTTACTTGATTGCTGACAAGTTTGAAGCTTATCAAATAGTTGCAGAATATTCAATAAGCCTTACTTCAAGTTTTTCTATGTATGGCTTGTCAACTTTCCGGTTTCTATGTAGTGCGCTAGTGGCAGGAAAGTATGCCAGGCATTGAGGCATGTCACTTGCCTCTTTGCAGCTATTGGATGGTTAAGTATGCCAGGCATGTTAAATTCAAAGGATGTGATGAGAGCACTGGGTTTTGGAGAGCTGTGGCTAAAATGGGTGGCTATGTTGCTGTCTACAGCCAACATGAAGATACTTGTAAATGGTGTGCCGGGTAGAAGCATCAGATATGTCAAAGGGCTGTGGCAGGGAGACCCCACCTCGCCGCAGTTGTTTGTGCTAACTATGGAGGTTTTAACACTTCTATTCAGGAAAGCTCATGAGGATGGCCTGTTGTCAGAATTGTGTGGTTGCACTAGTTACAGAGGATCTCGATTTATGTGGATGATGTTGCTCTGTTTATCATGCCAGAACCGCAGACCTGGTGGTAGCAAAGGAGATGCCAAGGGTGTTTGGTGCAGCCTCCGGTCTGAACGTTAACCACAATAAATCCACAACTACTGTCATTCGTGGGCAAACACAAGATAATATGACAATTAAGCACATCCTGGGCTGTGAGCTGGGTACTTTTCCTTGTAGATATCTTGGGCTACAACTTGCTATTAGGCATCTCACTAAGGCTGAATGGCAGCCGGTTCTTGATCAGGTTTGAAATTTGTTGCCTGCCTGGCAGAGAGGTTTGCTTCAACGTTCTGGGAGACTAACTCTGATAAAGTCTGTTATCATGGAATGACTTGTGCACCACTTGCTGGTTGCGGATGCTCCAGCAGGGCTGCTTGATGAGGCCAACGCTTGGCTCAGGGCGTTCTTCTGGGCAGGGAAGGAGGAGGTGAATGGTGGAGAATGCTTGGTGGCGTGGTAACAGATTTGTAAGCCCATCAAGTATGGTGGTCTGGGCGTAAAGGATCTTCACCGGCAGGGTCTTTCACTCAGGGTAAGATGAGAGTGGCTACGTCGCACGGATCCATCGAGGCCGTGGCAAGGTTTACCAATGTTGCCGGATAAAAAGCCATTAAGGTTTTGAATGACCTGCTGCAAATTGAAGTTGGAGATGGTGCTTCTACTCTATTTTGGTGCGACATGTGGTTACTAGGAAGATCAGTGGAGGATTTCGCTGCCCTGGCGGTGGCGGTTGTCAGCGACGGTTGTGCCAGCAGAAGAACAGTAGAGGACGCGCTGCTGGAGCATAATTGGATCAAGGACATTAGTGGAGCACTGACGAATGAATGGATAGTGCAATGTCTTCATCTCTTCGTCAGTATTTGCAACTTTTGGAGGAATGAGGTGAACCCTGACCAATTTAGATGGATCAGCTACCCATCTGGGGTTTACACGGCAAGGGACACCTACAAGGCTTTATGTCAGGGCTTCAAGAAGATGGAGGGTGCGAGCTGTATCTGGCGCAGCTGGGCGCCTTTAAAATGTTTTTTTGCATGGCTGGCTTTAAGGGGAAGACTTTGGACAACGGACCGGCGCAGGAGACATGGGCTGGAGGATCAAGTTTCTGCTTGCTACACCTGCTTATACGTCTCAAACGTATCTATAATTTTTGATGTTCGATGTTGATATTATACCAATTGTTGCATGTTTTATATACAATTCATATCATTTTTTATGCATTTTCTGGGACTGACCTATTAACAAGATGCCACAGTGTCAGTTCCTTTATTCTGCTGTTTTTGTATTCCCGAAAAGTTGTTCTGGAAATATTCTCCGAATTGGACGAAATTCAACGGAGGTCCCTATTTCACCGATACTTACATGGAGTACAAAGGGGAGACGGAGGAGCGCCACGTGGTGCCCTCACCAGGGCTCGGCGCGGCCCCCTGGCCCACCGCGCCGCGGGGTGGTGAGGGCTCCTCGTGTGCCCTCAGCCGCCGCCCATTCGCCTATTTATTCCTATCGACTAGAAATACCCGAGTCATATTCCACGAAAAGTTCCAGAGCCGCCATCAACCCTATCTCGGCAGGGTTCAGAAACTCTTCTCGGCACCCTGCCGGAGAGGGGAATCATCACCGGAGGGCTCTACATCGCCATGCCTGCCTCTGGAGTGATGCGTGAGTAATTCATCCTTGGACTATACGGGTCCATAGCAGTAGCTAGATGGTTGTCTCTCCACTTTATGCTATCATGTTTTAATCCTTTGCTTTCAGCAAGCCGGAAAGATTGATAACCTTCTCGTTTCGTTGGGGCAAAGTAGTTTGATTGTGTTGTGTGCATGTTCCACGCCAGCCGCCGGATTCCTGGTGTTACATCGTGCCACAGTCCGCGACTGAAAACATTCCGAAGTATTCTACTCCTCATGGATTCGATAACCTTGGTTTCATACTGAGGAAAAACTTGCTGCTAAACTACATCATACCTTCCTCTTAGGGTCTCCCAACGAACGTGTGTCTTCACGTCATCACCTGCCTGCAGGAGGAGGACTCGGTGCAGCACATCTTCGCTGGCTGCCCGTATGCACGCCATGGCTGGTTTGAGTCAGCTACAGGTCAATGTTGGGCTTCCACAACTAACTGATATAGCTTGCAAGTGTGGTGGCTCAGAGAACGCAGAAGGTTTTGCAAGAAGGACCGCAGAGGTTTTGATACGTTTGTGATTCTGGGTTGCCGGAGGCTCTGGAAGCAACGCATCGCTCGAGTGTTCCATAATGTGAGGGGTCAATTCTCCGTGGAGGGTCTCGTTGAGCAAATCATTGCTGATTGGAACCTTTGGAGGAGTGCAGTGCTTGGAAGGAGTAACTCTTTTGCGAGAGTAGTTCACTAGTGTGAGTTGTGGTGTGGTGTTTGACAGACTTTTTTTTATGTCATTCTCTTGTAATTCAAACGCTCTCTTATATAAAATAAAGGTATGCAATTGCGTACTCTTTAAAAAAATCAAAGGATGTAGTACATAATTTAGATTAAGTGTTGGAGGATACACATGAACATAATGCAAATTGTAAATGTATTGTGGCCCATTCAAACCTCCAAAAAGGTTCATTTATGCCGACTTGTTTCTTACTTCTTTGATCGTACTGGAAAAAACCCTCCTCAGACCTTCTCATAATGGAAATCTTTGCTGAACAATACATGATTTCACTACATAACTGAACTAGTCATTGTCGGCGTTCGGTAACAGGGGGCACCCCGAGCGCCGGTTGCGTGCCCCGGGGCGAGGTTCATGGCGGCAATACAAGGAATGTCCCCCAAGGGAGAATCACCCAGGGAGAAAACCTCGGGAAGTGATGGGAGACGTCCCCGGAGACTTTCCTGCCCCGGGGGCGGGGACCATCAACGTGGCGGAAGATTCCTGCGTAGCTGCCCCGGGAGATGGCTTCGCAGGGAAGGAAGCACCGCATGCGTCAGAGACAAGACAACACAGGCCTGCTGCCTGGCGCAGCCGAGACATCGACAAGACCTGACGTAGCATCTCGTCCGGGCAGGCACAGGGCTCGGCGCGATGACCGAGGACAAGACCCGACTGGCCGTCGTCTCAGGCCCGGCGGATACAACGGCATGGAAGGCAGCGCGTCTTGGACGGCGCCACGGCGACGACAGAGACCTGACACTTGGACGAGTGGCTTGATGCGTGCCACGCCACGGTGGGAAGCTTCTAGTGTTGCCACTTGTGGTGTCCCCTTGACAGTATAAAAGGAGGCCCGAGTCCACGGTGAAGAGGGGAGAGCAACACTTCTCACTAGACTCATAGCTCAGGGGCTAGACGATCTCACCTCGGAGACCTTCCCGAGGTGAAGCTCGGACAGTCCTTGGGCGTAGAAGGGAAGGTTGTAAGCAACACATTGTACTACACCACTCAGCATCAATCAAGCCAAACAAGAAGGACGTAGGGCATTACGTGGCGATGCGATCTGAACCTGGGTAAAAACTCGTGTGTTCGTGCTCGCTTCCGGGGACTGACTTTGAAGCATCTCGCGCCCTTCTACCGAACAAACAGGGGGTGATCGCCACAGTCAATGATTAATTTCTCAACGCATAACTCAACTAGTCACTCCAAAGAAGATATTACCATAACATAAAAAAAAGCTTTGATCTTGATAGCGTGAATCACACGCTCGTTGGGAACCAAAGAGCAAGGTGTGATGCAACGTAGGACTTGGAGAAGTCTCCGTATTGGTGTCAACTTTGGCGCCAGTAAAGGTTGACGTGGAGCTGCACACTAAACAATCAAACTATTTTGTCCAAATGAAACAAGAAATTTGTCAATCTTTCGTCTTGCTGAAAACAAAGATTAAAAGTACGGTGTGGAAAATAATGTGAGAGCAAAAATGGAGCAGCGAGCAAATGATGAAAGAAAGCTATTAAGACGGTTATAAACAATATAAGAAAATTGTGCCGGGTCCACAGTTCACTAGTAGTGTCTCTCCATAAGATAAATAACATGTTGGGTAAATAAATTACAGCTAGAAAATTAACAAATTGTGGGGGCATGAAAATACTATCATGACAAATATAGTTTATTGTAATATTTAATTGGGCATTACGTCAAAATATGGTTCAACGTAATATTTAATTGGGCATGACAATGCTAGTTGCATCTATAACTAATAATACACCTCGAGATCGCTATCCAGTATGCCACATGAAAATATTAAGTTGCAAGCGAAAGATTATTACAATATGTGAAGTGCGTAAAGTAAACAATGAATACGATTTTATCCCTAGTTGCAAAAACACAACAGGTTCTTAGTAGTTTATGTCAACTCAAGTCTAGACACATCCTACTATCTAGCATAAAATAGTATCTACTTGGCCAAAGTAACCACAAACAAACATCCAAGAGTATGCAACATCATAAATAAAACATAGCATAGATAAATGAACAAATATGATATGGGCATATTATTAATAGGTTAAGAAAATGCATAAAAATCATGTATAAGTGTAAATAAAATATGTGACATTAATATAAACAAGCATGAAACATAAAAAATTAGATATGTTTGAGACATATCAGATCTGAACAAGCCGGATGGTCTAAGGCATTGTTAAACCATCGAGAAATGAAATGAGATACATGAAAGCATCTCAAACTGTAGCATGCCTTCATTATTCTGCAAACCTCCAGGACATGAAGAAAAGGTGTGGAAAAATTGGGTAAGAAAAGAATGGAACCTGCGCATGGCTGAGGCCTGATGGTAAGACGCAGGTGACTGTCGAGTACCACAACGACAATGGTGCCATGGTCCCTATACGTGTCCACACTATGCTCATCTCTACCCAGCATGATGAGACTGTCACCAACGATGAGATTGCTGCTGATCTAAAGGAGCATGTGATTAAGCCCGTCATCCCAGAGCAGTACCTTGACGAGAAGACTATTTTCCATCTCAACCCATCTGGTCGCTTTGTCATCGGTGGACCTCATGGCGATGCTGGTTTCACCGGCAGGAAGATCATAATTGACACTTATGGTGGCTGGGGAGCTCATGGAGGAGGTGCTTTCTCCGGCAAGGATCCAAGAAAGGTCGACCGCAGTGGGGCATGCATCGCAAGGCAGGCAGCAAAGAGCATTGTCGCTAGTGGCCTTGCCCGTCGCTGCATTGTCCAAGTTTCTTATGCCATAGGCGTAGCTGAACCACTCTCGGTGTTTGTTGACACGTACGGCACAGGCAAGATCCCTGACAAGGAGATCCTCAACAATGTCAAGGAGAACTTTGACTTCAGGCCAGGTATGATCATCATCAGCCTCGACCTGAAGAGGGGCGCGAAGGGGCGGTACCTCAAGACAGCGGCGTTACGGGCACTTTGGAAGGGATGGCCCGGATTTCACCTGGGAGCTGGTGAAGCCCCTCAAGTGGGAGAACCCTTCTGCCTGAGCAAAGACTCTCAGACAGCTCGGTTTTGGAACATTTGCCTATGACATTGTCTCTGAACATCTTAATGTTACCCATCACAGCATGTTACAGGTCACGGCTCTAGCATCTGCAAGTGTAAGGATTTATTCTTGTGTGTGCTGTGTGGTATTGCGGATCTGCAGCTTGTTATCTTTTCTGCTCATGTAATGGTGGCAAAAAGATAGCAACTATGGAAGAAATGAAACTTTGTACTTTTTGGTTATCATCTTGTGTTGGGACAATTCTGTCTGGCGTGAGTACAACTTCTTTTCCCTCCGCGTTAGGGTAGTATACGTCCACATCATCTGTACACAATGATATAAACATCTTTCACAACGGCATGTCTTTTCTGACTATCTATAACAACCCAAAACTCAAAAGTCCTATTGCTGCTAATGTCCAGATTAATTACTTCCCTTCTCTTAAACTGCGTGACTGAAGACAAAAAAATGGAATTCCAGGCAAGAAAACTGTGTGATTTCAGATTCATATGTGAAAAAGAAAAATTACTTGAAGATGCGGAGAATTTCAAACAAGGTTAACATCCCTAGTCCAATGTCAATAATGTCCAAATCGAGGAGCTGAGAAGAGCAAATCATATGGAAGCGTACTGAAGCATCTAAGAGTGGGCACTGCCTGAGTGCCTGGTTTGCTGGAAACAGATATGTGTATGTCGCCCCATTGTCGCTGGAGGTTTCGGCATTCTGGATGAAAAATGAGCTCGGCCATAAAAGTTAGATCATGGGCATGGATTTAAGAACTTCGGATGATTTCCCTTTGAGTAACTTGGCAATCCCACAAAATGAACAAGACAGAAGTATTTTCAATGCCGCTACCAAGGCCTTTGTGGGCAATGGTAGAAGATATTTTTTTCCTGGGCAGATAAATGGGTAAACTGCCGCACTATTGAGGATTGTTGCACCTGATGTCTACAACCTGATCCAGCAAGAATTAGGGCAACACATACGGTGGCTGAAACGATGATAAACGGGAATTGGATAAAGGACATAAGAAAGCCTATTAGCATTCAGATTTTTATTAAGGTTTTAAGCTATTTGGGAAGCTATAAGAAATCTTCACTTATGACACGGAAAATGCTTTGGTTTGGCTGTGGGATCAGTGTATGAAGCATACTTTGCAACATCCATTCGCTGTGACTCAGCGAAAGATATCTGGCACTCATGGGTGCCCCTTCGCTACAAGTTTGCAATATGGCTTAGCATTCAAGGAAGAATGGACTGCAGATTGTCTTGCTATGCGTGGTCTACCTCGCAATGGAAAGTGTGTTTTCTGTAACGCAGCTCAGGAAGATGCGATGCGATGCATCTGTAAATTGTTCATGGGCTGTGCGGTCTGAAATACATTCCTCAGTGCAATAGGTTGATTCTAGCATGACACATACCCTTAAAAAATGGCGGTGTTCAGCACGGGATACATTGGAAAGAAGAGTTACTCTGAACTCGCTAGTAATGCTTGTAACCTATTCCATCTAGCGTGAGAGAAATAAAAGAGCGTTTAAACATGCAACCCGAGAGGGCAAAATAGATGTAGTCTACCAACCACACCCATGCATCATCTGATTTAGTCTATGCAAAAAAGATAAATGTGTGGGTAGAAATTTCCTGCGACTTTGTTTCTCTCAATCACAGCAAGTAAAAGTTTAAATATGCAACGGTATTTAAAGATAAGCAGAGTTTGGCATTAGATAGCTTGAACATATACATATACAACACTTGTGTTTATCAAGTCCGCAACGACACAAGTCTGGAGTGCATACACTGATTGGCAGTCTTATCACTTGGGGCCCCAACGCATAGAGTCCCAGTCAAAAGGGCCGCTCACACCGCCGACGGTGGGCGGGCTCTGCATTATCAAGCCTATGCAGACACAGACAGCAGCAATGGCGACCAAGGATAGCACCGCAGGCCTGTTCGACAAAAACCTGCTCGGACGGCGATGGTATGCAATGTGCTGGAGCTGGACACATTGTCTGCAGCTAGGTGATTGCTTGTCGTTATTTTTGCTTTTCTCCACATGAAATGCGGTTTGGTTATTAATATGGGTGATGGATGGAGTGCTAGTCATGGAAACAGACACATGGGCTTCAGGTATCCTGCTGCTGATTTTGTTCTCAACCATCTGGATGTAGGATAGGTGTCCTCTCCTCCGAGCGTAATCTTCTGGAGTGTACCCAGTAGCATCACGGGCATTTTTCCAGGTTTTGATTCCTCGCTGTCACATTAGGCTGAGTTATTAAGAAACACAAAAAAGTGCGAATAATTGCAAACAGAAGCCACACAGTAACCATTGTTTCTGCAATAAATTCTCAGAGTAAATGAAGACTGCCAATTCCCTGATTATGCTGATCATCTGTTCCTTGTGGCTAGAGCGGAATGCCCGGGTGTTTGAAGGACAGGCCACTCCGGTGGGGCGTGTACTCGATAGCATAGTAGATGAGTGGAGGCTATGGGCAGCCTGTAGGTGTGGGCTGTTGCGAGAGTAGGGTGTAAGTTAGCGGTAGGTGCCGTACCCCTAAGTGGTGCCGGCCGTGGTGGTGTGCTCGCTTCTTAGCGGCTTGCTGTAAACATTCTCTCCTCGTAAGCTTAATAAAGAAACGTGCAGATCTCCTGCGGGTTCTCTAAAAAAAAAGAGTAAATGAAAAGCTTGACGGAAACTATATTTGATCCAACACTCATGTAGAACTCTGTTGCGACAGAATATACCTCTACCGGATCTACTCAACAAGGTTCTGATTACAAAACACACTATGTTTTGACACAATTTTTTTTAGTCTTCTATTGAGATATAGAAAATGAACTCCTTAGGAACGCAAGTTCAGATTAAATTGTTCTCTCATAAATGTTGGTTTACTATGTTTCTAGAAAGGAGCATAGGGTCCAAAATCAACAGGCTTCTTGTAGTGAAGTTTTCATTGCAGAAGGGAGCAAAGACAAGTAATACGTTTATCAATTTGGTTTAATTAAACATGAGAGTTTAGTGTATGTACCTGCTGAGGATCATCAGTTAAAGCATCTAAAACAGCAGCTGCATCAGTGATGGTAGCTGCAATATGAAGAGGTGTCATATTTGATGGACCAGTTACGTCAGGTGTGAACAAGAATCGAACTGGTGCCATGGCTCCACTGTCCACCGGTGCAGATTTCGTTGTGTATCTTAACAGGAAGTCAACCAAAGGCTTCGACCGCTTGTTGACAGCGGTGAATACTAAACCTTCTCCCAGGACAAATTCAACTAGTGAGGGGACATCCAGATCAATATTACCCTGGAACAAGCTGTCGAGAAGCTTCTTTAACATAACACCATTCCTGTTCAATCGCAAAGGATAGGAGCCATCTAAACCTTGCGACCGGAAAGCTTCAATACAATGTTGTGGAGTCTTAGATGTAGCTCGTGTGTGGCTCCTTTGAAGAAACCACCTATTTCATGTAAAAACTCTAAGGCACGACTGCGAGAAGTCATCAGGACCTCTCTTTCTTCAAAGGTATCACCAAATGTAATTATATTCAATTTTTCCTCCAGCATTCGTATCTCAGAACAAACAGATTCTTCAGCGACAACAAAAGGAAAGGAAAGGCTGCTTTGATCATGATCTTCAATCTGAAAAAGAAATTAAATAATATAAAAGGAGAAATGAGAACATATACAAAGAAAAAACAACTCAAAGAATGCATTTCTATATCGCAAAATAGAAAAAAAAATGCACCTCTATGAAACCCCTTCCACTTGTACTATGGAAGGAGCAAGAGAAGGTCAGACATTGAGGGCCTTGCTGCATCGTAGTATCATCACATAGTATTTCTGTTGCTTCTTGGATTAAATATTTACCACCAAAAATACAAACTAATCTGAAATGAATATCAACATTATCGTCAGTTAAACAAAATCCAGGTTAATGTAGACTGATGTGTGCCTACCTTGTGGTTGGTTGAACTATGTTGAAACCTCTCACTGAGAAGTTTGCTGTTGAATAACAAGCAGCTGCAATAGGAGTTACAGACAGTATCTGATGCTTGTCACCTATTACAGGTTGCCAGGGAGACACTAACATAAGCCTGCCTGCCAAGAAATGGAAACCACAAACATAAGAAGCTTTTGGTTGGTGATATGAAAATAAAATCTGTAAGGAGCAAGGATGTAAAAGAGAGAGAAAGGCGAACACACCGTTGCAACTTAGTGTCAGGCTGTCCTGCACTCTAGCATAGAACCATCCTGTTTTCCAGAAGCCATGAGTCGATATGCTAACAAGATTTTCTATCCATGGAGCTGGATCGACATTAATCTTTAGAGATATTCAGACAAAAGAAAGAGCACAGTAAGTAAAGATTATGCTTCTCTATCCAAGGTTCATAGTTTTATATTTCTCTAACTGCATTAGTATGCAGTTATTTACTGGTAACCATAATCAATATGCATATCTAGAGCACTGTTTTAGAACACAGCACTACCTTATCCCACATCCAATTTGGAAGACGAAGGTAAATAGTTAGAATGACACAACCGGCCTAATATAGCTTTCCAGATCACTTGGGTAATGTGACAACCAGTTTAGGATCTGCAAATAGCAACAATTTGATCAAAAAGACTTGTGAGAAGAAAGTTGTTAAGAGAACCACTATTCCAGTTTAAATAACCTGTGCACGTAGATCTGAAGGAAAATCGTTTGGCTCTTTCCCAAAGAGCTTAAAGACAATTTTATCTGTTCGGCTCTGCAAATTTTATGGGTGTCAGCCATACTCCAGCTAATCTGGAATTAATCAGCAGGAAACGTAAAGAATCAACCTAAATAATGTACCTCATCTTCTTCGACATAAGCATCATTCAGATCAAAATTCTGCATATGTCTTTTTACTGGAGGCTCTTCTGGGAACACATGTCAAATCGCGCATGCATCATTTATGACAGAATGTGTACTTATGTGCCTTCTGCAACAGCAGCAGGTAATCAAAGAGTATTTACCTGCGGAGGATTCAGTTCCAGGAATTGGTGGTCCAGTTTGCTCCTGTATGGTAAATCCATTCACAAGATAGTTACCAGCATTTGATGATATTGCAGCAGAACTTGCATTCTTTAGCATATTTTGATATGCCTGTGTGCCAGCAATAGCAAAGGTTCTTCAAAAGATTAACCAAATGATTTGGACCATTGATTTGCTCAGTTGAGCTACCAGCTGCCACAACATAAGAATGAGGTTTATGGCCATGGATGGGTTGTGCATGAACGATAAAAATACTGTAGGAAACTGTACATAAATCCGAGAAACTTACAATCTTGTCCAGAAAGTTGTCTCAATAGGAGGAGTAAGGTGTTTGTTAGAGAATGATTTTCACTTGAGAATTTCTCAGCCTGGGCTGGGGCTTTCCTTCTCCTTCCATTATGTTTTGCCAGACGTGAGCGACAACTCTTCTTCCCTTCATCGAATTCTTGAAGAAGGTGAAACCTGACAACAGATGTCAAATGATTCCCTTTTTATAACTCATGACTGATTAAAAAGATACAAAGTACTTTTGAGCATGAGGACTTTCGAATCAGTTATAGCCATATTCCTTCTTTTCATATATTACACTACACCTTAAATTTGGTATCATGCTTCAGTTTGATGCGTACACCAGATTACTTATCAATTAATCAATCATTAAAATATAAGTAAGCTTAGACACTAAAATGCCGACAATATGATTATGGTTGTTGAGCCGAACCATATCCATTTATCTATACAAAGCAATATTGACATGTTTCTTGTATCTGATACTCCGTCGCATTATCATCAAGTGAGCCTTTAGCTGTTATTACACAAGGGCATTGATCATCAGCACAACCATCCAAGCAACTACTACATATTCTATACAGCATATTCGAATGTTGAAAGTCAAATAGTTTAAATTTGCAATTTGTGGACGCCACCTTTAGATAAGAAAATCTTTTGCAGAATCAGGTAAGAAGAGGTATATGTATTATATTATTATTCATAGTTTTTTTAACACTAGATTTTGTTTTTTTCTCCCATAGTATTAGAAATTTAGGACACATTCTTGTACGCCGCTTGAGTTCTCAAGAGAGCGCAATATAATCAGAAAACCACATAAAGAAATGAGTGAAAATAACAGATCTGCGTGAAGGTATTGTAATTATGATAACCATGAATTTCTGGTATGTACAAGAGAACATTTTGAGATTAAGCAATGGTTTCCTCGCAATGAATTTAAATAATGCTCAAGGTACAAGTGACATAACCAGCAGCGCTAACTTTACACAAAGAAAGTATTCACTGACCTGCTGCACTGCTGACAGAACCGATGTTCAACGTTTTTTATACAAACTAGAGCCGACTTGGTATGAATTTCACACACCTTGTGCCTCTTGTGGTAGTCCCTGCTGTTGCCGAGATCGGCGTGGCAGCCGTCAACTTGGCAAGACCAAGATGGAGCAGAACTAGAACAGGCGCGTGTTGCATTTGCAGGTCTCTCTTCCTCGCTGCTATGTCCTCTCCTAACAATAACCCTGTCATGATCTCCGTCAGTAATCGCAGCATTGCTGCAGCCCTCGTGGTTCTCCACCGTTGAAACTCTCCTCCTCTTGTCAGCAACACCAAAACCGATACCTTCCTCAGCTCGGCCCAGCTCCCTGTTGCTGCACCCCGACGGAGAGTCCGCATTTGACGACGGCGTGGCCAGGAACATGTTGCCATCCCATCTCCAGTCGTTCAAATCCCACTCGTGGACCTTTTTTTTATTGAGACCACCAGACATTCTCTCCAACTCAGTTTGGCCGCCTTCCTGCAGGAACCCAGCTTCCATTTAGCCCCTTCCCGGCTTTCTAGATCCTCCCACGAACAACGAAAGATCTCAAATTTCAACTATATCCCCGACACGGCTACAATCGCATCAGCGCGGCAGGATCAAACACACACAAATCACCATATGCGACCGACCTCACTTTGCCATACTGGAACCAATCTTGATCTGAGAAAAATGAACAAGTCAATCAAGCAGCAAGAAACCGCACCAGCTCATGTCAGCCAGCGCGCTGAACGAGAGACAGGTTAGAAAAAGATTGGGGACACAGAAGAGGAAGTAGATACTCACGGATGAGAGAGGAAGTCAAGTCAAAGAATTGGGCGGCAGCTTCATCATCTCCCCTGTCATGGACATGGGGCGGCGGAGTGGAGTTGGTTGGAGCAGAAAGAGGAGGTGGACTGAGGATTGGGGGAACCTGGGGCGAAAGTACCTCGGGGAGGCAGGACCTCCCCCTTGCCGGCATATGCACATCATCGGAGCCTTTTTTCTTCCCCACAACTGGCTTTTGGCGGCTTCGGCAGGGACAGCGACGGCACGAGGTGTTTGGACCTCGGAAGAGCAGGACACTCCTTTGTCTTTGGACCTTGGTTACAGGTCAGCCCTCAAGCGCGCGCGGAACTGCGGCGAGCCGGCCGCCGAAGTTGCTCGCGGTTTCTGGGACTGCTGGTGTTTCACGCATGTGCGTACCGTCGGCTCTCTGTGAGTGTCGATCGGAGTGGTCACTGAATTCGAGATAAGAGAAGACAGTGAATAATGGTACTGTCATGGACTACATGATGTGTTTTTCTTTCAAGACATGATGTGTTTTGGACATGATGGTGACATGATGTGTTGGCCGCAAGGTTTCGGTTACCGGCCGGAATTCCGTGGAATTTCGCGGTAACCGGATTTCTCGGACCCCCCGGAATTTGCATATCTCGGATGAAAAATTTCGGATTAGTCAAATTTGAAACAAATTTGTGCTCGAAAAATTTAAATTTTGAAAAAATTCGATGTTTTAAGTTTAAATCCTGAATTCTTGCCGAAATATTGGGCCGGTTACCGGCCGGTATTTTCCGGTAACCCCTGTTACCGGAAATACCGGCCCCCTCCGGAATTTTTTTTGAACCGGTATCCGAAACCTTGGTTGGCCGTCGCCAGAGGTGCTGCACGTCCGATGGGATTGGCGGGCCTGATCTGGGCTCATCGGGCCCGTGCTGGGGCACGCTGGTGCGGCAATTCGAGCGGGGCGTTAAAACGGAGGTGGAGGCCCCGGAGCCCGGGCGACACAGAAGCCGGGGGCGGCGGCCCCGGAACGAAGGTTGATGCACTGGTGTGGCATGGGCGCCATGACCAATGGTTGAGCTTGATGGTCAGAGCCAGGGAGCGCTGCCGGTGTTGTCGCTTCTCTCTCTTTGCGGTCAGGTCGACCTCTGGGAGTCGGGTATACATTCAAATTAACTCTTTACATCATTTTTGTTAAGTAATAGTGTGGAAAGTTCATGATTGTACATGGTTTTTTACAACTAAACGTGTGCAATATACATACATCCGCATATATCTGTTCTTAAATTTGCATAGCACAACCGTATGAGATAGTCAAATGCATAAGCGTCGTTTATAAATTATAGAAAAAGAGAAATGTAGCAAAAAAAAGATAACTCGATGATATACAAAGCATAACCATTTGTATTTCCTTTGGTATAAGACCAGGGATGAATTTCAAATTAATAATACTCCGTTGTAATTTAAGAGGATTGCAGAAATAAATATATAGGTTATACTAATCTAGTTGTTCTTCTTCTTACGCTCTTTTTGTGCCATCCTCTCGGTGACACCATCAAACACCACCAGATCAGACACCTCCGCGGGACAACATCGAAAGAGAAAAGCAGATATTGATAGACGAAAGAATATGTTGTGGAATATTGATTGTATTGCTTGATTAAATATTGAGTCACGGTGGGTTGTTTATACAGGGTACACAACTTGGAGGGCAAGAAGCCTCCTAGAGACAGATTTGGATTACAATCCTAAAACTACCAAATTCCTAACCGTAATATACTCAAACACCCCCCCCCCCCCCCCCTTCGCGCAGTCGGATCGGTAGTGACGCGAACAACAGGAATGTCGTAGACGGTCCGAGAATGGACCACAAGCCAAAGCTGTGTACCGGAGAATGAGCCGATCGAGGTGATAGCTCTTGATGTCGATGTCGTTGTATCCGAGAGTGTGGACGTTCTAGTCGTGGTCATTGGTGCCGTTGTTGAGAGTTGTAATAGTCGAGGTTGACGTTGTTGGACAAAGGCACGCGTCGGTGTTGCCAATACCGAAGAAGTGTCCGTGATCGGTTGGTGCGTTGAGAAGATTTTCCGTCGTTGTTGCCGGAGTAGACAAAATAGTTGGAAGAAATAAACCAAGCACGAGTACATGCAAATAAAAAACAGATTGTAAATCTAGCGGCGAGGCAGTGGTGGACGAAGACGGCGTGATTGTTGTTGAAGACACTTGAGCTTGTAGAGATATTTGATGCCGAGGACGTTGTTGGTGTAGATTGTTGTCGGAGATGTAGAGATAATAATGTTGGGGATGTTGTTGATGTAGAAAATTTTCGGCAATGGTGACCATGAGTGTTGTTGGTGCAGCCCTGTGTCCACGATGAAGCGTGTACTTGGGGATGAGCTTGTCCCGGTCGATGTCGTCGAAGACGACCCAACGTGTTGGCGACGTGCGGAGGTTAAAGCCAGCAACGACAAGTGAAGGCGTCCCTTGGGGCGCCGTGCAGGGCGTCCTTGGCACAATCGGTGAAGAGTAGTTGTCGGAGATGAGTCGACGACGTGTTGGAGTAGAGGCGCACGAGAATGACAAGCGGTTTTGGGCGACGCAATCCGATCGTAGATCGGCGAATGGAAAATGAAAAGTCCTGAGAGAAATTACGAAGACTCGAGATCTAATCTATTATTTACGCAGCCCCCGATGGAAATAAATCGCCCCGGGGTGGCGCGGCGGAAGCGTTGGTGGATAAATCGTAGGTTGAGATGTGAATTGCTCTGATACCATGATAGACGAAAGGATGTGTTGCGGAATATTGATTCGATTGATTGATTAAATAATGAGTCACGATAGCATGTTTATATCTGTTTGTATAGGGTGCAAAATGTGGGGGCAAGAAGCCTCCTAAAGATAGACTTTGATTACAATCCTAAAACTACCAAAATCTATCCTAACCCTAATATATTCTAACTTATCCTCCAACCATGAACCTGACACAAGATGCATTATTTTCCATCCGTCACCAACGTAGACTAGGGTCTGCACACAATTCTGAAAACCTTCCGAGCTCCGCTCAGATGCTAGGGTAAGCACTGCCGCAACGACGGAGCCCGATGACACAAGTCCGCCATGAGGATGCCACCGCCACGCCATCCCTCGCTTCAACATGCTACTTCTGAGATTCCCCGCCGACCACAGAGTGGAACACCGTATCGAAAGAGGATAATACTTTTATTCATTAAGAGAGAGGATATATATGGGGAAAAGGAATTGACGTGTGCGTGCAAGCCGTTGCATGGCCTTCCCTTATTATTCACGAAAATTAAAATGAAGATTAGCATGGAGATTTAGGGGAGGCCGATTGGTTCAAAAATAGGATCCAAATTTTTCTTTCAACCAATACCCACGCGCCTAGGTCGCGACGCAAAGTCTAATGGGGCCTATAAACCGGAATGGACGGAGTACTCCTTAAATTGTGCATTAGGGTAATGTTTTGATTAATGTCTATGTCTCTATGTCGGAGTCTATTGCTCTGTGACAACACATGAATCTCAAGTCTCTATCGATGGTATATATATAGTTGTATGCATCTATCGATGAAGAGGCCGGATTTATTCCTCTTTTCAAAAAAAAAAGTGAGGTAAATTGCATGTATCACTATAGTCATGGTTAGTTATTTTGTGATCAGGTTTTTTATTTCCTCAAACAAATCAGCTGAGTTTTCTGAATCGCTGCTTATTGCGGATGTTTTCGTTCCATACCATGAAAGCCAATCGGTGCAACAGATGGGCAACAATTGAATCATTTCTTTATATTTCAACTCGGTGGATAATTTGCACCACTCGCTTTGTACACTATTTGCATGATCCTAAGCTACGTCTATAGCAAGAATTTTCAGGAACTGAGAATGTTCCTCAATCTTCAGAAACCCGAGAGAGGTGATCCTCCATCGAAGCTCGCTAGATCAGAGTCCAGAGATTCCATAGATTCCGTCATCTGCTCAACCTTGCCCACCCCCAGTTCATCAGATAGCCTCTCGCACAGCTGCAATACATTGTCATCGGTATCATGCAAGTGTTTTTGGTGTTTTATCATAAATCAAATTGTTGGTAAGAAGGTGTTCGTTGTTACCTCTCTATACAATATACGATCTCCATGTGATTTCTTCAATTCAACAACATACAGAGATGGCCCGAGTTCAAACACCTGAAGATCAGAGCTGGTTGTGTGAGTATAGTAGCTGACGTGCTATTTGTCTTGCATTGTATAAACGAAACTACCGTGCAACATATTACCTCAGCACAGGCAAGGAATGATGATGGATTTCTTGTGTTCTTTGGATTTTTGCACTTCATTACTTTGAGCTGCAACATAACACGATTATCAACTTTTGTTCATTGTAGCTGTTCAATCACTTACTTAAAATATGTTGATGTGCTGAGAAAAGATCTGAATATCAACCTTATTATGCCCCCTCTGAGCTTGGAATCCCATCATTGTCACAGCATTCTCGATCTTGTCAAACAAATCCTTGGGTGAATGTATTGATGTGAACCGTATCTTTCTTTGAGACACATCCTGCAATGGATGCAGAAACTGGTCAGTTGAGATTAATAATTCATTCCTCCATATTCAGTGTGCAGCTAGCTTCTGGTACGCTAAGGGGCCAATGTTAGTTGGGCATCGTACTCATACTAGATTCAGAAGAAAAAAAATGTATGCAATATTAGGATTAACTGAGTGTTGCAATAAAATACTGCAAGGTTACGTGATGACAGTTACATGTCTTATGATGCTAATAACACTATTCAGAACTTTCTTTTGACAGGATGAGTAATTGCACGAAGAAGCGCCTGAAAAGAAAAGGGACTGCACAAACCTCTTCCTCAAAGAAACCTGATAGATCAAGGGAAGACGCCATCCCGATCAACTGAAAAGCGTTGATATGAGTGGGCTTTTCCTGCCCGGCTTCATCAATTAACTTCAGGAGAAAGATATCACCAGTCAGCTTTAACACATGTACTACTGATTGGAAGTACATCAAAGCTAACAGTCTACAAAATGCTTGTACCTCTTTCTTTGAGAAAACTGAATCAAGAATTAGATCTTCATCATCATCATATGGAACAGCAGGAATATAGTTCTTCCGAAACCATTCATGTTCTTTGATCCCAGAAATGTTAATCCTCTTCATCGGGTTTGGCTCAAGAATCTTACGAAGAAGATCTTTTGCAGCTGGTGAAAGCCACATGGGGATCTGCATATCTCCCTTGAAAATCTTAAGACCAACAAAACAATAAAGCATCATCAGGATGATTTGAAATTTGAAACAAGTGATAGTGCAGAATATGGTACGGAGTATATGTTTATCTTGAAGCCTACCTTCTGATAAAGGACAACAAGATTTCGGTCATCAAAAGGAAGGTATCCGACAAGCATTACATACAGAATCACTCCACAAGACCAGATATCCGACAAGGAGCCATCATAACCTCTATTCTGCAAAACCTGCACAAATTTGGTACCAAATTTAGCACCTACATGAACTAATTTTAGGTTAGTTTCTTCTTATAGTAACTTTTTTACCTCGGGAGCGATGTAATTAGGGCTGCCGCATGTTGTATGCAGTAATCCATCATTCTGAAAGTTTGATTGCACATAGTTAGTAATTCGTGCATATATTGGACTGATTTTGTAAAAAAATATTGAACCGAGCATACCCCAAGATGTTGAGGTAAAGCACTCAGACCAAAGTCCGAGATCTTTATGTTGCCTTTACGATCAACAAGAACATTTTCCGGCTGTAACAGCAGAAGAGAAAAAAATGCTGTCACAGAAGAACCAAATCATAATTTGAGTTTATTGCTGAATGCTGATGTAAGTAATAAGAGAATAACAGTTGCATCATAGCATGCAGACATTAGTGGTGTCTATGAGGTAAACTAGAGAGTAAATAAATCAATCAAGTACCTTAAGGTCTCTGTGGTAGACACCTTTATCATGGCAGTAAGCCAAACCATCAATTAGCTGCTGAAACAGCCTTCTTCCTTCATGTTCCGAAAGTTTTCCTTTTATTGCCTTTCATCGTTAAAAGTGAAACAAAAAAAAGAACGTCAGAATTGACAAGATCCAGCACAAATTAATCTTATAAGGAGAAAATAACATTTTAAACAAGATTTTCGTGGCTTACGATCTTATCGAAGAGCTCGCCCCCATTCACATATTCAAGCACCATATAAATCTTCGTCTTGCTAGCGGCAACCTGAATGAGATAGATCCAAAGTATCAGAAGCTGTATTTCTCTTCAGATTGCACATAAACCACAAGAACATCGTACTATGAACCTAGTAAACTTTCAAAGTTTCACATAACTATGTGTCCAAACTCCAAAGAAATTGAGCTAAAAAACTCCAAAGAAACAGTTGTCTGCAATTATAGTCTGAATAGGACAGTGTGACGTTTACAGAATTTCATGTCCGCCTAATAAGTAATGGCAAGAACACTTGTTCTTCCCCTAAAAAACACAATTGTCTCCAGGACCAGTTCAGACTTGAGAGCCCAACAGCTGCACGCAAGGATTGGAAATAGCAATTCCACACACGAGCGTTCAGACTTCAGACGGTCGCTGCAAACATGTTGCGAGCGGGTACCGGGACGGCGATAGAGTGAGATGGACACGGTGGGCCTGGATCATGCGTGGACGGGCCGGCCTCGGCCCGGCAGCCATACATGTGGCTGACGTGACGGCTTACCTGGAGGCAGGCAGAACGTGCGTGGCACCAGGGTGGGACCTGCTTCTCATGCTTCTGTAGGGGCGGTTGGGATGGACCCCATCCACGATCCAAGCCGTTGTCTCGTGGTCCGCTGACGTGGACGTATCGCATGCTATTTTCTTCTTATCTTATATGAAATATAAGATTTGTTTGTATTTTTTAGATTGGAAACTTCCAGTAGAGCTCCATAGATTAGTATGCAGAGGTTACAGCATTCTTCTTCGACAGCTTCCCTACAGGCTGGTGTGCCACGGTGGTGAAAGTGGAACTAGCGGCAGCAGGGAAGGTGCCGTGCGCGGCGATTGTGATTGCGTCGCGTCCACAATAGCATGAAACATGCTTTGCGGCAAGAACTACTCCCTAATTCCCTCCCATAAGCACTAGCGTACAAAACCCCCGAAAAGGCAATCGCTTCCACACAAACAAGCGAACCAGAACCGCTAGCGTTTTCTTCCATGAAAGAAACTAGAACCGCTAAACTTAATTAATCAATCCTGGTGCTAAGCGCGAGGAGAGAAGAAAGCAAAGCCACGAAATGGACGAGAGACATGAAGCCTAGATTCGGATGATGAGCAGAGCACCGCAAGAAAAGCAATGACGCACCTCATGCAAGCGGACGACGTTGGGGTGCTTGAGCAGCTTCAGTGTCCCAATCTCCCTCCTGATCTGGTCAACCCATGCATTTCACAAACGAATCAATCAATAACCCAAAGCCAAACGAAACGGCAGCGAGATCGCTGGAAACGGTCAAGAGAACGGGGGGCAATTAATTAGTGGTTCCTACCTGGTGGTCGCAGCGGAGCGAGAGGATCTTGCTGCGATCGAGGATCTTGACGGCGAAGTGGGCGCCGGTGGCGAGGTGGCGCGCGAACTTGACCTTGCCGAAGTTGCCTTCTCCCAGGGTCCGCCCGATCTCATACCTCCCCAGAAGCGACGACCGGGTGCACTCCTCCTCCCCACTGTTCACCATTCACGAACTCCTCCGCCGCGAATTGCAGGCCGAGACCGGCCGGCGAATCAGTCTTTTTTTTCTTCTTGGGTGGTGCCTCTCTGGAGAAGGTGTTGGGATTGGCCGGGGAATGGAATGGATGAGGCGGGTAGGCGGAGAGAAGACGCAGATGTAGGGCTGGGTACTTATAGCAATCTCATAGTATTCTGCTCCCTCTCGTAGCCTCGTCTCATTCCCTACGCTATGGTCTGTCGTTGAGTTGCTCTCTCTTTCTCTGTCCTGAACCCGTGTGGTTCCGTGAGATGGAACCAAACCCACAACTAGTAAACGCACACGCTTCCTCAAAAATAAAAGGAGTAAATACACACGCAAAGAAATGGTCGGATGATACAAGCGCATATAGGAAAAACGACAGGGGTTCTAGCGCTAAAATGGCTATGCCCACCCATTTTTTGCACGCCCGGTGAAGAACATATGGCCCGTTTGGAATCACCGTATTTTTTAAGTATTGTGAGAATACTTCAGTTTCCTAAAATAATGAAGTATGAAATACTTCAATGCGTTTGGGTAAAATAAAAACAGTGTTTTAGATACTGTAGTATTGTCTAAAACTTCAGTTTTTCTGCCGTATTGTAAACTTCAGTCCAGACCTCTTTTTTCGAAACAGAGAAACACAACGCCTCGCTTCCTTCAGCGCGTAAAACGAATCTGATTCATCCTGCCGCTGTGATCGACATGCTCGCGCCGACGGCCGCGCGCCAAACTCGACGGAGCGCCCGATTGATGCCATGACTGCAAAGTTACAGAGCATGATTTGTCGTGAGCGCTAGAAGAAGTATTTGACGTAAGAGATCAGGTTGATCAGAATCACTATTTATTGGACTGTTTATTAGTTGATGAAGCTGAAGCAATCAGCTCGTAAAATACTCGGGCATAATTAATCATGCATGCAAGAGCATCTGTTGGTTAAAAGGGATCATGCATTCACACCTTACCACTCAGTCAATGACCAGTAAAACAATACTTACCAAACGCCTTATAGTTTCGCTAAAAAAGAGAAATACTTCAGTATCAGCAAACTGCAATATTCATTCGCCTGGCACTCCAATACTTCAGTTTTGAGATACTTTGGTTTTAAAAAAACTTTGCTGCCAAACTAGACCGACTCGTTTCATTTTGCTTGGAAAAACAAAGAAATACTTGTTTCCTTGTCCTTTTTAATCGAAAAGAGGAATTATTCTGGACGCTGCATCGAAAAAGAGCGCCACTACGCATCCATCATCACGCGTCCGTCTCTGAGATCCCAATGCACCACACCACCGGAACTCGTCGTCGACGATACGGTAGATGCAATCCCTCTCCACCTCCAAACCCCTCAACTACTAGACACCGAATAAGCCCCCCACCCTCCTGAAAAATTTCGACCTATTCGGTGGCCCAGAAACGCGCCTCCCGCCGCAATATGAACGGTACAGGGTGCCATTTAGGGATATCATTCAGAAATCCTCCACCGTGATTCCTCTCCCGCCGTCGCTAGGGTTAGCTTTCTGACGAGAAATTTCTCGTGCCCCCACCTTGAAATGGACCGCAGCTTCGACGCTATGCCACCCGTGACTGGTGCCGGCCTAGACGATGTACGTATCGGTGCTGGACTCAGACTCCTCCAGCAACGATCCTGCATACTTTATTACCATGTCGTTCAGATGATCAATATTTCTGTAATTAACTATGTAGTTATTTTTCCCTAAATAATAGTCCATTAGCGACTTGGCTTTGCTGTTAAGGGATGCAATATCCCATTTGGCACCACGTTTTGTATTCGTCTTCGTTTTTGCGGGGCACGTTTTGTCTTTCTCATTTAGAAAGGAACAGATTCCTTAGCTATTATTTTTCTTGTTTTAGTTATAAAAAATCAAACAGATTTGCAGGTCCCGCGGTAGTTGGTCGTGTCAATTCGAGGGCAGCTCACGTATGCGCGAATTCTTTTTGTGACAGCAAAATCAGGGTCAAACCGCGCACAAAACCTAATAAACTGTCAAGGGTGTGTTGCACACCTTCACGTGCATGAATATTCAAACTGATTCCAAGATCGTGGTCCTGATACCCGTACCAAAAGCAGCTCAAACTGCATATTCAACTGAGATACTCAATTTGTCTCACATGCGCTTGATATCGGTGACGATTTCATCCAACGATTCGCACTTGCAGTTGCACACTATTTTATGACATGCATTTCAGATCGGGGTCGCTGCCCTGCTTACCACGCTGGACATGCCGGGGAAGGCACTTAGAATATCCCCACATCGACGGCTTCTTCGCACTTCCGCCATGAGACCGTCGGGAGACCAGATTCCCGTCAGCCCCCATCACCGACGTTGTGCGTCCTTGTTCACTAGCAGCCTCAGTGGTGGGGAAGAATGGGAGGTAGGGAGGAGGACGACGACCGGAGAGGGTTCGCCCCACGACTGCCAAGAAGAAACGACCTAAGGGATTGTTCGATAACTAGCCTTTTGAAAATAAGTTCGACGGACGATTGTCAAGCGTAACAATTTATATTTTTTAGTTTAGTGAGTCTAACTAAATTCCATATAAGTAAAATTAGTGTCCACAATATCCATTTTTTTTTGAAGAAACCGTGTATGAGAAGGTTTTGTGAACACCCGTTTTAGCTATACCCAAAATATCTATATGACTCAAAACTAACTGATCAACTATGCCAAAACGACGAGGAAGAGAGACTCACCGAATCGAAGAATCAGCGTTGGCGTCGGTGGAGACTAGCAGTTTGCCAACGGAGCATGGCGGATTGAGGCAGCTGTAGGTGACCAGCTATACAAACTTTCTTACTAGTGTATAGTGACAAAGATTCATTTCAATCATATCGACATGATTTCCCGGACATGGCAATATATGATAAGTCCGACACTTTATTATGTTTGTTTGAGAGCTAGAATTCATTATCTCAAAATATGGCGGGTTTTTTTTTGCGAGAAGGACCCTGGAATTAAAAGAAACATCAAACCGTACAAAACATCTCAAAGAAAACGAAAATTACAACGATATCCTTGAGATGCCCTTCGTCTTCAACCTCCAGACCGTGTCGACGGCTCGCCGCCGCTGCCGCTCCTCCTTGAGCCGGCCTGACGTTGTTGGTTGCGGACGGGAAGTCGCTGAACGGGTCAAGAAGACCGCATCCGTCCCTGTACCGAAGAAGAAGGATGAACCGGCGATGAAGCTCCACGACGATCCGGAGATCGTCACCGCCAGAAGAAGCCCTTGAGAATCACACCACTCCCACAAGCTTCTCGACGTCGCCGCCGAGATGGGACTGAATCCGAGGAGACCTTATTGCAAGAGACGCCGTCGCCGCCATCAGAACGTCGTCCCAACAAACCTTGATACAAAAATCAGAAAACGGAGTCCTCCCGTCGACGAGGGCCGAGATCCACCGCGCCTCCATGGCCCGAAGGCCACGGAGGCGGAGGAGATCAGCGGCGGCTGCGTCGATGAGAGGCTAAACCTAATCGTCTGGCGGCTGCTCCTCTCGTACGTACCTCTTTGTACGGTTTTTTTATTTGTTCCATCACTTCTCGTCTATCATTATTACGAGCTGAGTTGCACCATAAATCATAGAGAAATGTAGAGGGTAGACGATGTATAACCCAAAGAAAACTCTAAACACATGGGGAGAATTGATTTTAACCTCCACCCCAGCTCGCATGCCTTTGATCATATACCCCCAATCTGTCTAATTGTAGCTGCTCATATTTTGCGTAGGAAAATAAATTACTAAAAATCCACTGGAACACGTTCCAAAATATGTGGCGTGACCCAACTTCACACCACTGTTACCGTTAAACATTACCGCTGAGGTGTGCAGCTAACCGTGCACGTGCCCGTAGCAGTCGCGGGCTTCCCCGGCCTATCCACTTGCACAATTATTCGGACGCGCGCGCATGTGACCGGCTAATCGTCTCTGCGATAACTGGCGATCGGCTCCGTTCGGCCGCGTACATTTCTTCGAGAATGGGTAGCCCACTGGCTGATCGGGGATTCGATCGGCCGCGCGAGCTATCACTCTATCAGACGCGGCAGTTCGTTTCCAGGAACAGCAAAAGGCATAGGAGGCTCCGCAGTCAGGACTGTCCCACAGACCGACCACCCTCTTGAGTCTGGACCTGAATCTGAATGTGATTGGTTTTCCTGTTTGTGTGGATAGGTTTAATTAATCTCGCATGCATATGCGTTGCGTTTGCGTAACAGAGGTCGACATGAAATGGTTCGCGGAGGGGGACGATCGAGTGGACGACCGATCCATTCTTGCCATGATTTACACTACATTTTCTCACAAAGAAGAAAAATATCTATCCAAAAACAAGGCCATGCATGCATGCATGCACACCGATCTGTTCTTACCAACAAGCCGGCCAAGACGCATGGGCAATCTGATGGATGATTGAACCGAACGCAGTGCGGCGGCGGCTAACCACAAACCCGGCGGTCCTCCGGGACTCCTCCCTCCCCTGGTCTCGACCGCCCCCGGAAAACACCTTCTTCCTCCCTCGCTCCCCATGAGTCTCCCAATCATGCATCCGGGAAATCGGCCCACGCTGACCTGTCGCCCCTCGCTCTCACACCCCGCGGCGCAATGCGGCCAGCGCGGCCAACCATCGCCACAAATTGATATGATCCCCGTCTCTCTCCTAGCATTGGCCACGAAAGTATCTCTTCTTCGTCTGATATCCGGACAGGACTCGACTGCTACCGGGGAGATTTGGCTGGCCACAAGGTCACACGATTGAGAGCGGGGCCACGCAGCCAGAACCAATCGCGGCGGCGGGACCCATGCTCCGGGGCGGCGGACGCGTGCATGGCCATGGCCGGCCGGTCGTCGACGCTAGGTTGCGTCCTCTCGTGTTGCACACTCTCTAGTACGTATAGGGGAATGGATGTTCGCCGGTTTCTTCGCATGCGCCGACGCGACGAGGAGAAAAGATGCTATTCGGCCTTGGACTGCTGCTTGTTCTGGCCTGAATTAATCAGAAGGTTCTCACCAAACACATTTGCATGCTCACACAGGATTATTCTAGGGATTTTGCTGTATTCTCACAGAAAATAAATTACAACAGGCAAATCCTTTCGAGATTAGCAACATTTGGGGGAGGTATGGATAGCCCAGCTCCCACCCCCGTAGGGGCGACGCGGGCGGCGGCCACACTGGCCACCGTCAACTGCGCCGTAGCCACCACCCCCAGCCTATCCCACCTCCCACGCTCTCACCGCGACCCTGCCCGTTCTCCTGGGCTGACTGCCAGGACGAGGAGGCAACTTCAGTGTCCGAGCTCCCCGTTTCCCCGCCGGATTTGGAGGAGGGCGAATGGCTAGATTCACGCTCGATGCTGTCGGCGCCGCCGGCCTGCGACTGCGGCCTTGCCGCCGTGCCGGAGATGGTCTCCCCCGCCCGCAGGCCCCCTGCTCCGCCAGCTGGGTCGCCGCCCCTGTTCCAGCCGAGATTCCGCATCGCCGCCAGCGCGGGCGTTGACTTCCCGGGCGAGTGCCTGCCTCCTCCTCCGCGCGGTTCGCCACCCTCCGGCAGGCGGCGCCGCAGCTCCGTGGTGGGAGGCACGCTGCTCACCCCACACGGCGCGGATCCCTCTGCGCGGGGCGACCCCCGACCTCCGCCTAGGTCGCCGTCGGGGTGCCGGCCACGGCGCTTCTGCTCGTGGATTGGTGCCATTGGGGGCAGCCTGCTGGCTCCGACTGGGATTGGTGCCGTGCGGCGGCTCTCTCCGTGTCCGTCCGGGTCGGGAGGGCTGCGGCAGGAGGGCCCTGTCATGCCTGGTGAAGGTTTGAGGCGTCCGGCTCAGGTGGAGCCACGGGAGGGCGAGGCCGCCATCCTGGCAGCTGGAGTTCGCCGCGGGTCTGGAGCGCAAGGGAGCCGGGCGTGGCGTGCTGCTTTCTTGAGGAGGATGCGAGGGAGATGCTTCCGCTGTCTCTGCTTAGGTCACCGCGCCGCCTCCTGCCGCAACACTCGCGCCTGCTGGCGCTGTGAGAGGGCAGGGCACCTGGCTAGGGACTGCAAGGTGCCACCTGCTCGTCCGCAACCGGCGAGGCTTCCTCGACATCGCTCGTCGCCGGTCAGCCCTTTCCGCTCTTTCGTGGAGGTGCTCAGGGCGTTCCCGGAGGTGGACGATTGCAACACCAAGGAGGAGGAGGTGCTGCTGGCCTGCGAGCGGTGCTACAAGGGAGGCGTGGACGGAGCTTTATCTGAGGAGAACGAGCGCGGCGGGCTGATGCTGCTGCCTCCACAAGGCAAAGGCAGTGACCGCGAGGCGATTTCGCAGGGGCTGCAGGATCAGCCATCCCTGGCATGACAGGAGTTTCTTGGCGAGTTGTCGGCCCGGGTCTCGGGTCCGGCCTCAGCTTGCTCCCCTCTTCTAGCTGATCGACGTCCAGATGAGGGTCTCGCCATGGTGGTGTGCTCGCCAGTCGACACGTTGTGCGAACAGGTGCTGTTGTCGGACAATGAGGAGATGGGGGCCGAGCTGGGCGAGCATGCCACTGGGATGGAGGACGGGCACCCTTCCGAGGGGTCCTTCGTCACACTGGCCGGCCATGGGCAGCAGGACCTAGAGGTGGGTACACCTAGGTGCCCCTTGTCGAGCTTCATCGCCAGCATATCGACGCCTCTCGAGGCCTCCGTTTTGGGCACGCCGGCCACGGCGTTGGTCCACGAGATGGAGTTGGAAGCGCCGGCAGTGCGTAGGAGTGTGAGGTTCGCCAAGCAGCACCCAAATGGCGCCAACATGGAGCAGCTAGCCAAGGAGGCCGTGGCGCGCCGTCTCGGTTCGCAGCTTGAGGAGGCATGCCCCTCGGAGCGCCTGCGACAGGACTATATGGGCCTGCTTGACGGTCCTCTCACGGACCAGGCGGCGGCTGCCATCGACGACCTCGTCCTCTCTATGATGAAGACCAAGAAGAAGAAGAAGAAGTCAGAGACTGAGATCGAGCGGCAAATGCCGCCCGTGGTGGCCTAGATGCTGCTTTTGATGACTGGGCTCTCCTGCTTGCCAAGGTGGCAAGGAGGTCCTCGTTCTGTCACTGGGCTTTGGTTGTGCCCTTCCGGATCGATGCACCGTGCTTTTGCTAAGATGGACGTCGGTCGGAGAAGGCTGCTGACTTGGAGGACACTTATGGGCTTTCCACCCAAATCTCGGAGGACGGCTTGGAGGACGAGGAACAGAAGAACCTTCCGCAATGTGACGAGCTCGCCTACGAAGGTGGCGGCTTTGGGGTGGGAAGAGGTGGCGCAGCGGGCTTTCGCCCACACGCACGATCCGGGAGACTCTTAGTTTTTTTGTCTTTATAGGGATTTTCCCTAATCTTAAACTCTATAAATAACATTCTATTCTATCTAATTGGATGACGGATACGACCGTCTTAAAACTCAAAAACGAAAATAAATTACGCTGCTCCTATCGGCTAGGCTTATCAGGTGCAGACACGCACACAGAAACTTCTGGAGAAAGAGTACAAGACAAGCGATGGAACCATTCCAATGTCGTCGTGTCCTTGCTCGTGGATCATGCGGCGCGCGGCCTGTGCGGCATGTGTTTTTGTGCTCCTCACCCGGCAGGGCTAGTCGTATACACGGCAGGGCTGCTCCACACGTTAACGCATGATCCACGTACGCACGCGCGATAGATTTCGACAGTAATTTGGTTCCTTCTAGCTAGCTCCCTGGTCCTGGCAAACCTGAACAATTTTCTAGTTTTAAGTGGTCTCGCTCCTCGTGAGGCCCCTGTGTAGCTCGATCCTTTTTTAAGCCATCCGACGTCCCACCCATTAATTTGGTACATATACAACACGGCACGGCTGCTCCACACGCTAACGCGTGATTTCACATCTAAATTTGCCACATGTTTTTCATTCTTGCTAATGCATGGAAATGGTTTCCTAAAGAACTGAAGGAAATTCTTACTATCTATGTATGTGGATATGTTACTCATCTTAGCAATTTGAAAATGTATAATTGGTTCGGAATTATAATTCTCGAAGGCACGTATATCGTTCTAGGCAACTCCCAAACTTTCATATTTAAGGACAAAGATAGTATTGGCAAAATACATACTTGTCTGGACATTTAGTCTTTAGAATACGGGAGCACACATTTTCAAAATCTAGTTGTTGATTTTTGGAGAGAACAAAATCTACACGCTGACCAGTTGGCAGTTCGGACAAGTGAAATGTGTTGTAACCTCCTTCACATCCAAAGCCAATTTTAAAACTTACCTTAAACCTAGAAATAAAGTTTATCTACAGTTATTGGGCTATTCGGAATAGCCTATTCGCATTTCGCACCAATAATTCCCCGCGACCACGAAGTGTTGAAATATGATACGGAGGCCATGACGATTCTCGATTGCGGCAGGAAGACACGATGGCCGGTGAGGGCGACTTGGCCGAGGACCACTGAACGCGATCGTTTCATGGGCACGATCTTTTGCCACATAGTAGAAGATTGTGTGTGATATTAGGGCACATATAATAATGGGAGATTTCTTAGGGTGACATTTCGCGATTAGTATAGTAGTTGTTTTGGGATGGAAGCTGATCGATGGAAGGACTCATAAATTTCAGGGGAGAGACAATGAGTCTGTACCATTTGATGTAAGTTGATGGAAGGTCTAGATTCAATTCCCCGACACAGTTTGTGCTTTTATGTAATGGACATTTATTTAAAAAAGTGTTCACCATAATATCTAGGTTTATTTCATGTATCTCTAGAGTAGATTGGACTATAGGTTCTGATTTTAAGGCTAAAAAATACTCACCAATTATTTCCGACGCGGTATGATTTTTTATGAAGAAAATAGACTAGCGCAACCTGACGACACGTTATTTACAGGTTCCGTATAAGGACTTCCCCCAATATCATGGTCCATGTAAAGTATACTAGAGAATGGAATATTTTGTGGTTCTAACTACTTAATTAACAAGATTCATAAGCATTCCTGGCTACGCAATACATAAATTTAGATTATTAGAGGCACAAAACATTGCCCTAAGATAATGAAAGTGGCCTTAAACAATTTCTACACCATTTTAAAAGTTTTGTATCAAACATGGTATGGAAAAAATCGTTTGAGCCGCTAGAAACTGCGTATAAAAAAATGCTTTTTGGGGGCATTTTTAGAATGTGCCTTTAAAAATACAATTGTTGAGACACTTTGAAAAGTGCTCACAAAGGCGAGCGGGGCCACGCAGCCTGAACCAATCGCGGAGACGAGCCCACCTCAACCCCGCCTCCGGTGGCGTAGGACAGGTGCATGGCCGGCGTTGGGTTGCGTCCATTGATCAGAAGAATGGAAGCAATGGTTTCCGTGGGCCGGATAACACGGATGTTGGCCAGTTTGTACTCATCCATATGCCGAGGCGACGAGGAGAAAAGACCTTGCGCTGCTGGTTCTGGCTTGGATTAATCAGAGTCTTCTCACCAAACACAATTGCTCACACAGCAAATAATAAATTACAGTGCTCCTATCGGCTAGGTTTATCAGGTGCAGACACGCACACGGATACTTCTTGTGAAAGAGTAAGGACAAAGGAATCGATAGACCATTCTAATGGCGTCGTGTCCAGTGGCGGAGCTAGACAATATGGCATCGGGGTGCACACAGGTGCTAAAAGGGAGAAAAATCATCTTGACAGGGGTGCACAAGTGGTCAGGGCCGGTCCTGATATTTTAGGGGCCCGGGGCGAACCTAGAACTCGGGGCCCTTTTAATATAAACATCAAGTAATAATTAAAATATCTTGATAAAATATGTTACACGATATCAATAAACTTTTAGCATACAAAAGTAGTTTTCATATAAATATGTTATTTTCATATGATCATCATGATAGAGGTATTTAGTTCTTCGTGTTGTCACGGTGGGCGTGGCACAATCTAGCAGCCTGACCGACTCTGAGAGGGCGTCTCACGAAGTATGGTGCAAACTCAAATTGTTTTGTAGGGAAGAGGGGTTTGTCAATTTCATTCGAGCAACCGAGTTTATTAAAGAAACTTACACAATCACATGTCCTCACCGGTTCAAAGGAAAAATGATTTTGAAACTGTGAGTTTTTTTTGCTCCAAGTGTGACAATTGTTGCCCGGACCAACCTTACCCCCAAAAAAAAGTTTCTCTAAAGTCTAAACTTAACCAAATCTTCCATCTAATTCTATGGCAAGCCATGACTGATCTGATTGTATATCATTAAAAATGAAATCTCTGTACTAGCCGACGTCCATGTCTCACATTCTCCCTTCGGTTAAGTCTCATGAATCATGATGTATTAATTTTTGCATCTACATATCCCCATTTACAAAACAATAGATTCGAGAGAAGAGCATTTACTGCAGACCTTGAGGTTATCAGGTTATGGAGCAGAGGCGACATGACCTCGTCGATCTCCCCCATCCAGCACCCAGCCGCATTGGTTTTTTTTGTTGATGGCGATCACGATTTGAGGTCAATCGTCGTCAATCAATTTTCGCAGCAGGCCCTTCCATCCGCTAATACCAGGCCATCCTGTGCGCTAGCGAGGCTCTTTGTGCGATAGGATGGTTTCCTCTCGCTAGCTTCACCCAAGTACTAATATGGGCCATGCGCTCACGTACTTGTAGAAGGGTTGCACATCCAGACGGGCCCCGTCGTGTCATGGGCCCGGGGCGGCCGCCCCGCCAGCCCTGCCCCAGGGCGGGGCCTGCAAGTGGTGAAAAACTGCTATTTTGCAAAGAAAATAAATTTCTACCGGTGTCCTGTGCACCCCCCCCCCCCTTGCTCCATGCAGCTCCGCCACTGGTCGTGTCCTTGCTCTCATGCGGCTCGCGGTCTATGCGTCATGCATTTTTATGTGGTCGCTATTCGCTCGTGCCTCGTGTGTACCTCGGTCATGTTTTAAGCCATCCGACCCATTAGTTTGTACACACGGCAAGACTGCTTCACGCGCTAAGACATTATCCACGAGCACTCGCTAGATTGAGTCTCGAAAGGTCCTGGCAAAGGAGTAAAGGTTGTTTCCTAACTCCAAGTGTTTTTTAGGATGGAAAAAGTGGAGATGTGAGGGAATTTGGTGAACACCCAATTCTCACAAATACTCTTCCCCTAAAATAAACTAGGATGGACTAGAGTTTTTGTGTTAGACAAAAATGAGGTGATTGGTAGGGGATATTTGGGGATTATCCCCTCCCATCTCTTAAAATACACTAGAAGTAAACAGAGTAGTGAGAATTTTCCGGGATCTGGGATAATCCCCTCTCATCACCTAAAATACACTAGACGTAAATAAGGCAACAAAAAAAATATTTCATCTATGTTCAAGCTACTCCTTCGAGAAATTTATTTCATCTATGTTGAGATAGGGCTCCTTCACACAATTAAGTGGCAAAATACTCCTGGAGCACACATTTTCAAAATCTATGCTGATTCTCGAGGGGAGAAAGCCACTTAATTGTGTGATCCATATGATTCGTCATAATTCAATGATCCCATTGAACCGGTAAGACATAGAAATTTATACTGATTTGTCATGACTCAACTTAATTGTGTAGCCTCATTGAACCGGTAAGACATAGGAATCTATATTGATTCGTCATGATTCAGTTCTCCGACGTGGTTTAGAAAACGCTACGCGGAACCTAACGGCAAGAAGCGAAACCGTGAAAATGTGCCAGCCCCATACGAACCGGGTGGGTGAGGGATGCTCCCATAAGATTCGCTCTAGGCTACAAGTACAAAATGGCCCCGCACTGCCTAAAGGGTAGCCTTTTCTTAGTTGGGCCAATGAAATGGTAAAGTGAACGATGATTACGGTTCTGGTCAGGTGCTCCTTTTTTTTTGAGAGTTCAGCACTTTATTGATTAAATCACGTCAATACAACCCATGCCACCTACATGGTTCGCTTCGCGCCATATACATGGGCCGGCCCAATTGTTTCGCGCACAGAACGTTTCATTTTCTTTTTTTTGGAAATGATCAATTTTTAAAACCTGAAACGTTTCAAAAATTGAAGCCATTTTAAAATTCAGAACCATTTAGAAATTAGAAAATATTCAAATTTAGAATAATTTTAAATTTGTAACCATTTTCAACTCTGGAAGCATTTTCAAAATTGAACTATTCTCATAATTGAAACCATTTTCAAATTTGAAACCATATTCAAAACTGGAACCTTTGAAACCATTTTGAAAATTATAACCATTTTAAATTTAGAACATGTTAAAAAATAAATTATAGATAGAAAAATAATAAGAAAACGAAAATAAAAAAAGGAAAAGAGAAAGAATAAACGAGAACAGAAAAGAAAAAAGAATCGGAAAGAAACAAAAAAACAGAAGAGAATATAAAGAAGAAAAAACAAGACAAACAAAACAACCAGTATGGGCCGGCCCACTAGGTCGCTCTTGTTAGAGCCTACGCGCCGCTAATGGGCGATATATAGGAATTGCTGTTCTGGTCTTTGGTGCCGCGTGAGCGACCATCAGACAAAACAAGCAAGAGGACCAGTTTCGGCCCAAGGTAGAAGGGCCATCTCGTGGTTGCTTCTTGTGTCGTGTCCAATTGTAGATGTGCAAACTATGCATAGAAGCGAGTGTCTCGAAATAGATGCAAAGCTAACACTTTCATAACAAAAGGTAGTTCACCTGCATGAGAGTGAAAAATCCCCTCGCGAAAAAGAAACAGCAGTAGAAATGAATGGCTGAGCGCATGTAGTCGTTGTTCACAGTTTGGGTCCGTAGCCAATCTGTAGCTGACGAAAAAAAAAAAGATCCCATCCTTGTCCGATTGACCTATAGGGGTCTTAAAACGATTGGACTATTTCCGATCTAAATTCTTTTGGCAAGGGGATTGTGAGAAAAAAAAATATCGACTGACTAAATGGAGTGTGGTTTGCTGCCCTAAAGACCAAGGAGGGCTCGGAGTTCATGACCTTGAGGTCAAGAACAGAGCGCTGCTAGGTAAATGGCTATTTAAACTTCTTTCTGAAGATGGAGTTTGGCAAACCCTCCTTAGGAGAAAATATGTCGGAGATCAAGCTGTTTCCCAGGTTCTTTGGAAACCTGGTGATTCACACTTCTGGGCAGGCCTTATGGCTACAAAGAAATTCTTTTTCCCACATGGCTCTTTCTCAATTAGGGATGGATCGGAAATTCGTTTCTGGGAGGATATTTGGCTTGGCCAATCTACCCTCAAAGAACAATATCCGGCTCTATATTCTATTGTTCGAAACAAAAGTGACACGGTCGCGAAGGTGTTGGATACTTTCCCACCAAATGTTTCGTTCAGAAGAAGTTTACTTGGAACACGACAAGCATCTTGGAATGCTTTGCTCATCCGATTGGATTCAATCCATTTGTCGGAAGGTCCAGATAAGTTTCAATGGAATCTCACGAAGAACGGCAAATTCTCGGTTGATTCTATGTATAGAGCGCTCATTCTACCCAAAATTCCAGTCGATAGTTCTAATAATAACAAACTTTTGAAGATGAAGATATCACTAAAAACGAAAGTGTTTGCGTGGTATTTACGTCGAGGAGTTATTCTCACCAAAGATAACCTTGCCAAACGCAATTGGCACGGAAGTAAAAAGTGTGTCTTCTGTCAACACGACGAGACAATTACGCACTTATTCTTCCAGTGCGAGTTCGCTAGGTCTATATGGTCAGCCATCCAGATAGGTTCTACCTTACATCCCCCTAGTTATGTTGCTAACATTTTTGGCAACTGGTTAAATGGAGTGGATTCTAGGTTCAAACTATTCAGTAGGGTGGGAGCGATGCTGTTATTTGGTCGCTATGGCTATGTAGAAATGACAAGGTTTTCAATGATAAAAATGCTTCTCGTATGCAGGTTATTTACCGGTGCACAGCGACCCTACGAGCATGGTCATCCCTACAGCGTGTGGAGCACCGAGACTTATTTTTGGAGGTGGCGTCGAGACTGGAGGCTGCGGCCAGGGAGTTATTTTCCCGGCATGGGTGACAACATAGACTCCGGATAGACCTACCAGCATCTTAGGCGGATCTACAATTTCTCATTTTGATATGTAATTCGTCTTTTATCTTTTGCTTACAGACTTGTGTGATGGTGAACTGGTGGCTGTGTGCATCTTAGCTATGCAGAGGCCGGGTGTAATGCTTAATTTTTAAGTAATAAAAGCCCTTTATCTAAAAGAAGAAGAATCTCAGCGAGTCAAGTCACCATCATGAGTCGCTCTACGGATTAACAGAGAGGTGACTCGAGTCAATGGCGAGCAGTAACAGTTTTGTTTTGCGCCCAGAAAGCAACCAAACTGTGGACAAGCAATTCAAAAGGGGAGAGACTAACTTGAGAAGTTGGTAACCATGCATCGATGGTGTCCTTCCCTAGCAGTGTGGATAGTCACTAGCCGTGTGGGTCTCCTATCTCGGTGCTCGACTACTTCTCGGTCAGCCTCTCAACAGGAGGCGTGGATAAGATGCAGGCCCAAGATGTGGAGAAGGCCAGGCGCTGGACCTGGCTGTTGGGCCAGCCTCGACTGTTGGTTCCGAGTCCCTGGGGCTGGTGGAGTTTCGCAAGAGTTGTACCAAGGCCGTGGCGCCAATACTGCACAAGCCGGTGAAGCGCAGCCATGCGAGGAGGATCCACTCGGGTCCGGTGCGACGTAGTGCCAGGCACCGTGGAAAGTTTGCAGCGGGTACCCTGGTGAAGCGTCAACAGAGAGAGTTGATCACACGCCTGCAAATTGCGAGGGAAGGCGAGACCATCGGTGATGAGGCGTTGAACGCGTACCTGGACCTCTTCAGCCAGCCGCTGCCGCAGAGCCACATCGATGTGATCCTGAGCTTGTTCGGGTGGTTGCCTGAGGCGTTGCTGTTGTCCGAGGACTTGCCAGTGGAGTGCCTTGTTTAGGCGTGGATCTTGTACCCTGTGTTTTAGCCTCTTGTACCCTGTGTTTTTTTATTTTCCAGAACGATGTTGGGTATAGATCTTGTGATTGCCATTTGGAATGCGCGTGGATTAAACTCTTCGGCACGTAGAGCTGTGATTTTCAGGCTATGGCCGCTACTGGCGCCAAGATAGTTTTTTCTGCAAGAGACAAAGATGGAGATCATCATGGCTCAGATCGTCCGAGAATGTCTCGGGTGGCCTTTGACGGGTTCATGTTCCTGCCGGTGGTGGGTTCACGTGGCGGCATCTTGCTGGCATGGCAGTCCGAAATGTCACGGTCACTAACCCTCACCTGTCTGCTAATGCGCTGACGGCTAGCATCTCGATCGGTAGTGACCAAGCGTGGTGGTTCACCGGGGTGTATGGCCCTCAGGGCGTGGGTGCGAAGCGTGCCTTCCTTCAGGAGCTTCATGACATACGGGACCTCCATGCAGGGTCGTGGATGGTTGCAGGAGATTTCAATCTCATCATTGACCCGGAGGACAAAAACCAGGGCGTCCTTCACCGCTCGATGATGGGCAGGTTCCGGCGTACTTTGTCACTGTTGGAACTGAAGGAGGTTTACCTCAATGGCGGAGATTCACCTGGTCCAATGAGCGTCAGCAACCAACTATGGAGAAGCTGGACAGGGTCTTCTCGACCGTGGACTGGGAGGAGCGTTTTCCGGACGCCTTTCTCTCGGCGAACTCCTCCGGTCCTGACCACTGCCCTTTGGTACTGAGCTTAGCCCCAGACTTGCAGATGGGGCGTAGATTCCAGTTTCAGTCCTTTTGGACGAAGGCAGAGGTTTCCTGGATGTGGTTCAGGACGCCTGGTCTTCTGTGGAGCAAGAGATCAACCCCTTCAAGAGGTTGGATCTCAAGCTTAGAGATGGCCAAGAGTCTGGCGAGGTGGAGCAGCACGTTCATTGGTAACATTAAGATGCAGATCTTGCTCGCCAATGAGATAATTCTACGTCTCGACGTGGCCATGGAGACCCGGCCTCTCTCGCCAGCAGAAAGGGTGCTCAGGAAAGCCCTAAAAGGGAAGCTACTTGGCTTGGCTTCTCTTGAGCGCTCCATGGGAGACAAAGAGCGGGGTGCTTTGGCTGCGGGAGGGCGATGCCTGCACGAGGTTTTTTCACATGCATGCGAGCCATAGACGGCGTCAAACTTCATTGGCCACCTTATGGTCGACGGGGTCAGGAAGACCGAGCATGTGGATAAGGCTGAGGCCGTGGATGAGTTCTTTGATGGCCTCCTCGGGACGGAGGTAGACCGGCCCTTCTCCTTCGACCTAGACTACCTGCAGCTGCCCACGGTGGACCTCTCCCACTTGGAGGTGGCCTTCTCTGAGGAGGAGGTGTGGAACGCCATTAGGAGCATGCCACTTGACAAATGCCCGGGGCCGGACGGGTTCTCAAACAGGTTCTATGTGGCATGTTGGGGGATCATAAAAGCGGATGTCATGGAGGCTTTCAACTCCTTGTCTCGGCGTGACGCCCGTGGATTCAGTTCGGTCAACCATGCGTTGATCACGTTGCTGCCCAAGAAGGCGGGGCGGAGGAAGTTCAGGACTTTCGCCCCATCAGCTTGATTCATGGGTTCGCCAAGGTGGTGGCCTGCAGGGTGGCCCCCTCCATTCCGCAACTAGTGGGAGCACATCAGAGTGCCTTTGTGCGTGGACGGTGCCTTCATGATAATTTCATGATGGTCCAGTGTACGGCGCGCAAGCTTCACAATTCGAACACCCCAGCCATCCTCCTGAAGCTTGACATTACAAAGGCTTTTGATACCGTCAGTTGGGCTTTCCTCTTGGAGGTGTTGAGAAAGATGGGCTTCGGTGACCTCTTGGTCACAACCATCTGCGCCCTGCTTTCGTCGGCTTCTACTAGGGTGCTTCTCAATGGTTACCCTGGTGGAAAGATCTTTAATAGACGTGGACTGAGACAGGAGACCCACTCTCGCCTCAGCTGTTCATCTTGGTCATGGAGGTTCTACATCTGTAGATTGAGAGGGCTACTGCCTGTGGATTGTTGACGCCCCTGTCTGACACGGGTCTCAGACACCGCACGTCGATCTATGCGGACGACGTGGTGACCTTTCTTCGCCCCCTGGGAGGGACCTCAGGGCTTTTGCTCAGCTACTCGACGACTTTGGGTTGGTGTCCGGGCTTAGGGCGAATCTTCAGAAATGCTCTGCGCATTTGATCCGTTGTGGTGAGCCCGAGGCGGCGTTGGTGGCCCAAGAGCTACCCTGTCCGATTCTGCCGTTCCCGCTGCGTTATCTGGGGCTCCCACTCTCCCTCAGGAAGCTGACGGCGGCCCAGCTCCAGTATCTGGTGGACAGTGTGGCCAATCACCTCCCTAGGTGGCGTGCCGGGTTGCTTAACCGTGGAGGGCGTCTTGAGATTGTGAAGACTACTCTCTCTGCGGTATCTATCTTCGCTATGATGTCTCTCGACCTGTCAGTGGAGACCCTGGTGGCGATTGAGAAAATCATTCGTAGCTTTCTCTGGGCAGGGCGCAAGGACGCCCGTGGAGGTCACTGCCGGGTGGCGTGGGAGAGGGTTTGCATGCCCAAGCATCTGGGGGGTCTTGGAATTCCCAACTTGCGGTTTATGAACCGCGCTCTCAGGGCTAGATGGCTTTGGCTTAGCAGGACGGACGGCTCCAAACCATGGAGTGAGTTCGATATCCGAGTCCCCCGCCTGGTACGACAGCTGTTTGAGACAGCCACCACGTCAGTTGTGGGCGATGGATCCTCCACCTTTTTCTGGACAGACAGATGGCTGCCCGGTGGGCGTGTAAAGGACGTGGCCCCACACCTCTTCATGAAAGTGCCCAGGGCGCGCTCTGCTCCCGCCGAGTTAGAGAGGGGCTCGCAGGTGGATGGCTAGACGATGTTCCGCCAGACCTGGACGCGCGTGAGTTACGCGAGTTGCTGTCCTTAGCGGACAGTGTGGCAGATTTCCCTCTGACTGAAGGGGTCGCAGATGAATTCAGGTGGAACTGGGAGGGCAATCACAAGTACTCAGCGCGATCGGCTTACAGAGCCCTCTTTGAGGGCAAGATTGGGCTGGCGGGTGCGCAACAGGTCTGGTGCTCCCGAGCGCCCAACAAGTGCAAGTTCTTCCTATGGCTGGCATTGAAGAACAGATGTTGGACTGCAGACCGCTTGGGGCGGAGAGGGCTGCCTAGACCGACCGCCTGCCCGATGTGCGACCAAGTGGGAGAAGACATAGACCACCTCCTCCTCGGGTGTGTCCTCTCAGAGAGGTTTGGCACTCCTTCCTGAGCAGGTGGGGTAGGGTGGACTGGGTCCCTGCCACGACGATCGTCTTGTGGATTGGCTACCAGCCAAGGCCCCGGGAGGTCGAGATGAGAAAGACTTGTGGACGGCGATCAACTTGATTTGCTGGACCTTGTGGAGACATAGGAACGGTGTGGTCTTCGAAGGTCACATGCCTTCAGTTCAGACTGCCATTAATATGGTGGAGGCCGAGGCTGACCTCTGGCGGGCAGCGAGGATGTTTAGGGGTAGTTTAGGCCCTGTGGAGGGTTGGCGAGTGATCCTCTTTCTTTTTTGTTGGTGGATTGGCGTTTTTTGGCGCATGTGCCTAAACGCGTTGTAAAGGCCGCTTGTCCTCTCCTTCTTGAAACTGATGCGTCCGCTTGCACGTATCCTTAAAAAAGTGTGGAGGTCTCGTTTTCAGATCACCGAGCTTCACCGTGGGAAAATTGTAACCACGCACATCTGGATAATAGGATAAGTGACTAGATTTTTTGGAGTATTTTTTATCGGGGCCAGTAGTTAGTATATTTTGTTTTTGTTTTTTGTGACAAGCAAACATGCCAGTGGGTTATATTTTATGGACCACATTTTAAACCATGAAGAATTAACCGAAAATCAAGTAGTCGTTGACGGGGCGCAGCATTCTAAATGGGACGCCAATATCGTCAAGGAGAAGTAGGGGCGCACGGTGGCAGCATGTTAGCGAGGGGATGGTGCTCCCACCTCCCGCAAGGGCGGTCTCAACGACGTTGTCCACCGTGTGGCCAGTCGTCTCCCACCAAAAATGTCATACACTGACGTTGTACCGCGTGGACTGATACATATCAAACATATCTATAATTTTTGATATTCCATATTGATATTATACCAATTGCTACATGTTTTATATATACTTCATAGCATTTTGTGCATTTTCTGGGACTAACCAATTAACAAGATGCTACAGTGTCAGTTCCTGTTTTTCTGCAGTTTTTCCTTTTCAGAAAACATGTTAAGCAAATATTTTCGGAATTGGACGAAAATCAACGTGCCCCAGTTTTTCACCGACACGACCACGGAGTCCAAAGGGGAGACGAAGAGGAGCAAGGAGGCCTCCACGCTAGGGCTCGGCGTGGCCCCACCTCTGGCTCAGCGCGGCCCCACCTCTTGCCGCGCCAGGGGTGGAGGGCCCCCCGGGTGCCCTCTGTCGCCGCCCTTTCGCCTATTTATTCCTCTTGTCCTGAAAACCCTAGACACCCGAGCATTATTCCACGAAAAGTCTCGTCGCTGCCGCCGTCGTCAACCCTAGCTCAGGAGGGTTCTTAAGCTCTTCTCGGCACTTTATCGGAGGGAGAAATCATCCCAATTTCATGTAACAAGTAAAACCATGTTCCATGAGTGAAAAATGTGATCCAACAAAAACTTTTGCTTGATTGTCTTGTGTTGATTGTTTTCTTGTTTAATTGTATTGCTTGTTTGATTAAAAATCTTGGAACACAAAAGCAAAGTTAAAATCAACAAGCCAATCTACAAAGAAATATTATTTTCTTCTCTAAAAATCAGAGGAGTGGTATTGTAACAACTCCCATTTTACTCTTATAACTTTTCCCTCTCAAATTCATATTTTCAAAAACCTATTTTCAAATTCTTATATCTCTCTTTATTTCTTTCAATCACTTAACACACCAACTAATACTTACAAATTAATTATCAAAACATAACCACAAACAATGATAAATACTTATGAATCAAAATATGAAAAGGATTCACCAAATTTTGAATTTGGATTTGGCTTGGACATTTTGTCGAACACCTTAGGGGCAGAAACCATGTTTCACTCGAATTCGAGTTGGATTCGAGCAAACTTCACTCACCCTCTCACATCTCACTCCCAAGCTCACCCCTCACTCACCAGTGCGCTTTGTGCACGAAACTCGGCCACGACAGCCCGTAGAACACCAGCCACACCTCTCACTCTCCTCTGCCCAATCCATGCACACCCACTCATGGCCGTCCATGGCGCCAGACATCCACGCCACCCCAGCAAGCTCTGCTCGACGTGGAAATCCCTGCACCTGCCCCGACCCCAGGGACATGACTGATGTCTATGCACGCTTCTATTCTTGTAGACAGTGTTGGGCCTCCAAGTGCAGAGGTTTGTAGAACAGCAACAAGTTTCCCTTAAGTGAATCACCCAAGGTTTATCGAACTCAGGGAGGTAGAGGTCAAAGATATCCCTCTCAAGCAACCCTGCAATTAAGATACAAGAAGTCTCTTGTGTCCCCAACACACCTAATACACTTGTCAGATATATAGGTGCACTAGCTCGACGAAGAGATATTAAAATACAAGTGATATGGATGATTATAAGTGGTAATTGCAATCTGAAATAAAAAATGGCAGCAAGCAAACATGTAGCAGAACTGGTTGTAAACGGTGTTTCAATGCTTAGAAAGAAGACCTAGGGATCATACTTTCACTAGTGGACACTCTCAACAATAATAATATAGTTGAATGCATAAATATCACATCTTCACTATGCTACCCCGAACTATCCTCTCGTTGGATAAGGAACACCAATCTACTGCGTAGGGCTGTAACAGCACGCCTCAAGTCCGTATTCCCTCTCTAGGGCACCCCGCGCTGTCACTATGAGCGCCCCAAATTAGTACTAAACAAACGCCACAATTTTACAGTGACAACCAACAAAAGAATCAACTCATGATAAATATCCTTCTGATCTATTAATAGAGTCACACGCATCACCCACACTGTCACCTTGATATAGTATTCTCACGTGACTCAAGATCATAACGATAAAACAACTTGACTAGCATATTCAATACATAATGAAGGGGAAACATCTATAAATTCAACCAGAGTACAAAGCTCATGATCACATAAAGATCACACCATGGGAGAGAGAGATAAACCACATAGCTATCGGCATGAGCCCTCAGCCGCGATGAAAAACTACTCCCTCCTCATCATGGGAGGCAGAGTGGCGATGATGGAGTGATGGCCCTTCACGTAGTTACCTACGTGAAAAGTAAATGGGTTAGGTTGAGACTCCAAGTGCAGAGTGTGTAGTAAGTGGAAGACGTGTTTTCCCCACGAGGGGTGACTCGAGGGTTTCATATCGAACTCTCGGGGAATCAGTAGTGAAAGATTTATCTTACTATCCTTCTCTTGGTTACCTACAAAACAAAGTAAATGTTTTGGTTCTCAACCTCACCTAGTGGTTGTCAAGCACAAGGTGTGAGAATAATATCACGATAATATGCAATGCAAACAAGAAATAAATATGCAATGGTGGTAAATAAATATGCAAGGATGGTGATAACAATGATATATGATATTTTTGGGTTTTATATGATGTATGCAAGATGTAAAATGTTTTTGTATTTTCGGATTTTTAAATGGCATAAAATGGAAAATGGATAAAGTTGTTGGAAAGGTGTTTCTTATGATTAAAAATGGACCGGTGTTTATGGTTTCACAAATGCACTCTCTCTTTAATAAAGTGGTAGAAATGGAACATAGTACAGAGGTGGACTACTCCCTCTTCATCATGGAGATGGTGGAGAAGTCGTTGGAGAAGATGAGACCACGCCGGCAGCGTCCAGCCAGAGTTTTCCCCCTCCAATTTGCATCTCCAGGTCTCTGTTTCGGTGTTTCTGTATTTCGGTGGTGCTCTCCAGAGAACGTCAGGGGACTCTTTATATAGGTGTTTTTAGTTTAAGACGGAGTCGTGGGCGAAAAGATCAACGGCAACGGAGGTCCGAGGCCCAAAAAGGAGGGGTCCCACGCGGCCCATGTACCTGGCCGCGTGGGCCCACCTATCTTGGCCATCGGGTCTCCGCTTGTTTGCTTGCTTCGCTCCCAAGTCTTCTTCCTTCCAAAAATTGACGCTCATAAATTTGCAGTTCATTTGGACGTCGTTTGGGTACCTGAAACATTAAAATATAGAAATAGGGGTTTCTGCCTACGCAGGATTAATTCCATAAAAATAGGAAATAAATATAATATTCCCAAAAATAATTATAAAACATTGATATAACCCTTATATGATGCAAATATGATTGGAATACAAGTAATATAGTGCAAAGTTCATGTGTGCATTTTACATGCATCAATATAGTGCAAAGTTCATGTATGCATTTTACATGCATCAACATCCCCAAGCTTAACCTATACTCGTTCTCGAGTATGAAGGTGATAAAACTAACATGGACTTTGCAATTTAATACTACCAATGGATATCAAGGATGATTACTATTGCTACGTAGAGTCAAATGATTCATTCATAAAAGGAGTAGCAATATGCAAGATAGTTTATGAAGTGATATCAAGTATTCAATGCAAGGATGTTCAATGATAATTCACAAAGTGTAACATGAAAGAAAATACTATGGACCACATGTATGCATAATGATAAGTAAGAACATCCTACAATGGTCATTGAGTATTGATGAAAATCTGAATATAAAAGGTGGACACTTTGGAAAGATATATATGTGAGTAGAGGTAAAGCATGCATAAGTTTCATCTAACTTCCAAACTCCTCTACTTAAGTTGTTGATTGCAATGTGGTAATCCTTGGTGTCAAGCTCTCATTACCCCTATCATAGCATCTTGAATAATTAAATTTTAAAGTGAAAGCAAATATGAGCAGTGTGCTTGAAAAAGTATAGGTTGGATGTCTCATGCCCCTTGAATACAAGTACCTACTCCATGTGTTACTCAACTTGGGAAACAAAGCAAGTTCAAGTTATATATCATTGTAAGTAATAATAGTATCATTAAGAGCGTCAACTGGGGTACCTCTTGTCCCAGGATATGGATCAAGCCCATATCAAAATGACAAGACAAACAAACAAAATGAACAATCTCAACACCCTTTGTATTTACCATTGGAATAACTTTTTATTGTAAGGTGTATCACTGATGGTTCACCATAGTATGTAAGTAAATTTCCACCATGAATGATGCATGGCTTAGATTAGCAGCCCAGACATCTCTCTAACCATTTATACAAACTCATTTAAACTTACTTCATCTCCACATTTATTTCACCCATGATAAGCATCCATAAACAAAAGTACATGATATCAACTAAATGAAATGAAGATCATGTTGAAAGCTTGCCATGTGACAGCACATATGAGCTAACTCCCAACCCAAGACATTTGTCAAGCCCACAACATCATAATTTTAATCACAATGGGTCATGTTTTATTAGTGCAATAAAAATAAAGTGTGCATCAAGTTCGTGAGAGCTATATAACCAACTTTTCCCGTAACAATCAACAACACAAGCATTTTCATTCAGAGGTATAGATAACACAAATATCATGATAAATTTACTCGGAATAGCATAAAGCTAATAGGTAGATATGGTGGACTCACTGGAATAACTTTGGTTGAAGGTGTTGGAAACAAGTTTTTACTTGTTGGAATTTTTGGCTAGCAAGAGGGAGAAAGTTGACCATCTAAATGCATGCATGAGTGTCCATAGAACTAACTGATCCATGTCAAACAAAGTAAAATAACATTCAGCATCAAAACATGAATAAAAGATAGCTCTTGATAAAACACTTGCAAATTATTACTCATTAACAAGCTCTTGAATCATGCAACTATATGTATCTTTTATAATCAACTCAACATCACTTTTCCCAATCTTATAATAGCATCCAACATAATTCAACCCATATTTCCAGTATATTTTTCATATATAAATGATAGTGTGGTGGTCTCACAAAAATAAAAATCAAACCAAAACAAACAAAAAGACGCTCCAAGTTTATGCGATAAAGTGTTTCGATCGAAAAACAGAAGTTAGACGTGTGCAAACCGAGAGTGTGTAGGTCCAGTGGGGCTGTCTTCACATCCCCAATCTTATGGTCTTCACCATCCTTGGATAGCTCTTGGTGCATCTGCTCTAATCCCTATGAAAAAACTTCAAAACACAGTTTCTCCCATTTCTTTTCTGTGGGATGCATTAGTAGCGATAAACAAATAGATTTCTTGATGCTTATAATCATTGAACAAAAATTCATATGAATGTCCAGAAAGTGTATAATGTTGTATGCCTACTCATAAACTCAATTGGATCAAAAAGATTCAAGTTAAAAGTTCAAAGCATGCATCAAACAAAATGGGACAGAATCTGTCCAGAAAAACAGCAGCAGCAAAACGTATTTTTTGCTGCTACTGTTTTTGTTAGTGTTGATGGAAGGATCACTTGAAAAATTTTGTAGGATAGATATTAATTCATGCAAGCTACAATTATCTAAGTCAAGCAATGGATCCTTGACTTCACTAAGCATTTTAACTTCCTCAACTTTCTTTTCCTTTTTAACCCAAACTTGATTCTCATTCCTTTTCTATAAAGCAACATTCAAAGCTATTGGGAGATCATCTTCCTCTTCAACATAATTCTTAATATCCTTATCTAAAGGTTCCAACATAGAAGATATTCTTTCATTCAATTCCCTAGTCAACTACTTTTTAGACTTGGCATAGTTCATAATTGTTTCCATCTTTAAAGAGATTCCAGAAAGAGTGTTATTTGTCTTCTTGATTTTAGATTTGGTATGAAGGATAAATAAATGCATCTCATTTTTAGTAGGATAATCTTCCATATAAGTTTGTAGACATAATGTTGACCTATCCATAGAAATTTTTAATTGTTTGATCCCAGTTTCATCTTTTGTTTCTATAGAGTTCCCAAATAAATTTTCCATTAAGTTATTAGCATGTGAGGGATTTCCAGAAGCAAATCTTCCACTAGTCAGTGAATCTAGAAAACATTTTGACCAGCCATCTAGACCATTATGAAAGTTCTTTATCAAAAGTAGCAGGGGTATATTTGTTGACACCATTTTTACTAATGCCCTTAATTCTATACCAAGCATCCATTAATGACTCTCCATAGTATTGTCCAAAATTGTTCATTTCAACACTAGAATTCATTCTGGCAAAGTTTTTATGTGTTTTTTAATTTTTTATGCAAAACTGAAAATAACATATATGCAAACCGAAATATGATATGCAAGACAATGACAAAACAAAATAAATTGCTTTGAAGGTAAAGATGGATAAGATGATGCTCACGTAGGTGCAACCTCCCCAAGCTTAGGTGTTAACACAAGTTGGTGATGAAGTTGACTTTGTTGTGATATCCTTGGATAAACCTTTACATCAATGATTCCCGGCAACGGCGCCAGAAAACAGTCTTGATGGCCCTTCACGTAGTTACCTACGTGAAAAGTAAATGGGTTAGGTTGAGACTCCAAGTGCAGAGTGTGTAGTAAGTGGAAGACGTGTTTTCCCCACGAGGGGTGACTCGAGGGTTTAATATCGAACTCTCGGGGAATCAGTAGTGAAAGATTTATCTTCCTATCCTTCTCTTGGTTACCTACAAAACAAAGTAAATGTTTTGGTCCCCAACACCACCTAGTGGTTGTCAAACACAAGGTGTGAGAATAATATCAAGATAATATGCAATGCAAAGAAGAAATAAATATGCAATGGTGGTAAATAAATATGCAAGGATGGTGATAACAATGATATATGATATTTTTGGGTTTTATATGATGTATGCAAGATGTAAAAGTGTTTTTGTATTTTCGGATTTTTAAATGGCAGAAACTGGAAAATGGATAAAAGTTGTTGGAAAGGTGTTTCTTATGATTAAAAATGGACCGGGGTTCATGGTTTCACAAATGCACTCTCTCTTTAATAAAGTGGTAGACAATGGAACACTAGAGTTGGCATATGAGATTGCAACACAAAAGTTTAGTGAAAGTTACTAGTTATGTGGGCATCACGTCCTAACATAGAGACCTTTTATTTATTAGTCTCACTTATACTCCACCAAGATGCGAACTAAATCATAACACCTCAGTAATTAAGATAACTCAGAGTATAGCTTTAAGTATCATGACATGAAGTTAAAATAAGAACATGCTAGATCTAGTCATGGAGAAGTGGCATGGTCACCCACAACTCCGGTAACATGGTATTTTTCTTTATCCTAGTGAGGCAACAAAGTAAGGTAAACATACCCAAGTGGATCGCACTAGCCACCCCCCGTTACTCCAACTAATGCACACATCACCCCACACACGTTCTCATAAACATGCTTGATAAAACAAGTAAATAGGAACGGGGTACATAATATGCATCTACTTTCATAACTGAAATAAAAATATTGCAATCTCAAACATATATTAACCCATAAAAAGATCCACCACATAGGTATTACATAGATGACCGTACTCATGTTCAGCAGCTCATACGGTACTAATTAGTGAAGATCAAAGAGAGGAGAGATACATAAGTTACTTTCACAAACCCATAGTCCAGGAGTGGACTACTCCCTCTTCATCATGGAGACGGTGGAGAAGTCGTTGGAGAAGACGGAGACCACGCCGGCAGCGCCCCGCCAGAGTTTTCCCCTCCAATCTGCAGCTCCAGGTCTCTGTTTTCGTGTTTCTGTGTTTTAGCGGCGTTCTTTCCAGAGAACGTCGGGAGACTATTTTTATAGTCGGTTTTAGGTCAAGACGAGGTCGGTGGAGAAAAGATCGACGGCAGCGGAGCCTCGAGGCTCCAGATGGTGGGTCCCACGCGGCCAAATTCCTTGGCCACGTGGGCCACACTCTTTTGGGCCTCGGGCCTCTGCTTGTTTGCTTCCTTCGCTCCCAAGTCTTCTTCCTTCCAAAAACTGATGCTCGTAAATTTCCAGGTCATTTGGACGTCGTTTGGGTCCCTGAAACATTAAAATATAGGAAATAGGGTTTTCTGCCTGCGCATGGTTAATTCCATAAAAATAGGAAAAATATGAAATATTCGAAAAATCATTATAAAACATTGATATAACCCTTATATGATGCGAATATGATTGGAATATAAGTAATGTAGTGCAAAGTTCATGTATGCATTTTACATGTATCATGGAGGCGGTGGCGTCGATGGAGATGGCTCCGGGGGCAATTCCCCGTCCCGTCAGAGTGCCGGAACAGAGACTTCTGTCCCCGAAACTAGGTTTCGATGGCGGAGGCGCTCCGGGAGTTTTCTTGAGATATGACTTCTTATTTTAGGGTTTTCACATCGGGGGGCAATATATAGGCCAAAGTACGATGGTTGGAGGCACCCGAGGGGTGGGCCCACGTCGTGCCCTGGCATGGCCACCTCGGTGCCCTCCTCCTTCTCTTCTTTGGACTCCGTTGACGTGTTGGAAAAAATAGGGACTTCGGCTTTTGTTTCGTCCAATTCCGAGAATATTTCCTTCAGTGATTTTCTGGAATACTAAAACAGCAGAAACATGAACTGGCACTGTGGCATCTTGTTAATAGGTTAGTCCCAGAAAATGCATAAAAATGCTATGAAGTGTATATAAAACATGTAGCAATTGGTATTATATCAACATGAAACATCAGAAATTATAGATACGTTTGAGATGTATCAAGCATCCCCAAGCTTAGTTCTACTCGTCCTCGAGTAGGTAAAACGATAAAAACAAAATAATTTCTGAGGTGACATGCTACCATTATAATCTTTGATCAAATAGTACTGTAAGGCATATGTTATGAATGAAGTGATCCATGTCAATGGTCTATAGTTGCTATCAAATAGGTAATGAGTAAACAACTATATCATGTAAGCAAAAACTTTTCATAAATATTACTTTCTAGACAAGTATCAACATACATTGCATAAGTGTTAACTCATAAAGCAATAGTTTCAAGTAAAAGGTTTTGGACCAATACAAAGGAAGATTTAAGTTTCAGCAGTTGCTTTCAACTTTCAACATATATATCTAATGGATATTGTCAACACAAAGCAATATAATAAGCACAATATACCCGCATATGAAAATTGTTGTACCAAGTTTGACACTAGTGTTTGCTTCTAAGACAGAAAGGAGTAGGAAAACTGACTCAACATAAAAGTAAAAGAAAGGCCCTTCCAGAGGGAAGCAGGGATTAAGTCATGTGCTAGAGCTTTTTAAGTTTTTGAAAAATCATATAGAGAGTAAAAATATAAGTTTTGAGCTATGTATGTCGTTGTCAATGATTGGTAGTGGGCACTCTACCCCCTTGTCAACCAGAATTTCAAGAGCGGCTCCCATGAAGGACGTTATTTCTACCCGAAGGTAGATCATCCCTCTTTTCTCTTTTGTTTACACATCATATTATGGCACTCCTCCCAACCTTTGCTTACACAAACAACGGCTAACCGAATCCTCAGGTGCCTACCAACAATCACATACCATGGATGAGTGCCTTTTCATTGCTTAACTGATTAGATCAGGGCAAAAATGTGAAGAGAATTAAAAGGTTAAAGTTGTAATTAATTGGGACTGGGCACCCCATTTGCTAGCTCTTTTTGCAGAATTAATGGATAAGCGGATCTATATGCCACTAGTCCGGTTGTGAAAGTCTGTCAAAAGTAAATGACAAGGTTGATAGATAAACTCCACATAACTTCCTCATGAGCTAATAAACAGTGACACAAAATAAGGAGTAATAAGTTTTGAATAGTTTAAAGGTAGCACATGAAATATTTACTTGGAGTGGTAGAGCAATACCACATATAGGTAGGTATGGTGGACACAAATGGCATGAATTTTGGTTAAAGGTTTTGGATGCACGAGAAGCATTCCCTCTCAGTACAGAGTTTAGGCTAGCAAGGTTGGTTGAAGCAAGCACAGGATATCAAACTAATTTAAAAAGGCACACATGAAAACATATTGTAAGCATTATATGAACCCACACCGTTTTCCTTGTTAACCAAACTCTTTTACCAGAAAATATCTAGACCTTAGAGATAACAATTATACAAACCATGTTTCAACAAGCTTTCCGGTAGTTCTTTACTAATAGGTTTTAACTACAAGATACAAAGCTTAAGCATGATCTACTTGATAACTCAAAACAATTGATAAGTATCAAATATCCAAGACAGTGATCTATAAAGATATGCAAGTCTTTGCCATTATACCATCTACCACATGCAGCATTTTCTTTCCAACCAAACACCAATCAACTTATTTCAACAAAAAGCTCTCTTTAAGATAATCATAATGAAAGTAGGAGAGTACTAATTCTAAAAGAACGAACAGCTCTGACAAGAGATGCATGAAAAACAGGAGCTAAAAAGCATGGCAGATGTCGTGTCACGAAGGACGGACACCGGGGATGAAGGACACCCCCTTTGTAGATTCGGTAGGGGCACGAAGGAGGTTGAAAGACATCTCCCGGAGAAGTACCATCAGCGAGCTCTCCGTCTCTCTCTCTCTGCGTGGATGGCAAGCAAACAAGGGACACAGCGATCTACCCAGGTTTAGGCCGCCCGAAGGCTATCAGCCCTACTCCTGCATGTCTGGATAGGTGGAAGAATCATGGTGTGGCTACAATGGGGTCTCCAGCGAGGTACCCGGGAAGGGTTTTGGCGAGAGGAAGAAGACAGGGCAGATCCTGGCCCAGAGGAGATCACCTCCCTTCTCTTCTGCCCTAGCTATGTCTTGCCTTGCTCTTGCTTGGAACTTACCTAGCGTCTATCTTCTGGTCTCTTGATACTTTTTTTCCTCCTCGCCATTACTTGGTCCTCCTTTTATAGGCAAGGGGGTGCCACACAGGTCACGCGAGGAGCATGAGGGGGTCTTGGCGGGAAGTTCCCCCTCTCCGTGGTGGAGGTGGCGACGTGGCCTCTTCTCCTCCAAGTATCTTCCTCCGGTTTGGTGAGATCCCCGCCCTTTAGGGGAAAGCGTGGTGGAGGAAAGCTGGCACACCGTAGGTGGTGCGCCTTGCTTCCCAAGTCTTCTAGGCTCTTCTACCATCTTCGGGAGGGTGTTGGAAACCCTCGGCTTCGACTGGTACAGCTTGATACCCGAGAGGGAGTCCGGCCCTGCCGGGGTCTCGGGGTCCTCTTCTCTTCTAGGGTGTGAGGGATCCCGGGGTCCTTTGTACCCGGCAGGCTGGGCTGGTTCGCGGGGTGCCCGCCAGTCGAGTGTCGAGTCTTGGTTTTGTCCATCTTTGAGCTGGGCCCACTGGGGTGGACCCACTTTGGCATCACTAGGGGAACCCCGTGTTCCACTGCTGCGACAGTAGCCCCCGGGCATGGTCCCGGCGGCTTTGCTTCAGCGGCTGCCGAGGCCATGACCAAAAAGAGGTCAAAGTGGGTCCCGGCGCCTGGTCTTCTCCTTGGACTGTCCGGTGGGGCCCGCCGGGTCGAAGTAGAGGCAAGCCCCCGAGTCCTATTTGACTGAGTCATACCGATCGTTGCGATTTGCGCGTGCTTGGACTTGGCCGTGCATCCAACGGTTGGGAGCACCGAAGTCGGCACGTCTCCTCGATCCCCGCACCCATCGGAGTAATGGGGCCGTGACGCGACGCATGGGGAACTTCGCTGGCTTGATTTGACGGTTCTACCGCCATTGCTTCCAGAACTCTGCACTCTCCTCCCAAACCGCATCGCCTCCAACTTCTACTTCCTCTTCCTGAGTCCGCCGCCCACCCTTCTCGCCTCCACCACCGCAACCCTAGATCCCCTTTGCTGTGATTCGATGGCTCCCGAGCGGATCCGACGGGCGGTGGCGAAGGTGTGTCGATCCAAGGCCGCAAGAAGATCCATGGCGGCTCCTCCCGCTGGTGCTCTGTCCTCGTCAAGGGTTTCCCAGGCGCTGCAAAGCCCAAGCAGGTTCAATGGCGAGGCGGCCATGAACGGTATCCGCAGCATGCTGTCTTCGCGCTTTCGTGGAGCTGAAGTGGCGGCGTACCCCGGGAGCGGATAAGGGCGAGCCGATAGGGTAACCACCTTTCATATTTTCTCGAAGATGGGTCTTCTCCCGCCCTTTTCGGAGTTCTTCTTGGCCATTCTGGAAACCTATGGCCTGGCGGCGATGCACTTGCATCCTAATGCCGTGTTGATTCTTGCCATCTTTGCTTACGCATGCGAGGCATTGGTCGGCGTCAGGCCGTCGGTGGCTCTATTCCGCCACTTCTTCGTTCCTCGCCTAGGCAAGTCCAGGTGGATTGCTGGAGGAGTTACTTTCCGTCTCCGGGATGACGCGGCTCGTCAGTACCCGGAGATGTTCGCGGCGGCTCCCCACGGAGAGTGGAGAAGAGGGTGGTATCTTGTCCAGGCAGATGGGACCAATGCTCACCTGGCGGTCCCGAGCTCCTCGGCTCAGCATCTGGAGCACTCCAAGGAGAAGAGCCCCCAGGACGGGGATCCGGCTCCTGTTGTCGACAGGTTCGCTTCTCTTCGAGAAAGAGGGGTAACTTGTACTATGATTGCATCAGACTTTCTTCGCCGGGGAATCGCTCCTTTGCAGTTCAGGAGTCAACCAGTGTGGGAGATCAACCGAACCGGGGATAGCGTGTCGGCACCAAAGTTCTATCTTCCAGAGAACAACTGAAGAGAATAGTAGGGGCACTGCTGCCCTGGGGGCATCTAGCCTCCCTGAAGGTATTCTGCCTTTGTTTGAGGATCCTTATGCTGACAAGGTTGTGATCTCCATGCCTCGGTGCAACGAGTATGGTCTGGAGGGCACCACCGAGATAGAGCCCCCACCACGGCCCAGGGATCGCGGCCCGATTGGAGCGGGTCCGAGCGCATCTGACTTGGCGCATGGGGACTTTTCCCCGGAAGACCCTGGTGCCTCTGACGGGGAAGACGAGGACTCACACCCGGAGGCCCACGCTGGAAGCAGGAGCTCGCGCAACCCCTACGCGGGGGTGGATTTTTCTGCTGGCGCCGGCGTGTCGGAGCAGTCGGCCTCCTCTGGCTCTTTGGTGGGAAAAGACTCTTTTTCACAATCAGTAAGTATTCCTTCCCCGGAGATCAGCGAGGAGTCCTGCGAACAGAGTGCACCGAGGCCTGTTCCGTTGCCTGGAGTCTTTGGGGACCTGCTGGGTAGGAGATGGGGCTTCCTTGGTTCAAAAAGGAGAAGTCGGTAAGCTTTTTCATCCGTGATCCTTGATCTTGGGCTCCAGGTTTATCCGTGACTTTACTCTAACGTTTCTTCTTCGTGGTGCGTAGGAGTCAGTCGCCTGAGTGTTCCAGCAAGTGCGCCCGAGCGGTGATGACATTAATGAGGATGTCGAGGGGGAGGTCCAGACTGGAGGCGTTTCTGAGCCTCTGAGTCATGCTCCAACTCCGAGGAGGGACCCGGAAGCAGCAGAGGGTGCTGGGGAAACTTCCCCAGCCTTTGGGCTTAGCGAGATGCAGGTGACCCCACGGGCCACTCCTCAGGCGGTCCCCGCAGTGGAGACTCCGAACCCTGAAGCCCCGCGGGAAAAACGTGACGTGGACCCCCGGGAGCCTTCTGGTCCTTGCTTTGCTGGGGCTGAGGTCATTCCCCGGGGTGGGAACCCCGGGAAGGAGCCGGCCCAAGATGGCCCTGGGAGCAGTGAGGCCGGTCCCAGGTTCTTCAAGGAGTTCTCCAGTGCCAGCGACTTTCTGGTATTCGCTGAAGCTCAGCTGCGTCAACTGGGGGACTCCATATCCCGCCGTGAGGACAGTCTGAAGTTCTGGGAGCATAAGCTGTCGGCTGAGGCGGAAGCTCTTGATTCCAGGGAAAGAAAGCTGGCCGTGGAAGATGAACTTCTTGACGCCCGGGAGCAACGAGTCTCCGGGCATGAGAAAGAACTAGAAACTCGGCTGTTGGAGGTGGAGAAAGCTGAGGCCAAGTGCTTGGAGAACATGGAGCTGTGTCGCCTGGAGGCGGATCAGAGCAAAGATCGCTTGGATCAAGGCATGGTGAACGTGGACAACTGGGCTCAGAGGGAAATCAGAGTCAAGAGTGACAGGATCTCCGCCCTGGCTAGGGAGGTCTCCCGACTAGAACAGGGTCTTGCAGATGAGAGGCAGAGGCAGCTGCAGGCCCGAGCTGACTTTGAAAGAGCCAGGAAGGAAAGAGACCAGGAAAACGCTCGTGCTGAGACCCTCAAAAAGGAAGTTGCACGACTGAGAGAGGTCGTGGCGGACCGCGAGGGCCATCTGGGACGCAACAAGGCCCTTCGAGAGACGGAAGCAAGAGAGCTCGAAGAAGCAAAGGCCCAACTCGTGCAGGCGAGGGAAACTGCTACAACTTCCCAGTCCCAGGCGCAGATTGCCTAGACCCGTAACAAAGAGCTGACGAAGCAGTTGAAAGAGGTGAACGAGGAGCAGGTTAAAGCCGCAACCTTCAAGCACGACCTTCTGGGGCTTCTTCCAAGCATGACTGCATGAGCGCGTGGGCGGAGAAGATAGTCCAAGAGCTTAGGGGACTGGTAACGACTCGTCCTCCTTTCATCACGAGCGGTCATTCTAGCACCTTCAAGGTTTACCCGGCATTCCTTAGGAGCATTGCGGAGCTCCTCTGCGAGATCCGATCACACGCAAGCCAAGCTACTCATCTGGCAGGAGAAAAGGCCGCGCGGCAGGCGGTGACTCAGCTTGTGGCAGCTCTCCAGCGCCATCACCCGAACATCTCCTTGCTGGAGGACATGGACAACGCCACCCCGGAGAAGAACTTCTTCCGGAGGTTGTTGACAAGGTGGAGGAGATCATGAAGCGCTTCTCCCGCGAGGACGACTCTTGAGCTGCTGTGCTTCCTGAAACGCATAGACAAGGCAAGGGTCATGGACCATGAACTGCGATTTTGTACCGCCAATGGGCTTTACTAGGAAACTGTATGCTTTTAACTGTAAAAAATCCTTTCCTTAAGTCGCATCGTTCTCATTATGCCCGTGGAGGCTTGCCGCTATCGGGGAGGACCCTTTGGCCGGAGTGCTAACCAGCCGTGTGCCTCCAGAAGTTCTGGAGCACAGACACATGGCCCGACCCCCCAAAGGACCCATCGTTCCTGACCGCACGGACCTCAGCCCACAACCCCACTGCCAGAGGGAAACGGACAGCGGTGGTTGCGAAGGCACTGCCCCAGGTTTACGCCCGCATTCGCTTTAGCCAAAACATAAAGAAAAAGCAATGCAGCTCAGGCGAAGGCACTTAGCTTGGTTAGTAGAATCCTTTGGCTATCTCGGTATTTAGATGTGCAACCGTCACGACGAGTCTTCTACGCTGTATTTCAAGCGCAAATCTATTCTGTCTGCTCATTTCTGCAGGAACAGAGTCTTGAACCGAGATAGCCTTCCTCGGGTCTGACCCGGTATGCCTTTGGGCACGCTTTTGCTAGCCAGTGCCTGTCCGGGGACCCTTGCTTTATTCCTTTAGGACCCGGAAGCCGACATCCGGGTGATTTCTTGGCTGGCGTATCGGGGGCGCCGGTCCGGAGACCTTCAGTTGTTGGCCTGAGCCGGTCCTGAGACCCTTTCTTTATTCCCTTGGGACCCGGAAGCCGACATCCGGGTGACTCACTTGGCTGGCGTATCGGGGGCGCCGGTCCGGAGACCTTCAGTTGCTGGCCTGAGCCGGTCCTGAGACCCTTTGTTTGCTAGCTAGAGCCGGTCCGGGGACCCTCACTAGTACAGAACGACACATCGGAAATGGGCCAAAAACCCCTTCGGCAACGGAGAAAGGGTCCGTGTCCCTGCTTCCGATACTGATGTGGGGGCCCTCATCGGTAACGGTGGCAGAACACCGTTTTCAATGTGAGAAAATTTCGGCATCAGAGCCTCCGGCTCTCCGTTACCAATGTGTGACCATTTCGGCAACGGAGGGTTTTGTCCTCCGTTACCAGTGTGGTATCATGTCGGCAACGGCTATTTCTGTTTGCCCGTTTCCTATGTCTAATTGCAAGCTAATAGTAATTAGCTGCGCTTGCACGCCCGTGCTACAACAATTATTTAGCAGACATTCAGCAATACAAGTTTACAACAATCATATGAACACAAAGTTTACAGCAAATGTTGGAATACAAGTTCACAACTATTGCTATTGCTATATCTACAAATACAAAGTTTTCAGCCATTGTTCGGAAAAAAGTGGACACAATTTAAAGAAGTTACACCACAATGGTGACAACAATTGTTTTGGAAAAATCTATAGTCTCACCAGCGAGAATGCCGGTATGGACAGGTGAACAAATGCCGAATAGGATCTCATGATCATGGATTAGGGTCGTGTAGTTTTCCCTCCTTGCTTACGATGTGTTTAAGGACGAACGCAGCAAACTTGCCTCTCACCATCGTAAGAACATCCTTCTTCAAAGGTGCACGTCCCATTCCACCTATAAGCTGCAGGCAGATTCTTAGTTAGGTATCTTTCGTCATGTATGTCTGCAAATATTGTTAGGAAACATGAATTGTTGATGATGTCGTGGATTACTAACCGAATCGAGGCTTGGCACACTTCTCGAGGTGGGAACGACTTTCAATATTGCATTGCACACATAATACCCACAAAGATTTGTACCAGGTGGTTGCTGAGGGCACTGTAATGTTGGTGACAAAATCGCTCACTTAGTTTGGTTTGCTAGCAGGTATTTGTGAAAACTAGGAATAAAGTAGCAACTGTTACCGGGTTAACTTGTACGTGACTCAATATGGCCTCCTGTTCTCCTCTCTTGGCCAACGGTCTCTTGATTATCGTCAAGTACTTTTCGAACACACTACAAAAGTAATGAGTTGGCGGATTGAGAAAACAACACGTGAAAGTTAAATCATAAAGTAAACTAGGGAACGATGTAATACCTGTTCAAGAATTCCTCCAAGGGTGTATAATTTATACTTCCAAGTAGGGAATCTATATACAATACCTTGTTCTGTTTAGGAATGATGACAGCTAAGAACCAGTGAGAACTGCAAAGGAAAATAACAAACTTACGCCTGATGGTAAGGAAGCAGGATGTACAGATAATTTTTGATAACAAACTTACGCCTGATTGTAAGGAAGCAGGATCAACTCTTTGTCTTGATAATGAGTCAACGCTTTCACAGCATAGTTGAATATATCGTCGTATCCATTGCTGCAGATGTTCGTGTAATTGATAAGAGCCGGATCAAGGAAACCTACCGGTTCTTTCCTGCGGTTGCACTCGAATACCTGGCTCCTAAGTACAAGAAAGAGAATAGTTAGCATGTACTGAACAGAAGAAAGCTATTAAAATGTGAAAAGTATTTGTAAGGCACATACAATGTGAACAAACGCATGAACGTGCCATCAACAATATTCAGGTTGAAAACTTGGAACATCTCTGAAAACTCCCAGCTATAACGAACATCACCTTCGACGCCATAAAAATCCTCTTTCCTGACACTGAAGGTCATCTCCTTATTCTCTTCACAACATAGGAGGTACTTTTCATGAAGCTGCTGGCAAGCCAAGCCTGATCTTTGTAATCCATCTCTAGTCAACAATGGCTGTCCACGCACGTATTTGGGGCCACTTTGCACCTCTGCATTGTATTTCTTATTAAATTCTTCGTCATCTAGGTATTGGTCGCTGTCAATCGGTGCAGTATTTTTTTATTTTTAATGGTCTTGGGCTTGGGCTTGGGCTTCATCGGGGTTCTATTTATCGGGGCCATCTTGGCATGGTCCTTCGCCTGGACGGGTGTGGTGCCTCTACGTGTCCGAACAAGTTGGGGCGGAGGCGGAGGCGGCAGATGAGCCTGTTGTGGCTGAGGAGGCAGGGACGGCAGTTGAGCCTCCTGTGACTGAGGCGGAGGCGGCAGATAAGCCTGCTGTGGCTGAGGCGGAGGCGGAGGCGTAGGCGGTGTTGGTGTAGCTTCAACCAAGTTGGTGGTGTTGTTCACCACAAGGGCAGTAGGTGAGTTACCATCGACAGGCGGTGTTGGTGTGGCTTCACAACTCTGTGCAACCGTTGTATCTTCAACTGCTTGTTCTCTGGAAGGCTGTTTGGCCGCAATATCAAGGAGGAGCTGTGCTGAACGGAGGCCTTCAGACGACGCCATCTGTCGAGAAGCTGTTGAGGTGGATGGCAGGGCACTGAGAAGAGAAATCTCCTTCTTGGGCCACTGTACGTATCTCAGCTTAGCCTGGCCCAAGCTTTGTACGTCTGCATCGACGCAGGTGTTAAATAGCAAGATGCCTTCGAAGCCAGGCATGACCTTGTCCACAAAGCACATTGCAAAACCTGGCTTTAAGGGCACACCATCCACTTGAGGTACCACATCGGTAGGTGGCTGAACCATACCTAGTGCTGCCACCAGGGGATGATGCGTCATCACGGTTACAGGCACATGTAGTTTGCATCTCACCGGGCTCGTGATGTCGTCCACAACATATTTGCCGGTGTCTACAAGACCATCAACCGACAATGATCCACAACTACTCCTGGCTGCAGGGCACTCCCCCCTACCGGGATCAAGGTGACCGTCTCGAAGATGCTTAACGATATTGGCCGTAATATTTGTCTCTAGTGCTTTCATTTGAGCGTCATGTCTGGCCTTTTTCATTGCCTGCCTTTCAGCCTGGTCTATCGCGAAAGCCTTCTTGTGGCCAACATGGGTGCCGTACGTCCGAGACCGACCAGAGGGCTCAGGCGTAGCCAAAGCTTTTGAGAGAATGTCATCTTTCCCTCGTGCCAGAATCTCTCCGCTATCCTTTTTATTTTTCAGCTCCAGCTGGAGATAAGACAAGTAGTACACTGAATTCAGTACACAAGGAAATATTGTGTCAGTTAAGGAGGAAACAACTTAGGTTATATATGGTTATTACCATTGTTTTATGTAACTTTTGGGTCTCGGGGTGAGTTATAACAAGTTCACCAACTTCGTTTGTTTTAGACCTCGCCCTCAAGAAGTCTCGTGCCCGTTCACCTTCAAGATCAGAGTAAGGAACCGTGCCCCCCGAAGCAACTACTTCTTCATCCTGTTTTCTCCATATGGGCTTCGAACCAGCATATCCAAGAACCCCCATATTGTGGGGATGCTTGTTTTTACTGATGAGGGCGCTGCCGGCTTTACTCTTTGTTAGGAACTCCTCCGTCCTCCTATACTTCTTGAACTCCTTCCAGTCGTCAGGTTTAATGAAGGGGTATACAAGTGTAGCATCCCGATTTTTCTTCTGGAATTTGGAGTACAGACGGTGCCTGAAGTTACGGAACGAATCCTTTGCTTTAGAAAGAGTAGCCGCTTGAACTGCAGGCTTCCATTCCTCATTTGCGAGCTGGAACTGGCTCATTATGGCGTTGACGATGAAAGTCTTTTCTTCTGCAGTGACTTGACTCCAGTCGTCAACCGTAATGGGGACCTTTTCCCTGACTACACACCCACACAATGTCTTAAATTTCCTATGTGCCTTGACTGGTTTCAACGGGGCACCAGTTTTCTTGTCAATCATCTCCACTGTAAATGTTCCTCTTGGCTTTAGGGTTGGTTTTCTAATTCCTCGGCCCCTTTGTTTCATGATAAACTGATCCTGCTGCGAGGATGAGCTCGAGGACCCTTCATCACCAGACGACAGCTCTGAATAACAGGTGAATAATAGAAGGTGGATCTAATTAAAACTAAAAGGTCCGACTTTACAGTGTGTAATACAGTTAATCAGCACAAGTAACCTGTCCCAAGTGTGTCTCCGGCATGTATGAGGTCGCCGCTGTCTGCCCCTTCCTCTATTGCGGGCAAATCTGTGGCGGCAGCAGCTCCGGGAGCCAAATCAGTGGAGACGGCGGCCAGATCTGTGGCGGCAGCATCTCTGGGAGCCAAATCAGTGGAGACGGCGACCGCGGTTGTCGCCTGAGGGGGGCATAAAGCCCACCCTCTGGGCGTCTTCACTGACCTCTGGAGCTGCCCCGCAGTGTGGGTTGGGGCACGGCCAGGGAAGCCGCCTACGCCGCAAGGGCGGCCCGAGTAGTCCGCATAACTAACTCAGCTGAGACCGTGGGTGGGGGGACGGCCAGGGAAGCCGTCTGCGCCGCAAGGGCGGCCCAAGTAGTCCGCATAATGAACTCAGCTGAGCGTGAGTACGCCGCCGGGGGTGGTGTTGAAGACGGTGAGCGGGGGGAAATGCGAGGGATGGAGGTTGGTCCCCAAAGTTTAAGTCTGGAAGTAGGGTTTATGTCACATCGGCAACGGTGCATTCAAAAGAACCGTTGCCGATGTGGTATAAATAAATTATATTTCGGAATTTGAATAAACGTAGCGTTTACGGTTGAAAATTAAGAAATAACAACATCACATTACTTTGCCAATTAAGAAATACAATTATCACTTTAGGGTACAAATTAATTTGCTCATTCTTCGTCCTCCTCTAGTAAAACTGGATCAACCTGAATATTTCCTTTGTAAATTGCCCCATCGGAGTGATCATCTCTTGCGTAAAAGCCATCTCCAGGAGCATGTCGGTCATTGATCTGTATGCGTTCTCCAGTTGCTGGCAAGTCTTCATACTGGTTGTACTCTTCTTCATCAGTAACGTCATCCCCTCGGTAGAGAATACAATCATTCTTACAAGCGTGTATCTTCACGTACTCGGCTAGAATGGGGCAGATCACCCTCTTGGCATGGTAAGTGTTCGCTGGCAAGTCATTTCCAGGTGGAAGTAATAATGCGACAAGTTTTAACAGCTTTGTGAAGCTCACATCGGATGTACTACTCTCTGCCTTGTATTTCAACAATTCTAGTGTCACATCCAACTTGCTGAGCTTGCATTCCGGATACAGAGGTTTCTTCGAGTCCACCAACTGACAGAGGAAATTCTTTATCTCATCATTACCTTCCATATTATTCTCCAAATCATTGATCATCTGTTCTAGGTTTTTTTGTGGACCATCGGCTCTGGTTTCATCTGGATGCACATCATCATCAGCGTTGCCCAAACCATCTCTGGCATTGACTTCATGATTATCGTTGCTCAAATCATCACGGTTGTCGGCAAAGATTGCTGGTTGTTGTTCACCGTGTTTTGACCAACATGTGTACGATTCCATAAATCCCCTCAAAATAATGTGTTCTTCTATCGTTTGTCTTCTAGGCCACAAGACTTCATTCTTACAGATAACACAAGGACAAAACATCTTCGGTTCATTACTTTCTACCATGTGTTGCGAAGCCCTGTCCACGAATTCAACCACACCATGTGAGAATTCAGGACTCGTGCGACCACCATACATCCAAGCTCGATCAAGAACCATCTAGTAAAATGGTAAACTACATATGTAAGATTTATACTCCGCGCTCCTAAATCAAAATAATTAAAAAATAAGTAGTAGGTTTTCGGGTTATACCACCGCCCCAGTAGCTGTGGAATCGGGCCCAAGCTTCCCTACGCTGCCTCTCGACGCCGGCAACCAACGCGCTGCCTCTCGACGCCGGCAACCAACGCGCTGCCTCTCGACGCCGGCAACCAATGCGCTGCCTCTAGACGCCGGCAACCAACGCGCTGCCTCTCGACGCCGGCAACCACCGCGTGCCTATCGACGCCCGCAGCAAAGATGTAAGATCTGGACTCCGCCCTCGTCTCCGCCTCCGCCCTCGCCGCCGCCGCTCCTATCTTTCAGTCTCATGGGAATCTCCGCAGCTGGCTAACTCGACACCACTCATAGCGTTAGGTCTAGATGGAATCATCGGATACGGTCATCCATATTAACCGTTTACAATAATGAAAATAATGCATACGGACACGAAAATATGTCCGTTGCTCATATAAAGCAAACGGTTGCGGAAAGCACAACCGTTGCCGATGTGTCGTGGCTCGCAGGAGGATAGCCCTTGCGGGCGGCTTTTTCCGCGCGGAAGGCTCGATTCTCCGTCGCCTAACTCCTGCCGTTTCCATAGAGGGGTATCCGATGTGTCGTTCTGTACTAGTGCCTTCGTTGCTGGCTAGAGCCGGTCCAGGGACCCTTTGTTGCTGGCTAGAGCCGATCCGGGGACCCTTTGTTGCTGGCTAGAGCCAGTCCAGAGACCTATTTAGATCGCTTCCCGAAAGACGTCAGAGAAAAACCATGAGGTTGTCCATAAACTTGTGACGTTCCCACTGGACGAGATTTTAAGAAAAGAAAACCAGAGTTGCTATTTTGATTTCCTACTGACAAGCTGGCTTCATGGCTTCAGCGTCGCTTGACTTACGCTCCTCAGCAGCTTCCCACCGTGAAATCCAGTATTTTTGGGGAGGTGCACATGGTCCCGCTTGAATGGTCACCACGTGACCCGGGAGCTCCCATTGTCCATCGAGAGTGTCTCCCGGGGCAAAGGTCTGATCCCAAATGGATGCTGTGCTCTGCGTAGGCTGTAGGGGGACTGATGGGTAAGCATCCGAGAGGTCATCAGTCTGCGTGGAGACGCTTGAGAAGGTCCGAAAAGATCTTCCCCTTTGAGGAACTCCTTTTTGAGGTAACCGCGCTCCGGAGTTGGCTTTCTTCTTTGGTTTGAGAGGGCAGTCGCGGCAGATATGTCCAGGGTCCCCGCAAGTATAGCAATCTCCATTCCTTTGCCTTAGCTGGATGTTGTTATTGAATTGTCGGCAATCTTCCAAGCTGTGCCTATCTGATCTATGGTACACGCACCAGACCCCAGATTTACCATCTTTCCTGGGAGGGATGCTAACCTCCTGTGGCGTGTATATATCCAGGCCTGTCGACGGAGGCTCTTCTTCTTTGCTCAGTATGTGACTGCCATCTTCTGGGAGCGGCATCGGGGTTTGCTCGCCCGAACGAGATCCTTCCTCGCCTCCATGCATCCACGGAGGCGGGTCGATCACGGTGTTGGGGGTACTTTCCTCGGGCTTTCCCTGACTGATAAAGGGGCTGACATATGCGGCTGATGGGACGAACTGGATTCCAGAGGTTCGACCTTCGACCGGTGGAGGAGGAGACTCTTCAAGAACAAAACCCAGGCCAGGATATCGCAAAAACTCCATTGCGGCATTCCCTTTTCTCTTCCGCATCATGCTTATTCTCCAAGAAGAAGCTCGAGGCAGATCTTGCAGCAGGTGAAGGGCTTGAGGTAGCTCTGGTGCCGACCGACGAACTTGAAGTAGTTAGTGTCTTTGCAGATCTTGACGGAGAGGACGGAGAACTCATCGCAGATCTTGACGAAGAAGATGAAGAACTCATCGCATATCTTGACGAAGAAGATGAAGAACTTGCCATGGCATGAGATGTAGACGAATCCAGTGCTTGCGCCCCCACCTGGCGCGCCAGATGTCGTGTCACGAAGGACGGACACCGGGGATGAAGGACACCCCCTTTGTAGATTCGGTAGGGGCGCGAAGGAGGCTGGAAGACATCTCCCGGAGAAGTACCGTCGGCGAGCTCTCCGTCTCTCTCTCTCTCTGCGTGGATGGCAAGCAAACAAGGGACACAGCGATCTACCCAGGTTCAGGCCGCCCGAAGGCTAACAGCCCTACTCCTGCATGTTTGGATAGATGGACGAATCATGGTGTGGCTACAATGGGGTCTCCGGCGAGGTACCCGGGAAGGGTTTTGGCGAGAGGAAGAAGACAGGGCAGATCCTGGCCCGGAGGAGATCACCTCCCTTCTCTTCTCTGCCCTAGCTATATCTTGCCTTGCTGTTGCTTGGAACTTGCCTAGCATCTATCTTCTGGTGTCTTGATCCTTTTTTTCCTCCTCGCCATGACTTGGTCCTCCTTTTATAGGCAAGGGGGTGCCACACAGGTCACGCGAGGAGCATGAGGGGGTCTTGGCGGGAAGTTCCCCCTCTCTGTGGTGGAGGTGGCGACGTGGCCTCTTCTCCTCCAAGTATCTTCCTCCGGTTTAGTGAGATCCCCACCCTTTAGGGGAAAGCGTGGTGGAGGAAAGCTGGCACACCGCACGTGGTGCGCCTTGCTTCCCAAGTCTTCTAGGCTCTTCTACCATCTTCGGGAGGGTGTTGGAAACCCTCGACTTCAACTGGTGTATAGCTTGATACCCGAGAGGGAGTCCGGCCCTGCCGAGGTCTCGGGCTCTCGGGGTCCTCCTTCTCTTCCGGGGTGTGAGGGATCCCGGGTCCTTTGTACCCGGCAGGCTGGGCTGGTTCGCGGGGTGCCCTCCAGTCGAGTGTCGAGTCTTGGTTTTGTCCATATTCGAGATGGGCCCACAGGCGGTGGACCCACTTTGGCAGCACTAGGGGAACCCCGTGTTCCACTGCAGCGACAGAAGTAGCTAGAGAAGAATACTCAACAATTATAAGTGAAGAATACGAGTATTGACATGAAAAAGCGGAGCATGTCTCTCTCCCAAACAAGAGTGCTAGGATCCAATCAAGTTTATTCAGAAAATAACAAAGAAAAAATAAAAGCACACAGACGCTCCAAGTAAAGCACATATGATGTGAAAGAATTAAAATATAGTTTCACTAGAGATGACCTGATAAGTTGATGGTGAAGAAGGGGATGCCTTGGGCAGCCCCAAGGTTAGACGCTTGAGTCTTCTTGAAATATGCTTGGGTGACCCACGGGGGCATCCCCAAGCTTAGGCTCTTCACTCTTCTTGATCACATTATATCATCCTTCTCTCTTGACCCTTGAAAACTTCCGCCACACCAAACTCAAAGTAATTCTCATTAGAGGGTTAGTGCATCATCAAAAACTCACATGTTCTATCTAAATAAAATTTGACTTTTAGTTTAAACATTAGCTACAGCCACCGATGTTATGTGAAGCTCTTCCACCCTAAAAAGAATTCCACTTAACACTAGTAAAAGAGAGAATGCAAAATAAAAATCAAAATCTGCCTAAAACATAACAGTCCCTAAAGACGAATTTTTTCGAGGCACTTACGTTGCTCAGATCAGAAAACTTTAAACTAACAAAATATGCATACATATCTCAGGATCACGCACAAAAAGTTTCCGTTTTTTTCAATTTTTCTGTGATTTTACAGAAAATAAACGGTGAACAGCAGAAATTTGTTCCTGCGCAGAAATCCAATTCTAGCATCATCTTTATATTAGAGGCTTCACTTGGCACAACAATGCAAGAAAATAAAGATACAAAGGCATTGATACAGAAGTAAACAACACCTTGACTCAAAAAGAAAAGAAAATTGCAGAAATAAAACAATGGGTTGTCTCCCATAAGCGCTTTTCTTTAAAGCCTTTTAGATAGGCATGATAATTTTGATGATGCTCTCAGATGTATAAGAGTTGAATATAAGAGAGCATCAAGAAGCAAATATCAAACACATTTAAGTCTAACCCACTTCCTATGTGAAGGTATCTTGCAAGAAAATAAATCAATGAAGCACAAAGTGACTAGCATAGGAACGCAAAACAAGTGCAACTTCAAAACTTTCAACATAAAGAGAGGAGACTTAACATTATTGTGACATATGAAACCGTGTCTCCCTCTCTCATAAGGACCAGTAGGTCTTAAAGTACCCAGCAAATAAAAGCAAATAAAGAGGAAGCTCAAAACCTTCATCATAAAGAGAAGAAATTTAGTAACATGAAGATTTCTATAACCATATTTTCCTCTCTCAAGATAATTTTCAGTGGCATCATGAATAAACTCAACAATATAGCTATCACATAAAACATTATTATCATGATCCACATGCATAAAAGTATCATTACTCTCCACACAAGCATAATCAATTTCATTAGTAATAGTGGGTGTAAAACTAGCACATCCATCATTGTAATCATCATAAATTGGAGGCATATAATAATCATAATGATTTGTATCCTCAATAGTAGATGGACTGAAAATATCATATTCATCATTGTAAACATCATATATAGGAGGCATTTCATAATCAACATAAACTATATCGTCGATAGTAGGTGGACTGAAAATATCACAATGATTATAATCATCATATATTGGAGGCAAAATATCATCAAAGAAAAATTTCTCCTCAAAACTTGGGGGACTAAAAATATCACATTCATCAACAACGGCTTCCCCAAGCTTAAATTCTTCCATAGCATTAGCAATAATGGTGTTCAAAGAATTTATAGTAATAACATTGCTACCATCATGCAAATAATTTTCCGTAGGTTTTTTAATTTTCTCTTAAAACACATCATGTCCTAACTCAAGATAAATATCATAAAGCTCTCTAATTGTTTTGTTGTTTTCCATTAAGCCTAACTAGTGAAATAAAAATAAGAAACAAAAAGATATAATTGCAGAATCTAAAGAAAATACCTTCGAGCACTCACACGTCAGCTACAGTGCTAGAAAATAGCTTAGTAGCCAGAAGATGTGAATACCTTTTACCTTACCTCCCCGGCAACAACGCCAGAAAATAGCTTGATGTCTACGCACGCTTCTATTCTTGTAGACAGTGTTGGGCTCCAAGTGCAGAAGTTTGTAGAATAGCAGCAAGTTTCCCTTAAGTGAATCACCCAAGGTTTATCGAACTCAGGGAGGTAGAGGTCAAAGATATCCCTCTCAAGCAACCCTGCAATTAAGATACAAGAAGTCTCTTGTGTCCCCAACACACCTAATACACTTGTTAGATGTATAGGTGCACTAGCTCGGCGAAGAGATAATAAAATACAAGTGATATGGATGATTATAAGTTGTAATTGCAATCTGAAATAAAAAATGGCAGCAAGCAAACATGTAGCAGAACTAGTTGTAAACGGTGTTTCAATGCTTAGGAACAAGGCCTAGGAATCATACTTTCACTAGTGGACACTCTCAACAATAATAATATAGTTGAATGCATAAATATCACATCTTCACTATGCTACCCCGAACTATCCTCTCGTTGGATAACGAGCACCAATCTACTGCGTAGGGCTGTAACAACACGCCTCAAGTCCGTATTCCCTCTCTAGGGCACCCCGCGCTGTCACTATGAGCGCCCCAAATTAGTACTAAACAAACACCACAATTTTATAGTGACAACCAACAAAAGAACAACACATGATAAATATCCTTCTGTCAATGAATCCGGAGTTGTTTATTTTGGTGACTGCTTGGTAGTGCCAAAGAAACAAAAATTGAGGGAGTTGATCCTCCAAGAAGCTCATGAATCTCCTCTCTCTATCCATCCCGGTAGTACCAAGATGTACCAGAACCTTCGGCCACAATTCTGGTGGACTCGTATGAAACGAGAAATTGCCAAGTATGTTGCTGAATGCGACACCTGTCGACGGGTAAAGGCTGAACATCAAAGACCTCCCGGTACTCTTCGCCCTATTGCCGTCCCGGAATGGAAATGGGATGAAATTGGTATGGACTTCATCACCGGTTTTCCCCGCTCTCCAAAGGGCGACAATGCAATTTGGGTAATCATTGATCGCCTTTCCAAGGTTGCTCACTTCCTACCAGTCCGTGATGATATACGGGCAAGTCAACTTGCTAACTTATATTTGGCCCGTATTGTTCCATTACATGGGGTCCCTCTGAGGATCATATCGGACTATGGAAGTATCTTTGTATCCAAGTTTTGGCAGAGTTTCCAAACTGCCATGGGGTCCCGTCTCAATTTCAGTACCGCCTACCATCCTCAAACTGACGGTCAGACCGAAAGAGTGAACCAAGTTCTAGAAGACATGCTTCGGGCATGTGTAATCTCGTTTGGCAAGGGTTGGGAAAAATATCTCCCTTTCGCGGAGTTCTCCTACAACAATAGCTATCAAGCTAGTCTGGGCATGGCTCCCTTCGCGGCTCTATATGGAAGAAAATGCCGCACTCCTCTAAATTGGTCCGAGACCGGAGAGAGAACACACTTTGGTCCGGATGTGATCAATGAAGCTGAGGAGAAGGTTCGAATCATAAGAGAGAATCTGAAGATTGCTCAGTCTAGGCAGAAGAGCTACTATGATAAGCATCATCAGGAAATTCACTATGAAATTGGTGATAAAGCTTATCTCCGCGTCTCCCCCCTTCGTGGCGTTCGCCGCTTTGGAATCAAAGGGAAATTGGCACCTCGCTATGTTGGCCCTTTCACCGTTCTAGAAAAGCGAGGAGATCTTTCTTATAAGTTGGAGTTACCGGTCATCTTTCCAAATGTACATGATGTGTTTCATGTCTCCCAACTTCGCCGGTGTTTCAAAGATCCTATCCATGGGGTCAATCATGAGGAGTTGGATCTCCAGGAATATCTCACTTATCGTGAGCACCCCATTTACATCCTGGATGAAGCCGAAAGGAAGACCCGTAACAAGACTACCAAGTTCCTAAAAATTCAGTGGTCTCACCATTCCGAGGAAGAAGCAACTTGGGAACGAGAGTCTAGTCTACGTGAGGAGTATCCCGACTTCTTTCCGCAATCTTAGAATCTCGGGAAGAGATTCCTTTAAGGAGGGTAGAATTGTAACAGCCCAAAGTTGAGAACCTAAAAACCCGAGTAAAATTTTCGCTTTTGTGTTGCATTGCATCATGGCATCCATATTCATTTGTTAAACATCACACAAATGGGTTTTGCAACATTGAAAGACCCCAAATGCCAACTTGCTCTAACAAATTTCAAAACAATGGAGGCACTCAAACTTGCAAAACAAAATACTTTGGCATTTTATATTTGTCAAGGAAGTTCCAAGAGTTTGGAAATAATATTTCTCGATTGCTATAAATTTTCCAAATGAGCAACATTTTGAATTTTGCAAAATGCCATCCCTAAACCCTATGAACAAATGTTGTCAAAACTAATTTATTTTGTAACCCCAATTTTTGTGGTGCTTCTACCTGCTGTTGGGAGGCCACAGGAATTTTCTCAAATTTTACTAAAAGGTTTAAGTGCCTAAATTAAAATCAAAGAAATGTTGCTGTAATTAGAAAATAACTGCGATGGACCTATCCGTGATGGCAACAAGTTTTCCAGGGGCAATTTGTGAAATCTGTTTCTTCCTCCTCTCTCCTGTAGCGACCGGGAGCACCCTGCTCGCGCCGAACCACCAGCTCGTCATCGTGCCCCGCGCCACTGTGTCGCGCCCTCCTGCCGCGCGAGTGGATAAGGAGAGCCCCCGAGCCGCTCTTCTCCCCGCGTCACTCGCTCACCTGCTTCCCGTGCCCTAGCTCTCTCTCTTCTCCCCCGCGAGCCGCCATGGCCGCCGCACCGCGCCACCGCTCCCCGCCGATTTAGCCCACGCCGAGCACTGCTGTGAGGGGAAAACTCTTCGCCTCGCCGTGCTACACCTCCCCGCCGGAGGAATCGACCGGAGACGCCGCGAATCGACGCCGCCGTGTGCGACTTCCCCACGGCCATCTCAGCTCCGCCGCGCACGTTTCCGCCGCCGCCGTTGCTCCTCCGCCGTCGCCGACCCCTCCGTCGGCCTAAGGGTGAGCCTCCCGTGCGGAAGCACCCTTTTCCCCTCTCCCCTCTCGCGCTGGTTCATGCTCCACCGTAGAATGGTCGTCGCCGAAGTTCATCATGTCGACGCGGTAGTACCGGGTCCACTACCGCGTCCACTACCGCATCTCCCAAGAGCTACTGGACTCTCGGCCGATCTTTCCAGGAAGTACCGCCCGGAGCCCGGTACTACCGCGCCGGGTCCGGGACTACCGTGTTTACCAAAATGTCCAGAAATTTGTGGTTAAACCTTTAAAGTAAATATCATGCTCTTGTCATTTCTTCTACAACTTCAATCCTAGGGTTTCAACTACATTGTTCAACAACTAATTACCGCTTTACTTATATCCACGGTATATTCGTGCCCCCTTGCGCGTCCGAACTCCGTTTAAATTGACTAGCTTGAATCATCCTCATCTCGGGGATTTAAGTTGTCATGTCATCATGCGATTGTGCATTGCATTTGCTAAAACATGTGTGGTGATTGATTTGTTCTTCCGTTGTTATGCTTCGATAGATCAAGTAGCCAGGGTGACTCCACCCTACCCGAAGATCCGTACTACCTGCACGTTGATCAAGGCAAGCGTAATCCCCCCTCTGAGCATATCTTATCCTATGTTTCCGCAAATATCTTCTCCACTATAATATTGCATGCGGTTCTAAATGTCAATTTTGTTGGATTAGAGTATCCTATAGTTGCATTAAGTTTCCGATGCCAATACCTGTTTCCCTCCTATTATCCATAGGTTTGTATTGTTGGCCTGAGATACTAAACTATGCTATGTTGATGCTTAGCCATGCTTAGGCAATTGTTATCCGTCCGATGGATATTTCATGTTGGAAACAGGTGTGAAATGTTCAGATGATGTGGAGAATTGTGGTAACAGGTAATAAGATGCTTAAAGGTGGGATGAGAGGCCACTGTGGTTGTGGTGCTTTGTCTCGTTCTCGCCGCCTAGGTGCGAGTTCTTTACCTCCCGAACCAAGACTGAGCGTGCAACCATGCGTGAGGCCTATGCAATTGCAGGAACCCTCATAGACTAAATAACTCAAGCGGGGCTAGCCAGGGTCCTCTAGTTTGGCTTCCATTTGCGCGTGCGTGATGATGGTGGTATGAACTGATGAGGATGGTGGTGTTAGGAAAATGAGTGGCCATGGGGCGGGGTGTTGTGATCCTGGCAGTCCTACCGCCACTGATGATCCTGGAAAGTCCTTAACGAGGGAGAAGTCGACACCGCTCCCACCCAGCCGGCTTTCCAAGGAAGAGAGCTAATGCGCAGGTAATGGGCCGGACGGTACGCGTGGCAAACATTGTACACCCCTGCAGGGTTAAATCTTTTCGAAAAGCCGTGTCCACGGTTAAGGACAACTTGGGAAAGGACGATAAGATCATAGAATAACTTAACGGAATGATTAAAAACTGGGTACTAGAGGTACCATTCAAGATTGCAAGGTGAGCTTCCTCGAGGGTGATTCGGGGAGGTGCCTTTGATGAACAGGTACAGTGGTTGATGTTGAGAAGGTGATGAAAGAAAAGAGTACTTCTTACCTCTTTTAAAATATTCTGATAGTCGATGCCTTGAGTTATGTTTTCATAAATAAAATCAGCTTTATGCAAAACAGCCATATAACTTTGAAAGCCTCATCGAGCTAAAGCTCTATATATAATCTTGCGAGTTCGTCGAACTCAACGTCGTTTGTTTTGTTTCAGAGGAGGACTTCACCGACCTCGAAGGTGGGTTCTTTGTGGACGTCGACGAGTAGTCTGGGGTTCCCAGGTGGCAGCTTGGGACATCCCGGAACAGCTGGCGCTGGATGTTTATCTGTAGGCCTCTTAGGCCATATTTGGATCTTGTTGTTTAGAACAACCTAATTCGCTTCCGCTTGTTGTAATGTTGGGTCTGTGACCTCTGGTTGTCATTTGCTATCTTTCTCTATTATAAGAGTTGAACTATAATGATTTGTGTCGTAGAGTCTGTGATGTGCCAGTTGTTCCACAAGTCTTGATCTCTCTATTATGCATTGAGGGTTGTGCCTGTGTTAAGGCATCAATCGGGGTGTTGCGTTGCCGATGATCCATTCCGAGCAACGCCTGCCAAAGGTTTTGGCCGGGGATTGGTAAACCCGTAACCTCCGGTTGTATCGCTTAACCGGTGACACACAGCATCACTGTATAACAGTCGGGTCGGGGCGCCACAAGTTGGTATCAGAGCAGTACTGCCTGTAGGAAACCCTTCTACTGGTCGATGTTGAGTCTAGTGTTTGTGAAAATATTTTTAACCTAAAAATGAGTTGTGAAAACCATCTTAGGATTCTTTTTACTCCTTATCTGGTTACCCTCTAATCTCGGAGCAATCTTACCTCGATTTGATTAAAGGTTTTACTCCTCGTCTGTTACTTCAAAATGATTAGAAACGGGGTGGGTTCGACCTTTAGTGTTATGTGTCACGTTGCTCCCGCTGCGTTGTAATCCAAATCAATCAGATGTTGAACACTGTTATCTACCGAGTCAAATCTTTGATCCTTTCTTTGGGTTTTAACCCAGGACTTGAACATAAGGTCCCGGATTGTGTCAACTAGAGTGTGTTAAGTTGTGATTTCTTAACTCTCACTAGTAGCACATGATGCTGATCTTTGACCCAAGTTCTATCTTGTTGTTTTCCTTCTCACAAAGTATTATCGTCCCTAGTCTGTGTACTTGTGTAGACGCTAATGCTATTGTTCGACCATTCGGAGAAAGATACTAACCGTGTCATTGTCAAATCTCCAGAATGGCTCGAGGAGGCCGTGGAGGCCGTGGTGGTCGCGGTAACCACAATGATGATGAGGATGATCTGCCGCCACCACCCTCGATGGCTGAGGTCTTGATGGCCATTGAGGAGAACCGTGGGCGCAATGAGCGCTTGCTTGAGCAGTTGGTGCAGCAGAATGCACGGAGGAACGAGTGCAACACTCTCACTGAGTTCCTGCGCTCGCAGCCACCCACCTTTGCTGATGCTAAGGAGCCACTGGAAGCTGATGATTGGCTTCGTGCTTGGAGCGCAAGTTCTCCGCGCTGCATGTCCCAGTGGCTGAGCAAGTCAACTTTGCCACCTACCTCTTGGTTGGTGCTGCTGGCTGTTGGTGGGAAAGCCATGTGGCTTTGTTTCCAGCCAACCATGTCTTCACCTGGGCTGATTTTCGCACTGCCTTCCGTGCGGAGTACATTCCCAGCCGATCATGGACTTGAAGAGGAGGGAGTTCCTGGATTTGCAACAGGGACGGATGGACCTCCGCACTTATGGTCGTGAGTTCAACCATCTCTCTCGTTACGCCCCAAGGGACGTGACCAATGATGCTGACAAGCAAGAGCTGTTCCGCAAGGGTCTATCGCCGCAGCTCCGCTATGAGTTGTTGCCCTTCAGGTTCCAGACCTACAGGAGCTGTTCAACCAGGCTTTACTCTCGAGCAAGGAAGAAAGGAACTTGAAGCTTCCAAGAGGCCCGCACACGGGGACCACCAGAGTTCCTCGGGTTCTGAGAGCAAGAAGCGCAGGGTGTTTGTTCCCTACAGCGCTGTGCCGCGTGCTCCATTCATGCCAGAGCCGCAGGATACAGGCCACCTCCTCCGCGCCCCACTACTTCGACACTTGGGGTAGGCGGAGTGGGTACCGTCCTATGCTACCTGCTCCACCTGGACTCACTTGCTACACCTGTGGCCAGGCTGGCCACTACTCCAGGGAGTGCCCCCAGAAGGCACCTCTCGCGATAACTCCTGCACGAGCCCCTGCCACTCCAGCTGGCAAGGCTGGACCTATTGTGCGTGGTCGCCTGAACCACATCTCTGCTGAAGAAGCTGAAGAGGACCCCGGCGTTCTCATGGGTGAGTTACGAATCAACAACAACGTGCTACAGTTTTGTTTGATTCTGGAGCATCGCATTCATTCATATCCATAGCTTTTGCAAAAGACCACAAAATACCGTTCGAGAAAATGAGCATCCCTTGGTGATCGCCACTCCTGGCTCCAAATGGCAAACCGATGGGGTTACTCCTGAAGTCAGATTACTATCGGTTACTACTCTTTTCCTTTCGCTTTGGTAGCTCTGAGGTCAAGTGGCATTGATGTCATACTGGGCATGAACTGGCTAGCCAAATACCAGGCTAATCTCGACTGTGCTGCCAAGACCGTCACCGTGACCAATTCTTCCGGTGACAGTGTGAAGTATTGGTCTGCACTATCAAGACCTCCATCTCATCATACCCAACTCACCTGAGATTCTCCTTTGCTTTATGGAAGGCGAATCCCCTCCTGAAATCCAGGACATACACGTGGTGTGTGACTTCCCGGATGTGTTCCCGGAAGAATTGCCTGGCATGCCTCCTGACCGAAGTGTGGAGTTTGTCATAGATCTACTTCCCGGTACCGCTCCAATTTCCAAGAAGCCCTACCGTATGCCGGTGGAAGAGTTGGCTCTGTTGAAAGAGCAAATTGATCAGCTGTTAGCAAAGGAGTTCATCCAGCCTAGCAGTTCACCTTGGGGTTGTCCGGTACTCTTTGTCAAGAAGAGGGATTCTACCGTGCCTCGTCTAGTCTCTGACTATCGACCGTTGAATGCGGTGACAATCAAGAACAAGTATCCTATTCCTCGCATCAATGATCTGTTGGATCAGTTAGCTGGTGCAACGGTATTCTCCAAGATGGATCTGAGGTCAGGCTACCATCAGATAAAAATCAGAAAGGAGGATATTCCAAAGACGGCATTTGTTACTCGCTATGGCTCATATGAGTATACCGTCATGTCCTTTGGTCTCACAAATGCTCCAGCTACTTTCATGGATTATCTTGACAAGTTTGTCGTCATTTACATCGATGACATCCTCTTATTCCAAAACCGATGAAGAGCATGAGAACATCTTCGTTTGGTTCTGACACGACTTCGAGAACACCGCCTCTATGCCAAGTTCTCCAAGTGTGAGTTTTGGTTGGATAATCTCATCTTCCTTGGTCATGTGATATCCGCTAATGGTGTGGCTGTCATTCCTGACAAGATTCAGTCCATTGGATTGGAAAACTCCAATGTCAGTCAAGGACATCGTAGCTTTCTCGGATTGGCGGGTTATTACCGCCGATTCATCGAAGGTTTCTCCAAGATAGCCAAGGCCCTGACTGACCTTCTCAAGAAGGATAAAAAGTTCGTATGGTCGGCCGAAGCTGAAGAGAGCTTCAAAACACTGAAAGCCAAACTCACGTCCGCTCCTGTGCTTGTCCTGCCGGACACAAGCAAGGATTTCGTCGTCTTCTGTGACGCCTCTCTACAAGGCTTGGGCTGTGTGCTAATGCAAGATGGCCATGTGGTGGCATATGCTTCTCGCCAACTTAAGCCGCATGAGCTCAACTACCCAACTCATGATCTAGAACTTGCCGCGGTGGTCTATGCTTTGAAGCAATGGAGACCATACCTGTTTGGTAACCGTTGCGAGATCTTCTCGGATCACAAGAGTCTGAAGTACCTCTTCACCCAGCCGGATTTAAATCTCAGGCAAAGGCGTTGGTTGGAGTTAATCACGGACTAATGTGAGTCTGAACTATCAACCCGGCAAAGCAAACGTCGTGGCTGACGCGCTAAGTCGGAAGTCCTATTGCAACAATCTGATGATTGAAAGGCCCAACCTGCCCTTCATGAAGAGTTCTCCGTTTGAACTGGAAATTGTTCCCTCTGGCTACCTTGCAAATCTGGAGATCAAATCTACTCTTGTAGACCAGATTAAGGATGCTCAAACTCGTGACAAGGGTATTCTAAAAATCAAGGAGAACATTGCTAGCGGGAAGGCCAAATGTTTTTCTGTCAATGAATCCGGAGTTGTTTATTTTGGTGACCGCTTGGTAGTGCCAAAGAAACGAAAATTGAGGGAGTTGATCCTCCAAGAAGCTCATGAATCTCCTCTCTCTATTCATCCCGGTAGTACCAAGATGTACCAAGACCTTCGACCACAATTCTGGTGGACTCGTATGAAACGAGAAATTGCCAAGTATGTTGCTGAATGCGACACCTGTCGACGGGTAAAGGCTGAACATCAAAGACCTCCCGGTACTCTTCGCCCTATTGCAGTCCCGAGTGGAAATGGGATGAAATTGGTATGGACTTCATCACCGGGTTTCCCGATCTCAAAAGGGCAACAATGCAATTGGGTAATCATTGATCGTCTTTCCAAGGTTGCTCACTTCCTACCAGTCCGTGATGATATACGGGCAAGTCAACTTGCTGACTTATATTTGGCTCGTATTGTTCCATTGCATGGGGTCCCTCTGAGGATCATATCGGACCGTGGAAGTATCTTTGTATCCAAGTTTTGGCAGAGTTTCCAAACTGCTATGGGGTCCCGTCTCAACTTCAGTACCGCCTACCATCCTCAAACTGATGGTCAGACCGAAAGAGTGAACCAAGTTTGGAAGACATGCTTCGGGCATGTGTAATCTCTTTTGGCAAGGGTTGGGAAAAGTATCTCCCTTTCGCGGAGTTCTCCTACAACAATAGCTATCAAGCTAGTCTGGGCATGGCTCCTTCGAGGCTCTATATGGAAGAAAATGCCGCACTCCTCTAAATTGGTCCGAGACCGGAGAGAGAGCACTCTTTGGTCCGGATGTGATCAATGAAGCTGAGGAGAAGGTTCGAATCATAAGAGAGAATCTGAAGATTGCTCAGTCTAGGCAGAAGAGCTACTATGATAAGCACCATCAGGAAATTCACTATGAAATTGGTGATAAAGCTTATCTCCGCGTCTCTCCCCTTCGTGGCGTTCGCCGCTTCGGAATCAAAGGGAAATTGGCACCTCGCTATGTTGGCCCTTTCACCGTTCTGGAAAAGCGAGGAGATCTTTCTTATAAGTTGGAGTTACCGGTCATCTCCCAAATGTACATGATGTGTTTCATGTCTCCCAACTTCGCCGGTGTTTCAAAGATCCTATCCATGGGGTCAATCATGAGGAGTTGGATCTCCAGGAAGATCTCACTTATCGTGAGCATCCCATTCTCCTGGATGAAGCCGAAAGGAAGACCCGTAACAAGACTACCAAGTTCCTCAAAATTCAGTGGTCTCACCATTCCGAGGAAGAAGCAACTTGGGAACGAGAGTCTAGTCTACGTGAGGAGTATCCGACTTCTTTCCGCAATCTTAGAATCCGGGACGAGATTCCTGTAAGGAGGGTAGAATTGTAACAGCCCAAAGTTGAGAACCTAAAAACCCGAGTAAATTTTTTGCTTTTGTGTTGCATTGCATCATGGCATCCATATTCATTTGTTAAACATCACACAAATGGGTTTTGCAACATTGAAAGACCCCAAATGCCAACTTGCTCTAACAAATTTCAAAACAATGGAGGCACTCAAACTTGCAAAACAAAATACTTTGGCATTTTATATTTGTCAAGGAAGTTCCAAGAGTTTGGAAATAATATTTCTCGATTGCTATAAATTTTCCAAATGAGCAACATTTTGAATTTTGCAAAATGCCATCCCTAAACCCTATGAACAAATGTTGTCAAAACTAATTTATTTTGCAACCCCAATTTTTGTGGTGCTTCTACCTGCTGTTGGGAGGCCACAGGAATTTTCTCAAATTTTACTAAAAGGTTTAAGTGCCTAAATTAAAATCAAAGAAATGCTGCTGTAATTAGAAAATAACTACGAAGGACCTATCCGTGATGGCAACAAGTTTTCCAGGGGCAATTTGTGAAATCTGTTTCTTCCTCCTCTCTCCTGTAGCGACCGAGAGCACCCTGCTCGCGCCGAACCACCAGCTCGTCGCCGTGCCCCACGCCACTGTGTCGCGCCCTCCTGCCGCGCGAGTGGATAAGGAGAGCCCCCGAGCCGCTCTTCTCCCCGTGTCACTCGCTCACCTGCTTCCCGTGCCCTAGCTCTCTCTCTCTTCTCCCCGCGAGCCGCCATGGCCGCCGCACCGCGCCACCGCTCCCCGCCGATTTAGCCCACGCCGAGCACCGTTGTGAGGGGCAAACTCTTCGCCTCGCCGTGCTACACCTCCCCGCCGGAGGAATCGACCGGAGACGCCGCGAATCGACGCCGCCGTGTGCGACTTCCCCGCGGCCATCTCAGCTCCGCCGCGCACGTTTCCGCCGTCGCCGACCCCTTCGTCGGCCTAAGGGTGAGCCTCCCGTGCGGAAGCACCCTTTTCCCTCTCCCTCTCGCGCTGGTTCATGCTCCACCGTAGAACGGCCGTCGCCGAAGTTCATCGTGTCGACGCGGTAGTACCGGGTCCACTACCGCGTCCACTACCGCATCTCCAAGAGCTACTGGACTCTCGGCCGATCTTTCCAGGAAGTACCGCCCAGAGCCCGGTACTACCGCGCCGGGTCCGGTACTACCGTGTTTACCAAAATGTCCAGAAATTTGTGGTTAAACCTTTAAAGTAAATATCATGCTCTTGTCATTTCTTCTACAACTTGAATCCTAGGGTTTCAACTACATTGTTCAACAAGTAATTACCGCTTTACTTATATCCACGGTATATTCGAGATGTGCCCCCTTGCGCGTCCGAACTTCGTTTAAATTGACTAGCTTGAATCATCCTCATCTCGGGGATTTAAGTTGTCATGTCATCATGTGATTGCGCATTGCATTTGCTAAAACATGTGTGGTGATTGATTTGTTCTTCCGTTGTTATGCTTCGATAGATCAAGTAGCCAGGGTGACTCCACCCTACCCCGAAGATCCGTACTACCTGCACGTTGATCAAGGCAAGCGTAATCCCCCCTCTGAGCATATCTTATCCTATGTTTCCGCAAATATCTTCTCCACTATAATATTGCATGCGGTTCTAAATGTAAATTTTGTTGGATTAGAGTATCCTATAGTTGCATTAAGTTTCCGATGCCAATACCTGTTTCCCTCCTATTATCCATAGGTTTGTATTGTTGGCCTGAGATACTAAACTATGCTATGTTGGTGCTTAGCCATGCTTAGGCAATTGTTATCCGTCCGATGGATATTTCATGTTGGAAACAGGTGTGAAATGTTCAGATGATGTGGAGAATTGTGGTAACATGTAATAAGATGCTTAAAGGTTGGGATGAGAGGCCACTGTGGTTGTGGTGCTTTGTCTCGTTCTCGCCGCCTAGGTGCGAGTTCTTTACCTCCCGAACCAAGACTGAGCGTGCAACCATGCATGAGGCCTATGCAACTACAGGAACCCTCATAGACTAAATAACTCGAGCGGGGCTAGCCAGGGTCCTCTAGTTTGAGCTTCCATTTGCGCGTGCGTGATGATGGTGGTATGAACTTGGATGAGGATGGTGGTGTTAGGAAAATGAGTGGCCGTGGGGCGGGGTGTTGTGATCCTGGCAGTCCTACCGCCACCGATGATCCTGGAAAGTACTTAACGAGGGAGAAGTCGACACCGCTCCCACCCAGCCGGCTTTCCAAGGAAGAGAGCTAATGCGCAGGTAATGGGCCGGACGGTACGCGTGGCAAACATTGTACACCCCTGCAGGGTTAAATCTTTTTGAAAAGCCGTGTCCACGGTTAAGGACAACTTGGGAAAGGACGATAAGATCATAGAATAACCTTAACGGAATGATTAAAACTTGGGTACTAGAGGTACCATTCAAGATTGCAAGGGGAGCTTCCTCGAGGGTGATTCGGGGAGGTGCCTTTTATGAACAGGTACAGTGGTTGATGTTGAGAAGGTGAATGAAAGAAAAGAGTACTTCTTACCTCTTTTAAAAATATTTTGATTAGTCGATGCCTTTGAGTTATGTTTTCATAAATAAAATCAGCTTTATGCAAAACAGCCATATAACTCTGAAAGCCTCATCGAGCTAAAGCTCTATATATAATCTTGCGAGTTCGTGGAACTCAACGTCGTTTGTTTTGTTTCAGAGGAGGACTTCACCGACCTCGAAGGTGGGTTCTTTGTGGACGTCAACGAGTAGTCTGGGGTTCCCAGGTGGCAGCTTGGGACATTCCGGAACAGCTGGCGCTGGATGTTTATCTGTAGGCCTCTTAGGCCATAATCTGGATCTTGTTGTTTAGACAACCTAATTCGCTTCCGCTTGTTATAATGTTGGGTCCGTGACCTCTGGTTGCCATTTGCTATCTTTCTCTATTATAAGAGTTGAACTATAATGATATGTGTCGTAGAGTCTGTGATGTGCCAGTTGTTCCACAAGTCTTGGTCTCTCTATTATGCATTGAGGGTTGTGCCTGTGTTAAGGCATCAATCGGGGTGTTGCGTTGCCGATGATCCATTCCGAGCAACGCCTGCCAAAGGTTTTGGCCGGGGATTGGTAAACCCGTAACCTCTGGTTGTATCGCTTAACCGGTGACACACAGCATCACTGTATAACAGTCAGGTCAGGGCGCCACACCCGTCCTGGCAGAGTGCCGGAACAGAGACTTCTGTCCCCCGAAACTGGTTTCGATGGCGGCGGCGCTCCGGGAGTTTTCTTGAGATATGACTTCTTATTTTAGGGTTTTCACGTCAGGGGCAATATATAGGCCAAAGTACTATGGTTGGAGGCGCTCGAGGGGCCCACGCCATGCCACGGCGCGGCCAGGGGTGGGCCCATGCCATGCCCTGGCGTGGCCACCTCGGTGCCCTCCTCCTTCTCTGCTTTGGACTCCGTTGACGTGTCAGGAAAATAGGGACATCGGCTTTTGTTTCGTCCAATTCCGAGAATATTTCCTTAAGTGATTTTCTGGAATACAAAAACAACAGAAAACAGGAACTGACACTGTGGCATCTTGTTAATAGGTTAGTCCTAGAAAATGCATAAAAATGCTATGAAGTGTATATAAAACATGTAGCAATTGTATAATATCAACATGGAACATTAGAAATTATAGATACGTTTGAGACGTATCAATGACCACGCCACGTCCACTGCCCCTTGCTACCGGCAGCAATCCATCGAGCACTCGCGTGCGTGACGGAGGACGTCTACGGCCACCTACCACCCGAGCTCTGCTCAGCTCACTCGCACGCTCGCCTCGCGCTTAGAACCCTAACGGCAGTGCCACGCCGTCTCCGCACCGCCCAGAGCCGCCAATGGCGTGCCCAAATCACACCTACCCCTCTCCATGCGCAGCTACCACCTCGCCGGACCTCTAGCTATATAAACCGTGGCGCGATTCACTCACTCCGCATCGCCACTGCCCTCTTCCCCACTCTACACGCTCTGACGCACCGCCAGGAGTGCGGCATTGTCCTGCCCGTGCTGCCGCAGCTCGAGGCCGTGACGAGTCCGTCCTCGACCCGCATGAACCCGAGGTTGACGACGATGGCCTTGAGGCCATACTACCACTCTATTCTCGCTTTTCTCCCTCCTTGCCCTTCTGTCGTGCCTCACCGCCACCCCGCACTCACACTCCGCCCCTTTTATTGCCTAGGATCGAAGCCAGGAGCTCGCCGGAGCCAGGACGTGTCCGTGGAAGCCAACAAGCTCGCCGCCGACGTGTTGGACTTCCTCGAGCCACGCCAGCACCACCATCGCGCTCCCCAAGCTCTCCGCACTCGTCTCCATCTTTTGCACCACCTTTTGGAGCCCTAGGTGAGCCACTGCGCCGTCACCACCATCTCTGGCCACGGTGGCGCCGCCTGTTCCAGGTCGCCGCCGACGCGCCCTTCCTCGACCATTGGATCTCAATCCAACGGGAGCGTACCAGTTCGCGTTTTAATAGGCGCTAGCGACTGGGGCCCGCTATCAGCGGTTTGATCTTTTCCCCGCACGGGAAATTAAATGGGCCAGGCCAAGTTGGGCTAGATTCCCTCGCCGGCCCATTTTTGATTTAGCAAATTCAAGAAATTATTTAAATCTGTAACCATGTTTAAAATTCGATATCTCACAAATTACAAGTCCAAATAATTCAAAAAAAATCTTTGGAAAGCTTGTTAAATTCTCTGTTCAACTAAACTAGTTTCACCATGATTAGATTAATATTATTTGCATGATATTTAAAGTAGCACAGAAGGTTTAAATCATAAACTTGTTTGTTTGTGACTTGATGTTTAGTTTGGCCCTTGAAGGCACCTATGTAAGACTTGGTCTGTAAGACCGTCTTTGCCAGACTTTGAATTCGGTACTGTAATGGATGTAAACTTGTTATTCAGTTCGAATTATGTGCAACGACAGACTAATCACGGGATCGTTGTGTTAAGCATAATCGGGTATTTCGGATAGCTAGTCCGGGGTCCCCATAGACCTGGTATCAGATCCATCCTAACTTTAGGAGACCTTAGTTTAGCATGGGCGCTAGATAGGATTTACCAAAAAAATAATTTCTAAAATCAAGGGATTGAAGTATTTCCGAAAATTGCTTATCTCTCAACCCTCTCTTTTATAAAAGTCTACTGTCATTAAGTATTGCATTTTCCAAAATGCACTTAAAATTGCACACTTGTCATTCCATCAAACTTTAAATTTTACTCACTTGCACCGAGCCCAAGGTCCCACCACAGTAGACAAGTGCTTCGTCGAGTTATCATAGGATAAAGTCAACCCCTGTCGCGATGTTGTGTAATGGATCTCCTAAAACCATTATATTAGGTGAACTTAATGTGTAGCATGCTGCGAACTTGATGATGTGATGTTTGTCTTGCTTGTTTTCTGCAAAAATCCTTGTCAAAGCAACAATAATAAATCAAACCCTCGTAACTTAATTTTCACCTTAGTCAAGCCTTTTTGCCCTGCCTCTTATATCCTGTCTACTTCAGGATGGCGGGCACTCGTAGCGGCACCTCCAACCGAAACCCACCACCACAACCCGAACCGACTGTCGCCCAACTCCTAGCGATTATCATGGAGGATCGCCAAGATTCCTGAGAGGAGCGCCAAGCTCATTTCACGGCCCTGCAGCAGATTGCCGCTAACGCCAACCAGAACAACAACAATAGTGGCGATGGCGAAGATGGTGGTAATCAGCGATCCGCCTTAAGTGACTTCCAGAAGACCAACCCACCCACCTACTCCAAGGTACTTCACCCCCTCGAGGCCGATGATTGGCTTCGCACCATCGAGAATGATCTCGAGGTGGCTGCAGTGGGGGATAATGAAAAGGTCCTTTACGCCACCCACTACCTTGCCGGACCTGCACGAGCTTGGTGGGAAACTACCAAGGCTCGTCAGCAAGCCGACCAGGTCCTTACCTGGAATGAGTTCTAGGAGAAGTTCCGCAAGAAGCATATTCCCAGCGGACTTATCGAGAGGAAGAAGGATGAGTTCCGCAAACTGAGACAAGGAAGCAAGGATGTCGTTGCTTATCTGGATGAGTTTACCGATCTGTCTCGGCACGCTACGGATGACATCGATATGGAAAAGAAGAAAATATAGCGCTTTATGGATGGGCTTCATGATGAGATGTAGTGTGTTCTCGTCACCCATGACTTCACTGACTTGGAGTCCCTTGCGGACAAGTCCATTCAGTTGAAGATCAAGCGCAAGTCCATGTCTGAGAGCCGCAAGAGGAGGATGAATGCCCAGGAAGGCCCTAGCAGCCAGAAGACCCGCAACTATCCACCAGCACCGAAGCGTGCCTACAGACCTCCTCCAGCATCTGCACCGGCACCACGCCCCAACTACTACCCTCGCCCCAACGACAACAACCGTCCCGGAGGTTTCCCCAACGCTATCAATCGTGGTCCCAATGTCGTCTGCTTTGAGTGCGGCACTAAGGGCCACTATTCCAAAGAATGTCCCAATCCAAGGAAGCCCGCCGCTCGCCCCAATGCCCCGGCACCTAACCCTAGAGCAGGCCGCCCTGGCAATGGAAAGAATGTTGTACCCCGTGACAATGCTACTGTTGCAAAGGGCCGCCTGAACCACATCAATGCTAAAGAAGCGCAGGAAGCGCCAGATGTTGTTCTAGGTACGTTCCTTGTCAACTCCATACCTGCAACCGTACTGTTTGATTCCGGTGCCACCCACTCCTTCGTTACCAAAGATTTTGTGGAAAAGGGAGGACTAGTAGGGACTCTTCTACCTAAACCCATGATAGTGCAAACCCCAGGGTCCACAGCTAAAGCCAACTCGGGTTGTTCCGAAACCCCCATCGAGATAAGAGGAGAAATTTTTCCAGCAAATCTCGTTATCCTAGGAATCCAAGGCATAGATGTCATTCTTGGTATGAACTGGTTTGCCCAATACCAGGGTCGCATTGATTGCGCCAAGAAAGATGTCTCCGTCACCACCGACCAAGGCGTTGAAGTGGAATATGTTTCCAAAGAACCGTCCTTCCCAACCAAGTTGCCATGAAGGAATAGCCAGACCAACCCTAGATGAGATCCGAGTTGTTCACAGGTTCTCGGATGCCTTTCCGGAGTCAGACATACCCAAGACTGCCTTCACCACCCGTTACGGTCTATTTGAATATACTGTTATGTCCTTCGGCTTGACCAATGCCCCCGCCTACTTCATGAACCTCATGAACAAGATCTTCATGGAATACCTCGACAAGTTCGTGGTAGTTTTCATTACGACATCATGATTTACTCCAAGAGCAAAGAAGAGCATGCTGAGCATCTGTGTCTAGTCATGGAGACACTCCGAGAGCACAAGCTATATGCCAAGCTCAGCAAATGCGAGTTTTGGCTTAGTGAAGTAGCATTTCTCGGACATGTTGTGTATGCAGGAGGAATTTTTGTCGACCTAGAGAAAACCAAAGCCATCACAGTCTGTGAATCACCCACCAGGGCGACTGAGATCCACAGTTTCCTCGGATTAGCGGGATATTAGCCCAAGTTCGTTGAGGGATTTTCCAGCATCGCCAAGCCCATGACCCAATTGTTACGAAAGGACAAAAAGTTTGACTGGACCCAGAAATGCAAAGACGCTTTCCTAGAGCTGAAGAAGAGACTAACCTCAACCCCAATCCTAATCATGCCAGATGTTACCAAGAGCTTTGACGTGTATTGTGATGCTTCACGTCTCGGACTTGGCTCCGTCCTGATGCAAGAAGGGAAGGTTGTGTCCTACCTGTCCCGACAATTGCGACCGCATGAGGGAAATTACCCAACCCATGACCTGGAGTTAGCAGCCGTAGTGTTTGCTCTGAAAAAGTGGCGTCCCTATCTTGTGGGTCATCGCTGCGAGATCTATACAGATCACAAGAGCTTGAAGTATATTTTCACCCAGAAAGAGTTGAACCTGCGCTAAAGGAGATGGATGGAACTGATCAAGGATTATGATATCGGAATCCATTACCATCCCGGAAAAGCCAACGTTGTTGTCGACACCCTCAGTCGTAAGCCTGCGCCGTGAATCCCTTAATCCAACTCGAGTAACCAGCCTTGTTCAAGGAGTTCAAAGATTTCAGACTAGAGCTTGTTAGCCAAGGCTGTCTCTGAAAGGATCGGTATGACACCTAGAGGGGGGTGAATAGGTGCTACTCCAAATGTTTAGTCTTTTTCAGATTAGGCTTGACACAAAAGGTAAATTCTCTAGATTTGCAACTACGGTGAATTTACCTATATGACAAGCTAACAACTAAGCACGATATATAAGTAAGGCGGTAAACAAGGATAGAGGTAACCGAAGTAAAAGCACACGGAGACACGGATGTATTCCCGAGTTCCTCCTTTTTAGGGGAGTACGTCTCGTTGGAGAGGTGTGAACCAACACAATGGTTCAACGGCCACAAAGGCCTCACCCTCTTTTCCGGTGAACCGTACCACAAAGGATTGGTTCACTTCAACTATCGGAAACCTTCGAGGCGGAGTCCGGAGCCTTTACAACAACGATTTGGGGCCCAACCCACAATGGATTGGGGGCTCCCAAACAGCTACAATCTGTCACAAAGACAATCAAGTGAGTACAATAGGAGGCTAGGTTTTCCTATTGGAAACCCTAGCTAATGATCCCTCAAGTGAATGAGGGGGAAATGAAAAACTGCTTGGTGAAGATGTAGATCGGGGCCTTCTCCTTCAATCCTCCAAAGATCAACGAGTTTGGGTGGAGGGATTGGGAGATCTAGCAAATCTTGAGCTTGAATTAATGGTGGACTTCAATTCTGGTCGAGCTGAGTGGCTGGAGGTAGGTGGAGGGGTATTTATACCCCTCCAAAAATTCTAGCCGTTGCAGTCCACTTAGACCGGAGACTCCGGCCTGGAAGGCCGGAGACTCCGGTCTCCCTGGGCTGAGACTCCGGGGTTACTCCGGGGTCACTCTGGACCCCTATACAGAGGCTGTCGTCGCTTGCTCTCTTTCTGCTCGAAAACTTGGGGGCCGGAGACTCCGGCCCCTGAGCCACGTGAGGCCGGAGACTCCGGCCTGGACAGTTTCCAGCCAATTTGCTATGCATTAAGTTGATGCTATGAGTTTGTTTCTTTTGTTTTTCCTGCACCACTTAATAACACATTAGATACATAATTACTAGGGTTGTCACCTAACACACAAAACATGTGGGGATACACAAAATGTTCTCTCAATCTCCCCATTTTTGGTGTTAGATGACAACACTAGGATTTGCAATAACGCACAAACCAAAAGATATGTTTCATAAAAGAATTGAGAAGCTCCCCCTACATGTGTGCATGTAAGTAGTTTGCATTTGAATACAAATGCTCAACATGTAGAGAGAAGGAAACTCACAATATAAAGAACATGAAACATATAACATAAAGACATAGCAAAATAATGGATTGAGAGGGAAAAAGCATACCTTGTGCATATTGATATACCCAGTGCACAACAATACATATCACAATAATAGATACCATCTCAACCATTGATAAAGAAATATCCATATGTCTCAAACTAGATAGAACATAGTCTCACAAACAAAGATAGTCTCACAAACATAAAGCATACCAAATAGTTCAACAACTTAGAATAAAACGGACACAAGCTTTAACGAAATGATAAAAGAGCATGCTTGTGACCCACCCATGCAAATCCCACGCGAGAACCTAGTAGAACTACTTCTCCCCCTTTGGCATCGAAACGCCAAAAAGGGAAAAGAGCAAAGCTAACGGAACCCAAGGGGATCACTCGTCGTCTTCTTCTTCATCGGCTTCGCTACGTTCATCATCATTGCCACTTCCACTTGCTTCTTGACTAGCTTCCTCACTTGATTCCTCAAAAGAACCTTCAAAGTCACTTTCTTCTTCATAGTTGATAGGAGCCTTGCTGGCATTGCGAGAAGAGGAAGGCATGTCGGACACATCTTGAAAATCAGCCCAAGCGAAAATATCCTCATTCCACTCCTCAAGAGGGATAGTGCGCTCAGATGGCGAGAAGGTGGAACACCTTCGGGGCAAGGAGGAGTGATGCCACCATTGCTCAATTTGCGCATATCCTTCATCGTCGTGGCTTGATTGGACAAGATCTTCTTGTTAGTGACATAGTTTTGATGATTTTCCTTGTGTAGCGCAATACCCATGCACAACTTAGCCCTTTGCCACCAAGTGATATGCTTCACCTCATTGTTAACCCTTTGACGGCCACCGGAGTGCCATGAGGGAGGAGTGGCATTCTTCCTTCTTGCCCTAGGAGCTTCTTCCTCCTCAACCTCTTCATAGGTGCGTTGGGGAGCAAGATGAATTTGAAGCACTTGAAGGATCCCAGGCTTGTGTGGAGTGAAGCGAGAGGTATCGAGTTGAACCTTGGTGAGAATGAGCTTCATGACATAGGGAGCATACATGGGGGTCTTCTTCTCAATGAGAGTAAGGTGAATCTCATTCCTTATAAAATCCATCACATCAACTTCAAACCTTGACAATCCGGTCCGGTAAGGTAGGTCTTGTGAGCATGATACATGAGGTTGACAAGGGCCCCACGGATGGCACCTTGGTCTCCGGCTTGAGGTACAAGGCTCCAACGAAACATGCGAATCAATATGTTGTAGATGGGCTTGATACCACGAGCGGTAGCGACTTTGCCATCCTTGGCACAAAGAGGGAGAAGAACATTCTTCTCATAATATTGCCCTTCAACATGAATCCTTCGACCAACCGGAGTGGAGACCCCTTTGAACTCATAGCCCAAAAGCCGTCCAAAATCTGAGAAAGTGGCGGAGCATTGGACAGGCCCGGTCATCCAAGTCATCTTGGTGTCCTCCTCCGGTCCTAGAACAAGAGTAGCAAAGAACTGTTGGACCTTCTCAATGTCATAATTTTGTTGAGTGGATATGAGATGCTCAAGCCCCATCTTCCTTGCAACCCAAATTCCATCCACAAAGTATTGCTTCTTGGCCAATGTTGCAAAGTTCAATGTTTTTTAAGGACAAACACGAGCTTTGGGGTCTAAGTTGGCATAGAATTCCTTCATGATGAGCTCTTGCTCCTTTCTCCAAAAGTAACTATCCGTTGAGTTGCTGGGCATATCATAGAACCTCTACATCCTCATGGTCCGGTAGTCTTCCTTGTTCAAGTCTTCCAAAGTGGTCAAGTTGGCAGACATGTCCTTCGTGGCCCTTTCATCCCTATGAAGGGCAGCCTCTTGCTTGAGCCTCCTCTGCCCGTTCCTGATTTAAGACACCTCGTTGCACATTTCGATCATTGGCTTCATCACGGACAATATAGTCTCGGCCTTGTCTCTTTGAGGATGTCTTCTTGATTTTGCATGATGATGATGAGGCACCGGGGTACCACTTGTTAGCTGTGAAACGGGAGTAGATAGGTAGCATAGGGGTAAGCATACATGTCTCAGGAATCCAAAAGGAAGAAAACATGTGTCAAAAAAATTCACTCATAATTGATCTAGACCGGAGTCTCCGGTCCTGGGGACCGAAGTCTCCGGCCTGAGACTGGAACGTCCAATCTAGGTCGAAAAAAGAGTGAAACAACGACCCCATGAATTTCCTAGAGTGTAAAATGCCAGCACAAATGTTCTACACCATGAATTTCGACAAGTACTACTCTCAAAACTAGATCGAGGACGAATCCTTAGAGGAAGAGAGAGGTACCCGTGTCCTTCATGGTGAGGTTCAAATGATGGGGAGAAAGATCCCCAAGGCTTGAGAAATGGAGGAGCCGGTGGCACGGCGAATTCTGGCGGTGGGGATGGCCGGATTTGGTGCTCTTGGGGGGGAGGCGGTGGCTGGGTGGTTTTTGGAGTTGGGGGTGGGGAGGAGTTATGAAATAACTCCTCACCCTGACTCCTTATGAACCCAGCGAAAACCGAGACCGGAGTCTCCGACCCAAACACACCGGAGTCTCCGGCCTGGGCGGAGTCTGCGGGGTTTGGGGCGGAGTCTTTGGTCAGACCGGAGTCTCCAGGCTTCAACACCAGAGTCTCTGGCCCCTACGACCCAAAAACACCAGATTTTGGTGTGGAGACATGTATGTTGCAAGAAGAGCAGGTTTTTGGATGAGTGAGGCTTGGGTTGAGATTTTAGGTCACTGAAACTGGTACTTCACACTCAAACTTATAAGAAGCAACAAAAACAACATTAAAACCAACATTTGAGTGTGTTTTCCATAAAACATAGGATAGGAAATGAAATCCAAATGTAAATCCATAAAGACCAAATCTTCACAAAGAAGATGTAGGTGGCCTAGGCCACCATGTATGAGTGTATGTGGTGTGACACCGCGAAGATATATCTTGGGTTCACCGCCACTACTCGTCATTTAAGCTCACAATTCATAAAATGAACAATATAGAGACAAAATGAGTTCTTACTATCGGCATAATGGGGGAGGGATAGTCCAATGGATTAGGACCGCACTCCCCCTATGTCCATGCCTACACCTAAACCAAACATATAGCTAAGATATATGTGTGTATGAAAGATAGTCAAGCGACACTCCCTGAATCTATGATATTTAGCTCATGCCTCAAATAAGTGAACTTGCTTCATCAAGTGGCTTCGTGAACATATCGGCAAGTTGGATCTTTGTGGGAATATAGCCAAGCTCAATGTCACCCCAGTTGATGTGATCACGGATGAAGTGATAGCGAATCTCAATATGCTTCATTCTTGAGTGCTCCACCGGGTTGTGGCCAATCTTGATAGCACTTTCATTGTCACATAAAAGAGGCACTTTGTCACAATGGACACCGTATTCCTTTAAAGTTTGCCTCATCCATAACAATTGAGTGCAACAACTAGCGGCCGACACATAATCGGCTTCGGTGGTGGAGAGAGATATGCAATTTTGCTTCTTAGAAGACCAACTCACCAAGTACCTACCAAGGAATTGGCATGCCACGGAAGTTGATTTCCTATCATCCTTGCAACCGGCCCAATCCGAATCCGTGTAACCGGCAAGAGAGAATGATGAGCCTTTAGGATATGTACCACAAACCAAACCTTGGGGTATGAAAAAAATATCGAAAGATTCAAAGAACCGCCGTTTGGTGGCTTTCTTTGGGAGCCGCTTGGTACCTTACACACACTCCTACACTCAACACAATATCGGGTCTAGATGCACAAAGATAAAGCAAAGAACCAATCATTGAGCAATAGAGTTTTTGATCAACATCTTTATCTTTACCCTTTGGATTAAGTTCAAGATGGCATTTGGTGTCCATAGGAAACTTATTCTCTTTCGCATTTTGCATCTTGACCCTCTTGAGCATGTCTTGGATATATTTGGCTTGAGAGATGAAAGTCCCTCCACTCAATTGCTTGATTTCAAAACCAAGGAAGTACTTCAACTCTCCCATCATGGACATCTCGAACCTATCGGTCATAAGCTTTGAAAATTCATCATTAAAAGCTTTGTTAGATGAGCCAAAAATGATATCATCAGCATAAAGTTGGCATATGAAAAGCTCCCCTTTAACCCTCTTGGTAAAAAGAGTGGGATCGATTTGCCCCACTTCAAAGCCACGGTCTACCAATAACTTTCTTAGGTTCTCATACCAAGCACGAGGTGCTTGTTTTAGACCATAGAGCGCCTTATCAAGCTTGTAGACATGGTTAGGGAAGTGTGGGTCCTCAAATCCCAGAGGTTGCTTAACATATACCAACTCCTTTAAAGGATCATTAAGAAAGGCACTTTTCACATCTATTTGTTGCAATTTGAAATTATGATGTGATGCATATGCAAGAAGGATACAGATGGACTCAAGGCGAGCCACATGAGCATAGGTCTCTCCAAAATCAATGCCTTCAACTTGAGAGTACCCTTGAGCTACCAATCTTGTCTTGTTCCTCACAACCATTCCATGCTCATCTTGCTTGTTCTTGAATATCCACTTGGTGCCTATAACATTGAGGCAATCTTTTGTCTTCTCCACTAGATTCCACACTTTGTTGTGCTTGAAGTTGTTGAGCTCTTCATGCATGGCTTCCAACCAATCCGGATCTTGAAGAGCTTCAAAGACTTTCTTTGGTTCCACCATAGAGATATGGGCTTGATGTTCACTAAAGCTTGCCAGTTGTCTTCTTGTGGTGACCATGTTCTTAGCATCACTAAGGATATTATCTAGATGAAGACTCTTTCTTCTCCAATCCTTTTTGACTCTTTCTAGTCGACAGGTTTCGATATCCCCATTGTTGCGAGGAATTATCGCTTGATCATCTTGATCATTTGAGTCCCCGTATTGACCGGAATGGTGACCTTGATCATCTTGATGCACATCTTCAATAAGTGTGAGAGTTTGCACCGTACGCAACAAAAACACCCTCTAAAGCTTTAGCTTCAAATTTAGATAAATGAACACCTTTGATTTTGTAGAAACACTTACAACCAAACACATGGTAGTAGGACACATTAGGCTTGTTGCCGGTGAGCATTTCATATGGAGTTTCCTTCTTTCCTTTGCGAAAGAATAACCGGTTGGAGGAGTGACACGCCGTGGAGATAGCTTCGGCCCACAAGAAGAGTGGAGACTTAAACTTCGCTAACATGGACCTAGCCATATCCATAAGAGTCCGGTTCTTCCTCTCGGCTACACCGTTTTGTTGAGGGGTATACGCAGCGGAATATTGATGACGAATTCCCTCTTCACTAAGACACTCATTCAAGGTGTAGTTCTTGAACTCGGAGCCATTGTCACTTCTAATGGCCAAAATGGGGACATTGTGTTGACGTTGAACTTCATTGGAGAAGTTGATGACGGTTTGTTGAGTTTCATCCTTCGTCTTGAAGAAGTAAACCCAAATGAATCTTGAATAGTCATCAACAATCACCAAACAATACTTCTTCCCACCAACACTCGGTTGTGGCATGGCACCAAAGAGATCAACATGAAGAAGTTCCAATATCCTCTTTGATGAGATGATGGTGTTGCTTGGATGGGGAGAATCATGCATCTTTCCTTCAACACAAGCCCTAAAAAGACGATCTCTAGAAAAAGAAACATTCTCTTTTAGTCCAAGAATGTGGCCACCCTTGTGAAGACTTTGCAAAGTTCTCATGTTGACATGGGACAAGCGACGATGCCACAACCATCCCACGTCGGCCTTTCCAAATAGGCATATTGCTTGAGTGTTGGTTGACCCCGAAAAGTCCACCACAAACAACTCATTTTCAACATACCCAACGAACATGACCTTTAGAGTCTTGCTCCTCAAGAGTACCACCATATCAATAGTAAAATAGACATCAAAGTTCATCTTATTAAGAGCACGAACGGACATAAGATTGTAACCTAGAGACTCGACAAGCATGACATTTACAAGGGTGATATCCTTTGCAACTACCACCTTGCCGAGACTCTTTACCTCGGCCTTTAACTTGTCACCATTAGAGACGGTTGAGTGATTTAGATTTGGTCTCAACTCCGTCATAATCTCCTTGCTTCCGGTCATATGACTAGTGCATCCACTATCAACCACCCATTTCGATCCACCGGAAGCATAGTCCTACAAGAGATCATTGTTTGGATTTAGGTACCCATTTCTCAATGGGTCCTCTTTGGTTAGCAACAAGGGTCTTAGGAACCCAAATAGAAGAGTAATCAATGTAACCATCATATGGGACCAACATATTGTGCATATACATCCCCATAATAATTAACATAAAGAATATAGTTGGGATTATTATGCCCCGCAAAGTCACTACGAGTGGTCTTACCCTTGTGGCACTACCACCCGCAATGGAAGTCTTGGCTTGTGCGGGCTTGGTCTTGATCTTCTTGTTGTTGCTCACTTTCTTCTTAGTCTCGGCTACATAACCAAGACCCTCCTTCCCTTTATGTGGTTTTTGCTCAAACAAATAAGCAATACCCTTATCTTTACCTTTGGGAATAGAGGTCTCGGCACTAGTGGCCTTGGCAAGATCCACCTTCAACCTAGCATTTTCTTCAATAACATTTTCATGAACACGAGGAAGAATAGATATGCTAGTTGAACTAGATTTAGAAAGTTGAGTTTGAAGTTGCTCATGAGACTTGACTAGAAGAGAGTGAGTCGTTTCCAAGGCCTTGTGAGCCTTGTCAAGCTTCTCCATCTCCTCAAGAAGTCTAGCATTAGCAACCCCAAGTTCAACTTTCCCCTTTTTAAGAACTTATATTTAGCAAAGACATGATCCTTATCCTTAATGATTTTATTAATGATATCATCATTTTTAGCATCAAGAGATTTAAGTCTTTCCTCAAGAGAACATCTTTCTTCACTCTCTTCATCAAGAGAGGCATTCAAGGATGCTATGGAAGCATTCAAAGAGGCAATGGTGAGAGAATCCTCTCTCTCAATCTTACTCTTTTCTTGAAGAAGTTCTTCGGCCGCACATAGTTGTCCCATGAGAGACTCAACATGTTCCTTAGCTTCACCTTGCAAGTTAGTCATGAAAGTATCGAAAGCAACAAGTTCCTTCTTAATCACAAGACTAGATTGATCACTCATTTCATGCATAGTCTTGGGAGAAGGAGATGATACCTCGGTGACATGAGCCATGAGGCAACGAGCGTTGTTGGTGGAGACGTTCTCATTGGGGGATTCAAAGAGAGAAGATGATGAAGTTGATACAATAACCAATGCGGCTACCTCTTTAGTAGGTGCATCTTCATCTTCGGAACCACTTGTGGCATATTCTTCGTGTGCCACCAACACAATTCTTGGTGCCTTCTTGAAGAAAGGCTTCCTTGGTCTTGCGGGCTTCTTTTGGATCAACCTTGAGTGGTCCTTGGGGATGAGCTTCCCACCATTTTGCTCTCGGTTCTCATAAGGACACTCTCTTATGTAGTGGTTCTTGTCATGACAATTGTAGCAAGTCTTCATCCTTGAGGCTAGCTCTTTCTTCCCACTTGAGTTGTTCTCTTTATCAACACGGGCTTTATCTTTTACCGGGTCTTCCCAAAACACTCTTGTGGCAAGAGCTATATGACCATTGAGAGCTTGTTCAAGTTCATTGGGAGCAATGTTGCTTGGGCACGCTTCAACCTCATCATTCTCATCAAGACATACCACCTTGGCCTTCAAAGCAAGTGAGGGGCCTTGTTTCATCCCCATGGCCCTAGCACGGTTATCTTCGGCATTCTTTTGGCAACCTTGGAGGCTTGCACTTCTTGCATAACTTCATTGGATGTCATTTCGTTGTAGTTGTGTCTTCCTTGAATGGACTTCAACTCGATGGGCTCAAATGGCAAGAGAGCATTCACATACTTCCTCTTGACCCAAGGATCATCCACATAGGTTGCCCCCACATCATAGAAGGCCTTTGCAAGAGTCTTGAGTCTTCCATACATGTCTTCATGATTCTCATTGTCAAACATGTAGAAGCCTTCGACATCATTGCTCAAAGAATCATATCTATTTCTCTTTATACTTTCATTCCCAAGGAATGCAACCTCAAGACACTTCCAAGCTTCTTTGGCGGTGGTGACGTGAAGAACATAATGCTTGTCACTTTCACTCAATGAAAGTTCAATCATATGGAGTGCGGAGGCATTGAGTTGCTTTTCGGCAAACTCTCTTCTTGTCACATTGCTTGGATCCGCGACCTTGTATCCATCTTCAATGATCCTCCAAAGCTCGATAGAGGCACTGTTGATATGAGATTTCATTGAGCGTTGCCAACTAGCAAAAGCTAATGCATTAAGCTTAGGTGGAGGACCAATGGGGTTTAAGCGGGTGGTGATAGGTGGGTCGATAGGGTACCATCCCGGAACGACATGGAACTCATCCTTCCCATCTACATGCTTGGTAGGAGGTGGAGGAGGTGATTTAGATCCGGAGGTGGTTTCCACCCCCTTCTTATTTTTCTCTTTACCCTCCTCGGAATCACCCTCATCGAAGTTAGAGACACCCTCTAGTGGGAAGAGTTTCGAAACCTTGGCATTTGTGAGTTTCATGAGCAAGTCACGCAACTCATCAAATTTGACATTCATGGACGATGTCAATGTTGTTTCCAACGTTTTGATATCGGCCATGGATGCCATGGTCTCTTTGGCCTTGGTATGATCGGCCTCATCCTCACTTTGTGTCATACTTCTCTTAGGCAGTTAAGCCCAAAACAAGAGAGCCTAAGCTCTGATACCAATTGAAAGGATCGGTATGACACCTAGAGGGGGGGGTGAATAGGTGCTACTCCAAATTTTTAGTCTTTTTCAAATTAGGCTTGACACAAAAGGTAAATTCTCTAGATATGCAACTACGGTGAATTTACCTATATGACAAGCTAACAACTAGCAAATCTTGAGCTTGAATTAATGGTGGACTTCAATTCTGGTCGAGCTGAGTGGCTGGAGGTTGGTGGAGGGGTATTTATACCCCTCCAAAAATTCTAGCCGTTGCAGTCCACTTAGACCAGAGACTCCGGCCTGGCCGGAGACTCTGGCCCCTGAGGTCGGAGACTCCGGTCTCCCTGGACAGAGACTCCGGGGTTACTCCGGGGTCACTCCGGACCCCTATACAGAGGCTGCCGTCGCTTGCTCTCTTTCTGCTCGAAAACTTGGGGGTCGGAGACTTCGGCCCCTGAGCCACCTGAGGCCGGAGACTCCGGCCTGGACAGTTTCCAGCCAATTTGCTATGCATTAAGTTGATGCTATGAGTTTGTTTCTTTTGTTTTTCCTGCACCACTTAATAACACATTAGATACATCAATACTAGGGTTGTCATCTAACACACAAAACATGTGGGGATACACAAAATGTACTTTCAGTCTCGCGAATCTCGAGTTAGCCCCAACCCTGCTGGACCAGATCAAAGAAGCCCAGAAAGGCCATGAGAGTATTGAAGGGATTAAGAAGAAGATTCTCCTTAATAGGGCACCCGGTTTTTCCGAGGATGTCGAGGTAGTCCTGAGATTTAATGGTCGCATATGTGTGCCCAATTATGAAAAACTCAAGACCTTGATCCTGAAGGAAGCCCATGATACCCCTTACTCGATCCACCCTGGCGGAATCAAAATGTATCAAGACCTCCGCGAGAGATTCTGGTGGCATGGGATGAAGCGAGAAACTGGCTCCTTCGTCGCCAAGTGTGATGTATGCCAGAGAGTCAAGGCTGAGCACCAGCGATCTGCTGGACTGCTCCAACCGTTGAGATTACCTGAATTGAAATGGGAAGAAATTGGGATGGACTTCATCACCGGACTTCCTAGATCCAACCGAAGCCACGACTCCACATGGGTCAGTGTTGACCGATTGACAAAGGTTGCCCATTTCATTCCCATGAAGACCACCTATTCCACAAAGCAGTTAGCCGACGTGTACATCTCCCGGATAGTGAGCTTACACGGAGTACCCAAGAGGATTGTATCTGAGCGAGGCACTCAGTTTACTTCCAGATTTTGGAAAGCTCTTCACGAAGCCCTTGGAACCAAGTTAGCTTTCAGCACAGCCTATCATCCCAAGACCAGAGGCCAGACTGAGCGAGTAAACCAAATCCTGGAGGACATGCTTCATGCATGCGTCCTATCCTATGGCTCCAAATGGGAAGATTGCCTTCCGTTTTCAGAGTTCTCCTACAACAATAGTTACCAGTCCAGTCTGCAAATGGCCCCTTTTGAAGCCCTTTACGGCAAGAAGTGTCGTACACCCTGACCTTGTCTGATACCGGAGAAGGCGAGTTGTTTGGACCCGATACCCTCCATGAAGACAAAGAGCAAGTCCGATTGATCCGAGAGCGCCTCAAAGCTGCCCAGTCCCGTCACAAGAGTTACGCCGACCCCAAGCGCCGTGATGTCACCTTTAGAGCCAGAGATTATGTCTATCTTCGAGTGACACCACTCAAGGGTATGCAACGTTTCCATGTCAAAGGAAAGTTGGCACCCCGTTATATCGGACCCTTGAAGATCGTTGCCCGAAGAGGAGAAGTTGCCTATCAGCTAGAGTTGCCCCCGGAATTATCGGAGTTTCACGATGTTTTCCACATCTCTCAGCTCCAAAAATGCCTAGACGTTCCAGACAAGCTTGATGTTTTCAAGAACATCGACCACCTCTCCGTCGACCTAAACCATGACTTAACCTATCGTGAGAGACCCGTCAAGATTCTCGACGAGGATGTTCGCCTTACCTGGAGGCGTGTGATTAAGTTCTACAAGGTCCAATGGACTAATCACTCTGAGGAGGAAGCAACCTGGGAACGTGAAGATTACCATAGGAAAGAATTCCCGAACCTCTTTAGCACCTAAGCCTAGCAAATCTCGAGGACGAGATTTATTTTAAGGGGGGGAAGGATTTGTGACATCCCAATTTCATGTAACAAGTAAAACCATGTTCCATGAGTGAAAAATGTGATCCAACAAAAACTTTTGCTTGATTGTCTTGTGTTGATTGTTTTCTTGTTTAATTGTGTTGCTTGTTTGATTAAAAATCTTGGAACACAAAAGCAAAGATAAAATCAACAAGCCAATCTACAAAGAAATATTATTTTCTTCTCTAAAAATTAGAGGAGTGGTATTGTAACCACTCCCATTTTACTCTTATAACTTTTCCCTCTCAATTTCATATTTTCAAAAACCTATTTTCTAATTGTTATATCTCTCTTTATTTCTTTCAATCACTTAACACACCAACTAATACTTACAAATTAATTGTCAAAACATAACCACAAACAATGATAAATACTTATGAATCAAAATATGAAAAGGATTCACCAAATTTTGAATTTGGATTTGGCTTGGACATTTTGTCGAACACCTTAGGGGCAGAAACCATGTTTTACTCGAATTCGAGTTGGATTCGAGCAAACTTCACTCAAACCTCTCACAACTCACTCCCAAGCTCACCCCTCACTCACCAGTGCGCTTTGTGCACGAAACTCGGCCACGACAGCCCGTAGAACACCAGCCACACCTCTCACTCTCCTCTGCCCAATCCATGCACACCCCACTCATGGCCGTCCATGGCGCCAGGACATCCACGCCACCCCAGCAAGCTCTGCTCGACGTGAACATCCCTGCACCTCGCCCCGACCCCAGGGACCTGACCACGCCACGTCCACTGCCCCTCACTGCCGCCAGCAATCCGTCGAGCACCTCGCGTGCGTGACGGAGGACGTCCACAACCACCTACCACCCGAGCTCTGCTCAGCTCACTCGCACGCTCGCCTCGCGCCTATAACCATAACGGCAGTGCCACGCCGTCTCCGCACCACCCAGAGCCGCCAATGGCGTGCCCAAATCACACCTACCCCTCTCCATGCGCAGCTACCACCTCGCCGGACCTCTAGCTACATAAACCGCGGCTCGATTCACTCACCCCCTATCGCCAGTGCCCCTCTTCCCCACTCTACACGCTCTCACGCACTGTGGGGACCCCGGACTAGCTGTCCGAAATACCCGATTATGCTTACCACAACGATCCCGTGATCAGTCTGTCGTTGCACATAATCCGAATTGGATACCAAAGTTTTTACATCCATTACAATACCGAATTAAAAGTCTTACATAAAAGGTCATTTAGACTAAGTCTTACATAGGTGCCTTCATGGGCCAAACCAAAATATCAGCGGAAGCTACGGCGTAGTAGACATCAAATTCTAACGACAACGACCCGACAGGCAGCTGACTTATGGAGATCCTTAGTTCGCGTAGAAGTCGCCATACTCCTGCTCGGCGTAGTGCTCCTCCTCGTAGTCTGGCTAGGACAATAGCCAGGGACGAAACCAATATGAGTACATTTGATTGTACTCGCAAACTACCCCAACATGAGTATGCACTAGTTTTATTTTAATTTCAAACTTTTATTTATTTAAAACATCTCTATATCTTTATTGAAAAAGGTAAGAAGGGTTTTATAACTATCTTTAAAGAAATCACCATTGTATTTGTTTTCTCCCAAAACTCCTCCTTTTCCTGACCATAGCTCACCATGGTGCATTTATTTCAACAACTCATACCACTCTATTTGGTATAGCTGTGTAACACCATCTCCATTTTAGTTTCTTTTAAACTTAAAGCTTTTTCAAAAACTTGCACATGGTCAAAGTAGGGCCTTCCAACTGTCCATATCCGAGGACTCAGCTATTCGAATAGTTTTACACTCTGCAGAGTTAGCACGCTTTTCCCACATCCATCCGGCAGCTCATCGTGTCTGCCACGTCTCGCCATACAGGGTGTATGCGAAGTAAGCCGCCGACCATAGCCTGTCCTTTGCTCATGCTAGTATAGGACCCTACCGCTATGAAATTATCAACCTTTCCATTGACACCCAGTCCAGATTCCCAGTCGGGAAACCTAAGTGTGAGGACTCGTAGTTCTGCCCGGCGAGCGAACCCTTCAATCCCCCATCCTCAGATGCCAGGACCCAGGTCATGGGGTAGGTCGCCATGACCATCCCCTCATGGAACGAGGTCATCCTCGTTGTTGAGGCATCCCATACTAATATGAGCAAATTATATGACTACGCCCCTTTCCCATATGTGGGTAAATGTGGTCGCACAGGGTATCGGCTGGTTGACGTAAGTACAAGGACACACTGTGTATTTTTCATAAACACCTCCATTCTCCACTTCTCCATTCCAACACCGACATCTCGGCATTCCATAATCACACAAGTATTTTCAAAGGAGTTTTGAATAAACCATTTTTATTTTTCCCATCCTATAATTTTATATAATCTATCTTATAATTCTACATAGGGTGGCAAAATAATTTCCATATACTTTTTAAAAAGGTTTGTATAAATCTTTGCCTAAGAGTAAATCATGATATCAAAATAGATGCATATATTTGGGGTGCAAGCTCAGAGAGTAGCTTGCCTTGCTCGGCAAAGTGACATTGGTCTTGATCTTCAGATTCAACAAACTCTCCTTCCTCAATAAATCCGGCAGCGTTCACGTCTAATTAATAAACAAACAAATACAAACAATCACTAAACTACTCAAGCAACAACACAACATTACAATCCTAAATGCTCTAAATAGCCACTGCATACATCAAACAATACAATTTGGTTTCAATTTAATTGAATTAAACATTATTTGTTTGGGAAATAGTGGGCTAACATGGGGTATAGCTGTGCATGTACATCCATCCATTGGATCATGCATAGAGAGCACGAAGAAGCAACGCGAGAGCACACAGACTTAACGGAACGGCGTCATACCCAGAGCACCCGATAGTTTTGAGCAGCCTGACCACCTCCTACCCCACTCGATTCTCTCTCGTTCATTCTCACATCAGACCAGATCCCACCACCACCACGATGCCCACCTTGCACCGAGCGAGCCCGGCTGCCCTAGACCGGGCGGGGAACCGTCGGCGGCCCTCCACCGCGCGGGGAAGGAACTTGAGGCAGGAGGCGCCGCGGCCACCTTCCAAGTCGAACACGGAGAGGGAGGACGCGATGCCTCGAGCTCGCAGGCTCGCCCATGCCTCACGCTCGGCTGCGCACGCCTGCTACGGTCGTTGGTGGTGCCGTCGACTGCTCGTTCAAGTACTGGCCACCGTGAGCGCAAGGCTCGTCAAGGGACACGCCGGCGGCCGGCGCGTGCGGGCAGGTTATTCGACCGGGCCTGCACGGCTGCACACAGCAAGTAGAGGCAGATTTGGGGTCTCCTGCTGTTTTGTAATCTGTTTTGATTCACGTTTTCTCCCCTTCCGATCTGGATTTTGCTTCACGGTTTGAGGGAACCATGTCCAGGTTCAATTTTTGGTACATGGTGTGTTCCTGATGCAGATCCGAATTGTTCTGATCTTATATTTTCAGGCAGATCCAGTTCGTCTTTCTGATTTAATTTGCTTTCCTGAATAGTTTTGCTGATGATTTGCAAGCACGTGATCTTGGAAGGAAACCGAGTTGAAAACAGATATTGAGATGGGCGTGGTGCCCTTCTCTGTTGTTTTTTTGTCGACGGCAACGACGGTTTCGCTGTAGCTATGGTATACCGTATACGGCTCAAAACCGAGTAGGAATCGCCAGATGAATGGGCTCCATTCGTTTTCTTGTGGCTGTGGCTACTAAATTCGATTTTTTTTGCTTCTCTCCTGTTCGTGATAAGGGATGATAGAAATAATGGAGCATAGATGAGCTACCCAACTCTGTTATTGATTTGGTTTTTTTTTGTTAATGTGTTGCCTTTTGACCTTTTCTGAAATTTTCTTGTTACCATTGTCACTAGATTTTCTGCAGATTTGTCCGAGAGGTAGCCTTCGGCGCTTGTGTCCCCATGCCGGGAGATGAAAACGCGGCTCAGCACGTTGGAGCTAGCACCAAGCCGAGCGGCTGCATCGTCAGTCTCTTTTCTTATTTGCATTTTTTTCACAGCTTTTTAAGGATCCATTCATGATGTGTTCCCGTACTTGTTGGAATTTATTCATCTACGTGTTCCCGATTTTGGGATCTTTTTGGGTCCGGTCTTTCTCATAAACTGGGTCGAATTGCAGGAACGCCCTGCCCTCCTTCGAGAGGTTACTCGATTTTTTTTTTTTTTTGGATTTACAGGTGTACGTCGATCACTGTTAATTTTTTGAGTCGGCACTTGATCTGCTGCTTAGACGGGCGACGACAGTTCTTCGTCCTGGAAGTCATATGCTGCTGCCGGTATGGCTGTAGCGCCTCTGGCTGGTGGCAATCAGTGCTCCGTCTCGCTGGCGACAGGGAGACGGCTCGCCAGCGGAGACGACGTGAGCAGGTGCTGGCACGCAAGGCGTCATCCAGGTTCTCAAGCGCCAGCGATTTTCTTCCTCCAACACGTTGTATATATTTGTGATCTTGGATGGAAATGGGACTTAAGACTGTACTTGATGCTTCAAATCAATGTATGGGCCTCCTTTTGAGTAACTCCATCCTTTCTCGTTTTGCACTATTGTGCTTGGAGCAGGGAAAGAAGCACAACGTGTTTCATGCATTCAGAGAGGTCCATGCTAAATTGATCTCTCTGTTCAGGCTACATCTCATTCTCGCGGCAGGGAATTAAGCACTTACGTTTCTTTTTTTTCAATTTATTTGCGCTTCGACGAGGTTTAGTTCTGCCACTTTATTGTAAGCGGGAACGGCGTTACACGGTTGGCTCTTCACCGATTGATGTACATGCAAATATATCCTTTTGATCCCACACTAGAGGTTCGCATTGTTGGTACTCTTTACTCTCTGTTTGACAATGCACCGTTTGACACCAATCATTGTCAAGCCAATGACGAGAAAATCATGGAGATCTTGCAAAAAAAAAACGTATAGAATACTTTTTCCACGGGAGCACAAAAAGAAAGTTCCTGATAATATGCTTTGATTTACAAACAGTTATAGGCGACGGACCACAGTTGTGTGAGCAGGCAGAAAACAAATCTCTATCTCTGAGTTTTTCTCCTTTCTATTTCCCCATTCGCGAGGTGAAAAAAATACCACGGATCCACCACCGTAACCAGAGTCATTTCTCCAAACCATAGCCGTGACAAAAAAAAGACTCATGGTATCTATTAGCAAGAATAAATGACTGGACACCGCATCTACTCCACCACCGTGACACAAAAAAAACGATCATGGACTCTCCACCCCACAGGCAAAATCTGCACCGCAATAGAAATTTTGAATAATCAAGGCAACAACGGATACATCTCATGCATGGCAGGACTCCGTTAACACTCGTGGACCCAAAGCCACACTATCCACTCCAGCCAAAAACAATGAGGTTGGATACTCTCCATATCTGACGGTTAGTAGGCCATGCATAGCTATCCCTCATGTTAGCAAATCCGCGTCCTTATTTGTTTATGTCTAAATTATGGCAGAAACTTGTTGAACATGTTTAATTCCACCACTTAAGCTCTGTTGGTCACAAAAATACAAACTAAATTTCTACAGAAAGCTACTGATGTGTAGAAGACAACACCATTTGATTTGGATTAATTGGAGTTACCAAACTCCCTACATAATTGTTTTAATCCAGTGACTTAATATTCACGTTTTAGCTACCAAATAAGTTCTGTTGATCCTAAAATTAAATCCTTTTAGGGGTAACTAAACATGACTAAATGTGATCTAACAAAATTGGTCCTAAATCATTTGGGTTAACCATTAAACATATTTAATTGTTTTAGTGCAGAAGGGTTCTCTAACTTCAACTTTATACTAAACAATTACCACTCACAATTAATTCTACCAAAAATAGGGAAGCTAATACATCACAGTACTAAGCTAACAAAATTGGTTTGGAATTATTTGGCTTAACAGCGTATCAGAAACAAACAAGTTTAGATTTTAAACCTTCTGTAATATTTTTTATAATACACTTTTATTATTTATCTAAATGAAATGAGACCACTTGGGTTGGTTAAACATTTTCATAAGCTTTCCAGAGCAATTAGATTTGATTTATTTGGATGTCTAGATCTCGAGATATTGAATTTCTAAAATGGGTCCAGTACCGATTTCACAGAGAAATCTAAATTAGAAAATTTGCTCTGTTTTGATAATGTTGAGAAATCTGACGGGTGGGGTCCACCCGTCAGTGACTCAGCGCACGCGGAGGAAATTATTAAATCACTGACGGGTGGGGCCATCCTGTCAGCGTCTATTAAACGCGAAGGGGTACGCTGCCGTTGGATCTAGATCCAACGGCCCACGTTCAAGTCCATCGGTGACGACCCAAATCGGCGGCGCCGTGGCTCCGGCGACGGCGGGGTGGCTGGAAACCTCACCTAGAGGGCACGGCAGAAGGCGGCGATGACGCGAATCGACGGAGGCGGCTCGGGGAAGGTCGTGGCGCAAGTTGCACTTGCTGGGGCGGCGTGAATCGTCGACGGCGACGCGTCGGACTTCCACGGCCACGGCAACGGACTCCGGCGAGCTCCTGTGTAAGGACCCCTCAGATTTACCAGTCCGAGGTGCCCACGTTATGTAAACAGATCACGATCCCAATGATCAGTGCATCGCGATCACATAGCCAACATGGTATACAGAGTTACATCATCCAACTCGATTAGTACAAGACTTACATAAATGGTGGTCACACGACCAAGCCTGCAACCATCGTCACGCAGGACGGAATTAACTATGATATAGCGGAAGCTTTCGGCTAGCGTCGTCCCTCGTCACAACCGGAAGCATTCCACAGAGCAGTTGACCGGTGACACTCAGTTGGCGTAGTCGTCGGCGTACTTCTCCTCCTCCTCGTACATCTCCTCGTTGTAATCTGGACATTGGAATATCTAGGGACACAGCCATGAGTACAATTACGTACTCGCAAGACCACCACCAGGCTTAAGTTTTCATGGTAATGCAATAAAAGCGTTTTTGAAAAACTAGGATAGCTGCTATACATGACTATAGGGCTTAATTTTCGCAAACGATGCTTTTAGACATAGAGAATACAACATCTATATATCTTTGTTAAAAAGGCATTTGGGGATATAATTCTCCTTCTTTTAGAAATGGCAGAAACCATTTCCAAGTTGGAAAACATTTTTATAAAACCTTTTTAAACCCTAGGATTGGGATGCCCCTTTTTCCTCTCCGGGTTCCGACTGGTTGACTCCCCGAGACCAACCATCTTCTCCCAAAATCCGTACCTCCCAGGTACCTCCTTGATGTCTCCTTTCTCCTTTGCCGAAAACAGTTTCTTTTTTTTTTAACATAAAATGCCCATACGCCTAGATCAGTGGCCTTTCCAACCGTCCATGACCGCGGACACGGCTATTCGAATAGTTTTACACTCTGCAGAGGTGGTGCACTTTCACCACACCAAACAGTCATTCCGCCGTGATCAGCCACGGTCCTCATACGATAGTATGCGGTGTTTTGGATAACATGATCAAAGCTTTCTACTAATCCACCCTAGTACAGAGGACTCCCGATAGGTTTATTCCCCCCGGCACCGTGTGCTCCACTAGACCCTGGTCTCTCTCTCGGGACGCCACACCGCCACGGCAGGAACCCAACGTAATCGTCCGACGCGGATCCTCCACATGTGTATTGCCTCCTACAGACGGCAACCCGGCTTCGAGGGACTCTAACCCTTATAGAAGTATGAGATCCTCCGTACTAAAATGGACAAGCTTCCGGCTAAGCCCTACCCATATCAGGTAGTGTGGTTGCACGGGTTAATTGTTCGGGCGGCCGCTAGGGCTGTACTTTGTTTTTCAAAACCAAAAGGAGTAGAACTCCAGTTCTTGGAATCTCCTGCATGCAAGGTTAAATCCTATGGAAAGGTATTTATTTTATCTTTCTGTATAAATTGGATTCACTCTATTTGGATCATCCTAGCTCCAGATATTCTAAAAAGAGTGAAAAACACCATTTCTACAGGATTAAATGTGCGGCACAAAATACAATTTATTTTTGTCCCAAACTACTTCTGCATGGTTAAGAAAGTACAAGGGCATCTAACAAAATTACCCCTAAATATTTTGCATGCACAGAACCGACAAAAATTAATTAAACTAAGCACATACAAAAAAAGGAAACAGAAAAGAATAAACGGAGGAAATAAAAAAAATGTCTGCGGGCTGCTACTGGGCTGGATCTGGCCGAGGCCAGCGCGGGGACGAGGCGCGGCGGGGCTGGGCCGGCCCAACTGCGCTCTCCGCGCGCGCTAGCGGCCGGGTTCAAAGGGGGCCGTCGATCTGGAGATCGACGGTCCTCCTGCATCTTCCCCAGCGCGACGGCGCAGGGACGAACCAGAGAGAGGGAAGAGAAGGGCGACGGTGGCGCGCTCACCCAGGGCTTCGAGCGGCTGCGGGAGAGGGTGGGTGGAAGGATCGGTATGACACCTAGAGGGGGGGGTGAATAGGTGCTACTCCAATTTTAGTCTTTTTCAATTTAGCTTGACACAAAAGGTAAATTCTCTAGATATGCAACTACGGTGAATTTACCTATATGACAAGCTAGCAACTAAGCACGATATATAAGGCGGTAAACAAGGATAGAGGTAACCGAAGTCAAAGCACGCGGAGACACGGATGTAATCCCGAGTTCCTCCTTTTTAGGGGAGTACGTCTCGTTGGAGAGGTGTGAACCAACACAATGGTTCAACGGCCACAAAGGCCTCACCCTCTTCTCCGGTGAACCGCACCACAAAGGTTTGGTTCACTTCAACTATCGGAAACCTTCGAGGCGGAGTCCGGAGCCTTTACAACAACGATTTGGGGCACAACCCACAAAGGATTGGGGGCTCCCAAACAGCTACAATCTGTCACAAAGACAATCAAGTGAGTACAATAGGGGGCTAGGTTTTCCTAGTGGAAACCCTAGCTAATGGTCCCTCAAGTGAATGAGGGGGAAATGACAAACGGCTCGGTGAAGATGTAGATCGGGGCCTTCTCCTTCAATCCTCCAAAGATCAACAAGTTTGGGTGGAGGGATTGGGAGATCTAGTGATTCTTGAGCTTGCAACAATGGGGATCTTGATTCTGGGCGAGCTAGCTGGCTGGAGGTAGATGGAGGGGTATATATACCCCTCCCAGAAAAGTAGCCGTTGCAGAGAAGAATCACACCGGAGTTTCCGGTCCTAGTGACCGGAAACTCCGGCCTGCAGGGGCCGGAAACTCCGCCCCACACCAGGAGCTGAGCAACTTCTTCACATCTGAGACTTGGGCCAAAACTCCGGTGTACTGGGGCCGGAATGTTTGGCCAGGGGCGGAAACTCCGGCCGTGGGGGCCGGAAACTCCGCCCCACACCAGGGGCTGAGCAACAATTAGCAGCAGAGACTTGGGCAAAGACTCCGGTGCCCTGGGGCCGGAATGTTTGGCCAGGGGCGGAAACTCCGGTCCTGAGGACCGGAAACTCCGCCCCACACCAGGGGCTGAGCAACACTTCAGCAGCTTTGCTGTTTCTTCGAGGACAAGTCCAGGACCGGAAACTCCGGCCTTGGAGGCCGGAAACTCCGGCCTGAAATGCTCCAGAAACTCTTTTCCTTTTTGGTGTTGATGCACATGTTGTATACAATAAAACCTGCATCACTTAGCACCAGATTAACATCCAAGTGTTGTTAACTAACACACAAAACTAAGAGATCACAAAATGTCCTTTCAATCTCCCCCTTTTTGGTGTTAGATGACAACACACGGATTTGCAATAAGTTCACCATACTATCATGTTTAACAAAAGGAAAAGCTCCCCCTAGATGTGTGCATATAACTCATTTGCTTTGGAATGCAAATGCACACATATAGAGAAACAAGTTCCACAACAAGGCGACATGATATGTAAACGAAACATTTCATAAACAAGACATATCACAAAGTAGGTTGAGCCTAGAGATAAAAACCATACCTTGTGCATATAAATGTAGATAAAACATCCATATAACCATAGCACAATAATGTAGGTTCAACCATACATAATAGAAATCCATATGTCTTACACTCACATAGTTCACAACACAAGATGCAAATAAGTTCCAAATAACATAAAAGGACACAAGCGCAATAAAATGATAAAAGCACATGCTTGTGTCCAACCCATGCAAATCCCGGAGAGAACCTAATAGAACTACTTCTCCCCCTTTGGCATCGAGACGCCAAAAAGGGAAAAGAGCATAACTACACGAAACCCATGGAGATCACCCGGAGCTTTCTTCCATGTCATCATCACCTTCCCTTTCTTGATTGTAGTCCTCATCGGAAAGGTTCATGGGAGCCTTGCCGGTGTTGCGAGAAGAGGAGGGCAATGAAGTCACATCCGCATAATCCGACCAAGGAAAGACGTCTTCGTTCCATTTCTCAAGAGGGATAGTCTCGGCCGACGAGGAGGAGATAATAGGATTGCCATCTTCATCTTCTTCCGGAGGAGGAGTGATACTACCATTGTTGAGCTTGCGCAACTCCTTGATCATGATTTGTTGGTTGTCAATGATATGCTTCTCTCTCACATATGAGGCATGGTTCTCCTTGTGAAGTGCAACATCCATGCAAAGCAACTTTCTCTTCCACCAAGAGAGTTTACTCACTTCCGAGTTCACTTGAGCCCTTCCTTGAAGATATGAGGGAGGGTCGGCATTCTTGCTTCTCCTTCTAGGCATTGGGGCCTCGGTCTCCGCTTCCTCACTACTAGATTGCGGAGGAGGTGCACGAGAGGAAGACGGTTGCTTGGTGTGCTTGCTAAGTTGGTGGAGAGTCCCCTTGGCATGCTTGGTGAGGCGAGAGGTATCGATGTTGGAGACCTTGGAGAGGATGAGCTTCATCACATAAGGTGCATAGAGAGGGTTCTTGTGCTCAAAAATGGCCCAAAGCAATTCACACTTGATGAAATCCATGACATCAACTTCTTGGCCTTCACAATCCGGACCGGCTTGGAGCACCTTGTAAGCATGGTATAAGAGATTGACAAGCCCTCCTCGAATGGCATCCACATTTCCGGCTTGAGGAGCAAGATTGAGCCGAACCATGCGAAGGAAAATGTTGAAGGTGGGGAGGAGGTCTTGATTGGTGCCAACGGATGATGCAACTGAATATAAAGGGCGCAAGCGGCGTTTGTTGTAGCCACCCCGTCCACATGCATCCTCTTCCCAACACAAGTAGTGGCACCCTTGAACTTGTATCCCAACATCTTCCAAACTCCACAAAGTTAGAGGTGCACTTTTGAGAACCGGTCATCCAAGTCATGGTGATATCTTCATCATTATCAAAAACCACTGTGGCAAAGAACTGATGCACAAGCTGAATATCATAATCTTCATGAACATGGAGATGAGCCTCTCAAGTCCAAGCTTCCGAGCAATCCACACGGCCTCTTGAAAATAAGGTTTCTTGTCCAAGCTCTCAAGGCTCAACACTTTTTGCTCACACACCATATGCTTCTCAATGCGGGCATAAATCTCATTCATGATCAGCTGCTGCTCTCTCCTTGGAAACCTAGGATCATCGGTGTTGGATGGCAAGTCATAGAACTGCTGAGATCTCATCCGACGAAACTCGAGCTTCCCCATGCCCAAAACAGTGGTCAAGGAGTCAAAATGAGCTCTCTCGGCCTCTTCTTCATTATCAAACCCACCTAGGGCAGCATGTCTTGTGGCTTCTTCATCTATGGTACTCTGCTGTCTCAGACGGCCAGCGCTGCTGTCAAAAAGAAGCTTGTCCCTTGTTTGAGCACGGATGACTTTTCTTGGTGATTTTTCAGGATGTTTCATGGAAGCCTTTGTCCTCTGCCCACCTGTGAAATAACAGAATAGGAGAAAAGCATGGGGATAAGCTTGCATGTCCAGGAACCAAAGAAGAAGTAACCAAAGAATTCTGGGCACAAAATGTCTGATCTACACCGGAGTTTCCGGCCTCAGGGGGCGGAGATTCCGGCCCTGACCGGAGTTTCCGGCCTGGAAGACCGGAGTCTCCGGCCCTGAGATGGGGAACCTCGATTTAGTTCAAGAAACTTTGTGCTGAGAATTCTAGGGTTAAATCTAGGATACACCTTGCCATCTAGAAGATTCTACACCATGAAAAACTAGGGGAACTACTCTCCAAACTTAGATCGAGGTGAAAAACCTAAGGAGAGAGAGGAGGTACCCTTTTTGTCCATGGTGCAGCCCAAACGAAGGAGAGGAAGGTCCCCTGCGTTGGTGAGGAGGAGTAGGCCGGAGGCACGGCGGATTCCGGCGGCGGGGAGCAGCCGGAGCGGCACTTCGAGGCGGCGGCGGCTGCAGGGGAGAGGTTGGGGGTCGGGGGTGTGTGGGAGTTGTGAAGTCAACTCCCACCCCGATCCCCTTTTGGACCCCTGCGAGAATGCCCAGACCGGAGTTTCCGGCCTAAACACCGGAGTCTCCGGCCTAAGCCAGAGATTCCGGGTTTAGGGCGGAAACTTCAGTCAGACCGGATATTCCGGCCCAAAGGACCGGAGTTTCCGGCCCCACCAACTCAAAAATGCCAGATTTTGTTGTTGAACATGCAAGATGCAAGAGGAGCAAGTTTTCAGAAGGGATAGGCCTGGGATGGACACAAAGTCACTGGAAATGGTACTTCACACTCAAACTTGGTAAGAGGCACAAAGAAAACATTAAGAAGCATCATTTGAGTGTGTTTTCCATAAAAACCAACGGATAGGCAAAAAGGCCATAAAGCTCCAACAAGATCAAATCTTCACAAAGAAGATGGCGGTGGCCTAAGCCACCATGTATGAGTGTATGTGGTGTGACACCGCGAAGATATATCTTGGGTTCACCGCCACTACTCGTCATTTAAGCTCACAATTCATAAAATGAACAATATAGAGACAAAATGAGTTCTTTCTATCGGCATAATGGGGGGAGGGATAGTCCAATGGATTAGGACCGCACTCCCCCTATGTCCATGCCTACACCTAAACCAAACAAATAGCTAAGATAGGTGTGTATGCAAGATACTCAAGCGACGCTCCCCGAATCGATGATATTTAGCTCATGCCTCAAATAAGTGAACCTTGCTTCATCAAGTGGCTTCGTGAACATATCGGCAAGTTGGATCTTCGTGGGAATATAACCAAGCTCAATATCACCCCGGATGATGTGATCACGGATGAAGTGATAGCGAATCTCAATATGCTTCGTTCTTGAGTGCTCCACCGGGTTGTGGCCAATCTTGATAGCACTTTCATTGTCACATAAAAGAGGCACTTTGTCACAATGGACACCGTATTCCTTTAAAGTTTGCCTCATCCACAACAATTGAGTGCAACAACTAGCGGCCGCCACATACTCGGCTTCGGTGGTGGAGAGAGATATGCAATTTTGCTTCTTAGAAGACCAACTCACCAAGGACCTACCAAGGAATTGGCAAGCCCCGGAAGTTGATTTCCTATCATCCTTGCAACCGGCCCAATCCGAATCCGTGTAACCGGCAAGAGAGAATGTTGAGCCTTTAGGATACCACAAACCAAACCTTGGGGTATGAACCAAATATCGAAAGATTCGAAGAACCGCCGTTTGGTGGCTTTCTTTGGGAGCCGCTTGGTACCTTGCACACACTCCTACACTCAACACAATATCGGGTCTAGATGCACAAAGATAAAGCAAAGAACCAATCATAGAGCGATAGAGCTTTTGATCAACATCCTTATCTTTACCCTTTGGATTAAGTTCAAGATGACACTTGGTGTCCATAGGAAACTTCTTCTCTTTAGCATTTTGCATCTTGAACCTCTTGAGCATGTCTTGGATATATTTGGCTTGAGAGATGAAGGTCCCTCCACTCAATTGCTTGATCTCAAAACCAAGGAAGTACTTCAACTCTCCCATCATGGACATCTCGAACCTATCGGTCATAAGCTTTGAAAATTCATCATTAAAAGCTTTGTTAGAAGAGCCAAATATGATATCATCAACATAAAGTTGGCATATGAAAAGCTCCCCTTTAACCCTCTTGGTAAAAAGAGTGGGATCGATTTGCCCCACTTCAAAGCCACGGTCTACAATAGCTCTCTTAGGTGCTCATACCAAGCACGAGGTGCTTGTTTGAGACCATAGAGCGCCTTATCAAGTTTGTAGACATGGTTAGGGAAGTGTGGATCCTCAAATCCCGGAGGTTGCTTAACATATACCAACTCCTTTAAAGGACCATTAAGAAAGGCACTTTTCACATCCATTTGTTGCAACTTGAAATTATGATGTGATGCATATGCAAGAAGGATACGGATGGACTCAAGGCGAGCCACGGGAGCATAGGTCTCTCCAAAATCAATGCCTTCAACTTGAGAGACCCTTGTGCTACCAATCTTGCCTTGTTCCTCACAACCATTCCATGCTCATCTTGCTTATTCTTGAATATCCACTTGGTGCCTATAACATTGAGGCAATCTTTTGGCTTCTCCACTAGATTCCACACTTTGTTGCGCTTGAAGTTATTGAGTCTTCATGCATGGCTTCCAACCAATCCGGATCTTCAAGAGCTTCAAAGACTTTCTTTGGTTCCACCATAGAGATGTGGCTTGATGTTCATTGAAATTTGCCAATTGTTTTCTTGTGGTGACCTTGTTCTTGACATTAACAATGATATTTTCTAGATGAAGACTCTTTCTTCTCCAATCCTTTTTGACTCTTGCTATACGACGGGTTTCGATATCCTCATTGATGCGAGGAATTTCGCTTGATCATCTTGATCATTTGAGTCCCCGTCTTGACCGGAGTTTGACCTTGATCATCTTGAAGCTCATCTTCAACAAAGGAAGGAGAGGGTTGATCTTGGTCTTGACCTTGGCTAGTACAATAGGAGAACTTGGTTCTTGATAGCACTGGTCAACTTGAGGAGGGCCTTGAACTTGTTCTTGGGTAGGTGCATCATTTGCTTCCATAGAAGGTGCAACTTCAACTTGTGATGATGGAGTCTCCACATGAGGGAGCTAGGACTTGCTTGAGGAGGCTCATGATGGATTTCAATGGGGCGATGGAAACCAACCCCCATTCTTCTTATTGCTTCTTGAGGTTCCTCATTATCTACATCACAAACATGAAATTGCGCCACTTGGGAGCCGTCATTCTCATCGAACCTCACATCACAAGATTCTATGACTTTCCCAACGGTCTTGTCATAGACTCTATAGGTGTGAGATTCGGCACCGTAACCAACAAAAACACCCTCTAAAGCTTTAGATTCAAATTTAGACAAACGAACACTTTTGTTCTTATAGAAACACTTACAACCAAAAACTCGGTAGTAGGAGACATTGGGCTTGTTGCCGGTGAGCATCTCATAAGATGTAAACTTCTTGCCAACGAAAGAATAACCGGTTAGATGAGTGACACGCCGTGGAGATAGCCTCGGCCCATAAGAATAGCGAGACTTAAACTCCGCCAACATAGACCTTGCCATATCCATGAGAGTCCGGTTCTTCCTTTCGGCTACACCATTTTGTTGAGGGGTATATGCAGCGGAATATTGATGACGAATCCCCTCTTCACTAAGAAACTCATTTAAGGTGTAGTTCTTGAACTCGGAGCCATTATCACTCCTAATGACCAAAATAGGGACATTGTATTGGCGTTGAACAATATTGGAAAAGTCGATGATGGTTTGTTGGGTTTCATCCTTCGTCTTGAAGAAAAAACCCAAGTAAATCTTGAATAGTCATCAACAATCACCAAACAATATTTCTTCCCACCAAGACTAGGTTGAGGCACGGCACCAAAGAGATCAACATGAAGAAGTTCCATCCTCTTGATGAAATAATGGTCTTGCCCGGATGGGGAGAATCATGCATCTTTCCTTCAACACAAGCCCTACAAAGACGATCTCTAGAAAAAGAAACATCTCTTTTAGTCCAAGAATGTGGCCACCCTTGTGAAGACTTTGCAAAGTTCTCATGTTGACATGGGACAAGCGGCGATGCCACAACCACCCCACGTCGGCCTTTCCGAATAGGCATATTGCTTGAGTGTTGGTAGACCCCGAAAAGTCTACCACAAACAACTCATTTTCAACATACCCAACGAACATGACCTTTAGAGTCTTGCTCCTCAAGAGTACCACCATATCAATAGTAAAATGGACATCAAAGTTCATCTTATTAAGAGCACGAACGGACATAAGATTGTAACCTAGAGACTCAACAAGCATGACATTTACAAGGGTGATATCCTTGCAACTACCACCTTGCCGAGACTCTTTACCTCGCTTTGAATTCACCATAAGAGACGGATGATATTAGATTTGGTCTCAACTCCGTCATAATCTCCTTGCTTCCGGTCATATGACTAGTGCATCCACTATCAACCACCCATTTCGATCCACCGGAAGCATAGTCCTACAAGAAATCATTGCTTGGATTTAGGTACCCATTTCTCAATGGGTCCTCTTTGGTTAGCAACAAGGTCTTAGGACCCAAATAGAGTAATCAATGTAACCATCATATGGACCAACATATTGAGCATAAACATCCCCATAATAATCAACATAAAGAATATAGTTGGGGTTGTTATGCCCCGCAAAGTCACTACGAGTGGTCTTGCCCCTTGTGGCACTACCACCCGCAATGGAAGTCTCGGCTTGTGCGGGCTTGGTCTTGATCTTCTTGTTGTTGCCCACTTTCTTCTTGGGCTCGGCTACATAACCAAGACCCTCCTTCCCTTTGTGTGGTTTTTGCTCAAATAAGTAAGCAATACCCTTATCTTTACCTTTGGGAATAGAGGTCTTGGCACTAACATTTTCTTCAATAACATTTTCATGAACACGAGGAAGAATAGATATGCTAGTTGAGCTAGATTTAGAAAGTTGAGTTTGAAGTTGCTCATGAGACTTGACTAAAAGGGAGTGAGTTGTTTCCAAGGCCTTGTGAGCCTTGTCAAGCTTCTCCATATCCTCAAGAAGTCTAGCATTAGCAACCCCAAGTTCAACTTTCTCCTTTTTAAGCACTTTATATTTAGCAACGACATGATCTCTATCCTTAATGATTTTATTAATGATATCATCATTTTTAGCATCAAGAGACTCAAGTCTTTCCTCAAGAGAACATCTTTCTTCACTCTCTTCATCAAGAGAGCATTC